>OW026519.1:77651120-78379365 GCA_932274085.1 Protocalliphora azurea
ATAACGCAGCACTCAAGAAGACAACCCGTGTATTGGTGGACACCGGAAATAGCTGAGTTCAGACGGACATGCCACCGCGACAGAAGGAGGTACACCAGAGCTAGGCGAACCGGTGAAGCTTTGATGGAGGCTGAAGAATTCAGGCGCTCCCGGAAGGCGATGAAACATGCGATAACTAATAGTAAAAAAGCGAAATGGGAAGAACTCCGTGCGGATCTGAACAGCAACCCTTGGGGATTAGGCTATAAGATCGTCACGAAGAAGCTAAGTGCCAATTCTGCTCTTCCACACCTTGAGAATGTGGATATCAACAATATATTAAGAGAATTATTTCCCACACACCCTGTACAGCATGAAGAACAAGATTACCAAATTGATGAGATGCCAGAGCACTTCACTGAGGAAGAGTTAAAAACTGCTGCTAGTAGTCTTAAAAAGGGCAAAGCTCCTGGCCCTGATGGAATACCAGCAGAGGTACTCACACTTCTGGCTGAAGAGCGACCAGACGCGATGCTAGAAGTGTACAATGCTTGTATAGCCCAAGGAGTCTTCCCCAAATAGTGGAAGATACAAAAACTTATGCTGATTAGCAAAGGCAGAGGTGACCCAACCCAATCGTCAGCATATCGCCCTCTTTGTATGCTGGATAGTGCCGGCAAGCTACTGGAGAAATTATTGCAACGCAGATTAGCAGACTCCGTCGAGATGGCTGGAGGATTATCACAGAGACAGCATGGCTTTCGACCAGGTAAATCTACTCTTGGTGCCATTGAAGATGTGGTAAAAATCTTCGAAAGTGCACAGCGCAGGCGATACCACCCAAAGCGTATATTTGTTTTAGCTACATTTGATGTACGCAATGCTTTCAACAGCCTACGATGGGTTGATATTATGAAGGCACTACGGGAGAGATTCAGTATCCCCGGATATCTACTAAAAATCCTTCAGAGTTATCTGAGAGATCGCAAGTTGCTCTACGATTCGCCAGAGGGCCAAAGGGATAAAGCGATCACATCCGGTGGAGCTCAGGGATCAATATTGGGACCTGATCTTTGGAACCTGAGTTACGACGAGATACTCTCGATAGAGATGCCACAAGACACACACCTGGTAGGATAAGCAGATGATATAGCGGCGGTAATCTCAGCACGAGATACAGATGACGCCAGAAGAAAGCTGAACCAAGTCATGATAAGGACTCAAATATGGCTAGAGAACCATGGGCTGGAGCTTGCTAAAAATAAGACCGAGATCATAATGATGACACGAGGACACATGCTACTTGAAATTAGCATGCATATTGATGATACTCCCTTGGTCACGAAAAAGGTGGTAAAATATTTAGGCATCAAACTTGACTGCAGACTCACTTATTGGGCTCAAATTCAACACGCGGCCACCAAAGCGGCAAAGGTTGCAGGCATGCTAAGCCGGCTAATGGATAATATCGGCGGACCAACACAGAGCAAGAGAAAACTGATTATGGCAACCACCAATTCGATACTACTATATGGTAGTGGAATCTGGGGAGAAGCGATGAGGTCGAAGACTAAACGTAAAGTGCTGGGGGCAGTACAGCGCACGGCAGCACTTAGACTCGCTTCAGCCTATCGTACGGTTTCGGGCGCTGCGGTTTTTGTTATAAGTGGGGAAATACCGGCTGATCCTTTAGCGCGTGAACGAAACGAGGCATGGCAAACTAGGGGAGAGGTTCCTGGTATAGAGCGGAGATCTCAAACCATCCAGCGATGGCAAAACAGATGGAGTACAGAAACGACCGGCAGATGGATGGCAAGGCTCATTCCCAATATAGAAAGGTGGACGCAGAGGGAATATGGGGAGGTTAACTACTATCTAACTCAGTTTCTCTCAGGTCATGGATACTTTCAAAAGTATTGTACCGCATGGACAAGACAGGTGATTCTGCTTGTATCTACTGCGGCGAGGCGAACGATGATGCGGAACACACTTTCTTCAACTGTACCCGATGGTACGCTGAAGGAAACGCACTGAGGGAGCAAATCGGCGAGTTTAATCCTGATAATATAGTTGAAAAAATGCTAGAATGCGGAGGCAAATGGAATGCAGTGGGACACTACGTTGGAAATGTTTTACGCACGAAGAAAAGAGAGCTTGATACTTTGGGGCAACGCGAGTCCCAACGAACGGAAGATGAGCAGCAGGATCACAATAGCTATGACCATGATGGACCCAGACGTGGGTAAATAGAGTAGTCTAAGAACGAAGTTTCTGGGCCTTCCCGATGTAATACGAATAGCAGTTCCGGGAAGGTACTACCCCAGATGACGAGAAGGGATTGTTTTAGTGGAAACACCACTCGACGCAGTTGACGACGGTCACTGTAAGTGAGAAATCATTTTTAACCCTACCTCACGCATAAAAAAAAAATAATAATAATAATTAATAATAATAATTAATAATAATAATTAATAATAATAATTAATAATAATAATTAATAATAATAATTATTAATAATAATTAATAATAATAATTAATAATAAAAATTAATAATAATAATTAATAATAATAATTAATAATAATAATTAATAATAATAATTAATAATAATAATTAATAATAATAATTAATAATAATAATTAATAATAATAATTAATAACAATAATTAATAATAATAATTAATAATAATAATTAGTAATAATAATTAATAATAATAATTAATAATAATAATTAATAATAATAATTAATAATAATTAGTAATAATAATTAATAATAATAATTAATAATAATAATTAATAATAATTAATAATAATAATTAATAATAATAATTAATAATAATAATTATTAATAATAATTAATAATAATAATTAATAATAATAATTAATAATAATAATTAATAATAATAATTAATAATAATAATTAATAATAATAATTAATAATAATAATTAATAATAATAATTAATAATAATAATTAATAATAATTAATAATAATAATTAATAATAATAATTAATAATAATAATTAATAATAATTAATAATAATAATTAATAATAATAATTAATAATAATAATTAATAATAATAATTAATAATAATAATTAATAATAATAATTAATAATAATAATTAATAATAATAATAATTAATAATAATTAATAATAATAATTAATAATAATAATTAATAATAATAATTAATAATAATAATTAATAATAATAATTAATAGTAATAATAATTATAATAATAATAATAATTAATAATAATAAATAAAAATAATAATAATAATTAATAATAAATAAAAATAATAATAATAATAATAATAATAATAATAATTAATAATAATAATTATGATAATAATAATAATTAATAATAATAATAATAATAATAATAATGATTAATGATAATAATTAATAATAATAATAATAATAATAATAATAATAATAATAATAATAATAATAAGAATAATAATAATAATAATAATAATAATTGTTGAAAAAATGTTACAACCTTAGTACAACTCAAATGCTGGCAACTCTGTTCTAGTAATGTTCTAATTCTATGTTTTTCTTTATTACATTAGATCGTTAAAATATTGCAGATGTTGCTAATTCTTTTTTGTGCTTTCGTTAAAAACAACCTTCTGTTGTTTTAAACCTTTTTTCTTAGTATACATACCAATTTTATCATTGGTAATAAAACTTTTTGAATTGAACGATACGGTGTTTCACTTAAGCGGAAGTTTAGTTTTTGATTCTGGAATCCAAGCAAATTTCATTGCACAACATATTTACTAACGATAACTGTATTTTTTCAGATTATAATTTTACATACTCCACATTCATTTTATATTTCTTTTATTATTGCTTGATTATATTGTTTCATACATACAACAACAAATTAATAATAAGGATAAAAAAATATTTTCCGTTGTTTTGTAACTTAATTCGTGGTGTAATGTGCAGTTTATTAGTACTATTTATTATTTGCTGTTTATTATTACTTTTTGAACGGTAGTAAACAACTATCCTTCAAACATATGGAAGATAAATTTGTTGCCAATCTTCTAGGTCATTTCTTAGAGATTTTTTGCCGGAAGATTGGGCGAAAAACACAAAAACAAAATACATTGCTATTGCGAAAGGGGTCACTCCTTAGCGACTTTATATAATTGTCAGAAGTGTGTACGAAGTTTACATAAACATTACAAAATAATATCGTCCTTTCATATTCCAAAAGTATACTTTGAAGTCACTCCTTGAATGTCAATAGACGATAATTCGAATTTAACAAAAACAAAATACATAACTATTGCGCAAAAAAAAAAAAAATATCTATATATATGCTACTGTTCCAATTTACATAAAATTTACCACACATATAGTTCGTCCCTCGGGAGGAACTTTAGGCTATTTCAGATCCTGATTGTATACCTCTTCCCTTTTTACGCCCACTTTTTGCCCAAATGATATTTTACTTAATTTTATTTATTTTGGCACACATACTTCATTTATTTGATGCCACGCCCCTTTTTACGCCCTATTTTTGTAACAAATTATTTTATTTAATTTTGTTAATTTTTTTGAGTCCACTGAATCGGTTTACATAAAATTTGGCACACATATAGTTCTGAATGAACTATAGCTTATATGATTAATTTATTGGATGACACGCCCCCTTCTTAAGTCCACTTTATCTAACAAATTATTTCACTTCATTATTCTCATTTTTTGGCCCATAGCCTTAATTTACATAAAATTCTGCACAGAAGAACATACGGTTAATAAGACCTATTTATTTATTGGATACCATGCCCCATTTCACGCCCACTTTTTGTAACAAATTATTTCACTGAATTTTTATAATTTTTTGTTTCAACCACCACTGAATTGGTGTACATAAAATTTGACATAAATAGAGTTCGGAAGGAACTATGTCTTATATGACCTATTTCATATGGTTATTTTTTTTGCCCACTTTTTGTAACAAATTATTATACATAAACTTTTCTAATTTTTGACTCAATCACTGAGTCGGTTTCTGTACGCATATAGTACGGAAGTAATTATTACTGATACGTCCTTTTCATTAAATGTCTCGTACCTTTTTCCACCCACTTTTGTAAGTAAAGTTTTGTGATTTATTTGTTATAACACATATTTGTGACGACATCACATAGCTGAAAGCTACTAAAACGATGCGCATTATTTGGCAGAGATATTACGTTCTCCGAAAGGAGCTTTATCAAAACCAGTTTTTTAAGCCTACTTTTTGTAAAGAAATATTTTACTTAATTTTTCACGTAATCTCTGCTTTAATTCACATAATAGTTTTGGCTGATCTGTAAGATTATACTTTCGAAGGAACAAAAATTCTTTTGTTAATTTTTAAGAATTAATAAAAGGACGTTTTTTTGTGGATATCTCCAGATGTTGATTATGTATTAAAAATTCTAAAATTGGAAAAATTAACTACTCAGTTAGGCCTACGATCAACACTAGGTCATTTAAAAAGTATGTTTTCATTGTCACATCGTGTCTATTCGCAAAAAAAAAAAAAAAAAAAAATCATTTAAACAATTTATCATTTGCACTGAAAGAATTAGCTTAATAGATTTTCACCAAAACTTCAGGATAGGCAGAAAACATTCACTTCTATTCATACTCGTATGCACAATTTTTACTGAACTTTTGAATATGGATACATCTATTTCATATCATAGCATATATTGACTAAATGTAAAAATGATTGAGTTTTAAAGTTTTTATCATTTTTTGTACTTTTTATAACTGTTCACGCTTTACATGTCTGATATTGACTATAAAAGTTGAAACAGCTGACAAATATATCTTCACCTGGAATGCAAAAGGGTCAAATAACCAAAAAATGAAAAACGTTTTTTTATTGATAATGGTACACTGCATTAAAATAACTATATAATATCACAAAATTTTAGGCCTTGTCAAAAATACAACAAATTAGTTTTATTTTTCACAAGTCGTAAGCAAAGATTATTCCAAATCAAACTAAATACACTTGCTCTGGCAGAGAGAGTTCTGACTCAATTTCATATGTGTTTTTTTTTTGTGTTGAGATGTAACAAAATCATTTTTTAGAACCATAAAAAACTTAGTAAGTTAAAAGCCAACTTATTAACTTTGTCCCTTTTGTATTTGATTTGACGATATATTCATTGAAAATAAATCTGTAAATTTTATTAAAATAAAAATTCTCACAACAGTATCCCACAGAAACATCAGGAACGGGTCTACGGCTTCTCACATTTAACATGATCGCTTTTAAAACGCTTGCTAATTTTCAGTTTCTCCGATTTTACTACATATTTTTATTAAAAAAAGCTTAATAGCTCATTTTCTACTAAATAAAAACTACATTAAGGAAAATAAAAATTTTATACGTTTATGGCGATCAGTTCTAAAAATTGTATCTGTAATATATTAATTGTTAGTTGTGATATCCCATCGTTATTATTTATTATTTGTAATAATGAAGTGCAAAAAATGTTAGATTTTGGTAAAAGCAATTTTCATAATTCCCATATTGGAGATTTTTTTATTTTGCTCATATTTATCGTTTGTCAGATAAAAGACACTTACAAACGATTTTAAACTCACTACCTTTTCTGAAAACGCATTCTGTTTGTTAATCCCAGCTTTGAAATATTAGAGCATATGGAATAAACTCAACATTTTTAAATGAATTAGGTGAAAATCAGAAGGATCGACTGATTCCTATTAAAAAATTAGACTTGATTTCTTCTTAGAACTGATCGCCATAAACGTATAAAATTTTTATTTTCCTTAATGTAGTTTTTATTTAGTAGAAAATGAGCTATTAAGCTTTTTTTAATAAAAATATGTAGTAAAATCGGAGAAACTGAAAATTAGCAAGCGTTTTAAAAGCGATAATGTTAAATGTGAGAAGCCGTAGACCCGTTCCTGATGTTTCTGTGGGATACTGTTGTGAGAATTTTTATTTTAATAAAATTTACAGATTTATTTTCAATGAATATATCGTCAAATCAAATACAAAAGGGACAAAGTTAATAAGTTGGCTTTTAACTTACTAAGTTTTTTATGGTTCTAAAAAATGATTTTGTTACATCTCAACACAAAAAAAAAACACATATGAAATTGAGTCAGAACTCTCTCTGCCAGAGCAAGTGTATTTAGTTTGATTTGGAATAATCTTTGCTTACGACTTGTGAAAAATAAAACTAATTTGTTGTATTTTTGACAAGGCCTAAAATTTTGTGATATTATATAGTTATTTTAATGCAGTGTACCATTATCAATAAAAAACGTTTTTCATTTTTTGGTTATTTGACCCTTTTGCATTCCAGGTGAAGATATATTTGTCAGCTGTTTCAACTTTTATAGTCAATATCAGACATGTAAAGCGTGAACAGTTATAAAAAGTACAAAAAATGATAAAAACTTTAAAACTCAATCATTTTTACATTTAGTCAATATATGCTATGATATGAAATAGATGTATCCATATTCAAAAGTTCAGTAAAAATTGTGCATACGAGTATGAATAGAAGTGAATGTTTTCTGCCTATCCTGAAGTTTTGGTGAAAATCTATTAAGCTAATTCTTTCAGTGCAAATGATAAATTGTTTAAATGATTTTTTTTTTTTTTTTGCGAATAGACACGATGTGACAATGAAAACATACTTTTTAAATGACCTAGTGTTGATCGTAGGCCTAACTGAGTAGTTAATTTTTCCAATTTTAGAATTTTTAATACATAATCAACATCTGGAGATATCCACAAAAAAACGTCTTTTTATTAATTCTTAAAAATTAACAAAAGAATTTTTGTTCCTTCGAAAGTATAATCTTACAGATCAGCCAAAAGCTATTATGTGAATTAAAGCAGATATTGCGTGAAAAATTAAGTAAAATATTTCTTTACAAAAAGTAGGCTTAAAAAACAGGTTTTGATAAAGCTCCTTTCGGAGAACGTAATATCTCTGCCAAATAATGCGCATCGTTTTAGTAGCTTTCAGCTATGTGATGTCGTCACAAATATGTGTTATAGCAAATAAATCACAAAACTTTACCTACAAAAGTGGGCGGAAAAAGGTACGTGACATTTAATGAAAAGGACGTATCAGAACGGAAGTAACTGTTCTATATGTGTACAGAAACCGATTCAGTGATTGAATCAAAAAATTAGAAAAGTTTATGTATAATAATTTGTTACAAAAAGTCGGCGAAAAACGTTGCGTGCTTTCCAATAAATAAATATTTCTTATTAACAGTATGTTCCTCTGAACTATATGTGTGCAAAATTTTATGTGAATAAAGGGTATGGGTCGAAAAATGAGAATAATGAAGTGAAATAATTTGTTAGATAAAGTAGGCGTAAGAAGGGGCGAGACATCCAATAAATTAATCGTATAAGTTATAGTTCATTCATAACTTATGTGTGTAAAATTTCATGTGAATCGATTAAGTGGTTGACTTAAAAATATTATCAAAATTAAGTAAAATAATTTGTTACAAAAAGCGGGCGCAAAAAGGGGCCTGACATTCAATAAGTGAGTCTGAACTATATGTGTGCCAAAATAAATAAAATTAAGTAAATTATAATTTTCGCAAAAAGTGGGCGTAAAAAGGAATCTGAAATAGCCTAAAGTTCTTTCCGAGGGACGAACTATATGTATGGTAAATTTCATGTAAATTGGTCCAGTAATTTTGCGGTGAAAGATTAACAGTTTCTTTTTTATATATAGGATAGGATGTAGGATGATAAAATTGAAAATTTGTTACAAAAAGTGGGTGGAAAAGGGACATGGCATTTAATAAATAGCGTAAATTCCTTCTGAACTATAAGTATACCAAATTTGATGTGAATTAATTTAAGGAAGTGTCAAAAATTAAATAAAATATTTTTATAAAAAGTGGTCGTAAAAAGAGGCGTGGCGTCCAATCGAGATATGGTATGGTCTAAAGTGCCTTCCGAGAACGAATTATCTGTGTGCCAAATTTTATGTAAATCGCTTCAGTAGTTTGTGTGAAATAAAAATAATTATGAAATATTTAAAAAATCTTCAACATCTTCCAGGAGAGACTAAGATGATACTTCTGCGAGAATAAAGTCAAGCAGAATCTTTTTCTATGCTTCTAGAAGACTATTTTACGACTCTCTTAGAAGCGTATTTTTAGAGTCACGAGGAACAGTTTTAATGATACTTTGGCGATAGTTTTGGCGATTGATTTCAACTTCTGGAAGACTCTTCTTAGTGAAAATGTTTGCAGGGTAAAGACATACAAGAGTAGAACTGAAAGTGTACTCAAACAAATATAACTAATAAATACTTGTGACAGTGTTGTCCTTTTAGCATTTTTTCTGCTAGATTTAGCAGAACGTATTAGCAAATTACATATTTGTTTTAAAAAATTCTGCTAAATGCTTTTTAGCATAATCGACCTACTTACAGAAGTTTTTTTAGCATACATATTTTTTAATATTTTTATTTGTTTTCTACATCTCAAAAGAGACAATATATGTAAAAAAAAAAAATATTTACAAAGCTATGGTATTGATCCATTAAATATAGCCAGAGCATACCCAACTCTTTGGATGTCCATATAGACCATAGTAAAAGGAATATGTGAGTAACGGTTAGAACTTAAGACGAATTTCGGTATTGTATATACATATGAAAAATGTTACACAGAAAATATTTTGTACAAGCTTTGTTAGAATGAAAAATTATTTTGGTTGTCTTATTTCCTAAAAAATATTTTAGAAGAATTGCAAATTTTAAATAAAGCTTTACAGGCAATAAGAAGCGACCCATTAAAAATTTTAAATGATATATATAATCAATTGCAAATAAAATTTATGTTAGAGAAAAAGTTATTGAAATTATTACACAAAATGTTGAAAATCTAGACGATTCCATACTTCCTCAGCCTTGAATACTCGTTTGAAAATCTTATTAAAGAAAAAATAATCTGAAACTAATATCTAAAAATGAAGAACTTGTAATATGTTCCACATGTATACATTACACAGTGAGGCAGAATCGAAATTTTTTGGAAATAAATCTGTAACTTCTGTTCGGCCGGTTGGATTTTCATGAAATTTGGTATAGGCGTAGCAGAGGAGTGTACAATGTTATGTTTGGAAGGGGGCACAACAATCCTCACTGGGGCGGAGCTAAGGGGGCTCAAAGTTAGGTACCTCTGACATAAAAAATTTTTAATGGCTTCCAAAATTTTTGTTTCTCGTCCGATTTCAAATATGCTTATATGTCCTATTTATCTCTTATAGTTTTCGAGTTATTTGCGTTTGAATTTTCAAGCACAATAATTTTGCATGTTCTTGGTCCAGTTTTTTTCATATATACTAGTATTTCCGACCGATTTTATTAGTTTTTTTCTTAACTAGTTAAAGAACAAAATTATCTATTGAATAAAAAATTTTAAGTCGATATGTTTACCGAGTCCAAAAATAAAACTAAAATTGTAAAAAAGACGACTTTTTGTGTTTTTTTACCCGAAAAAGTATCTACACTCTTTTTTATCTAAAATAAAATTTTCTTTAGCAACAACGTAAGCATGTCTTTTATAGGTCTTATCAGGACGAGAAACAAAAATTTGGCAAGCGATTAAAAATTGTTTATGTCAGAGGTATCTAACTTTGAGCCCCCTTAGCTCCGGAGGGGTTTGTTGTGCCCCTCTTCCAAACTTAACCTTGTACACTCCTCTGCTACGCCTATACCAAATTTCATGAAAATCCTACCAGCCGATCAGATGTTACAGATTTATTACCAAAAAATTTCTGTGCATTATACAAAATAATTAATTACAGAATTAGTAAATCGATTAACAAAAAATATGGATGTTTTAAACAAAATAAGTAAATTTTCTATAAAACACTTTAAAAGAGACTAAACCTCCTACTATTTCACTTTTAAGAGAAATCAAAATAAATGATAAAGATATTGAATTAATAACATGTACAAATACAATGGGAAAACTAACGTAATTAATACAACATCATTTTGGACACAAGTTTATAATTTCAAAAATTCAGTGGATGAAGACCAATCGAACAATTGTATAAATTTGTAATATCTATTGTTTTACCCTTCTCTAATATTGAAGTTGAGAACGGAAATTTAAATAGTATTAGTGTTTCATTAAATTCTAGATACAAAATTCAAGTCCAATAGGTTAACGTTTGAAAGTTAAAAAATTTTGCACTAATACTACTTTGATTTTAAAAAACCTAATTTCATATTTATTTTTTTAAATACGAAAATAATACAATTTAAAAATAAAAAATTAGGTGTGAAATAATTTTATCGTTCAATCGATTATTGGTATTGAACTTAAATTTTACACCTGCTAGTGATAGATGGTGAAGAACAAAATTGCCATATCCTTGGTAAAAATATTTCTTAAAGGCTGATCTCATGTTTTTTCTTGTGCATTATATTTATTCAATATTTATAGATCTCTTTAAACAACATTATAAATCTTATCAAATAAAATGTAAAATATCGCAAATATTTAACAGAAATCAAATATAACTTGTAGAATGCTTGAAATATATCATATGAGAATAATACTAAATATTTTATTATATTTTTAGTTATCTATAAAAAGTTAAAAAGATTTCTATTTCGAAAAGATAAAAAGAAAAAATGGAGACTATGGCCCGGTTTTATGCTGTTCCCTTAGTGTATTCTTAAGTGCAAACTTAGTTAAGAATCATATAAGTTAAAGCTCACACTTGTTGAACAAGAAAATAAACAAGCAATTTATAAAAAAAATAATAACTTGAAAAGATGTAAAGATATCTTAAGCTTATGGGCTGTTAAATTAAAAAGATGTTGGTGCAAAATATAGTGTATTTTGATTTTTTTTTTTAATTTAAATAAATTTTATTAGATTTTATATTTTTATTTATTTTTGTTTATTTTCAATTAATATTTTTTAAGACGTCAAACTTAATACCTAGGGAAAATTTAAGGAATGGGAAAATTATATAAATAAAAAAACGAAAATGTAAAATATTGCTTGCAATATAGAAATAAGATCGCAAGAATTTTTATAAGAATATTAAAAATGTATTTATATTTTCTTAAATTTCTTTCCTTTTTTAAAATATATGTATTTTGTATTAATAGGATATATGTATATTGCTATTACATACTTTCTATATAAAAGGTAAAGTGCATCGATTTGTATGAAGACAAAAATATTAGAAATGTACGCCACTAAAATTAGAAATGTACGCCACTAAAATTAAAGACTGATATGTTATAAACTAATCTCCAAAATATTTCGTATCAATTATTTCGTTCACGTGAGATAGACCATTTTTAAAATACCTCCAAAAATATGGTTTTCGATAAACATTGTATACAATTTCTAAATTTTTGTCGAAAAAATTGCACATGTCGACTAATGCGTGATCAGAAAAAAAATAAATTAGTTTTAATTCTCGTGAAATGAAGATTTTAGAAAAATTTTCTACGATTTTTTTTAAATACAATTTTATTAAAGTTTGAAGATTTCGGACATTTTCTATCGTAATTTAGATTTTAGAGCATCATTGGAATGATCTTATACAGTACTATTGATACATATATGTATTCACTTAACGCTTTAGTATCTTTAATTTCATATTTCTAGATTCAATATTGCAAATTTAAAGCTTCTTTGTTGAGAGCGGTGCTGTTCCGTGGAGCCTCCGAGTTGCCTTACCGGTTCTACACCTCCTAACTAGAATTTCTTATTGATTCTTTAATCTTGGATGTAGTTCGAGATTTCTGTAGTCACTGTATTTTCTGATTGAAAACTACTGGCTTATATACATTTCTTAAAAATAATATTATTGTAGTTTTTCTGCACTTTGTCCGAACCGATAGCGGTTTTTGCATAGAAGCTTCCTTTCTGTTGTTTCCTTTATGTTCGCTGCAGTAACAGTTTCGTTGATCTGTGTGTGTCTGTACATGTAGCTTCTTGTTTGTTTATTTTGTCTCCTTCTTGCTTGCTGTGTTTGAATCTTTCCTCTGCTTCTCTGCTCGCTGCTACTCTTACCTCCATGCTAAGCTGTGTGTTCACTCGGCTTTTCTCTCTGCTACTTCTGCTTGCTGCGTTTTCTCATAGTTGACTGTAAATGTCTAGCATGGCCATTTAAGGTCAAACACAGCACCTGCCCCTGACCTGAATGCGTTTCCTCTTGTGTACCCCATCGACCTCCGAAATATTTCCTTTACCCCATCGACACTTCGTTCCATCCTTTACCCCCATAAGTGAATGTAATTCGTACCCAATCTAGATGGATGTAATCCATCTCCCGACCAATAAAACGTCAATGTATTCTTTATTTTCTTATATTATGTTTACATTTCAAAATGTTATTATTAACAACTATGTGAATTTAAATTCCAAGAATTTTGGTCCTCACATTTCCTCATTTCTTTCCGGAAGACGACGTACCTGCACCTATTTTAATTATTAATTATTATAGCCACCTTCTTATTAACTTTTTTTTTTTACAAATACATATTGTTTTTATTATATCCCACACCACCATAGGTTTTTGACTGGATGGCTGGACGGCTATCTGGCTGGACGGCTATCTGGCTGGCGGCTACCTGGCTGGACGGCTATCTGGCTGTCCATGTAAATCTTGTGCACAAAGTACAGGTCGCAATTTTGAAGATAATTCAATGAAATTTTGCACATAGGACTTTCATGACGAAGTCTATTGAAATTGGTTATGATCGGTCCATTATTTCACCTAGCCCCCATACAAATGTACTCCTGGAATAGGGGTTTAATGATCATAAATGTCTTAAATATAGCAATATTTTAATGAAATTCGCGCAAGGAAGTTTTGTATAAGTATCAATGTGCCAAATTTCATGAAGATCGGTCCATAATTGACCATAGCTCCGATATAAAACCCTATTCCGAAAATCACTTTAACGTGAATAAATCACTACATATGTTAGTATCAGGTTTATATTCGACACAAATAAGTTTTATATAAGTAGAAATTATAGTGACGGGCTTGACCGACTATATCTTTCTTACTTGTTTTTTTTTTTTTTGCAAATCAATGATTAATTTTTTTTTATAATTTTTTCATCTTTTATGTTGAAATTATTTTAATATTAACCATTTAATTCACGTGTTATATTTTTTCTTTAATTGTAAATTACACACATGCACTTTATAATTTCTTTTTTTTTTAATCACTGCTGGTTTGTTTAATTAGTTCTTGCTTTCGAGTAAATGATTTTTTTTTTTCTTTCTTTTGCTTCGATCTTCCCGCTACGGTCGTGCCTAACGTCGTTCAAGCACGTGTGTAATATTTATGCCTAGTTATTATAGTTATTATGTTATTCTCTTTGATCAAACCTCCGATGTTTGTTCGAATCTTCGCACAATGTTGCCCATTTTAGAGTTTTTTTCAAGTTTATTTTTTTATCGTTTATATGTACATGTTTATATTTTATTTTTTCTTTTCTCTTATTAATTCAGTTCTTATCATTTTGTATTCACTTTACTTGTTATTATTCCAGTTATTATTATTATTATTATTATTATTATTATTATTATTATTATTATTATTAATATTATTATTATTATTATTATTATTATTATTATTATTATTATTACTATTATTATGGCTATTATTATTTTTATTGTTTTGGATCTCATTTTGCTCAGGTGATACCTAATTAATTTCTTTCAATTCGCTGATTTGAGCGGTGCGAGATTTCTTTTCGCCTTCTCTTCTTAACTCTGCTATGACTGGCGATATTAAACGATGAATTACGTAGGGACCTTCAAATTTCGGAGCCAGTTTAGCTGCGAAATTATCCACCGCGCTGGAAAAATGGTATTCTTTCGCCCAAACGAGTTCTCCAGGTGTAGGTTTGCAATTTCTGTGGCGTAAATTATAATAACGCCTTGGCAGCTTTCACGAGATTCTTTCTTACGAGACTAAATTTTTTTTTAAAGTTTCAGATCTTTCTTGCGGGTTCCGTGTTTGTGTTCCAGTGCCCGGTATTACCTCGTCATATAAGACATTGGGAAATCTGGGTTCTCTTCCTTGTACCAGAAATGCTGCGCTGTACTGCATGGTATCTGACTTCGCGCTACTAAGTGTCAGTTGAATTTCAACCAAATCTTTAAATCGGATGTTACCAGTACCTAAACCATCCAAAGATCCAACATCCGTCAAATGCTACCGCCCTATTTCACTATTTTCGTGCATGTCTAAAGTTCTCGAAAAGATCATTGCAATAAGAATCACTTGGTTAATTCTTAAACCGAAACCATTTAGTACACAACAAATGGCTTTTAAATCTAACAAAGGTACAATAGATGTCCTAACCTATCTTAATCACATTGTAGCATCCACATTATCTCACAGAAATCATCTCTCAGTTATTTCCATCGATTTTGAAAAACTTTTGATTGTATTAATATTCACTCAATTATCTCACAATTAAGGGAATGGTAATTTGGAACCAAAATTCTAAAACTCGTTTATTTTTTTCTTTCAATCAAAATTAATCAAACATAATCAGATACTAATGGAACACCACAAGGCTCTCCGTTACCCATAGTTCTTTTCCTAATAGCCACTGACATACTTTACAAAATCATTTCTAACAACAGCTAATGTTGATATTCAAAATAAAATCAACCAACTCTTTACTAGATTAAATAATTAGTACAATATTTCTGGTGCAAAAATTTCAATCCCAAAAACAAAATGCCTCCCCATATGCAAAAAACTTTCTTGCACAATCACGAATTTTACTGTGCAAGGCAATTAGATTGAAATTGTAAATAATCTAAAAATGTTTAATCACAAGTTTTCATAGTGTACCCATTTCGATTATCTTAGAAAATCGCTTTTATCGCGACTAAGCCTAATCAAATGTATTGCAGCAAAAAGAAGCAACGCTCATCCAACATCTAACCCAATTTTAGCTAAAATCGATTATGGCCTAGTTATTTATGGTAAAACATCTAAATCCCAACTAATCAAACTAAAACCATTTTATAACACATCAATAAGATTGGCTTTAGGAGCATTCAGGGCAACTCCTATTAAAAATTTAATGGCTGAATCTGGATTGCCGACACTGGGGAAACAATTCGACGAACTTACCTCTAAACTAATACGAAAGAAAATGTTTCCAACTAAACAACATTTAATAAAACGGATCTCAAATATATCGTCACAAACTTTCCTAAGAATTCCACCCAGTAATCTCCTTGCATTAAGACGCTCTTCTGAATTTAAAATAAATCCAAAACCTCAAAGAAACTCCCTGGAAATTAAAGGATTCAGCCTTCATTCTACAATGTACAAACCTACCAAAAGATTAAATATAAAATAGCACTGATCATCAAACATCAACGTTCTACAAAAATAAAAACTTAAAACGGGACCAAAAATTCCTCAGGCACTTCCATAACTGTCATAAATGAACTCTTAAATATTGACTTTCTAGCTACCGCTATTTTAATCTCTTTAATCAAGTACAAACATTTTCGAAAAAAATTTATAATATGCATTGATTCAAATCGACGGTCATGGCTATACAAAACATTAGGAACAATTGTATTACTATTTCTGCAATAAGATATTGATAAAATACCACACCAAATTTAAAATTATGTGGATACCTGGTCGTGTAGGCCAGGTATTCACATAATTTTAAGAGGTAATACATTAGCTGACGAAGCGGCTAAATATGCCACCTAAGCTCCTATTATAAAATATACTTCATACAGCAAAGATGATATTGCTAAAATCATCAGTTCTTCCTTAAAAAAAGAATGAACTAAATGAATGGACTAATTACAATCATTTTTATAAGAATATAAACCCCCAAAAAATCTCACCTACATGGTTAGGTTAGGTTAGGTTGGAAAGGGCGGCGCATTCACGCCTACACCCAGAGGCCAAACGGCCCATTGTGATCCCTTTATGAAAAGAAGAAAAAAGAGGAAAGTGGAACCTATACCCAATCAATCAGTTATGATTGTTCCTAAGCCATTTTATTCCCATTACAAACCCTATGAGGTTGACAAGTCCTTTGCCATTAACCTCACCTAGTTCATGTAGTGTATGGCTTCCAAACCACTTCAACCTATTACGCTGAAGCCCTACGCAGTGAAAGAGTATGTGCTCCACTGTCTCTAGCTCCTCAACATCATCGCACGTTCTACAAAAGTCCGATGTGCCAATGTCCCACTTACTCATCATATTCCCTATTGAGAAGTGACCCGTAACCATACCTACTATGACTCTAAGACTACCACGACTCATACCTAGAAGATGCTTGGAATCCGCCAGTTTTAAGCTAGGCCATAATGCCCTAGAAACTCTGCAGTCCGATCTGTCATTCCAGGCTCGATTCGTGTTGTCCAGAGTCCACTCCCCTATGGCCCTAAAGAAGGACCCAATTGGAATCTTAACAGATGACTCTATGAAAGACCTATCTAGCTCCGAGCCACTGCGAGCTAGCTCATCGGCTATTTCGTTGCCAAGAATGTCACAATGACAACATAGGAACCCAACATAGTCTCATCATATAGGAATCCATTAACCTTCTCAATTCCCTTCTGCACTCAAGTACCAATCTGGACCTAACAAAATGACTAGTCAGAGCCAATAACGCCGCCTGACTATCAACATAGATAGTAATCTCAGACCCCCGTTCAACATTCCCTTCAATCAAGCCGAGAGCCTTATAAATGCCAAGAATCTGCTTGAAAGACACTACAACTGTCAGACAATTTGTAGGATCGTCTGATATCAGTTCCCATAAAGTATGCACCAGTGCCAACTTCCATTTTCTACTCCATCCCAAAGATCCCTGCTAGGTAACACCAAAGCGGGAGTAGCCCCGAAGTCAATCGTGGTCCCGACATAATCCGTAGGCTCAGCCAAGGATAGTGTCCGACCGTTGAATCTGACTTCATCTAGTATGCTGACATGCCCCGCTCTAGAGGAACCTAATAAACCCAGTTCCTTCAATCTAAATAGGCCACGGACAGCCATACCCCTCACGAATTCCTCAATTGGAAGAAGGTGGAGGATTATGTCCAGCGCCGCCTGAGGTGTACTTCTCCTGGCACCTGAGATGCCAATTGAAGCACACCTCTGAACTTTAGAGAGAAGTTTCCTGTACGTTTCCCTACTCAATACCTTCCACCAGACTGTACAGCCATAAGTAAGAATAGGTCTAACAACCGAAGTGTAAATCCAGTATACAACTTGCGGCTTAAGACCCCAATTCTTGCCTATAGAGTTCCTGCAGGTGTAATAGGCATTGAGTCCCTTCTTGACCCTCTCCTGAGTGTTTCTCCTCCAAGACAATTTACTGTCCAAGTACACACCCAGGTATTTGGCCTCACTTGACAATACAAGCTCAATCCCGTTCAATACTGGCAAGCTAAAATGCTCAACCTTGTATTTCCTAGTAAACAAAACTAGCTCCGTTTTTCTGGGGTTTACCCCTAATCCCTTACTGTTGGCCCAAAGGGACAGATCACGTAAACCTGTCTGCATGACCTCACTGATCGTAGATAAAAACTTACCAGAGACCAGTAAAACAACGTCATCGGCGTAGGCCACAATCTTCCGTCCCTTAGCATCAAACTGTCTTAAAATGACGTTCACGGCCAAGAGCCACAGTAATTGAGAAAGGACCCCCCCTTGCGGTGTGCCCCTAGTCACGAGTTTCCTCATATAAGTGCCTCCCATGTTTGAGTTGATAACTCTGCTGCTAAGCATCAGAATTATCCACTCAACAAGGAGCTTACTTATATTCAGCGAAACAAGTGATTCCTCGATAGCCTCTATCGTGATATTATTAAAGGCCCCCTCTATATCGAGAAAAGCCGCCATGGTATATTCCCTCTGCAGCAGACCTCGCTCAATGTAACTCACAACGTCATGCAGAGCACTCTCAACGGACTTACCCTTGAGATAAGCATGTTGAAACTCGTTAATGACCTGAGTTCCTATACTAGTCCTAAGATAAAGATCGATCAGTCTTTCTATTGTCTTCAATAGAAAAGACGATAGGCTGATCGGTCTGTAATCCCTGGGCTTCGAGTGAGTCGTCTTACCCGCTTTGGGTATGAAAATGACCCTTACCTCTCTCCACCCCCTGGGAATGTATTTCATTCTAAGACATTCCCTAAAAACCTCCGTCAATAGAGAGATGGCTCTTTCATCGACATTCTGTAGCATGGCCGGAAATATTCCATCCGGGCCAGGAGATTTGTATGGCTCGAATGAATTTACCGCCCATAATACTTTGTCTCTAGTGATCATCTCCCTTATCACATCGGTATCCCCAGCATCTGATTCGGGTTGTAGGTTATCAATGACGCTACCTGTCCCTCCAACAGATTCTATATCCCTACAGCCTGGAAAATGAGTCTCCATAAGTAAACTGAGGGACTCTGAGCTAGACTTTGTCCACGAGTTATCCTCGCGTTGTATGTATCCAGGTGCCACTGGGTCCTTGGATAATACTCGCCTAAACCTAGACAACTCGTTAACAGAGTGCACCGATTCACAGAAATTTACCCATGAAGTCCGTTTCGCTCGTCTAATCTCCTTCTTATACTTAGAGAAACTATCCCTATAGCTATTCCAATCCTCATCACTCCTCGTTAGTTTGGCTCTATTAAACAGCTTCCTAACTGTAGACCGCTGGTCCCTAAGTTCCCTAGTCCACCATTTCGGCTGTTTCCTTTTCCCAGGATAAATCACTGGACAATTGAGCACAAAACTATTCCTAATAACATTCGTGAAATTATTCACCGCCAACTCGATACCCTCAACTGAATCTCACCAGTCCTCAGTATCCCTACAGACTGACCTCCTAAAGGACTTCCAATCTGTCCTTCTCGAGTTCCTATAGGGCTGCTCCCTCGCCTTCTCAAAGTCGAGACCAAAAGATATCATGCTATGGTCAGAAAAAGAGTAATCCAAAACTACTCTCCAATCCCTAACATAATTTCCCCCACGGTTAGCCAGCGTTACATCTATAACTGTTTCCCTATCTTTCGCTCTGAACGTAGGAGTAGTACCCCTATTACAGATATGCAGATCATAACAAGTTATAAAATCGTATACCAACTCACCTCTTTTGTTGATGTCCCTGCTTCCCCATTGATAGTGGTGAGCATTCGCATCACATCCCAAGACCATGTACGCGCCTTTCCTCCTAGCGTGCTCCGCCAACTGCTGCAGAGCGATACCTGGTGGATCGGCTGCCTCATACGGCATGTACACAGCCGCCATTATAAGCCCGATCTCACCTACATACCCCACTACAATTTGCAGATTAAGCATTCAAAAATATATTAGTCTTAAGCTATGTTCACATTTGACAAATATTTGATTACAATTGCGTGACCACTAGTTTTGCATAAAAATTGTTTGCCGTTGTTTAATCTTGCAAATGTTTTGTAAGAGAAAACACCGTCAAACAAAATTCAACAATACGTAATCTGTGATTTACGATAAGTAAAAAAAATTTTCCAAATTGAAAGAAGAAATTAAAAGTTATTTTATATAGTGTTTACATCTTTTTCATCAAATATTTGACTAGTCTAAACGTAGCTTTAGACTAGGAAACATTCATCACAAATAACCATTTATTAAAACAAGTCAACCGTGCTAAGCTGTCCATTATGTAATACGAGCCTCATAAATATCATAATATAAAACTGCAACACCATAAAAAGCTCAAATCACCCTACACGGAAAAATATGTTTACCTACTTTATTACAAATTATAGACACTATAAATATAAACAAAGTAATAACTATCCTAAAACATTGTAATGGTACCACCTCATTTAAAAAAAATTATTTTCATATAACTTATATTAGGTCTACAACCATAGCTGTTAGTACCTAACACTTCCACATTTAATATTATAATTGTATTGCTTTTAAATACTATAAATAAATAATAATTAAAATTTTGTAACATTTTTATATTTTTTTTATTGTTGACAAGTTAATATGTATATCAAAGGCAAAACAAAAATATTTGGTAAAAAGATTTGTTTAGTTATAAAAAATCCCCGACAAATTACACAGTGTGACAGCGAAACAATTGCAAAATTATTATAGTAAATAGTTGCATCAATTTTTATACTATTGCCACTCTGCACAAATATGTAAATAGTACTAAAAAATCAGCTCTAAAGTGGAAAACATTTCTGAAAAATCAAACCCAACTTAGAACGTGCATACTCGTGGGACCAAGATTAGTCAAGAAAAAGAATTAATGGAGAATGTAGGGAAGGTGAATGAAGATTCAGTAGGTATTCATAATGACATAATTTTGCAGGAGGGACAATTATTGAATGAATTGACCGAAACGTACGACCTCTTGGGATTGTCGGGGGTTTCCTTCATTGAGATGGGCGCCACGGAGAAACTGAGAATCTGACGCTTGGGCCTGATGAGAAGAACGAAAACACTGTTATATCAGCTCACGCTCATCAGGATCATTCAGCATCCGAAGCGACATCTGAAGGGGAGAGCGAACCGACACACAGTGGAAAAAATGGACAATCTAGCTCCGATTAATTCAAATTTCAAAATTTATTTTGGCACCAAAATAGTTTTGCTATCGATTAATAATATCTCAGATAGATCATCAACTTTTTCAATTTTGTTTTGCTCTCAATATTCGTACAGCTATAAAGCTAAAAGTTTTCCCACCTTTTTTAACAACCATCTGCAAGTTTTAATAAAATTTGTTGGAGTGACAGTAAAATTCTATTTAGTCTTTATTATTAAAGTTAAAAGTATGTATTAACTAAAATTTTTTTTTTTTTTATTTTTGACCTGTGATTGTGTTTCGTGGTTTAGATTTGTTGTTGTTTATAGTGCTAGTAAGAAATATAATGTTGACCAATAAATTCTCCTGTTGTCGGTCTAATATTTATTTTTAAAATTAATATAAAGTCGTGTGATGTAAAATGTTCAAAATTTTGAATCCTATGTTTATGACATTGTAGATAGAAGCAAATGTAATAATGGTCAGCGCATTGAAATTTCTAAGAGAGTTAAAAATTTCACCTCAAAAATAGGCATGAACGAAAAACCGAGATCGGAGGGTTTTTGAAAAAAAAATAATAAGGTCTAGTTAGATTGTGAACTTTTATTGGTAGACCCAACTCCAAGTACTGGGCGACCTGAAATAAGCTTCACTAACTGCCAGGGAAAAACAAAAAAGAAAAAAGCCTATGATATCGCCAAAGAAATCCCGTGCGATGTACTCATGTCTGCGGCCAGCACTAGTTTATACAATACTGCCAAGAGGAATGCTTCCATTATCGTATCTTGGTTCAACTCAGATGAAAATTTGCCGAAAATATTGAAATCTGCCATTGAATCCGATGATAAACAACTTAATAAATACACAGCAGTGGAAGCTTTAGCCTTATATATTGATGGCGGTTACACAAAAAAGGTTTACATGGACTTGCAGATTGGCACTAAAAAGTGAAATGCAAATATATTTCCTACCTATGATGTTCTGCATTCTGCGAAAAAACTGTGCTATCCTAATGGGCTACAAGTAACTGATCATTATTTCGAGGTACATTTACAGTGATTGATTGATCACACAGTTGCCAATATTTGCTGCACATTCCCAAGATTTTCAAAATAGGGAGTGTAATAACACTCAAATGATAACGGGGTTGTGATGGAAGCAGTGGTCATGCAACTTATTGGCAAAATTTTAATAATGTCGATGCTTGCAAGATCGCATGTTTGCGATCAACCATACTCTGGAAAAATATGAAACCTTCATCCATTCGTTATTGCGGGCCATTAAAATTACTTTGTCAAACGGAAACAGCCTTAATTCATGATGATGTAAACAGTTTCAAAAGTCAGATGGCTGAAATACAGCCAACGAAACTTGAAAATTATGAAGTTCATCATGAGTTCCATATGACCGTGATAGATGAGAAGGTATTTAGTCTTGTGGCAGAATCATCATCCCAAAAGTGTGGAATTTGTGATGTATCGCCAAAAATATGAACGACTTAAAAATTGTCAAAAATTTGCACTGCAAATAAAATTTATACGAATGTGGATTATCAACTTTACATGTGTGGATTCGCTTGAATGTATGCTCCATATCGCCTACAGAATTTCAATTAAAACATATCAAGTTCGCAGTTATGATGAAGCGATTGTTGATAAAAAGCAAACCAATCTGAGAAAGGAAATGGCTATACTAGTTGATATCCCAATGCCTGGATCAGGCACAACAAATAAAGGCAACACAGCCAGAAAATTCTTCCAACAACCAAAATTGGCTGCTCAAATAACTAGTGTAAGCTATTTATCGTTTCACTAATTTATCGTTTCACCGTTATTTTACGCACAATGGCTTCTGTATATGAAATAAATACGGATGCCTTTCAACTGTATGCATACCAAACAGCCTTCGTCTGTCCATAAAATTTTAATCCATGGTGCAGATATAATCAAACACGTTTCAATTTCAATAGGTATGATGTCAGAAGAAGTTCTCGAAGCTAGACATAAAGAGACCTGAGAAAATTTCGCCTACATCATACTCGGAAAAATTCACGGATAAACACAATGGAAGACTTGGCACATACACTATTTGTTTCTTCAGATCCTTTCGAAAAGTCCAGTACCCTCTTCCAAAAAGACTGAGCTATTAGATAATGATGTTATCAGTTTTCTTTCCAAAACAGATGAAAACAATATGTCAGATGATTAAACACAAATTAATAAAAAATGTTTGGCTTATATGAAAAATTCTCTTTGTATTAATTTTTGTTTATTGTATTCTTGTATACATAAAAAAATTTCCGAATTAAAATATCAGTTTTTTCAGAAGTTATTAATAAATCTCCCATTGTGCGACAGGCTCAAAATTAGTTCGACAAGACACGGTAAAGCCTAGTGCAACTAGTCGAGCATAAGAGAAGAAGGCGAAGAATGGCGTCAGAGCTTCATTAGTCTATCTTAACAAGATGGCAAGATGACAAGACTTATCGCTATTCATGCTAAAAATGAGCACCTTATCAAGAGACACAGGAAGAGCGTGGCTAGATTCGAATGAATATATACCAGTACCATCTTGCGGATGTCTTTTCCTGACGGACTAAATGCGATTGTTAACACCGTTCCGGAAAATACTCATATGAGCACAGGGACCATGTCAAAGGTCGCATCTAGATCCAAAGACAGTAGTAGTGATTGTAGCGGGCCAGAGAAACCGATCAAATCTTCGGAACGAAATTTGGAAACTGGCATGCATGTTAATCAGAGGTCTGGTCGTATACCATCCGGCAACATTAATGAATCCCACAATGAATTCATTAAGTGAGCCAGGACTGGAGATGACCAGCCCCCTACAAGTAAGAAAGGAGTTGATCATACCATTTCCAGCTCTCTTCAAAAAGAGTCCGTTAAGAGGGGTGGAACATGTGAAGACCAACCCTTTTCACCGTCGAAAAAGGCTTGTCATAAGCCATCTAGCTCTTTTAAGAATCACCGTAAGGAGGTTGTTAAAGGAGCAAGGTCTGGAGATGACAAACTAAGAAGGTTAATCATACACCGGCTGGCTCCCTTCGGGACCCACACAAGGAGGTCACTAAAAGTGTCAGATCGGGTGACGACAAGCCCTCTACTTCTAAGAAAGCGAAGCTGTTGAAGCCGGAATATCTTCAAGCGGAATATCTTCGACTGGACTGACCCAGATGGGAGAACCAGTTCGGATCTGTAGCTCATTGACGAGTTCACCTTGTGAAAGGAACGTCGAACGAAGTGTCCTTCAAAGGCGCGGACTGGTCAAAGAGAATCAAGACAGTCAATTGTGGCAACGAGAAATCATTTTTATTATTTTTTATTTATTTATTTATTTAATTTTTTTTATTTCATATTATTTAAAGAAATTTTTTATAATGGAGTCCCGTAAAGCTATTCAGCTTGTCTACAGGAAATAATAATAAAATTTTTTCTTTGTGTTCAATTTCGGCGACAGTGCATTGCAAACTTATGAGGTGCTTTTTTATTTCTTTAAACTTTTTATAGAAATTTGTATTATTTAGAATATCAGTTGGTATTTTATTTAAAATCGTAGGCAGCGCGACGGAAAGTGTATTACGACCGTATTTATTCGAAAAACGTTCTATTTTGTATCTTCCATGCGATTTTATCCTCATGTTATGATCGTGGTAGATTGGATGTAAAAATCTGATGTTGTTGTCAAATTCTTTTATAGCCGTATTATATATGTTTTTAATATTTAGCACATTTAAGTTTTTGGTAAGGCTATTTGTGTTATACATGTTGCTGGAATTTGATGGGCTGTTGTAGTTATCTCTACTGTGGTATTTTTAATAAGCTATTTTGTGTTTTTTGTAATGTGCTTTTTTATTTGACATTTTCCCATGCTGTGATACCATGTCTTATGTACGATTCAGCTAAGGAAAAATACACTTGACATAGTACGTTATATGTGGAGCAGTTATTTAAGTGGTACATTATATAAGACGTTTTCCTCAGTTTCTTTTGTAGACTTTCTATAGAATTTTTCCTTTTGAATTTGCTGTCTATGATTACTCCAAATAGTTGTAATATCCACTTTAGTCTCATTAGCATTGATAAGAAGGCCGTTATCATAACACCATTTTATAGCAGTATTTAAATGTTTCTGCATTTATTATGTTATTATCGGCAACTATTATCATTATCAGCATTTGCGGAAGTTTTACTCTCTCTCTCTCTCTCTTATTATGACTCTTAGCCGTCAATGTCTTTCTTCGGCAGTTTGTATGTATCTACATTAGGGATGTCAATGACTAAAAATGTAGTTGTGTTAGTGTACGTTAAAAAAATCCACTCAAAGAAAAGATGGGTTTATTAAATGAACAACGACAGTTATACGTGGAGCATTATTATCATATAAAACGTATTTTTTAATGCATTTTGCTTTCTTTGCACTTAAATTTACTAATATTGCCATAAAAAACATAATTCACATTCAACATTAATATTACAGAAATTTATGGTTATTAATTACCAAACATTTTATTTCTATAAATTTTATACACTGCATTTTGTACTCTTTGTACTCTCAGCGACGACTAAATGAAATATAGTAAGAATACGTGTAAACTTAGCCAGCACAGTGGTGCTATGAAATTGACATCCCTAATCTTCATACAAACATATGTATATAAATTTAGTAGTCATCAGTAGTTTGGAAAAATATAGATTACTTTTGTAAGTATAAATGTGAAAATATGAAAGGCGTAAATTTAATTACTTGTCGGTGATTTGTTGAAGGCATACTGCACAGCCGAGTATAGCGCTCTAACTTGTTAATTATGCAATCAAATTTTTGTTAGTCGATATCTATGAATGACATTTTACAACTGGGTAGATTTTTTCATGCTTAATTTTAAGTATTACTCATTTTATTATATTTGTCAACAGAAATCCCGCAATTCCCACAAAACTTTAAAAAATTTCCAAAAATAGGCTTTTTTATTATTATTATTATTATTACTATTATTATTATTATTGTGTTAAATCTTCCCAACTGATATCTGGGAGCAAAAATTTCTATTTCTAAAGAATTAAAGATATATCCGATGATATAAAAAATATTAAAATTTTTTGATTCCAGCTTTGCGATTTGAAAAATTAAAGCGAAAATTGGAAATTTGTTGAAAAAATAGGTCAAATTTGGGGAACCCAGGAATCAATTTTTTAAAGTTTCTTTAGTTATCTTTCAGAAAAATGTAAACACTATATATGTTACTTAAATAAATTTTTATATAACAAAAAAAGATTACAGACACGCTTTTGGTAAAAAAACGGAAAAAATCGACTTTTTTCAAAGTTCAAATTTAAGCGCTTATAACTTCTGACTCCGTGAATATTTTTTCAAAACTCTTTCTTTACACTATTTTTCTATTTGTTTTTAATAAAATAAAAAAATCTAGTGAAAATTGGATCCGCTATAACGAAAAAACTTCATCAAAGTACGTTGTAAAGTAAAAATTTTAATCTTTGAAGCCCAATATCTGGTAAGCTAAAGGAGATAATATATGCAGACGATGGTGTTTTTTGTAGATCTCGATTATTAAAATCCTCTCATATAAAAATCTTTTAAAGCGATTCAGCTATAACTAATCAGGATTGTTTCTAAAAATGTTCATACTCGAGGTTTCTTAGGTCTATATGGTCCAAGCTTAAACTCGCTTACACCTATACTATCACTATGTGAAATTTCATTGAAATCGGACCAGTCGTTTCTTAATTGCATTATTATTTCCATTTCATTATATATATATATATATATATATATATATATATATATATATATATATATATATATATATATATATATATATATTCTTCGGCGCACATATAACAACGCATCGTGATGGGACAAAATAGAAGTAGTTGTCGTAGATTATGGAAACTTGGTGTGCATATTACTTTGAGCTTAAAATTGATATATACGAAGTAAAAAAAAATCGATGCCAGAACTCTCTATTTATTCAATACACTATTTTTTGGCATTATTTCCGTACCAAGTTTTTCCCAAATTCCAATCAACTTATTTGCTACTTGAGTAGTGAATGATTTATAGGTAAACTTTTTTGATCTTCTTTAGCACGTTCGCTCAAGTAAAAATAATATCTCAAGATATCCAGCTCGGTTGGTAAATTAAGATCAGTCAAATCAGAACACGCACCAAAAGGGGAGTTCCAGGGGGTGTGCCACTAGCATGGGTGGGTCGACCATCCAAAGTTATTCGGATTTTTCAAAATTTGACATTTGGGTCAAAATGAGGAACATCAGAATTCATTTTAGAGGTATGGTTCCTTGGGCATAGTTACTTATTTTGATCCCTTGAATACGATTTTCCTTGTCACTTGGGCGATTTTTTTGCGTCCCTACAAATCGATCCGCCATGATATATATTATATATATATATATATATATATATATATATATATATATATATATACTTTTTTGTAAAGCCGTTTTCTTTACCATTTCCGAAATTAGAAGTGTTTTTACTTAACTTTTGAAAAAAAATTAAAAACATACTACTATTTTCAATTTTAGCCTTAATATGAATTATTTAATTTTCTACCCAAAATTTACTTACGAGATGTAAATTAATTTTTCGGCAATCCAATTTTCTTTATTATAATCTAATGATCAGTTTATTTTAATTAAAATATTAATATGCAAGAGTAAAATAATTATAATATTTTAATTTTTAACCGCAATCATAGGTAAATTCTTGCGATTTCGATCAAATAACGTGATTAGTCCCGATTTCAATTACGATTATAATCTACTTGCAAACTCTAAAAGGGTCGTTATCGTCTTAATACACCGAATTTAGGCGGTGCCTTTTTTAAATTTTGTTTTAAACACCCTTCGTAAAATCTTGAACATTTATACAATGAGTCCAGATTCACACTAGGAAGTATTGCCAATTTAGCACTTTTAGCGCTAGATCTAGCACTTTTTAAACTCATTTAGAACGAAAAAAATAATCTAGCAACTAGCTCTTTCTAAAAATTAAAACTATAACCTAAAATTTGGTGTTTTTAATGATGGTAACCAATACCATCTTTGAAGAGTGTTTAGCAAAATAACCTTTATAAAAACCAATACAATTACAAACAGTTAACCTTTCAAATAAAATTTCAGCAATTAAGTAAACTATAATTCTTTCGTTTTAAGAAATAATTATGATAAAATAACTTATTAATTTTTATTATGGTTTACTATTCAGTTGTGAACGTAACTGAATTGATATCGTAAATTTAAACAAAGCAAAATTTTAATTAATTTCGAATCTTCTTGCCAATCAAAATATTTATACATAATTAAACAACTATTTACTTAATTTAAAACATCATGATGTTGATATGATATTATGGGCCGTTAATTTATCCAATTTTTACCCAAAGTTAAAGCCTAATGGTAGACAAAATTATTAGTTTGTGTGAAAAGTATGTCATTTTATATATTGTCAACGCTTTAACATTTGCTTCAAATTTGATAAGTTAACACCCTATGATGTTTTATTTTATTTTTTGAAATATTAATGTATTTTGTTATATTTTTGAGTAATTTTTTTGAAGACAAAATTTTTCGACAATTTTATTTTTGCTAAATATTGGTTTTTGGCTAAAAGTCTGTTTATTTATTTAAAATTATTTTTTAATGCTATTTGAATATTATTTAGTTAAAAAGTCGAATTTTAATAAAAATTTGATTTGATTCACTTAAAGAAAAAAAATTTTAAGCAATTTGATGAATATAATATAAACACGATAATCCGGGCGGCATTTCCTAACTTTTCATTCCATAACACTATAATCCGGGTTAAATAATAAAAAGTTCTTTCTTATTAAAATTTTAGTACAACTTGGATAATACAATATGAAATAATATAATTATTATGTAAGAGTTGATTCTAGTTAAATTCCCTCATTTTCAGTTATGTTTCTTCCAAAAATACTTCAGTAAAACGAGTACAAACAAATTAGTTTTTTAGATAAAAAACTCAAAATATGAAATGTTATTTGACGAAATTTTTGAACTTGATACTCTTAGTCATTTCACATATTAAATACAAGATATATTTTAATATATATATATTTTTTTAACAAAATTGGACCAGAAAAAAACTTCAATAATCCGGATAATTCGAAAATCCGGATTGTGACTAGTTTTTAATAATAAGTGACATTTTAAAAATAAAATTTTTGGTAAAAGAAATAAGATTTTAGTTCTTCAAATTGTTATTTGGAATACGTATGATAGTATAATTCAGATAACACATACTTGGATACCTTAAGATAAACTTAGAATTTTGAAAAATACACTCATAAATTTTGTTTAATTTCTAAAGAATCAATTTCAGAATGTGTTTTTATTATTTTCTTTAATGTTCTTTTATCTTTAGCCCTGAAAATAAATATCGATCAACATTTACATGTGAAAATTAAAATTTTCACTGAATTTGTGCTATAAATTTCGAAAATTTAGTTTCATTCGATTTCATTTTGTTCCATCAATTTTTCAGGAGTTTTTGTGTTCTAGAAATTAAAAATGACTTTATTGTATATGATTTCAAATCGACATCAGAAGACTAAGTGAAATTTACAACAAAATTGGTTTATTATTGAAAATTATAGAATTCTGCAATTTAAAATTAGTAAAAATATTATAGGCAGTGAAAGCGGACCTATGGTTATTTATGGATCGATGGACATGAAATTTGTCACTGTCGTTTCTATTTATAAAAAACTTATTTGTACCAAATATTAATCAATTTATGCACTTTAAAGTGATTTTTGGATGAGGACTTTATAGGTCAATTATGGAGCTATCTTCACGAAATTTGACGCTTAGATTTCTATTTAAAACTTATTTGTGAAAATTTTATTAAAATAGTAATATATTTATGGCAATTGTGAAAGTTCAAATCCTATCCCAAGGGGACAGATTTTAAGGTTCACTTGAACAGACATCTGCCAAACGGGCGGACATAGTTAAATCGACTCAGAAAGTGATTCTGAGTGAAATAGTATAGGTACTCTTTAAAAGGATGTATGTATACGGGTTGAAAAAAGCAATCAAAATAGAAATGACCCTTTACCAATAGGATTATAAATTTATTGAGGTTTTCGCAGATTGGAAAAAGCACCATAAAAAAGAAACATATTCAACAAAATGAAAACATCTGTCATTGGAGGACAGTCGTTTCATCGACGGATTGTAGTTTGTTTTCGGGTTCATTCTCGGAAACTTGATAGGATTCGTCTTAGGAATAGGCTGGCTAAGGAACTGTCGTTGGCTTAAAGCAAACGTGGTGGGGCTGTAAACTTTTCTTCTCTATCTTTTTTTATATCAATATCTCTTCTTTTGGTCTCACTTTTTTCATCATCAATTTCTGAACCTCTCTTTTCTTCCATCCTTTATCCTGTCACTCTTCCGAAGCAACTCACAATGGACCTATAGTTCTCCGAGTGGATGTACACGTTTCATCTAATGAAACTTGTACAGCTCTTCTCTACCTACCTAGGGTTGAAAAATGTTTAGGTAAATAACTTTAATATTTTATAAGCATACTGAAAAAATTACAACAATTATGCTCGCATTGAAGGTCGGGCAAAGAAGAAATTGTATACTTCAAGTGTACTTGAATTTGTAAACTCTTTAACTAATATTAGGTCTTTGTTAACGCCTAATTATTTCTACTTAATTGATCTGTATAGTGGTATTCCATATGCAGTACAACAGTCTGCTTTAGAGGAATGTAAAATGTCAATTTCCAAGTATTTAGAAGGAAAACCTGAATGTGCAATAGCAAATAATACGTGTAGAAATAAGTCAATTATATTACTTAATTACAGAAATATAATCATTTAGTCTCCGAAAAATTCGACGAATACTTCTATTGTTATTCCAAAACTTCCCTCAATAGTAAAAATATTAAATATTGTTGATTGGAATTAGTTAGTAGTTTGATGTAATCATACCTGGACATGTGGGCAACTCAGTATGACCCATGGGTGGTACACCATCTTCACCTATTTTGATTTCGGAAACCCAAACAGCATGACATAGTGAATCAGGTTCCAAAGAATTGTAAGCAGCTCCATTATATGTTTGATAAAATTCTAAAGCAGATGCATTAGAACGAAATCTTGCAAAAGGAAATTAATTAAGAAAACAAATTAATGTGTGTATGTCCATAAAAATTCGTGGAGGGGTCTTATATTAGACATGTGGACAATTGTGAACCGATACTTTTACTAAGTGTAAAATAAAATATACTAATATAGAATATTACGTTAATGTTAACATTTATATACATTTATGTAATTTAGGATGATTCTCGAAAGTGGACTTAACATTTATATGCATTTATATAATTTAGGGTGATTCCCGAAAGTGGAATCACCCTAAATTTATATACATATGTTTGTATTAAGATTAGGGATGTCAATTTCATAGCACCACTGTGCTGGCTAAGTTTACACGTATTCTTACTATATTTCATTTAGTCGTCGCTGAGAGTACAAAGAGTACAAAATGAAGTGTATAAGATTTATAGAAATAAAATGTTTGGTAATTAATAACCATAAATTTCTGTAATATTAATGTTGAATGAGAATTATGTTTTTTATGGCAATATTAGTAAATTTAAGTGCAAAGAAAGCAAAGTGCATTAAAAAATACGTTTTATATGATAATAATGCTCCATGTATAACTGGCGTTGTTCATTTAATAAACCCATCTTTTCTCTGAGTGGATTTTTTTTAACGTACACTAACACAACTACATTTTTAGTCATTGACATCCCTAATGTAGATACATACAAACTGCCGAAGAAAGACATTGACGGCTAAGAGTCATAATAAGAGAGAGAGAGAGTAAAACTTTCGCAAATGCTGATGATGATAATAGTTGCCGATAATAACATAATAAATGCAGAAACATTTAAATACTGCTATAAAATGGTGTCATGATAACGGCCTTCTTATCAACGCTAATGAGACTAAAGTCATGCATATTACAACTATTTGGAGTAATCATAGACAGCAAATTCCAATGGAAAAATTCTATAGAAAGTCTACAAAAGAAACTGAGGAAAACGTCTTATATAATGTACCACTTAAATAACTGCTCCACATATAACGTACTATGTCAAGTGTATTTTTCCTTAGCTGAATCGTACATAAGACATGGTATCACAGCATGGGAAAATGTCAAATAAAAAAGCACATTACAAAAAACACAAAATAGCTTATTAAAAATACCACAGTAGAGATAACTACAACAGCCCATCAAATTCCAGCAACATGTATAACACAAATAGCCTTACCAAAAACTTAAATGTGCTAAATATTAAAAACATATATAATACGGCTATAAAAGAATTTGACAACAACATCAGATTTTTACATCCAATCTACCACGATCATAACATGAGGATAAAATCGCATGGAAGATACAAAATAGAACGTTTTTCGAATAAATACGGTCGTAATACACTTTCCGTCGCGCTGCCTACGATTTTAAATAAAATACCAACTGATATTCTAAATAATACAAATTTCTATAAAAAGTTTAAAGAAATAAAAAAGCACCTCATAAGTTTGCAATGCACTGTCGCCGAAATTGAACACAAAGAAAAAATTTTATTATTATTTCCTGTAGACAAGCTGAATAGCTTTACGGGACTCCATTATAAAAAATTTCTTTAAATAATATGAAATAAAAAAAATTAAATAAATAAATAAATAAAAAATAATAAAAATGATTTCTCGTTGCCACAATTGACTGTCTTGATTCTCTTTGACCAGTCCGCGCCTTTGAAGGACACTTCGTTCGACGTTCCTTTCACAAGGTGAACTCGTCAATGAGCTACAGATCCGAACTGGTTCTCCCATCTGGGTCAGTCCAGTCGAAGATATTCCGCTTGAAGATATTCCGGCTTCAACAGCTTCGCTTTCTTAGAAGTAGAGGGCTTGTCGTCACCCGATCTGACACTTTTAGTGACCTCCTTGTGTGGGTCCCGAAGGGAGCCAGCCGGTGTATGATTAACCTTCTTAGTTTGTCATCTCCAGACCTTGCTCCTTTAACAACCTCCTTACGGTGATTCTTAAAAAAGCTAGATGGCTTATGACAAGCCTTTTTCGACGGTGAAAAGGGTTGGTCTTCACATGTTCCACCCCTCTTAACGGACTCTTTTTGAAGAGAGCTGGAAATGGTATGATCAACTCCTTTCTTACTTGTAGGGGGCTGGTCATCTCCAGTCCTGGCTCACTTAATGAATTCATTGTGGGATTCATTAATGTTGCCGGATGGTATACGACCAGACCTCTGATTAACATGCATGCCAGTTTCCAAATTTCGTTCCGAAGATTTGATCGGTTTCTCTGGCCCGCTACAATCACTACTACTGTCTTTGGATCTAGATGCGACCTTTGACATGGTCCCTGTGCTCATATGAGTATTTTCCGGAACGGTGTTAACAATCGCATTTAGTCCGTCAGGAAAAGACATCCGCAAGATGGTACTGGTATATATTCATTCGAATCTAGCCACGCTCTTCCTGTGTCTCTTGATAAGGTGCTCATTTTTAGCATGAATAGCGATAAGTCTTGTCATCTTGCCATCTTGTTAAGATAGACTAATGAAGCTCTGACGCCATTCTTCGCCTTCTTCTCTTATGCTCGACTAGTTGCACTAGGCTTTACCGTGTCTTGTCGAACTAATTTTGAGCCTGTCGCACAATGGGAGATTTATTAATAACTTCTGAAAAAACTGATATTTTAATTCGGAAATTTTTTTATGTATACAAGAATACAATAAACAAAAATTAATACAAAGAGAATTTTTCATATAAGCCAAACATTTTTTATTAATTTGTGTTTAATCATCTGACATATTGTTTTCATCTGTTTTGGAAAGAAAACTGATAACATCATTATCTAATAGCTCAGTCTTTTTGGAAGAGGGTACTGGACTTTTCGAAAGGATCTGAAGAAACAAATAGTGTATGTGCCAAGTCTTCCATTGTGTTTATCCGTGAATTTTTCCGAGTATGATGTAGGCGAAATTTTCTCAGGTCTCTTTATGTCTAGCTTCGAGAACTTCTTCTGACATCATACCTATTGAAATTGAAACGTGTTTGATTATATCTGCACCATGGATTAAAATTTTATGGACAGACGAAGGCTGTTTGGTATGCATACAGTTGAAAGGCATCCGTATTTATTTCATATACAGAAGCCATTGTGCGTAAAATAACGGTGAAACGATAAATTAGTGAAACGATAAATAGCTTACACTAGTTATTTGAGCAGCCAATTTTGGTTGTTGGAAGAATTTTCTGGCTGTGTTGCCTTTATTTGTTGTGCCTGATCCAGGCATTGGGATATCAACTAGTATAGCCATTTCCTTTCTCAGATTGGTTTGCTTTTTATCAACAATCGCTTCATCATAACTGCGAACTTGATATGTTTTAATTGAAATTCTGTAGGCGATATGGAGCATACATTCAAGCGAATCCACACATGTAAAGTTGATAATCCACATTCGTATAAATTTTATTTGCAGTGCAAATTTTTGACAATTTTTAAGTCGTTCATATTTTTGGCGATACATCACAAATTCCACACTTTTGGGATGATGATTCTGCCACAAGACTAAATACCTTCTCATCTATCACGGTCATATGGAACTCATGATGAACTTCATAATTTTCAAGTTTCGTTGGCTGTATTTCAGCCATCTGACTTTTGAAACTGTTTACATCATCATGAATTAAGGCTGTTTCCGTTTGACAAAGTAATTTTAATGGCCCGCAATAACGAATGGATGAAGGTTTCATATTTTTCCAGAGTATGGTTGATCGCAAACATGCGATCTTGCAAGCATCGACATTATTAAAATTTTGCCAATAAGTTGCATGACCACTGCTTCCATCACAACCCCGTTATCATTTGAGTGTTATTACACTCCCTATTTTGAAAATCTTGGGAATGTGCAGCAAATATTGGCAACTGTGTGATCAATCAAGCACTGTAAATGTACCTCGAAATAATGATCAGTTACTTGTAGCCCATTAGGATAGCACAGTTTTTTCGCAGAATGCAGAACATCATAGGTAGGAAATATATTTGCATTTCACTTTTTAGTGCCAATCTGCAAGTCCATGTAAACCTTTTTTGTGTAACCGCCATCAATATATAAGGCTAAAGCTTCCACTGCTGTGTATTTATTAAGTTGTTTATCATCGGATTCAATGGCAGATTTCAATATTTTCGGCAAATTTTCATCTGAGTTGAACCAAGATACGATAATGGAAGCATTCCTCTTGGCAGTATTGTATAAACTAGTGCTGGCCGCAGACATGAGTACATCGCACGGGATTTCTTTGGCGATATCATAGGCTTTTTTCTTTTTTGTTTTTCCCTGGCAGTTAGTGAAGCTTATTTCAGGTCGCCCAGTACTTGGAGTTGGGTCTACCAATAAAAGTTCACAATCTAACTAGACCTTATTATTTTTTTTTCAAAAACCCTCCGATCTCGGTTTTTCGTTCATGCCTATTTTTGAGGTGAAATTTTTAACTCTCTTAGAAATTTCAATGCGCTGACCATTATTACATTTGCTTCTATCTACAATGTCATAAACATAGGATTCAAAATTTTGAACATTTTACATCACACGACTTTATATTAATTTTAAAAATAAATATTAGACCGACAACAGGAGAATTTATTGGTCAACATTATATTTCTTACTAGCACTATAAACAACAACAAATCTAAACCACGAAACACAATCACAGGTCAAAAATAAAAAAAAAAAAAATTTTAGTTAATACATACTTTTAACTTTAATAATAAAGACTAAATAGAATTTTACTGTCACTCCAACAAATTTTATTAAAACTTGCAGATGGTTGTTAAAAAAGGTGGGAAAACTTTTAGCTTTATAGCTGTACGAATATTGAGAGCAAAACAAAATTGAAAAAGTTGATGATCTATCTGAGATATTATTAATCGATAGCAAAACTATTTTGGTGCCAAAATAAATTTTGAAATTTGAATTAATCGGAGCTAGATTGTCCATTTTTTCCACTGTGTGTCGGTTCGCTCTCCCCTTCAGATGTCGCTTCGGATGCTGAATGATCCTGATGAGCGTGAGCTGATATAACAGTGTTTTCGTTCTTCTCATCAGGCCCAAGCGTCAGATTCTCAGTTTCTCCGTGGCGCCCATCTCAATGAAGGAAACCCCCGACAATCCCAAGAGGTCGTACGTTTCGGTCAATTCATTCAATAATTGTCCCTCCTGCAAAATTATGTCATTATGAATACCTACTGAATCTTCATTCACCTTCCCTACATTCTCCATTAATTCTTTTTCTTGACTAATCTTGGTCCCACGAGTATGCACGTTCTAAGTTGGGTTTGATTTTTCAGAAATGTTTTCCACTTTAGAGCTGATTTTTTAGTACTATTTACATATTTGTGCAGAGTGGCAATAGTATAAAAATTGATGCAACTATTTACTATAATAATTTTGCAATTGTTTCGCTGTCACACTGTGTAATTTGTCGGGGATTTTTTATAACTAAACAAATCTTTTTACCAAATATTTTTGTTTTGCCTTTGATATACATATTAACTTGTCAACAATAAAAAAAATATAAAAATGTTACAAAATTTTAATTATTATTTATTTATAGTATTTAAAAGCAATACAATTATAATATTAAATGTGGAAGTGTTAGGTACTAACAGCTATGGTTGTAGACCTAATATAAGTTATATGAAAATAATTTTTTTTAAATGAGGTGGTACCATTACAATGTTTTAGGATAGTTATTACTTTGTTTATATTTATAGTGTCTATAATTTGTAATAAAGTAGGTAAACATATTTTTCCGTGTAGGGTGATTTGAGCTTTTTATGGTGTTGCAGTTTTATATTATGATATTTATGAGGCTCGTATTACATAATGGACAGCTTAGCACGGTTGACTTGTTTTAATAAATGGTTAGTTGTGATGAATGTTTCCTAGTCTAAAGCTACGTTTAGACTAGTCAAATATTTGATGAAAAAGATGTAAACACTATATAAAATAACTTTTAATTTCTTCTTTCAATTTGGAAAATTTTTTTTACTTATCGTAAATCACAGATTACGTATTGTTGAATTTTGTTTGACGGTGTTTTCTCTTACAAAACATTTGCAAGATTAAACAACGGCAAACAATTTTTATGCAAAACTAGTGGTCACGCAATTGTAATCAAATATTTGTCAAATGTGAACATAGCTTAAGACGAATATATTTTTGAATGCTTAATCTGCAAATTGTAGTGGGGTATGTAGGTGAGAATTTTTGGGGGTTTATGTTCTTATAAAAATGATTGTAATTAGTCCATTCATTTAGTTCATTCTTTTTTTAAGGAAGAACTGATGATTTTAGCAATATCATCTTTGCTGTATGAAGTATATTTTATAATAGGAGCTTAGGTGGCATATTTAGCCGCTTCGTCAGCTAATGTATTACCTCTTAAAATTATGTGAATACCTGGCCTACACGACCAGGTATCCACTTAATTTTAAATTTGGTGTGGTATTTTATCAATATCTTATTGCAGAAATAGTAATACAATTGTTCCTAATGTTTTGTATAGCCATGACTGTCGATTTGAATCAATGCATGTTATAAATTTTTTTCGAAAATGTTTGTACTTGATTAAAGAGATTAAAATAGCGGTAGCTAGAAAGTCAATATTTAAGAGTTCATTTATGACAGTTATGGAAGTGCCTGAGGAATTTTTGGTCCCGTTTTAAGTTTTTATTTTTGTAGAACGTTGATGTTTGATGATCAGTGCTATTTTATATTTAATCTTTTGGTAGGTTTGTACATTGTAGAATGAAGGCTGAATCTTTTAATTTCCAGGGTGCTTCTTTGAGGTTTTGGATTTATTTTAAATTCAGAAGAGCGTCTTAATGCTAGGAGATTACTGGGTGGAATTCTTAGGAAAGTTTGTGACGATATATTTGAGATCCGTTTTATTAAATGTTGTTTAGTTGGAAACATTTTCTTTCGTATTAGTTTAGAGGTAAGTTCGTCGAATTGTTTATCCAGAGTCAGAGACCTGCGCCGAACGGCTGAAATTCGGCTAAGCCGAGCCGCCGAGGAAAATTTTCGGCTTTACTCGGCTTAAAAGCAGCCGCCGTTTTTAAATTCTTTTTGAAAAAATATGTTAAAAAAAAAAAAAACTTTTTTATTATTTTAATGCAGTATTTGCCATTTATGTTGTATTTAAGTATGAAAGAAAAATATTTGCATCATTTTGAACTTCAAATAATTATAAATCAATCAAGTATTTTTGGTGACTTATGATTGATTATTTTTTATGCTAATACTGTAAAAAAATAATATTAACAGTTGCTAATAAATTTTAATCAGCCTTAATCAACATCCTGCGAGATATCTAAGAAAACTCGTACACAAGATTTTGTCAGCTAATAAATTACTTCTATTCACTAACGGTATGTGGTTGGGAATTATCAAAATAATTGATATAAATTCCATTATTTATTGTACTTTTTTATTTCTTTAGCATATCTTAAGAATTGATATTTTTTGATATCGGAGGAGACTATTTCTTATTCTAATATGCAAACAATTATTCTAATATATTATGTAAAAATCCAAAAATATCCTTAGATCACACGCATATTTTTTTTATATTTTTTCAATAAATTAATAATTCTGTTTATACTTTCGTTGGAAAAAACCTTGTCCTATTTTTATGAACAATGTTAATCAATGGGGTCATGCCCCATTAAATTTTTAATTAGAAAAATATGTGTGTAATATCAGCCGGCTGACAGCCTATTTTAAGTCGCCGCCGAAGCTTTTTAACACAAGCCGCCGCCGCCGATAAAATTCCTCGGCGCAGGTCTCTGTGATCAACTCCTTTCTTACGTGTAGGGGGCTGGTCATCTGCAGTCCTGGCTCACTTAATGAATTCATTGTGGGATTCATTAATGTTGCCGGATGGTATACGACCAGCCCTCTGATTAACATGCATGCCAGTTTCCAAATTTCGTTCCGAAGATTTGATCGGTTTCTCTGGCCCGCTACAATCACTACTACTGTCTTTGGATCTAGATGCGACCTTTAACATGGTCCCTGTGCTCATATGAGTACTTTCCGGAACGGTGTTAACAATCGTATTTAGTCCGTCAGGAAAAGACATCCCCAAGATGGCACTGGTATATATTCATTCGAAACTAAGGAAAAACTTTAAGGGTGGAAAAATAATACTTAAGTTGTCAATCATAAAACAATTTTTAGAACATAAGTACGATTTCGCTACTAAGAGAGCAGTATAACACTGGGCTTAAGTGATTGTTCAATATTTTTTGGGGTGATAGATTTAGCTGTTATTGTTAAAACAACACAAGTGGGTTATTGCAATTTGTTATTAAAGAGAGTTTGATGTTGAAAAGTTGGTTTATTAATAATCCTTTTGTTTGTGTACTTGTTGGTTTTCGTCAATGTTTTTGTCTTGTGCGTTTGATTTTTTAAATAATTCTGTAACTTTAGAACTACTGGGTGTATTTGAATGAAATTTCACATGACCAATCCAGAAGTGTTTTCCAATTGACTTGGAGGAGCAGACCCGCTAAAATCTAGGGGACAGGGGAAAATTGGTCACCTCGGGTATGATTTTTTTAAATCGCCAAAATTTCCTTTTTTGATTTGATTGAAAATAAACAATAAAAAAAAATAAGCTTACATTTGTAGGTTATCTCTATTACTTTACCGAAGTAAAATTTTGACCCATTTTTGGACATGTTTTTTTTTAGTTTTTTTTTTTTTTTAACTTGGCGGGCTCAATTTGAGTAATAAAATTTTTATAAAATATTCTCAGGATTCTATACGAAATTCTAGATCATTTTTGTGAAAGAATCATATATCTATGTTATTCCGATAAAAAGTTATATTATTTTAAATTAGAAAATTTTGAAAAAAATGTTGATGTTTTGTGATTTTTCTCAAAAAGGTGGTGACATTTTTTCACTTTAAAATCCATATTTTCCTCTGGACCATAAATTTTTTTAATGTTTCTAAAATAATGCTTAACGTAAATGCATGTAAAGCAAATTCAAGAGCAATTGGGGTAACAGTCTCCCCGCTAGCGCTATTAAAATTTCGTTAATTTAACTTTTTTAATTTATTTATGGAGCTCAAAAATGTCACAGCTGAAATAAAAAACACCTTGATTACATACCTACATATGTTCGCTAATCACACAAAATATATTTAATAAACCACGCCTGTAATAATGACAGGGTGACAATTTTACTGAAAAAAGTAAGTTTTTAAAACTGGGATTTTGGATATTTCGGAATAAAAAAAGGAAATCTATGTATGTTCTTGCTTTAAGAACAACTTTTTTATATTACACTAAAATTTCATAATGATAGCTTTATGTATATAGATTTTATTTAAGTTCAAGTATTATTTTATTTTTTTTTTTTGCAAAATAGCACTAAATTTAAATAAATTTGATAAATTTAATGAAGAAATTTAGTTCTAATACTTTACTATTTATATATTATTTTTCAAGATATAACCTTTTCAATGATACCAAGTACTTGCATAAGTAGTTCACACATTCGTTTAAAAAATAACTGAAACTTGACCTCTTTCAGCAGAATTTTCAAATTTTCCTTCATTTCTATAGTAAATGTGTGCTGCAGCATTCTATAAACATAAGTGCCCATCTGTTTCAACATGTTTTTTTTTTAATTTTGCGTAACTTTTAAACCGTTAAATATATTTCAATAAAATTTCACATAGTTATTGCTCAGGTATTTTCCAACTGTTTTGGAGGAGCACAAGTTACTAGATGGCTTCGGGCCAGGAGAAGACCTCCGAATTTAGTCACCTCTTTTAATTATTTCTTATTAATATTATTTTTAATAATTTTGTGTAACTTTTGAACCGTTAAATATATTTCAATGGAATTTCACACAGTTATTGCTTAGGTATTTTCCAACTGTTTTGGAGTAGCACAAGTTACTAGATGGTTTCGGGACAGGAGAGGACCTCCGAATTTGGTCACCTCTTTTAATTATTTCTTATTAATATTAACATTATCATCATCATCATTATTATTATTATTGTTGTTGTTGTTATTATTATTATTATTATTATTATTATTTACTAAATGAAATTTTTACTTTAATGAAATTTTTATCCGTTATTAAAAGAACACCTGAGTTACAGATATTTTTATTTTAATTTTATTAATAAAGTTTAGCGTATTCAAGTCATTATATTCAAAATGTTAAAGAATGAAACAATCAGGTATATCCTGCTATTTGATATTCCTTAGGACAGGCCAGTTAAGTAGGTTAATTAATTAGATATATTTTTTTAGAACATGTTATTGCTTAGTTTTATAGTACCTAGAAAACGTTCTTCAGTATATAAAAAAAACTCATTTGTTTTATTTACATTAACAATGACGATAACATTGACATATAAAGCTTTGTGCTGCATTCTTTGGGAAATGCCTAAAAGGAATAGATCTGAATATATAACTACATTAACACATTAACATACATTGTTAATGAAGAGTTGGATAAAGTTGACAAATTATTTGAAGCAAAAATGAAGGCAGTAAATAATTTCTTACGGAACTTTCAATTGAAGTAAGGCACCTGAATGGAAATTAAAACCACTAATGCAGGACCAAGACTTAAGCAACATGATTATCTGGGGCAGAAATCAAAATGAAGTAGAATATCGGAAATACTGTCCATGCAATCCGAGTCTCAAGTTAAAGATTCATTTAAGTATTCCAACACCTTCACCAGCTTCTGAGTTTTCTAAAGATGAGAGGATAACGCTTATGCTGGAATTAGGACTAAGCAAAAATAAATAGTTATTTGAAAGTACCACTTCAAGGCTTCTCTAAACATTTTTGAAAAACGAGGCATTGGAACCTGTTAAATCGGATCTGATGTTAATATGCAAATGGGAATGCAATGGATTGTTAGCACTATGAAAATACTAACAAGACTACAAAAGTGTTTTTATGATATCGCTGTGTCCACTACGCTTAAGAAAGGATTCGAATGAATTATTTACGTCAACTAAGGTTACTAAATACGTATGGAAAAACCAACTTTAGGATCAAAGGTATATTGCAGACGAATAAGGTTTCAATATATAAAAGAAAGAAAACAATGCACACAAAACTAGTTTGACACTATCAAAGAATCAATTGAAAATTTAAGTCCAGTTTGCATTGGAATGTATGGATATTTTATCAAGCGTACACTTAGAACTTCCATTTATAATGATTGATGGTAAAGTATGCAATGCCATTACGAATACTGATTCATCCTGGACATGACCTTTATGTAGATTAAAAAAATCAGAACTTTCATAAACTCCTGCAGCTTGAATATTGCGAATGATCTCAAATATAGAAGTATGCCTGAAAACCCAAAAAAAGTCTTAAAACAAGGAACTTATGGAAATTAGAGTAGATGAAAAAAGACGAATTCAAATTGAATTTAAATTGATGACTGGTCTTAATATTGATAACCTTGTCGGCTATGGGAATACAAATGATGGCAATACGGCAAGGAAATTCTTTAAAAACTATGAAATTACGTCTCAAATTACTGAAATTGATGTGGAACCTCTTCGAAAATGTCATGTAATATTGAGAGCAGTTAATAGCAAATATCATATAAATACAGACAAATTTAAGTTATTCACCACGGATACTTTAAAGCTTTTGAGATCGTTATATGGTTGGAAGGAATTAACACCCACAGTTCACAAACTACTTCAACATAGTCGTCAGTTTTTGGAATCAAACATGCTACTACTAGTTGAATTAACAGAAGAGGCACAACAGGCTAGAAACTCTGACTTGAATCACATTCAACTATTTAATACAAGAAAAAGTTCGAGAATATGTCAAAACCATGATGTTTTGAATTACCTTTTTTTGTTTTCCGATCTTGCTCTAACATCGATAAAAAATAAGTGGAATAATAACAAATGTGTACGAAAACGATGATATTCAGGAGGTTCTTGATAAATTCGATATAAATGAATATTTTGTTGAAATAAAATGAAATATTCAAAAAGAAATAAAATATACCTTTTTTGTTTTTTTATTAAGAATAGTTATTTTAAGCAATATAAACCTAAAGCTAATAAATTACCAATCACAGAGGTCTTTCTCCCTGCCCCAAGACCAGTAAGAAACTTGTGCTCTACAAAATAATATCTCATCAATAACTATGTGAAATTTCATTGAAATATATTTAACGGTTCAGAAGTTACATAAAGTTATTGCTCAAAAAAAAAGACATGTTGAAACATCTGTGCAATTATGTATATACACAGAAAAAATTAATTTTCGTATTCTATTACTAAATTCATAAAACCTACTATATTTTTACTGAAATCGGACCTATGACTGAATTAGTAAAATCAAATATTCAAATTCTTAAATATTTTATTGAAAAAATGTTAATTTTTTTCTTATTAAAATATTTTTACTATTTATATATTTGAATATTTGAAAATTATTAAGAAATTCAATAATATGGTTTATTAAAATCAATAAAAAAAGATATTCAATTTTTTGCAGATTTTCAAACAATTTTTATTTAATATTTTTTTTTACATTTTCTATAATATATACAATAATTCGGATCGAATGTTAGTATTGTATTTTATCTTTTTATATGGCCGGATCAGTTGAGACATTTTCAAGTGCTTTAGATATCAAAAAAAAAAAAAAAAAAATGTTGAAATTTTGAATTGGTTTATCGGGTATTTTACTTTTAATATAATGAATTTTAGACATTAATTTTTATTAATAGTTTGTTTTTAATGGTTAGAAAATCAAAATTATTATTAATGTTGCACAGTTGCGATTTATCTAATATACCGTAATAATTTCCTCCCTAGGAGGATTCCATCCCGAAAAATTACACTTAATTGGCACTAATAAATAAGCGGTTATTGTAGAAAAAGTTTTATGAATTACTGTATTTAGAATAAGAGAGATAAACATAGAAAGTCAATAAACACGATCGTCTTCAAGGAGCACTTGTTATAAACTGTGTTACAAAATATTTTTGTAACAGTGATGGTATTCACTTCAAAAATTGCAATTTTCCTAGATCCATGCAAAATAGAAAATTTGCATCGATTTCTATAAACACACATAGAATAATATTTTACACGACTGTTGCAAAATTGTAGGAGTAGAATCTATAATTTTAAATGACCTAGTGTAGGTCGTAGGCCTAACTGAGTAGATCATTTTCTCTATTTTAGATTTTTCAAAACACTAAGACTTCACGAACTCAAAAAGAAAAAAAGCTTAAAAAGTTAGTTTTTGGTGGCTTAGGCTTTTAAAATATGTATACATACATGTATTACATTAATCCAAATTTTTAGGAACTATTTCAGAAACTATCTGAAAAATTAAATTTGTTTACATTTGGAAAAACCTTTTAGTATTATTTTGTTAGAAATTATACAAATTTATTAATTTTAGTAGAAAGTGCATCTAATTCCGAATAAAACAAAACCTCATTTGTTAAAATCGAAGAAAAATTGATTATAAATGTTTAAACACACTTTGAATGAATGTTTTCAAAAGAAAAAAAAAAAAACGTTAACATTTTGTTGTATCAAATATGTACGTTAGCGATAACTATTTTTTATTTAAAATAATTGTATATAAAGTTATGAGTATTCAAATGGTAGAAACTTATGTATTACGTTTGGATCATAATCATTTTATTTTATATTCCTCTTTCACCCAAATAAGAAAAATGTTGTGATATGGTTAAGTATTCAGATGAAAATTACTCATCATAAAATGTTGAGAAATTTAACTACTCAAGAAAAATATATAAAATAAAAAATAAAAACAATTAATAAAAAATTAATTGCAAAGTTACAAGAATTGCACAGACAAATTTTATAAAATTGATTTATATCGAAGAAGACGATAATGAAAACTTAAGAAATTTGGCGGAAAATGTAAATTTTTTGATACCAAAACAATATCATTTATAAAAAATTGTCACCGGAATTGGTGCGTGAACTTTTTAGCGGTAGCGTTATACCTTTCAATACTTTGCAAGACCTTGCTTTGGTATTTTAGATATTTGCAAGAACTGCAATAAGGTACAACCCTAATGTGCATATGTATCGTCAAAATGTATTTAAAATTTTGTATCTAACAGTTTTTCTTCGATTTTAATAAATTGGATTTTGTTTTATTCGGAATTAAAAAGCTTTATAATAAAATTAAGAAATTTATATAGTTTCTAACAAAATAACACAGAAAAGTCTTGCTAGAGGTAAAAAAATAGAAAAAAATTCAGATAAATTTAATAATAGTTTCTAAAAACTTAGATTAATGTAATAACATGTATACATATTTTCAAAATTAAAATCCGTTAAAAAATTTTAAGAATTTTTTTGAGTTCGTGCTGTTTAAAAAAATAGTTTTTGTCGACAACTTGAGATTTTTAGGGTGTATTAAAATCAAATTATTGGTGTTTCAAGAGAAAAAAGCGAAATATTGGAACCGAAAATAGAAACAAAAAAGCACATTTTTCAAGAATTTATTGCAGTAATGATTTCCCTAATTAATTACTTAAATAATTTTCTTGGTTTGTGAAACCAACACTACTTTTAACGACGAAATGTTTAATGTTAAGTATAAAGTTAAACCATTTACATATATATATATATATATATATATATATATATATAAATATTTTTTTTGAAATGAATGTTGAAAATCTGATAATTTTGAAAACATTTAAAAAAAAAAAACAAAAAAAAAAAAAAACAAATTTTGTTATAAAAATATTGAAATAAGAATAAAACACACAAATTAGATAAATAGCATTAAAAAGCAGAAACACAGCAACTGGTAATAACTTGCCCTACTTTCATATTTATATATCGCACTCGTTCAACAATACTGTATTAACTCAAAATTTTTTTATTTTATCTTTTTGGCAAAAAACAATACATAATACTTATGTCTATCTATGGTTAAAAATTCCCATAGTTCTGACTACTCTTTCTTAATAAAATTTCATGTTGTGACCTTTTTCCTGCTGAAATGGTTTATTTCTGTGAATCAAGAAAACAAAATTATTTTGAGTTATTTGAAGTGATTGGTCTTAACAAATAATTGTTTTTTCGTATAAAGAGTAGTATTTTGAGTTAAGTTGTTATTCTAATAATAAAAGTTTATTTTAGTCAGGTAGTATTTTGAGTAGCAACTGTTTAATTGATTCAGGCTAAGTAAATTTTTTGTTTTAATTCGAAATATGATTGTTTTCATGAAATAATGCTTAACTTTTTCTTTGAGTTGTTACTGTTTTCGTGAAATAATTCTATTTTTTGTTGAGTTATTACTGTTTTGATGAAATAATTTTAATGACACTTTGTAATATTATCACTTTATTATTTTGCATTTGAGCAATATAGCATTGCATTTTTGATCAGCTAGAAATTTTATTATTAAGTTTATTAAACATAGTAGTGGATACTTGAAATCAAAAGGTCTAATAAATTCAATTAACAAAATGAGTTGTCCAAATGCAGAGCACTATTCACGAAGTTAAAAATTGCATAAGACAATTTATTAACAATATTCCAAGGGTCGACAGTCACTACTTACGTGCTCAAACAACTCGTAAATACATTGAGAGTGGCAAAAGCCTAACAGTCCTATACATGGATTACAAAGAGTTTCGAGTATCTGCAAATTTTCCACCTGCTAATAAAAGTATGTTCTACAGAATTTACAAGAACGAATTTAATATTCTGACAATTGCTGTGGACAGCAAAAAAACAAGTACTTACTGTCCATGTATTTTTATGCATTACAAAAGTATAACTTAAAAAGTATAACAGATAAATATCTAATCCAAGGCCATACTCAAAACGAAGGTTATAATGTACACAGCGTAATTGAGAAACAGGTAAAAATGCATCTAGTCAGCAAACCAATATATAATAGCAACAGCTAAAAAGACTAGAATGCCATATACACTTCACGAATTGTCTCTTGAAGATTTTTATGATCTAAAGGCCTTACAGGAACTTTGGGGCAAAAATTTTGTTGTAAATGAGGAGCGCCAAAAAATAAATTGGCATAGTATTAAAAGTCTCCGTGTAGAAAAGGACAACATCGATTCATTTTTTTACAAAACTTCATTTTGTGCATAAAGATAATTTGAAGTCTACAGATTATTGGAAAAACCTGGAGTAAGTTCTAAACCCATTTTCCAATTCTAATACCAAACTTACTTGTTTGTAATTAGTTCAGGTTATCTTGTGTTTATTTGGGAAAGCTGCCACTGTCGGAAAATAAAAAAAAGGATATTATGGACCTAGTCAAGAAAAACATAATCCCTAAAAACTATTACGAATCATACTACAAAAATTTAATAGGGAATTAATTTTATAAAATCTATATTTTAAACTTTTTAGCAGTTGTTAGCATTTATTTAGCTTTAAAAAACTTTGTTTACTTTAGTCTTTATTTTTCATTTCATGTAAAAAAACACAACTCAAAATATTTACTTCTTATAAACAAAAATAATTCAAGAAAATTATAGTAACTAAAAAAATCGTTTTCTATCTGCAGATAATAAACAAATAAAAAGGTTATGCGGTGCAATACAATAATTGATGGGTTTTCTAAATATTGCCGAACTTTTGTTAATGAAAACTTCCTTAAGCATTAAGAAAACAGTTTTTTGTCTCTACTGAAAACTTTGAAGTTTTTGAGTTAATACAGTATTGTTGAACGAGTGCGATATGTATTTATTTATGTATGTACGTAGACATTATATATTCACAGACATTTTAATCAATTTCACTATTTCCATTTTATTTCAAGTATGTCGGTTTGCTCCCCTTAAATAAATTATTTGTTCTTTTTCTAGGAAGCTTTGGAATTTGTTGCTAAAAATGACTTGCAGTTAGAAATACAATGTTCTTTTGTACGTAAATATGTTTCTAAATATGAACCCAATTACATGAAATACATAATACAAAAATAAAAATATATTTTAACTAGAAGAGAATTTTAAAAAATCTGATTTTGGAAACTTGATATTCTAATAATTATTTGAATTGCATATTACAAGTAAGTATGTTGGATACCGACGATTTTGAAGCCCTTCTATTGTACTACGGACGTTCAGAATTTTTCCATACTATGCAGAAAACTGCTTTAGATGGGTTGGCACGATATCCATCGCATATTGTATTTAGACTGTATAATGGTATAGCACTGGTCTTGGGAAATCGAATACAAGAAGGTATACGGGAACTTAATCCGTTAAAAAATGATTCCGATCTAGGCATTGGAGCGGTTATAGCACTTCTTTATGCACACAAGCATTGTAGTGTTGTCGATCAAGATTCAATTGCCGTACTCGAACAACGTTTAAAGGATGACCACACCAAAGGCAGTGCCAATGGTTTCTATAATGCCTCAGTATTTCTTTTCTTAGCTAGAAAATATAATAAGGCACGCGAGTACGCAGATAGGGCGCTTCAGCTCGATAGTCAGCATACAAATGCCACTGTACTAAAAGCGTGGTCGGAAATGTGTCAAGCTCTCAGTGGTGTTGGTGGGAATATACATAATACTCTGGAACAGTTGCTGACAAAGAACGACAAAAATATAGATTCCAATCTAGCGGTTGTGCGATATTATCAATTGAAAGGCGAATTTGAAAATGCTATTAACCATTTGAACAGACTTTCAGTTCGATTTCCAGAACTAAACATTCCATTGATTGAAAAAATGAATACTCAGTTGGCTGCATTGGATTGGGATCATGCCTATGAGACTGCTTTACGCATAATTAACTTAGATCCTACCAATATACCGGCTTTACAAGTAAAATCTCTCCTGTTGATTATACGTGAAGGAAATATGAAAGGAGGTGTTTCAACACTGCAGCAGTTACTAGTTGCTACCGATCGCGTCGAGTCCAGTAATTCAAAAATGCTTTTGAAAATATGTCAACTATTTGCTTGTATATGTTCTCGCAATGTTGAATTATTGACGCTAACGCTGAGATTTATTGACAAACTCATTCAAGCTAATCCATCTGGAGAAGAATACATTGTCGAGTTGGGAAATGAACGCATGTTATTGGGAAACTTCAAAGAGGCAGCAATATGTTATCGATCAGCACTTAAAATTGAAAGCAACAACTTTACTGCCCTTTGTGGTCTTACAGCTTGTCAGTTGCTTGAACATGGAAGAACGGAACAGACACAACAACAAATTGATTTTTTGAACGAATTACGTCCAGGCGATGCAGATCCATTACTATTGTTTTTACGAGCAAAAATTACATCTAGAAGTGAACATGCTATCCGATTTTTAATAAAAGCAACAGAAATGCATATGCGAAAACTGGAAGGGCATGCATTTGGTCCTGAATATGTTCATATTTTGAATCCCGAACTTTTATTACAAATTACATCTGAATTTTTGCATCACTCTCCAGTTCAAGTACACATTAAGCAGGGATCAAATTTGTCCCAAGATACACTACATATAACACTTAAACACTGCATGACAATATTAGATGCTATTCTTAAGTTTTGTCCATCGCACATTCAAGCAATATTTATGCGGGCCAAAGTGCATTTTTTGTGTGGAGAAATTAACATGGCAGTCACAATTTTGCAAAGAATTCTAAATGACATAGATGTAACTTATACAGATGCATATCTCCTATTGGCTCAAATTCAAATGCAGCAGCAAATGTACCCAAAGGCCCTTCAGTCTCTTGAGCTAGCACTTTCGTACAATTTTGCAGTTCGAGAAAATCCTTATTACTATTTGCTATTGGGCATTGGACAACGTCACCAACAACAATATTCCGAAGCACAAAAAAGTTTTTTTGCTGCTATGCATTTAGTAGGCAATGAAACATCATTAAGGGATCGCATACAATCGCCCAACAGTAGAGTTCGAACGGAGTTACTTAGCAGTTTTACGGTCGCCGATAGGGTGACCTTGTATTTAGAATTGATTAGCACTTATAAGGAAATTGGCGATAGCCAGGGAGTTTTCGAGAGCGAACGTTTACTGCAATGTGCTATGGAAGAGTTTAACGAAACATCTGAAGAAGGACGTCTTGTTATTGCACATGCTGAATTTATGCTACAAAATGCTAATGTCAATAAAGCCATTGAGCTTCTAGCAGCAATACAGCCAGGACAATCTTATTACATTCAGGTTTGTTCACTAACGGTTTTTCTTTATCATAAACTGAAAAAAATCCATGCGAATTTTACTTCTAGTTTAGTGATTCAAATGATTTAATTTTCTGTTAAATTTATATTAAAACTACCCAATATCCGGTGCGTTTCGCTGCCCTTTTCTTTGGGTACATTTTGATATGATAGAAGTTCCCTCAAATTGTGAAATCTTTTAGTTTTTTAGATATATCAAATTTATACTTACACTGTGCAACAGATTTCATTTTCCCATAAACTATTCGGCCACTCCTAATCCTACCTATGATAATTTATGTTTTAAAAAAAGTATCCGAGTTCCATTAGCTTATTTTGTGTGACTAAATGAACCAACCAATTCTTCATGTTTGATCAAAATTGATTCAGTGAGTTTGAATAAAATATAATTTTCCGTTCTCACCCTTTTGTGTTACTTTTTTCCCGTGGATATAACAAAAATTGTATTCCAATGAATTTGTAAATTTTAGGGAAATCCCATAATTAAATATTCATATGTCCATATGTATATGCAATAAATGATAAAAAAAATATATTCTATAAAAAAAGTACCAATGGTAGGTACGACTTTTACCCCTTAAACGTTCCAAAAAATGCCTAATTTGCATTTGTTATTTAGTGTTTATTTAGTGACTCAAGCGATACATAGGGTGCCGAAAAAGTACCAAAATACAGTTTTTACCCATTTTCTCCGCTTATTTTTTAAATGAATAGCAATGGATATTAAACTTTGTTTGTATCTGCTTTAGTATACCCCCTAAACATTGGAATTTCCGAAAATCTGTGCTTTGTAGATGTTTCCAGGTTCAATATTATAAAAAATGCAAAAAGTACCATTAGGAGATCAAAAAAGTACAAAAAATCCCTTCATATAGGTTCTCATTCACTTAGGACCACATATCTTTAATTTCATGCTTGTTGATTCAATATTATGGAAAATTCAAAAAGTACCATTAGAAGAATGAAAAAGTACCACAAAGTCTCCCTTGTGAATTCTTACCCGCATAGGACCATGTATCCCTAATTTATGATTTTAGGTTCAATATTTTAGAAAACTCAATATTCTAGTTTAATTATTAAACAAAATTCAAGTACTACTACTAAGAAAAACATTATAGAAGTTTCGTAATTGAGTTTGAATAAAATGTAATATCTTTCTTTTACCTACCCCTCTTGGTACTTTTCCCCCCATGGATGTAACAATAATTTTTATTCCAATGAATTTCTAAATTATACTGAGATCTAATGTTAAAATATTCATATGTAAGTGTCAGTAAATAGAAGAAAATATTTTGTGAAAAAAGTACCCAAAACAGGTACAATTTTTGCCCCTCAAACGCCAAAAAAGTACCAAACTACAGTTTTTACCCGTTTTTTCCCTAAACAATCCGAATTTCAAAAAAGTACCTATCCGATTATTTTTTAAATGAATAATTATTTAATAGCTTTCTTTTTTGTATCACCATTAGTTTAGGAGATATAAGGTTGCCTGGCGGGAAATACCGGAATTTACAAATTTTGTACTTATTTATTAAAAAAAAATCAGCAAACTTAGGTGAAAAAAATGAAACTTATTGTACAGTGTTAGTCTTAGTGTCATATAAATCCCTTTAAAAGAAACTGAAAATCACGCGAGAGTTGCGTGAGATATTCACAGTTAAAGGTCACAAAAACAATATAAAACTCGAACACATAGTGGTGCCAATCGCAAACACTTTGATATTAATTCATGCCTTTTTTATGATAATACTTCTACGAATATTCCGTGCATTTTATGGTCTGATAGTCATTTTCTTCGAAATTTTCAACGATTTAAGAATCTGTCTATACCCGATCGAATTTTTTCGTCACATAACAGTGTTAGTTGTAGAAGCAATAACAATTGTTTGATTTGTGATAATCGACATCACACTAGCCTTCGCCAGGAAAGTTCCAATAATTCAATTGTTACATACATTATTTCTTCTGAACAGAGTTCAGCTACGATTGTGTGACCCACTAACAGCACACAGAATCATATTCCATCGACGTCTACGGGTATTAGTCATAATTATCAAACTTTTCATGCATGTCAAAGGCGATTTGTTTTTTTTTTAGGAACCGAATGGTCAACTTAATTCATAATGGTAATAGATATCAAGTTCGAGCTCTTATTGATACTGCTTCGGAGTCTTCCTTTGTTTCTGAAGGCTTGCAAAGGAGATTAAATCTTAAGACACATTCTACGCATTCTAATGTTTCTGGTATAAACAACACGGTTTATGAATGTTCAAAGAAATTCTGTATGTTAAAAATTGGTTCTAATTTGGCAAATCTTCGTTTGGCTGATTTTAATCTTTTCGAGAGCAAGTCTGCTGAAATACTTATCGGTGCCGATATATATCTTGAAATTGTATTACCGGAAATTAGAAAGAATATATTAAAGCCCTGTTAATATTCCGACATTGAGGTTTTATTTTACCAATATTGGCAAAAATAGTAAAAACTCGAATTTTGTACAACGAATTTCTAATCGAATGCTATTTAAACCTAACTGAATCAAATCGCAAATGAAACGATACTATTTACTACTATAATAATTACTTTCAAATACTCACTGATATATATTTGCGTGTTCTACTTATTCACTTTAACTTAGAGCTAACAATACCATGGCCGCAAGGGTCAGTTCGTGGGACTGTCTAAAAACCATGCGCTAGTAAGGGTCGGTTTATGGGACTGTCTAAAAACCATATGCCCGCATAGGTCTGTTTGTGGGACTGTCTAGAAACCATGTGTCCTAAAAGGGTCAGTTTATGGAATTGTCCAAAAACCATTTCTACGAATTTTTCGGTTCACGGCTCTATACGAAACCATGTGTACAGTAAGTGGTCTGTAAATAAACCGCGGGTTATATGACCAAATTGTATTTTGCAAAAATAAAAGAAATGAAAAAAACTTAAAAAAAGTTCAATATCTCTTTAAAAAATTTATGTTACTTTTAAGGAATATTTTTTTTTGTAAATTTTACAGCAAATTTTTAGTACCGGTAGCCGGTAAGTAAGATTTTTTGTAGGCTCTGTAAGAACTGATATTATTCAAATATACAATTTTTATTCTTGCTTCCTTTTTGTGCAATTTTTTTAAAGTATTTAACATTTATACTAACGTGTAACCTTTAAGGATGACTTAAACATTGTTTGCCACCATACTAATCATTTTTTATTAATTAATCTCTATATTGTCTTCGACTCTAGCACTACGTGCACCACAATACATTTATCAGTTGGGTCTTCCTTCTACGAGCTAACATTTATTTGAAATAAATAGAGACTACGTCTTCTAAAACTTACAATTTATTTGTTTTATTTCATATCGACATATTTTGGACATGTAAAAAAGAAATGAAGAGGAGGGAAGGGATGGATTTAAAAAGATAATATACAAATTTGAAAATATAATTAATTAAATTTAGTTGGAAATTATAGAAAGGTAGCCTTGCAGTGCTCTTTATCAATGATTGATAGACCGCTGCTGAAGAGCGCTGATGAGAGCATTAATTTAGATGAAAATCTAAGATTAGAATCATCCTATACTGACGTTGTCTGGTTCAGTGAGGCTATTGTAGGATCTGTTCCCAAAACAAAGCGAACGGAGATCCTTAAATGCAGGACATTGGCAGAGAAGAAATCGGTGAACTAAAGTCCTAATATTTTTGCATGAGCACGAAATGTGCAGTGACTTGAGATTGCTGGTGTGATTTCACCCAGAATGGTCCTAGGTAAGCGTAGTAAGAATGATGACCTTGATCTGTCCAGTTTAGGCCATTCTCGTTATCATGCACTTAGGTTCGTTCTCCAATCTATGCTAAATCATGCATTATAGTATCGATACGCTGCAGTAACGATCTATATCTTCATCCTGTAGTATAGCATTTTTCTTTTTGTCAGACATCCATGGACTATATTTAAGGAGGAAAACACACCTTTATAACACCTTAACTGTCAACAAATATTACGATATATCTACCGTATATTCTATAATACCTTAGCTATTTAGCTGCCCTGTTGATGACCATTATTTCAACCTTCGCTTCAAGGGACAGCAACTCAACGATAAAACATATTAACCTAGTCGTTGCATTATTTTCTTACTAACATCTTATATAATAAAATATAAAAATTAAATTAAACTAAAGAATTAAAAATTTAATTTTCCTATCGGGTTGTATTTACATACTTCGATACTTCAAAATTGTTCAATATATATGCGTATATTTTACAGCAGTTGTCAGTTAAAGCAAAAGTATTGTATGTGATTGGATCTTTACCTTTTGTGTAAGCATGTTGAGGGGAAGATATTAGATTGACGCTAAGAAAGGTTCGTATGTGAAGATCAATTAGCCTTTTCAGCAAAAAAAAAAAAAAGATGGCAGGCTTATAGGTCTGTAGTCTTTTGGCTTAGTGAAGCTTAGCCTCCTTTCAGGATAAACTTCATTAAAAGTCCACTTTTGGGTAACATTATCAGGAAAAGCAAGTCTGATATATTCTCATCAGTGAAGGCATGACAAAGCCAATATAATGATGTAGATCAGCAGATATTATACCGTCAGGTCCTGGTGATTTGTAAGCTTCTATAGATGCGTGTCCAGGAGAAGTTGTAGCGTTGCATAACTGGTAGTGCTGGTAGTTCAGCTGCTGTCCGCTTTCTGTACGTATCTGGGGATAGCAGGGGATTTAAAAAGAATTTTGCGCAGCCTGCTCGTCTCAGAAGAACTTTCTATACTACTACAAAAGTCTCTCCAAGATGTACGTTTTGTGTTTCTGATAAGATTTTTTAATAAATTCACCGATGCTTTATATAGTGTCCAGTCGCCTGTTATCTTAGCATGAATAGTTTGCGAGAACTCTTATAAGATTCAGCTATGATCGGAGACCACCGTGGTAATTTGATCCTCCCTCTATGTCTAGAGGATTTGCGCGATGGTTATCCTAAAGGGTCATCGGTGTCATAGATTTCAGGTGGCAGTCTCATTCGACCTAGTTCTCCACCTTTTGCTAAACGGTTTGCATATACCTAGACTTTCCTTAATGGAGAATTCTAAATATCTATGATCAGAGAGGGGCAGTTTTTCGACACCCTCCAGTTTTCAATCAGATGGCCATATTTATTAATGATAAGTGTAATGTCAAGAACCTCCTGCTTGTTAGATACTACGAAGGTAAAATGCACTTATCTCTAGTGTTAGTGTCTGTACTGCCCCATACGGAAAGCAGGCATTGGCATCAGCTCCGATTATAACAGGAGTATTCTTGGAGCTTGCAGCTTTCACCATTTCATAGACAATTTTGTTGGATCACATATATGTGATATATCAAAAAAGTCTATATATATTTTTATGATATATCACATTAAAATTCATTTGTATAAATATGAAGTGAATCGAATACATGTTGAATCAGTTCGCAATAACTAATTGCAAGGGGAGCGAAAGTTATAGAGTTTTTAAATTGAATATATATACATTTTTACAAGCTATATCAAAACCTACTGAGTTAGGTGACTTCATATATATATATATATATATATATATATATATACGCATATATATAACAAAATTCAATATATATATATATATATATATATATATATATATATATATTTATATATATATATATATTGAATTTTGCTTTAGTAAAAATTTCTGATATAGTATTTTATTAAAGTTTGGATATTTTTGACGTTTTCCATCGTAATTATATTTTAGGGAATCAGTCAATACTATTGTTATATGTAATGAATACATAATCCTTTAGTTGGTTGCACGAATAATATTTTGGGATTTCCTGTCCATAATTGATTAAGTTAATTTTTATGTCAAATAATTGGTTAGTTAAGAAAATGTCACCAGAAGCACATATTTATCATAAAAACTATAAATTCGTGTAAAATAGTGACTAAATTTAAAGAATCTTCTTAATTCGATTATTATTGTGGTTTTAAAAGAACTTATTATATTTTTCATAAATTCATGTATATTTAAGTATAACAAATACTTCCTTGTGACTTATTTGCAAAAATTTGAACTTTTGGGAACAAGATGCATAAACTGAACATCTTGCTATCCGAAATATATAAAATTATTTGTTTGAATAGAGAAAATATGACAAAAAACGTTAGTAAAATTTTAACATTGCACGACTGAAAAGAAACAACAATTATTTAAATGAATATTCCAGGCCTTAGTATGCCTCTATTACAGTTTGAAGTTAATTTTCTTTTAACGAAAATTTTGATAATGATGTGGAAAGAAATACGTATTTTTAAAGGTTTTCTGAAAATTGTTCAGCTCAAATGAATTAAACAATATTTTGGGAATCATATAAGAACAGACCAATCTTGATTTCTAGATTTGTTTACTTTTGGGGCTCGAAAAAATTTTAATTTTTTTTGTATGCACATCAGCGCTATTTGTACCAATATTAACTGGCTTTAATGAAACACAAATCTGTTCGCGTAAATGACTTTTCACGAACGGCTCACAGTGGGGTCAAACGCAAATTTTTTGGTAATAAATCTGAATCTCCTAAACTACTGGTCGGATCAAATTGAAATGTATGGAAGAGTTGTAGAGGAGGACATAAGCTTTCAGAAAAATCATCTCGTAGTCACCCTGTGATAACACGAGATAAGCTACAGGGTGTCAAAGTTGACTACCTCGAGTATGTAAAAGTTAAAAAAAATCGTAACTTGTACAAATGAAGTCCGATTTCAAAGATTTTTATATTTCTGGAAAGTGCTTGGCAAGATAAAGAAAAAATAAGCTTACTCATCTAAGTTATCTCTTACAGTTAAAAAGATATTTACGCTTGAATTTTGAATTTTTGATTTTTTGGTTCGACTTTCTTTCGTTTTTCGGGAATAAGTCCGGAGATATATGAGGTAAAATTTTTTTAAAAATATTATGTGATTTGCAACATATTTCAAAATAATATGCTGAAAGAATTTTTGGATTATCTCAATTCGTCTAGACGTGAAAAATATTCAAAGTCAGCTCTCAGAAATTGGCATGAAAAATGGCTATTTTTTTACAAAAATATAGTACAATTCATTCACTTTTTTCTCAAAGTTCCGTTAATAAAAAATTTTTTTCCTTATTAATTTCAAAAGATAAGGCTTCATAAATGGTTAATAAAGAAATTTTGAATTGATTTAAGTTTGCACCCTACATCCAGCATTGGCCGAAAATTGTCAATTTTAAAAAATAGTTTCATTTTTATCGATTAATAAAAAAAAATGTCACGCGAGCTTTTTTAAATTTGGTACCCATATTTTTTATAGAAATAGATTTAGAATGATTTAACACTAAACTGCTTCCCGCCCGGCCAAAAACGAATGCAGGAGTGGAGATTTTATGTTAAAAGTCAGTTTTTTTAACGACTATTTTTAAAAGCATATTAGCATAATAGTTTTAATATTATTTCTTATGTAATGTATAAAACACAAATCAAGCTTTCATTCCTAAAAAAATCAATAAAATAGCTCCAATAACCTATTTTTGGTAATTTTTCAAAAATAAATTTTTTCTTTTTAAATAGCTGAAAATCCAAAAAAATTTAACTTTTTTAATACAACTCCACTAATTATGCAAATACTTTAAAAATATTAAAAGAATATAAAAATAGACTTATTTACCAATTCAACGATATATAAAATGTTGATATAGGTCATTTAATAATAGTAATATAATGGCCTCAAAACTACCAAGTCACGTCAAAAGTTGCAAAATTCACTATTTTGTTCCGTATTTCCATATGTGTGTATACACACAGTGGGGTCAAACGCAAATTTTTTGGTAATAAATCTGAATCTCCTAAACTACTGGTCGGATCAAATTGAAATGTATGGAAGAGTTGTAGAGGAGGACCTAAGCTTTCAGAAAAATCATCTCGTAGTCACCCTGTGATAACACGAGATAAGCTACAGGGTGTCAAAGTTGACTACCTCGAGTATGTAAAAGTTAAAAAAAATCGTAACTTGTACAAATGAAGTCCGATTTCAAAGATTTTTATATTTCTGGAAAGTGCTTGGCAAGATAAAGAAAAAATAAGCTTACTCATCTAAGTTATCTCTTACAGTTAAAAAGATATTTACGCTTGAATTTTGAATTTTTGATTTTTTGGTTCGACTTTCTTTCGTTTTTCGGGAATAAGTCCGGAGATATATGAGGTAAAATTTTTTTAAAAATATGTGATTTGCAACATATTTCAAAATAATATGCTGAAAGAATTTTTGGATTATCTCAATTCGTCTAGACGTGAAAAATATTCAAAGTCAGCTCTCAGAAATTGGCATGAAAAATGGCTATTTTTTTACAAAAATATAGTACAATTCATTCACTTTTTTCTCAAAGTTCCGTTAATAAAAAATTTTTTTCCTTATTAATTTCAAAAGATAAGGCTTCATAAATGGTTAATAAAGAAATTTTGAATTGATTTAAGTTTGCACCCTACATCCAGCATTGGCCGAAAATTGTCAATTTTAAAAAATAGTTTCATTTTTATCGATTAATAAATTTGGTACCCATATTTTTTATAGAAATAGATTTAGAATGATTTAACACTAAACTGCTTCCCGCCCGGCCAAAAACGAATGCAGGAGTGGAGATTTTATGTTAAAAGTCAGTTTTTTTAACGACTATTTTTAAAAGCATATTAGCATAATAGTTTTAATATTATTTCTTATGTAATGTATAAAACACAAATCAAGCTTTCATTCCTAAAAAAATCAATAAAATAGCTCCAATAACCTATTTTTGGTAATTTTTCAAAAATAAATTTTTTCTTTTTAAATAGCTGAAAATCCAAAAAAATTTAACTTTTTTAATACAACTCCACTAATTATGCAAATACTTTAAAAATATTAAAAGAATATAAAAATAGACTTATTTACCAATTCAACGATATATAAAATGTTGATATAGGTCATTTAATAATAGTAATATAATGGCCTCAAAACTACCAAGTCACGTCAAAAGTTGCAAAATTCACTATTTTGTTCCGTATTTCCATATGTGTGTATACGCACAGTGGGGTCAAACGCAAATTTTTTGGTAATAAATCTGAATCTCCTAAACTACTGGTCGGATCAAATTGAAATGTATGGAAGAGTTGTAGAGGAGGACCTAAGCTTTCAGAAAAATCATCTTGTAGTCACCCTGTGATAACACGAGATAAGCTACAGGGTGTCAAAGTTGACTACCTCGAGTATGTAAAAGTTAAAAAAAATCGTAACTTGTACAAATGAAGTCCGATTTTAAAGATTTTTATATTTCTGGAAAGTGCTTGGCAAGATAAAGAAAAAATAAGCTTACTCATCTAAGTTATCTCTTACAGTTAAAAAGATATTTACGCTTGAATTTTGAATTTTTGATTTTTTGGCTCTACTTTCTTTCGTTTTTCGGGAATAAGTCCGGAGATATATGAGGTAAAAATTTTTTAAAAATATTCTGTAATTTGCTACATATTTCAAAATAATATGCTGAAAGAATTTTTGGATTATCTCAATTCGTCTAGACGTGAAAAATATTTAAAGTCTGCACTCTGAAATTGGCATGAAAAATGGCTATTTTTTTACAAAAATATAGTACAATTCATTCACTTTTTTCTCAAAGTTCCGTTAATAAAAAAATTTTTTCCTTATTAATTTCAAAAGATAAGGCTTCATAAATGGTTAATAAAGAAATTTTGAATTGATTTAAGTTTGCACCCTACATCCAGCATTGGCCGAAAATTGTCAATTTTAAAAAATAGTTTCATTTTTATCGATTAATAAAAAAAATGTCACGCGAGCTTTTTTAAATTTGGTACCCATATTTTTTATAGAAATAGATTTAGAATGATTTAACACTAAACTGCTTCCCGCCCGGCCAAAAACGAATGCAGGAGTGGAGATTTTATGTTAAAAGTCAGTTTTTTTAACGACTATTTTTAAAAGCATATTAGAAGCATATTAGCATAATATTTTTAATATTATTTCTTATGTAATGTATAAAACACAAATCAAGCTTTCATTCCTAAAAAAATCAATAAAATAGCTCCAATAACCTATTTTTGGTAATTTTTTAAAAATAATTTTTTTTTTTTAAATAGCTGAAAATCGAAAAAAATTTAATTTTTTTAATACAACTCCACTAATTTTGCAAATACTTTAAAGATGTTAAAAGAATATAAAAATAGACTTATTTACCAATTCAACGATATATAAAATGTTGATATAGGTCATTTAATAATAGTAATATAATGGCCTCAAAACTACCAAGTCACGTCAAAAGTTGCAAAATTCACTATTTTGTTCCGTATTTCCATATGTGTGTATACGTAACACTCAACTGCATTGCTTATTTTTGTTACGAGATAATAATATTTATTAATGAATTTATTTAAAGTGTTCATAATTTTTTTCTACTGAAAAGGTTTTTAAAATTACCTAAGTACATAAATAAGTATATTTTCCTTCGTTTTTTATTACATTTTTTTAAGTTTTTAAATAATTTTCCTAGCTACTTAATTAATGTATTATAACAAAAATGATTTTTTTACAATTGCATAGATACATTTTTTGACGTACCTGTTTAACACTACAGGTCATAAAAATAAACTGAATGAAATTGGGGGTTTTGAGCAAAAATTTAAATTTTTTAATTCATTTTTGCTTGTCACCATTTACCTGAAATAAATATTCTTTTTCTATATATAAGTATCCTTATAAATATGCAGATTTATTAGTGAATTTGCCATTATGGAGATTACATTAAAACACTTTTCTATTTGCAAAGTAATCTGGGATAATCTATCTGATATTATAAATCGTCCAGAAAAAATAAGAAAACTCATTGATACAGTAGTATCTTTTGGTTTAACTCTTACTGCAGAAGACAGTTTTTTATATATTTTTTTATATTTTTATAAATCATACGAAAAAAGGATGCAAGCTTCAGATTGGTCAATACCAAAGTTCAAGAAGAAAAATGAAGAGTGGTTGGAGGGAGAAATACCAATTTTCATCGGAAAGCAGAAAAAGGGTCGACCAAAAAAAAGTTACGATGAAGTTCAGCTAAGAACAAAGAGGACCAAACAGGAATCTATTCTAAATTCACATACGAATGCCGAAATAAAAGATACATTTAAAGCTTTAGTAACACGTACGCAACCAAAGGAAGTAGAAAAAGTTATAGATGTGTTACCAACAGCTGCTCCCAATCGATTACATCGGATAATCCAAAGCATAGTGACACCGAAATCAACATCGTCCTTTACCTCTGAAGATGCTTTAGCTCTAATATTAAATTTAGGATTATCAAGAAACCAATACGAGATTTTGAGGAAATCTGTTAGCGGAAAAGGATATGATATCTTTCCCAGTAGCAAATCAGTGAGAGAAGCGAAAAGTAATATTTTACAGCCTATGGAGCACCCGGTTAATGCTTCTGTTAAAAGTGCTAAAGTTAATATATTGCAATTACTTGAAAATACTGCCTCTAGAATTATATCTACCTTCAGCAATGATAACATTGAAAAATGCAAAGACTCTGAACTTATTTTAATATTCAAATGGGGCTGCGATGGAACATCAGGATTTTCGGAATACAAACAACTGGATGGAAGTAATTCTGGAAATAATTATTCCTCGCTGTTTATAGCGTCTCTGGTACCACTTCGAATGCGCTTAAATAAGCCTTCCTCATCGACAAGAAATGACTCGCTTTTTAATGATTTTTGTGCCGTCCAATCCTTTTTGATTACACAAAAGAAACCGCGGTTACAATAAACAGCATTGTCAACCAATTGGAAGAAGAAATTAAAGCATTGCCCCCAATATATGTAAAAGTATCAAACAGAACTATTAAAGTTACATTTCAACAACAATTAACGATGATTGATGGAAAAGTTGCAAACGCTATAACAGATACAACATATACATGGAAATGTAATATATGTGGAAAAATAAGTTCACAATTTCAGGATAATTCTGAAGTCCTTGTTAATAAAAATTCTTTAAAATTTGGAATATCACCACTCCACGCAAGGATAAGATTTTTGGAGTTCTGCTTACATCTTGCATATGATATGAAGTACAGAAATATTCCCGGGCAGGAAAATGCTACAGTAAAAAACAATTTGGAACTTCACGAATTACGAAAAGAGGAGAAGAAAAGAATTCAATTAGAATTCAAAGAACAACTGGGATTAATAATTGATAAACCTCTACATGGCTATGGAAGCTCAAATGATGGAAATACAGCAAGACGTTTCTTTGAAAATCCGGAACTCACATCTTCAATCACAGGCATTGACTTAAATATTTTGAAGCGTTTTAAGATTATATTGGCAGCCATTAATAGCAAAAAACAAATTAATGCGGACAAATTTAAAATTTTTGCTTACGAAACTAAAGAACTACTTAACATTACATACCCCTGGAAATCAATGACTCCAACAATTCACAAATTATTGGCTCATGGTAAAAAAATAATAGAAAATAGTATTTTGCCATTGGGAGAGCTAACAGAGGAAGCACAGGAAGCCCGAAATAAAGATGTTAAACATTTCCGACTCTTCAATACCCGAAAATGTTTATTAATATCATCAGATCCAGTTATATATTCTATAAGAACACGATGGCTACCAAAAATCACTCTTGAAATAGAAAAAGAGGATTCCGAAGCTAAGGAAGTTAAAAATTTGCTAACGTTTGATGTTTCGGATTATTTTCAAGAAAATATCTAATAATATCTTCGATAATATATTCTTAATAAAATAAATATACGGGATATATGTATAATAAGTATGTAAATATGTAGAACAAATTAAATAAACATTACTCAAATAAAGAATTTACTACTTTATAATAACAAATATATACCTACATAATACATTAGAAAACTAAAATGTTACGTATACACACATATGGAAATACGGAACAAAATAGTGAATTTTGCAACTTTTGACGTGACTTGGTAGTTTTGAGGCCATTATATTACTATTATTAAATGACCTATATCAACATTTTATATATCGTTGAATTGGTAAATAAGTCTATTTTTATATTCTTTTAACATTTTTAAAGTATTTGCAAAATTAGTGGAGTTGTATTAAAAAAATTAAATTTTTTTCGATTTTCAGCTATTTAAAAAAAAAAATTATTTTTAAAAAATTACCAAAAATAGGTTATCGGAGCTATTTTATTGATTTTTTTAGGAATGAAAGCTTGATTTGTGTTTTATACATTACATAAGAAATAATATTACAAATATTATGCTAATATGCTTTTAATATGATTTAAAAATAGTCGTTAAAAAAAACTGACTTTTAACATAAAATCTCCACTCCTGCATTCGTTTTTGGCCGGGCGGGAAGCAGTTTAGTGTTAAATCATTCTAAATCTATTTCTATAAAAAATATGGGTACCAAATTTAAAAAAGCTCGCGTGACATTTTTTTTATTAATCGATAAAAATGAAACTATTTTTTAAAATTGACAATTTTCGGCCAATGCTGGATGTAGGGTGCAAACTTAAATCAATTCAAAATTTCTTTATTAACCATTTATGAAGCCTTATCTTTTGAAATTAATAAGGAAAAAAATTTTTTATTAACGGAACTTTGAGAAAAAAGTGAATGAATTGTACTATATTTTTGTAAAAAAATAGCCATTTTTCATGCCAATTTCAGAGTGCAGACTTTGAATATTTTTCACGTCTAGACGAATTGAGATAATCCAAATATTCTTTCAGCATATTATTTTGAAATATGTTGCAAATCACATAATATTTTTAAAAAAATTTTACCTCATATATCTCCGGACTTATTCCCGAAAAACGAAAGAAAGTCGAACCAAAAGATCAAAAATTCAAAATTCAAGCGTAAATATCTTTTTAATTGTAAGAGATAACTTAGATGAGTAAGCTTATTTTTTCTTTATCTTGCCAAAATCCTTTAAAATCGGACTTCATTTGTACAAGTTACGATTTTTTTTAACTTTTACATACTCGAGGTAGTCAACTTTGACACCCTGTAGCTTATCTCGTGTTATCACAGGGTGACTACGAGATGATTTTTCTGAAAGCTTAGGTCCTCCTCTACAACTCTTCCATACCTTTCAGTTTGATTCGACCAGTAGTTTAGGAGATTCAGATTTATTACCAAAAATTTTGCGTTTGACCCCACTGTGCGGCTTCAGTGTTATAGGGGTTTAAAACAAGAAGCTAAATTTCCAAAATTCTATTTTCAACAATATATAAAAAATTACCACATGTATATTACCTACATCAATATGTCTAAAATACAAATTAAAAGTGATACGATATGGCTGATGTAACCGAAGATAATATTGATCACAGTGATTTTTTAGCATTTCATTAAAAAAAAAAATTAATCAACAAAGTATGCATAGATTTTTCCGTTTTTAAATTCTCTAAAATTCGTTGATATATTTTATTATCTGACAACTAAGAATTTTTTTAAAATGATATTATGTTATGGTAGTCAAAAATTTTTTTAAATTTTAAAAATTCCATTTTAAGTCCGATATCAAAAAGAAATGCACATACATATGTAACAAAATACAAATTTAAGGGAGGGTCGATTCGTTTTATAATACTGAACATAATCGGGACCATAATTCTAATTTAACCTACCTTTAGAATATTGTGTAAAAAACAAAGAGTAAATATATTTTTGATATATATTTTTTTAATTGCATATAATTCGCTGATATATTTTTCACATCTAATCAAAAAAATTTTTTTTAAATAATGTTAACAAATAAAAAGTTGCTATATTATTTATATAACTATAAAATAAATTTTATAAATGACAAAAATACACACTTAAAAATTTTAAAAGTTGCATTAAATTCAAACGCGTAATTAGTTTTGAGTGCCACTTGCCGATATAAGCTATAACAACAGTTAGATTAGTATACATTTTCATCGATTTCAATTTGCGTCTTGGGTGTGCTTGGACAATTTCTGAAATATTTTTTATGAAATTTTTTTTGCAGAAACTTATGTTTCAGTTAACTAAATCAAAATAGATGTACTTATTATAAATATAATATCACATAAAATGTAAAAAAAAAATAATATAAAGTACGTACAATTTTATATCGATTTTAAAGATTTATAACATTTAAAGTGTTTATAAGTTTAGCATTCCGTTTGAAATTACCACAATTTTCATCAGAGAGCAAAACATCCGTCCGTTTGTCGGTTGAAATGGAGTTTATGAAGACCACCGATAACTGCCATATATATAATATATATATCAAACAATCGGAAATCCTTTTGAGGATTTTGCTGTTGAAATTCAGCAATATCTGCTCATAAATGTCTGAAGCCTCTATATAAGCTAGGGACTTCGTTTTTGCAAAGAAGATTTGTACATTTTTTTCTGAATTTTTCGGTCATAATATTTTTATAGAATTTCGGATTTTTGAATTAATCATATCGGTCCATAAAGAACCGAGTTATAGGAAAAAAATTATTATTAAAAATATATACACACAAACATATATAAAAAGCATTGCAATGACTTTCAGTGTTGTTGTTTTTTGTATAAGCAAGCAGTTGTTGATTGCATTCACACAATCATTTTTATGTATGGTGGGAGGCTTTTTAGTTGGAAATAGAAGCATTACAATAACTCAGTGTGGTCGTTTTTTGTATTAACATGTATCTACATAAAAACATACCCAGCCAGAAAAAGAAGGGTTAAAGAGACCCTTTTATTTAGGATCTATAAGGCATGCCACTCGTATTCCAACTCTTTTTTTTTACACGGCATGTCATTGGAGGCAAGGCCTTCCATTCTCCCTTCCAAAAAGAAAGCAAGTACTCTTAAATAAATATGCTCTCTTATGTTCAATGCTATTACTAGAGTCTGAATTGAATTTAAATAAAGGCATGCGGACTACCTTCATTAACGACACTTAGCACATCTCGCAATTAAAAATATTTCTATTTTAATGAGAAAATTAATAAGTGAGTGATACACCTTCTATATCGCATCTAATGAAAGGAAACAAGAATTAGTACCAAATTCTATCAAATTTGGTAGAAAAATACCAACTAAATATTAACGCTATTTAGATTCTTCATCGCTACGATCTCGACAGAATATAAATAATTCAGTTCAAGTTCTTTATTTTCCAAAATATTAATTTTTTATATGTTTGTCTTAAAACTATAACTTATTTTAATATCTCCTTACATACTAGTGTATTTTCCAAGGACTTATCAAAAAAAAAAAAAAACCTTAAAAAGCGAAGCTCTCTTTAACTTAAAGACTAATCTTAGAATAAAATAAAAGCTCAATTTATAACTAATCATAAAATAAATTTAAAGCTAATTTACAAAAGGAGAGATAGATAAATTTATAGGTACATGACATCCTCTGATGGTAGAAAAGGAGGTCTGCATTTTGGTAAAGTATACCACACTCCTTTAATGTGAGAAGGTTTGTCGGGGACATAAACTTCAACGATTGGATCGATACTGCCAGACCTTGCAAAGCATTCGAAGGAACTCTCAAGAAATGCAATGCCCGACCTAATCATGTATGCATCAATCCTTTCGAAATCAATTGTCCTATAAGTGGACCTACATGATGGTCAACGCCAGATACCATCTAGTCCTAGTCTAGGTCTTAGACCAAGACGCGACCAAAATCCTTCTTTCCCATACCCCAAATCTCTCCATCTGGGCATAAAAAATTCTGAACCATACTGGAAAGGGGTAGGATTATCTGACGATACAGTAAAAGAGCGATTTCCCTGTCAATTGCCCTCGCCGTTCAAGAACCCCTCTATAAGACGCAAATGCGTGTTTCATACATTCCAGAATAAAGTCTATATGATGGTAAAAGTCGAAATTCTCATTTAATATAATACCCAAATATTTCATCCTGTTCGAAATGGAGATCCATGCATCACCAATCCGAAGGGATGGTATTAAAGATCTTCTATTCTGGTAGAGATGTTTACGTTTATCCTTATTGATAATAGCCACTGTCTTTTGAACGTTCAGTCGTAGTCGCCATTTCGAGAACAAGGTCACCAATTCACCCAAATAGTTATTAATGCGTTGGTTAACAGTCCTAGCACGAGGTCCAGACATAAATATATTGTACAAAACTGGATTTAGGAGTGACCCTTGGGTTGCGCCGGTCATTACAGATTTTTCATCGGATGGCTGTCTCCCACCCTCGCACGAAATGTTCGCTCCTCAAGAATATTCGCCACTAACCTACATGTGTCCCTCTCGAACCAATATCCAGAATCTTGAAAATAATACCTAGCAGAGTCAAAAGCCTTAGTAAAGTCAATCCTAACTGCAATCGTAAGGTGCCTCCTATTAAGTCCCCTAGCCACATAGTTCGAAAAGACATGTACGACATGGAACGTAGAACGCACACTCTTAAAAAAACTGTGAATCCACAAAGAACATTCTCATCGGATATCCTATCATTTATCCTGGCCAAGATGAAAGACTCCAAAAGCCTCCCAAATGAGATAGGTCTATAGCTACCACTCTGTCTCGAATCAAAATTCGGTTTCAGTACAGGTACTACGAGGGCCTTTTTCCAAGCTCTCGGAAAATATCCTATGTTCAGGCAGTTGTTGAACAAGATCGCTGGAAAACGCCAAGTGGCTTGAGTACAATGTCCGGAATACCGTCAACTCCACATGATCTTTTATTAGACCCATGCCTAAGAGCGTTACCAATTAATTCCGCCCAAACAAATCCATTCCCCCAGGATCCTTCCCATCAGTCCTCAAATTATCCCCAAAAGTTACCAAGGGACCCCCATGTAATTCAGAGATTCTGTTCTGTTACCGTTGCCGAGAAGGAGTCTGTATGTATCTGAAAAAAGTAATCCACCAGCAGATTAGTTTTCCCTTGGTCATAATACACTAAGTGATCCCCAGCTTCCAACAAGACAGGTACATTCAAAGTCGTGTCATTAAGCTGTATGTTTTCTAGGAACTCCCTGTAATGTTCGCGTTCAAAATTGACTATGGCGTCCTGAATTATCCTATCCAGATTCCTTATATCTACCTTAAGGGTCAAAGATCGGCCAGGGTCGCCACTTGCGCTTCATTGCGCAAAAGGTTATATTTTCTTTTCCGCAATGAAACGTAGTCTCAACGGCCCTCTTCGCTCGACCGGGACCTTACAACAGAAAAGCCTATGGCTTTTCGACGCATTCATCAATTTGACTTTCTACTACATTCTCATTTACTGGAAGCACACAATTTGTAAGCTCCCTATTCAATCTCGAATTGAATCGTACTTTGTTTATTTTGTCATAGTCGAACGTAGTCGGCCTTATCCGACTAAACAGTTCCCAAAGCCGAAAATAGCCTCCACTACCCTGTCGTCAGATTCAAAGTCTAGAGTTCTTAATCCATTCGTCGTCAATAGAGGAGTCATATCAACCGAAGGCAACATGATATCAATATAAGACAATGATAACCGTCAAAGCGGCACCTCCAACTCTACGAATTACAATCCTCTCACATGATAGAGTATCTCTAACGAGCACTGCCGTCCCATCCCGTCCGTTTTGTCGGTTCTGCCTTAACGTCAAATATCTCCCTATATATAGCCTATGACGAGGACTAAGTCCGTGTTCTACCATAAGCTATATGTAGTGCCTCTTATGGCGCGAGACAACTGAATTCACATTAATGAAAATGCATTTAATTGTACCAGCAATCTCAAGCAAAGCCCGAGATTTTTCCCCATCAGAATTCAGTGTCCCATATCCTAACAAAGCTACTTATCCTACCCATGCAACTCAACAGCGCTCTATCGAAGAGTCGTTTGCAGTCCTTGTAAATGACGTCAAATTTTCCCAACGACACCCCCATGGTAGTATCAGTAGAATGCGATGTACAATTAGGTCTGGAAGTACCCAATGGTTGGCCGAAGTATGGGTGAAGCGCTGGTAGTTGAAACACTGCGTAATGCACCCCTTTCTAATTTTTCGTATGCCCACTTTACATCGAATACCTAATACTATAAAAGACCGTTATATCCTAGTCCCTTGCTAGCTGAATGCGCCACTTATTCCCATCTTACTTAACTATCCAAATTATATTCAATATCATTTGGAGTCCACTCAGATACTCTCTAACATCGTCGACAATATATAACCCCGACAGGCCCTCAACAACCACCGAGAAAGGTTTCAAACCTCTCAGAGTGTAAGTATTATAATTGACACCCTGATCAGCAAGTAGTGTCTTAAATTTCTCAGAATCATTCAAAGTACAGAGTGTCGCATTCTTATAGGTATATCCCTACATTTGATTATAACTATACCAATCGTCTGCTTAGATACGTCTTCAATGCAGAAAGGAACTTCATTCTTTTTTAATAGGGCAACATCTTGAGAAGCGTCTTTATCCAAAATATCGCTGTTGTCTGAAGAATTGGAAACAGCATCCTTACCAGATTTATTAGCTACAGCTTTTTACTGATTGTTATCGACTTTGGATTTTTTACCAGATGTTTTAACTTTTTTTGCTTCTTAGTTTTTTTTTTTTGCCATTTTTCTGGGGTCTATCTATTACCATTTCCTCCTCACTTTCATTCGTGGAAAATCTAGCATTGAATTTACTTTTTGTTAAGTTGATGTTTTCTTCCACAAATTTATTGAAATTGAGGTTAAGGTTAAGTTCCTCATATGCCTTTTTCTACTCAATAATTACCCCGCGGTGATCGTCAATATCGTCTCCGCCTCTGGGTCGTTTGTTGCGGGAAAGATTTTCATCTTTCATTTTCATCATCAAACTGTTCACTCAAAAAATTTTATTTTAAGTAAAAGTTCACAAATAAGCATCACTTTTCCTTTCTAAGCACTTAATTCATTTCTATTATTTTTAATCCATTTTCACTTCACTAGATTATTCACTCTTAGTTGTTCACACTTCAGAAGAACACTAAACATTTCAACTTTGATCGATAAAAAGAATTCAGCTTTTAAGATGTACTTTTATATAAAATTTAAATAATTTACTCTACTAACAACAGCCGGTGTTTCCCTAGTTAATATCCCAGCAAAAAAACGATCAAGTGCTTCCACACGCAGAGAAAAAATATGATTACAGCATTGTCACTACAACAGTATTATGTGCTCATTGTTAATAGTTTTTGTTTCAGTTTCGTCATTCAATGTTTACATTCAATCAAAATTTTAAAATAGTTGACTACAAAAATTGTATGTTTTTGAATATTTTTACCAGAAACAAAATTTGATTAATATAAAAAATATCATTATTTCTACAACCATTTAATATTGCCAATCTTTTGCCTTGTTCTAAAACTATATTTTGTTTTCAAACCATATTAATGTTATTATTCCTATAAGAATAAAATGCACAGTGGGGCAGAATCGAAATTTTTTGGAAATAAATCTGTAACTTCTGATCGGCTGGTTGGATTTTCATGAAATTTGGTATAGGCGTAGCAGTTAAGTTTGGAAGGGGGCACAACAAACCCCTCATTGGCGGAGCTAAGGGGCTCAATGTTAGGTACCTCTGACATAAAAAATTTGTAATCACTTGCCAAATTTTTGTTTCTAATCCGATTTCAAATATTTTATATATTGTTGTAGGCCCTGATAAGACCTATAAAAGACATGCTTACATGTCCTATTTATCTCTTATAGTTTTCGAGTTATGTGCGTTTGAATTTTTAAGCACCATAATTTTTGTGTTTTTTTAACCGAAAAAGTATCTGCACTCTTTTTTATCTAAAATAAAATTTTCTTTAGCAACATATAATAATTTTGCACTTTCCTGAAAGATAACTTCACAGAGATGACTATAACATAAAAAACAAACACAATAACTCAATTGGTCTTGGTACACACCCTCCCGAATTCGACCCATTTTATATGAAAGTTTTGATTTTAGACCATATTTTCTCAAATCCCAAAGCACAAATCCAGAAGCGGAATACATTTTTAGAATCTTCAATATGTTTTTAAAAGTTTTAAATCAAAATCTACGGGACTTCGGAAAAATGTGGATTCTATAGCCAAAAATGTAAAAAATCCCATCTTTTGGAATTTTCATTAGTTTTTTTGGGAATTCAGGAAAACCCTACCCTTGATTGAAATTTGGATAACGCGCTTTTATTTACATTAATAAGATCCACATTTCTTGCAAATTTCATTAATATATCTTTATAAACAAATATGTTATTACAATTAAAAAATTTGTATTTTCTCCAAAAACCCGAAATTGGGTCTTTGGTTGGTTTATTTCTAAATAGAGAAAGAAATTTTAAAAATGTGTATTCCAAATTAAGCTTATCCTTTAGCATATATAATTTCCTATCTTTTGCAAAAATATTCAAGTCAATATCATGCCTCATTTCAGAAATATGCGCCTTTATACTTTTATATTTCCAATTTTTTGTATATATAACTATATTTTTACAAACTTGCAACACTTGCCTTTAGCTTTGCGTGAATAATTACTTAGAAAATTATGAATATTTCTGAATACTTTTAATAATATCTACACACAAAATATTTTTATAAAAATAATTAATAAATATTTTTTATTTTTAATAGGGTTGCCACATTTCTTAAATTTAAGTAAATCTTTATCCTTTTCTAAGCATTTATATATTTTTATTAATGAATATAAAATAACAAAACCAGCAAAAAATTTCTATTTTAACTTAATCAGTATTATTTTTTTTAACTTAATCAGTATTATTTTTTTTGCTACTTATCATCTTCTTTAATAAATATTCTATTTCTAATACGATTTTTTATTACTTATTTACATTAAATTTATGTGGACAATTTTTCTCATATTTTAAACGTATACTGCTTATTTTCTATAAAATAATTTGTTGTATCTGTATACATATCTAAAAGATAATAAAGATCCTTCAAGTCTTCAGTATTTTGAGTTGATAAAGGCTTATAATAAATTCAACATTTTCTCATTGATGATAATACAGGGTCTGATGATAACAATAGGCTATTAAAAATATCCTCGTTGTGTGACGTTCTGGAGCATTTCCTGGAGCTGAATAATTGAACGTGCTTAAAATCTCTGTTTCTTGCTTCTTGAGCCTCTTCTGTAAGCTCTCCAAGTGGAAGAATATTTCGTTCAATTATAATTTCGCCATGGCACAATATTTTATGTACTGTTGGTGTCATTTCTTTCCATGGATATTGGGAAACAAGTAGTTTAGATATTTCTGCTGCATATTCTCCAAATCGAGAAGAGCTAATTTTGTGCTTACCGCTAATTGTTATTAATAGTATTTTATTCCTTTCAAGTAACTATTAATACCAGTTATTTTTGATGTAGCTTCGAAATTTTCGAAAAACCTTCTTGCTGTGTTTCCATCATTGTACTACCACCAGTCGGCAGAGATTTGTCAATGTTTAATCCCGTCTCTTCTCTGAATTCATCCTGGATTCTACTTTTCTCAGATATTCTAAGTGTTTTTAAATCCTCGTTGTTTCTGGTAGGTTTTGTTAAATTTTCTGGCACACTTCTATACTTTAAATCATATGCTATGTGCAGAAAATGCTCCATGAACCATATTCTGGGGTGAAGTGGAGACTTTCAATTGAAGTAGGGCATCTGGATGGAAATTAAAACCACTAATGCAGGACCAACACTTAAGCAGTATGATTATCTGGGGCAGAAATCAAAATGAAGTAGAATGTCGGAAATACTGTCCATGCAATCCGAGTCTGAAGTTAAAGATTCATTTAAGTATTCCAACACCTTCACCAGAGTTTTCTAAAGATGAGAGGATAACGCTTATGCTGGAATTAGGACTAAGCAAAAATAAATAGTTATTTGAAAGTACCACTTCAAGGCTTCTCCAAACATTTTTGAAAAACGAGGCATTCGAACCTGTTAAATCGGATCTTATGTTAATATGCAAATGAGAATGCAAAAGATTGTCAGCACTATCAAAATACAAACAAGCTTCATCAGGGGAAAGTTGTACAGACTACAAAAGTGTTTTTATGGCATCACTGTGTCCACTACGCTTAAGAAAGGATTCGAATGAATTATTTACGTCAACTAAGGTTACTAAATGCGTTTGGAAAAACCAACTTCAGGATCAAAGGTATATTGCAGACGAATAAGGCTTCGACAGCAGACAGCTCTACAAATATTAACAGAGATGCCCTAAACTTTGGTATATATCTCCTATATGCCCGTATACGCTCCTTGAAATATATGCTTCATATTGCGTATGATCTCAAATATAGAAGTATGCCTGAAAACCCAAAAAAAAGTCTTAAAACAAGGAACTTATGGAAAGGAGAGTAGATGAAAAAAGACGAATTCAAATTGAATTTAAATCGATGACTGATCTTAATATTGACAATGGGCAAGAAAATTCTTTGAAAACTATGAAATTGCGTCTCAAATTACTGGAATTGATGTGGAACCTCTTCGAAGATGCCATGTGATATTGAGATCAGTGAATAGCAAATATTATATAAATACAGAAAAATTTGAATTATTCGCCACAGATACTTTAAAGCTTTTGAGATCATTATATGGATGGAAGGAATTAACACCCACAGTTCACAAACTACTTTAACATAGTCGTCAGTTTTTGGAATCAAACATGCTACTACTAGGTGAATTAACAGAAGAGGCACAACAGGCTAGAAACTCTGACTTCAATCATATTCAACTATTTAATACAAGAAAAAGTTAGAGAATAAGTCAAAACCATGACCTTTTGAATTACCTTTTTTTGTTTTTCGAATCTTGCTCTAACATCGATAAAAAAATAAGTGGAATAATAACAATAGTGTAATGTACGAAAACGATGATATTCAGGAGGTTCTTGATACATTCAATGTAAATGAATATTTTGTTGAAATAAAATTAAATATTCTAAAATAAATATAATATACCTTTTATGTTTTTTTATTAAAAATAGTTATTATAAGCAATATAAACCTAAAGCTAATAAATTACTAATATATCCTGGATGACCAATCACGGAAGTCTTTCTTCCTGCCCCAAAACCAGCTAGAAACTTGTGCTCTTCCAAAACAATTTGAAAATACCTCATCAATAACTATGTGAAATTTCATTGAAATATATTTAACGGTTCACAAGTTACACAAATTTATTGCAAAAAAAAAAAAAAAAAAAAAAAAAAATGTTGAAACAGCTGTGCACTTATGTACGAGTATATAGAAAGCTGTATATATAATTTTGCTTAAAGGGGTCAAGTTTCAGTTAGTTTTTAAACGAATGTGTGAACTATTTATGTAAGTATTTGGTATCATTGGAAAGGTTATAACTTGAATAATAATAATAATAATAATATAATAATGTTTGAACTTAAATAAAATATATATAAATAAAGTTATTGTTTATTTAATTTAATGTGATATAAAAAAAAGATGCCCTTAAATCATAAATAGATTACCACTTTTTATTCCGAAATACCCAAAATCCCTGCTCGGAGAAAACTTGTTTTAAAAATTGACTTTTTTCAGTCGTTGTCAGAGACGTGGCTTATTAAATATTTTTTGTGTGGTTAGCGAACATATTTAGGTATGTAATCAAGTTTTTTGTTTGTTATTTCAGCTTTGACATTTTTGAGCTCAACAAATAAATAAAAAAAATAAATTAACGAAATTCTGATAGGGCTAGCGGGGAGATTGTTATCCCAAATGCCCTCGGATTTACTTTACATTACGTTAAGTATTCTTTTAGAAACATAAAAAAATGTATGGTCCAGGGGAAAATAATGGATTTTAAAGTAAGAAAATATCACAACATTTTTGAGAAAAATCACAATTTTTTTTTAAGTTTTATATTTCAAAATAATATAACTTTTTATCGGAACCGCATAGTTATATGATTCTTGTATGAAAATTATTTTGTACACAATCTAGAGATTATTTTAGAAAAATTTTGGCACTCAAATTGAACCTGCCAAGTTAAAAAAATAAAAGAAACATGTTCAAAAATGGGTGAAAATTTTACTTCGGTCTAAATATCTCTAAAAGTAAAAGCATAGTTTTTGTAGAGAATTATAAGAACTATGTATGTGTAATTTTTTTTCAATCAAATCATAAATGAAAATTGGACAAGGACAATTAAAAAAATATTTAAGGGAGTAATGTAGTTTTTCATACAAGGTAGAACCTAATAAGGTGTGACCAATTTTGTGCTACAGAGTTTGTCGTCACAATACATTAAAATACATTTTATAATACGATTTTGTAATAATACAAAATAACATACTTGCTCAATTCACAACCTCTCGTAAATATCTCTCAAACAAAGTTTTTGAAAGCAAAAACATTAGTTTTAGGTTTAACTCTCATAAATTCTGCAAATATTGGAATAATTTTTTTATGAATATGGCACAAATAAGTTTTATGTAATCGCAATCCTGATGACTGACATTTTGTACAGATCTGTCCATATTGAACCATGTCAGTATCAGGACAATATTTGACACAAATAAGTTATATATGAGTAGTAATAACTGTCTGATTTTTATTTGAATGATTGAAATTGCTTTATTGATTACATTATTTATCTTTAAGTATTTAATTATGTTTTTTTGACATTATTATTATTATTATTATTATTATTGTCATTATCATTATTATTATTATCATTATTATTATTATTATTATTATTATTATTATTATTATTATTATTATTGTTAGGGGTTTGTATTGAAACAAATTATATTTTTATACAAAATATTAAAAATTTAAGTTCAGTTTATTTGAAAAGTAAAAATAAGAATGAATGTAAAAATGAAAATATTTGAAAGCTATATAAATAATATTGCAATGTAGATATGATTTGAAATAAATATTTTAAACAAGTTGAATTGTTTGCAAGTGACTCCAACATCTCCCTTTTTTATGTTAAGAGAAGCCCAATCTATTTGGTGGCTTGCGATTTCGTTTTGGTCTTGAACTTATGGATGGTGTTTCAGCCATTGGAGTGCTAAATATTAGAGGTGAAGTTGAATGATTATCAGGAGTATTTGAAGTAACATTTGCTTCAATTTGTCTTTCAGGAGTACTGGGAATTGTGTTTGGTTGTACTTGTGTTTCAGTAACACAACTTAACGATTCATCTACTGGATCTTGGTGCTGCTGTTGATTTACTGAAATAGGTTTGATTCCAAATAATTCTAACATAAGTTGTATTGATACTGACTTATCAATATTGTTGTTATCATATCTTCTTTTAAGCTGATTAATATGGGATCTTATTAGTTTTGTCTTATTGTCGTAAATATAGACATTGTAGTTAACATTTCCAACTTTTTCTACAATGGAACCTGGAATCCACACCATTTTGTTGTTTTTAAAAACTTTTGCATAAACAAGATCTTTAGGTTTTAAAACTCTTTCTTTTGCTCCATGTTTAATATTAAATTGGTTTTCCATTTTAATATCACGTTGAGGTACATTATTTGAATCTCGGGGTTTTAATAAATCTAGTGTTGTTTTAATTTTACGTTGAAGAAATAATTCAGCTGGAGATTTTGAATTATCTCTTAGAGTTGAGCGGTAAGTTTGAAGGAATATTTCAAGTATTTCATGACTATTTCCCTCATCCTTAAGTTTCTGTAAAGCCTGCTTGAGTGTTCTTACAAACCTTTCTGCTTGACCGTTTGATTGTGGATGATATGGTGCAGTTTTGATATGTATGATACCACGAGATTTTATGAACTGATCAAATTGAACGCTGACAAATTGTGAACCATTGTCAGACACAATTGTATCACAATCTCCAAACCTGGAAAACATTTCTGAGAGTTTTGCTATAATTGTTGAAGATGTGATGTTTGATACTTGGTGTATTTCTGGCCACTTTGAGAAAGCGTCCACTATTACAAAGTAATATTGACCATTACATGGCCCTGCTATATCTATATGTAACCGTTCCATTGGTTTTGTTGTTAATGGCCAAGACTGTAATGTATGTTTGGTTGGTGCTGTTGATGCTACTGCACATTTATGACAGTTTCTTACAAAAATTGCAACATCTTCATCTATTCCCGGCCAATAAACATGACTTCTAGCTAATGCCTTCATACGTTCTTTACCAGGATGTTTCATTATCCTGTTCCTTAAGCATTTTGGAATTACAATTCTGTCGTTATACATTAAACAATCCTGAATAACACTTAAACTTTCTCTTCTAGAATAGAACTGAGCCAGTTCTGGATTTTGATTTTGCTTCCATCCATTTTTTAGTGAGAGAATAACTGATTGAAGCACTGAACATTTTAGAGTTGATTGTTTTATCATATTAAAAGTAATAGGTAGTTGATTTAAATTATCCATAAGTATTGCTGAACAATTGTCTTCAAGTGTTGTACAAGCAATGACAATTTCTTCACCTGGTTTTAACTTAGTATCGATAAGTCTTGAAAGCATATCGACACAACCAAAATCTTTGGTGTTTGTGTACTGAATCTTGAAATTGTACATCATTAAAGTAAGTGCCCATCTTTGCAGCCTATTTGCAGCATATACGGGAATACCTTTTTTATTTCCAAAAATAGATAAAAGTGGTTTATGATCTGTGTTTAAAATGAACTCCCTTCCATAAATGTACGTATGGAATTTCTTTACAGCATATACAAGACCTAATGCTTCTTTTTCTATTTGTGAATAATTTTTTTCTGCAGGAGTTAATGTACGAGAAGCATGCTCAATTACCTTTTCTGACTTGTCGGGAAAAATGTGACAAATATAGGCTCCAATGCCTTTTCCAGAGGCGTCTGCTGCGACTTTAATTGGCAGATCAGGATTGTAATGAGTTAGGAGTAAATCCGAATTTAGAATGTCTTTAAACTTTTCAAAAGCTTGCTGACACTCTTTGGACCATTCATACTTGATATTGTTTTGAAGAAGTCGATCAAAGGGTGTTCTCAAATCTGTCATATTATGAACATATTTTCCATAATAGTTTATAGATCCAAGAAACGATCTTAGCTCGGATATATTAGATGGTGGTGGTAAATCTAGAATTGCCTTGATTTTAGTTTTATCAGGACGTAGACCTGATGATGACATGATGTTTCCAAGGTATTTAACCTCTTCAGTAAAAAATTTGCATTTATCGAACTTGATGTGAAAACTGTACTCACGAAGTCTTTGAAGAACTCTTTTAACGTTTTCAATGTGTTTTTGCTTTGTTTTACCACCTATGATAATATCATCTATGTAGGCTGCTGTGTCGTCTATGCCCATTAACATGGTATCCATTAGTTGTTGAAAAGCACCTGGAGCACTTTTAATGCCTGGAGCAAGGCGATTGAATGTATATAACCCTTTATGGGTATTTAAAGTTAGAATTTTTGCTGATTCTGGTGAAACTTCCGTTTGTAAGTAAGCATCTGACAAGTCAATATGCGTAAACATGCAGCTGTTTCCTAGTTTTGCATATAAATCCTCAGGTCGATGTAGTGGATACATATGTGGTTCAAGACTATCATTAAGGCCTGATGAATAATCTCCACAAATGCGCACTTTGCCATTAGGTTTCTTAACTGCTACAATGGGTGCTGCCCAATCAGAGTAATCAACTGGAGTGATTATACCTAACGTTTGTAATCTTTGTAACTCATCTTCAACTAAAGAAAGCATGGCGTATGCTATTGGTCTCTTTGCGCGAAAAGTTGGTTTTGCGTTTGGCTTTAGATGTAGTTGAACTTGAGTTTTGGTACATTTCGAAGGTGTATCTTGAAAAATGTCTGCATATTCGATTTTGATACTATTTAACACTGTTGTGTCAATTTTATTCTCCTTTATTTGAGAACAGACACTATTTAATGGTTTGTCCCATAATCCAAAAATTTCTAGCCAATCTGAACCAAAAATTGAGAGAGAATCAATGTCTACAACTAATAAATTACAAAGTTTTACATCACCTTGAAGCCGAACTAGACATGAAAACTCGGCTATGAGCTTAATTTGGTCCTTTGATGCACTTGTAATATAGCGATTTGAGGTTTGTGTGCCTGGTTTACCCATTTTACACCATAATTTTTTTCCAATAATTGACACATCAGATGCAGTATCGATTTGCATTTTGACATCAAAATTTGTTGTTGCTGATGAAGGAATTTGTATGTTGACTGTGACAAATTTTCTTTTTGATGCATAGGAAATCCGATTAATTTTAACAACATTGGATCTCGCCTTTGAGTATTTCGGATTCTTATTATGTTTCTTCTTCTTTTCAGAATTGAACTTCTCTGATGCTCGTCGATTTTTGCAATAGCCTTCTTTGTGTCCCACGTTTTTACATTGCGTGCATATATGTTTTGCGTAATTGCAATATTTTGAATAGTGCATTGCGCCGCAATTCCAACATGGCGTTTTTGGTTTCGACTTACATTTGACATCATCATTTTGTTTTGTATTGGATTTGATTGCATTTACAGATGACTGGTTGTTGACTTCTACCATGGCTGTATCATGTTTTAGGTTTAACAACCGCTGAGAACATGAAATAAGTTTGTTGATGTTTTGATTGGGATCATCTTCTAGAGTTGAAAGGCATCTCATACGAACTTCTGAGTCGTCATGTGATTGTAGACCACAAACGAACACTAAACACTTAAATTCATCTCCATTCATCTCAGACAATTTGAAATTTTCACATATTTTGTTGACACGGGCACCATAAGAAATTAAATCTTCATGAGGCTTCTTGATTGTTTGTAGACATTTGTATCTTACACTAAAAATTGATTCTTGAATTCCAAAAATATCTTTTAAAATCTTAATTGATTCTGTGAGTGTAACATCCCTTGGATTTCGTGGTAGAATGTATGCTGAATACTGTCCATATGCAACTGTGTTGAGTTTGCGCATAAGGAGTCTCACACGAGCTGCGTCTTCCAAATCCTTACCTTCTACAAGAAAAATATCTTCATAGCGAGCATACCAGTTGTTGAATGTACCAGAATTTTCTTTATCATAGGAAAATTCCGTTATGCTGTTGGATAATTTTTCCATTAGTAGATCTTGATTTATGTTGGATGCATTTCCTTGCGTAAGGCTAGCAAGAAGTTTGCTTTGCATCTCCAAAAGTTCTAGAATTTTCGAATCTTGAGCCATATCCTCGTCGCCAATTTGTTAGGGGTTTGTATTGAAACAAATTATATTTTTATACAAAATATTAAAAATTTAAGTTCAGTTTATTTGAAAAGTAAAAATAAGAATGAATGTAAAAATGAAAATATTTGAAAGCTATATAAATAATATTGCAATGTAGATATGATTTGAAATAAATATTTTAAACAAGTTGAATTGTTTGCAAGTGACTCCAACAATTATTATTATTATTATTATTATTATTATTATTATTTTATATTACACAGTGGGGCAGAATCGAAATTTTTTGGAAATAAATTTGTAACATCTGATCGGCTGGTTGAATTTTCATGAAATTAGGTATAGGCGTAGCAGAGGAGTGTACAATGTTAAGTTTGGAAGGGGGGCACAACAAGCCCATCAGGGGCGGAGCTAAGGGGGCTCAAAGTTAGGTACCTCTGACATAAAAATTCTTTAATCACTTGCCAAATTTTTGTTTCTCGTCCGATTTCAAATATCTTTATATATTGTTGTAGACCCTGATAAGACCTATATCCTATTTATCTCTTATAGTTTTCGAGTTATTTGCATTTGAATTTATAACCACCATAATTTTGCATGTTCTTGGTCCAGTTTTTTTCATATATATCCTAGTATTTCCGACCGATTTTATTAGTTTTTTTCTTAACTGGTTAAAGAACGAAATTATCTATTGAATAAAAGAAATTTGAAGTCGATATATTTACCGAGTCCAAAAATAAACGATTTTGAATTTGAAAATTGCAAAAAAGAAGACTTTTTGTGTTTTTTTAGCCGAAAAAGTATCTACACTCTTTTTTATCTAAAGTAAAATTTTCTTTAGCAACATATAATTATATTGACTTTAAGATAAAAGACAAGCCTAATAACCAATTGGTCATGGTACATACCCTCCCGAATTCGACCCATTTTATATGAAAGTTTTGATTTAGACCATATTTTCTCAAATCCCAAAACACGAATCGACAAGCGGAATATATTTTAAGAATCTTCAATATGTTGTTAAAAGTTTTAAGTCAAAATCTGCGGGACTTCGGAAAAATGTTGATTCTATAGCCAAAAATGTAAAAAATCCCATTTTTGGTAATTTTCATTAGTTTATTTGAGAATTCAGGAAAATCCTACCCCTGATTGAAATTTAGTTAACGCGCTTTTATTTATATTAATAAGATCCACATTTCCTGCAAATTTCATTAAGATATCTTTATAAACAAATATGTTATTACAATTAAAAAATTTGTATTTTCTCCAAAAACCCCAAATTGGACCTTTTGTTTGGTTTATTTCTAAATAGCGAAAGAAATTTTAAAAATATATATTCCAAATTAAGCTTATCCTTTAGCATATATAATTTCCGATCTTTTGCAAAAAGATTCAAGTCAATATCATGCCTCATTTCAGAAATATGTGCCTATAAACTTTTATATTTCCAATTTATTGTATATATGACTATATTTTTACAAGCTTGCAACTTTTGTGAATAATTACTTAGAAAATTATGAATATTTCTATATATTTTTATTAATATATATACACAAAATATTTTTATAAAAATAATTAATAAATATTTTTTATTTTTAATAGGGTTGACACATTTCCCAAATTTAGGTAAATCTTTATGCAAAAGATCGGAAATTATATATGCTAAAGGATAAGCTTAATTTGGAATACATATTTTTAAAATTTCTTTCGCTATATAGAAATAAACCAAACAAAAGGTCCAATTTGGGGTCTTTGGAGAAAATACAAATTTTTTAATTGTAATAACATATTTGTTTATAAAGATATCTTAATGAAATTTGCAGGAAATGTGGATCTTATTAATATAAATAAAAGCGCGTTAACCAAATTTCAATCAAAACTAATCAAAATTCTCAAAATTGGGATTTTTTACATTTTTGGCTATAGAATCCACATTTTTCCGAAGTCCCGTAGATTTTGATTTAAAACTTTTAAAAACATATTGAAGATTCTAAAAATGTATTCCGCTTCTTGATTTGTGCTTTGGGATTTGAGAAAATATGATCTAAAATCAAAACTTTCATATAAAATGGTCGAATTCGGGAGGGTATGTACCATGACCAATTGAGTTATTGGGCTTGTTTTTTATCTTAAAGTCATCTCTTTGAAGTTACCTTTCAGAAAAGTGCAAAATTATTATACATTGCTAAAGAAAATTTTATTTTAGATAAAAAAGAGTGTATATACTTTTTCGACTAAAAAAACACAAAAAGTCGTCTTTTTGGTAATTTTCAAACTCAACATCGTTTATTTTTGGACTCGGTAAAGATATTGACTTCGAATTTTTTTTATTCAATAGATAATTTTGTTCTTTAAGTAGTTAAGAAAAAACTAATAAAATCGGTCGGAAATACTAGGTTATATATGAAAAAAAACTGGACCAAGAACATGCAAAATTATGGTGCTTAAAAATTCAAACGCAAATAACTCGAAAACTATAAGAGATAAATAGCATGTTTTTTATAGGCCTTATCAGGGCCTACAACAATATATAAAAATATTTGAAATCGGACGAAAAACAAAAATTTTGCAAGCGATTAAAAATTTTTTATGTCAGAGGTACCTAACTTTGAGCCCCCTTACCTCCGCCCCTGAGGGGGTTGTTGTGCCCCCCTTCTGTACATAACATTATACACTCCTCTGCTATGCCTATACCAAATTTCATGAAAATCCAACCGGCCGATCAGAAGTTACAGTGTATTATTGAAAAGTTATTTATTATTGAACAGTTGTGCATTTTCAAATAATTAATTAAAACTAAAATTGGTTTTTCATTTGGCTTTCTATATTGATAAGTTAAACTTACAATTTTCCGAAACATTTTTTGTATTTCTGGCTCTTATATAGCCTCTTTAAAATTGTAATAAACTATTATTAATTAGCTGTTAAGAGTATTTAAATTTGAATTTTCGAATTGGATATTTAATGTAAATTGGAAGAATTTAATATTTTAATATTAAAAAAATGTAAACGTGACTGACTCTTATGCTTTATATTTAATAACTAAAATGTATAACGGACCATAAAAATAAATAAAAACATATGAAGGACGAGTACCGGTAATTTACAGTAGGCATATGTATACTTTTCTGTGTACTAAAATTTAATTTTTCTAATTTAAACTAAAACTAAGTAAGGAATATAAAAAAATTATTATAATTTGCTATTTTTATTTCATAAGACTTGAACATTTTAAATAATTTTTGCTGAATACTTTAAAATAGCTTTAACTATAATATTGGGATGGGGTGTGTAAACTTTTCAGTGTCACTGTATATATATATATATATCCCTTTCAAAAATCATTAAGGCTGATAATAATATTGGAATTAGATTTCTTAATTCATATAGGGATATGTCATCAGTTTGGATAGTTTAGTAAAAAAAATGACCTAAAAATGATTTGAAAACAGTAAAATCAATGTACATATATATATGAAAGTAAATTTAATTTGCTCATAAGGAAAGGTGTCTTTCCATATAATTATTTGAATTCAGTTGAAAAACTTATGGAAACATACTTACCAAACATTGAAGGTAAATTTGTTTCTATAAAATCTACATTTTTGTTATAAATAAACAGACACAAAATGTTCAATAGAAAATTATAGTCATGCAAAATTTTAGAAGATTACTTAATGCTATATTTAAAAACCGATGTTTTATTACCAATAGATGTTTTTAAAAACTTTAAGCTAGTTTTTAAAAATACATACAATTTAGATCCGCGTCACTATTGTACATCTCAGAGACTTTCACGACTAAAAATAACAAATAATAAATTAGATTTACTAACTGATTTATATATGATATCATTTATTCAAAAGGGAACTAGAGGAGGAATAGTGCAGTGTTCTCAAAGACATTCAATTGCAAATCATATTAACATTATCATAATAATATTAATATTAGTATTAATAATAATAATAATAATAATAATAATAAAAGTAATAATAATAATAATAATAATAATAATAATAATAATAATAAAAGTAATAATAATAATAATAATAATAAGAATGAAGATAACTGATAAATGTTAATGAAACGGAATATGTAAATAAAAAATTATATTGATAATTTTATTAACGATGACAGTTGGGATGATTGTATAATGGAAATAAAATATTAATTATAACTTAATAATATTGTTATCCTATTTTTTGTAAATATATATAAAAATATATATAAAAACGGGTTCTATTTTCGCGACTTTTATCTATTTTTTAAATTTGATTACAATGTCTATAACCAAAAAAAGGGAAATCCTCGTCTTTTGGTATATTAACCTTTTTTGATGATTTTGATCTTAAATTTTGTCAGTTTATTCGTGTTGTTGGTTGTGTAAATACATCTCTTAATATGGAAAAAGTTCAAGATATTTTAAAGCCAACAATTTCTCAAAAATTAGAGATTTTAAAAAAATTTAAAAGTGGAGACTCCATAAATTCAATTTTCGGGAATTACAAGTCGCATAAGTCTTCGGTTTACCTCATTATAAAGCAAGAAAATTCATTAAAAAAGTTTGTGGTTCGAAACATCTTTTCACGAATGCTGATACAAACAATTGTATTCAAGAAAAATTTCATGTGGAAAGTAATGGGGAGCAAATGGATTTATCAGAAGAAAACAAAATTAAAGTGAATGATTGTATAACATCGATAAACATATGCAATGGGCTTTGGAAAATGTTTCAGCTGTTATTTTAAAAAATAATTTGCCAAAAAAGCAATATATATCAATAAAAACAATTCTAATTTTAAAAATTACATACAATTTTTCAATAAAATGTTGGGTTCTGTTATCGCGAAAATTTAGTTTTGCCATTGTACATTTTCAGTTTTACAATTTAACTTTTTACTATTTCTAGTTACTCGAGGAGAATACTGATATGGTAAACTTGATTGCTTCAAATACGTTTTTCTTCCTTTATATTCAAAACCGTTTGTAGTTTCTACAATTTTCTTTATAAGAAACGAAATCTAAATAACGATGCACGTCGATTGAAATAAAGTATTGGCCTTTATTTAAAAAAAAAATTTGATTTTAAACCGTAATATTTTGGGGCACGTTATAAAACATACCAAATATTATTTTCAGGGTGGTGGCTTTAATAAATATTGAATAAATATAATGCACAGAGAAATATTACATTAGTTTTTAAGAAATATATTTGGCAACGATAGGGCAAATTTTGTTCTTCACCATCTATCACTGACAGGTAAAATTTAACTTCAATACCAATAATCAATTGAAGGATAAAATTATTTAACACCTAATTTTTATACCATATAAGTTAATCTTTTCATGTATAATTTCTACAATATTCATCTAAGACCCCAAAAATATATATTTTTTTGATCATCATTGACAGGAAAGTCGATATAACGATGTCCGTCTGTCTGCTGATATCACTTTTTAGAAAGCCTCAGTTTTCGGATATATATGTTTTATACTTCAAATTATAGGGAAAATGGGTTCATTAATGACAAAATCGGTTCATTAGTAACTGGGATATGGGTCAAAACACATTTTCTAACTTTGTGAAGCTTCTATATAAGCTTCGGAATTCGTTGTTGTACAAATCTGTTGTAAATATTTTTCTAAAATTTCGGTTTTTTGAATTAACCATATCAGCCTATAAACAACCGAGGTATAGGCAAAAATTTGAAAAAATTATGAAAAATATACACGCACAAACATATGTAAAAAGCATTTCAATGACTTTCAGTGTTGTTGTTTCTTGTATAGCAAGCAGTAGCCGTTTATTGCATATCCATACACACAATCATTATATCCTACACCACCATAGGTGGTTGGGATATTATGTGTTTGTGCTGATGTTTGTAGCGCACAGAAAAAATCGTCCAACACCCAGCTTAAAGTATACCAATCGACCAATTGAGTCGATCTAACGATGTCCGTCCGACTGGCTTGCTGTACATGTAAACCTTGTGCACAAAGAACAGGTCGCAATTTTGAAGATAATTCAATGAAATTTGGCACGTAGAACTTTCATGACACAAGGATGAAGCCTATTGAAATTGGTTATGATCGTTACATTATTTCACCTAGCCCCCATACAAATGTCCTCCCGATCATAAATGCCTTAAACATAGCAATATTTCAATGAAAGTTTTGTATAAGTGTCAATCTTTGTACCGAATTTCATGAAGATCGGTACATAATTGATCATAGGTCCCATATAAAAACCTCTTCCGAAAATCTCTTTAACGTGCATAAATCACATAAACATGTTAGTATCAAGTTTATATTCGACACAAATAAGTTTTGTATAAGTAGAAATCGCAGTGACAAATTTTATGAGGATCGCTCCATAATTTACCATATAAGCCCACTTTCCGGAGTCACCCTAAAGAGCATAAATTCATATAAAGGTTAGTTTTAACGTAATATTCTGTATTCGTATATTTTATTTTACACTTAGTAAAAGTATCGGTCCACAATTATCCACATGTCTAATATAAGATGTGAAAATATGAAAGCATTCTTTGAAGCGTAAATTTTATTATTTGTCGGTAAGGTAGTGAAGGGTATAAAAGATTCGGCAAAGCAGAATATTTCACTCTAACTTCTTTATTTTCAAATTATATTAAAAAAAATTAAAAAAAAAAAATAAACATGAAATTAGATTTTTTAATATCAAAGTAGTTTTAGTTACTAATTTTTTTAACTTTCAATCGTTAACCTATTGAGCTTGAATTGTGTATCTAGATACTGAAATACAAAATTTGCAACAATTTAAATTTATGTTTCAATGAAACATTAATATATTGAAAAAATATTTGATTATTATAAAAATTTTCTTCTTATAATATTATATATACATACATATTAATATTATAAGTATAATACATTCAAAATTTGTCGAAACAGTTTAAAATGTTTCCTACTTCTTCATTTTCCTCACTTAAGACGACCTTCTCATATTTTTCGGATGATTTTTTTTCGAGCGAAATTATTTGGAATATCAAAGTAGTTGCTATTCCTTTGATATTCCAAATAATGAACCTTCTAACTTTACACATTCCCTAATTTCATCTTATTTCGCCATTTTTTTTTTTTTAACAAGACCCATAACACTAAATAAAAGCTAAACTTCAGCGTTAAAGAAGGGTGAAACTAATGAAGATATTACAAATTTAGACAACTGTTCGAATAGTTTTCCTCCACAGAACTTTTGAAATTATAAACTTGTATCCAAAATGATGTTGTGTTCGTGTTGCTGTAGTAGTTTTCCCATTGTTTTTGTATTATTAATTCATTATCTTTATCATGTATTTTAATTTTTCTTTTCTTGTAATCGATTTACTAATTCTTTTGTAAAATGTATAAATGTAATAAGTATTTCAAGTTCTTCATTTTCAGAAGTTAGTTTCGGACGAATAACCAAGGCTGCAATTATTTCCATAATTTTTTATCTGATAATTCATTTAAATTTTTCAAAGGTTCGGCTTTTTTTTGCATAATTTTCAATAATCCATAACATTTTTTTATAACTTTTTTTTAATGTTCCTTCGATTTTATTTCCTTATTTCAACATTTGTATTCTATTTTGGGACGTACTGATCCCGCCCAAAAAGCCATATATACCATTAGTAAACGAGATATCGGCAAAAATACATTTTTGGACATATGCTACGGACTTGGTTATTGTATAAATCTGTCACAATTTTTTGAATTAGCTAAATTGCTCTATAAACAAACGTGTTATGGGTAAAAAGCAAAAAAAAAAAAAAAGAAAATCGATTAAGAATATACAAAGATTTATATGTATGTATATTGCAATGTCTATCAGTAGAAAAATTGTCTAATATAGACACTATGTAAACGAAATAATAGGTTTTTTTTTAATACATATGTATAAAGAAACATATTTTTTACTAAGTTGTCAAATGAAAACGGTTGTCTATTTTGGCGTGAAAAATGTTTTTACATAGAAAATTACCTTTCTACATCAACAAACGTAATATTCAACAAACAACAAAAAATATTCCTCTCAATGCGAGGTATCAGCTGAGTGTAGAATAAGTAAATTTGATTTTTATTTTCTTAAATTCTTTACTTTTTTCAATCACAGCTTGCTATTTTTATTTTATTTTTTCAGCAATAGACCTTCTTACAGCTTCGTTTCTCTCATTAGTACGATCAATTAAACTGATTTGAGTGCTTAAAGAATCGAAATCTAATAATTTAGTAATCGTTTCACAACGAGAGGTAAATTTCAATATTTTTTTATGATATTTTTGCTGATTTTCCCATATATGGAACCGCATTTTATTTTTATTGAAATCCTCCCGTAACATTGAACCTACTCATGAAATGTACTGACAATTGTTTCGTGATTTACACCATAGTAAAATTAACTAGTAACGAAACTAAATATTTTTGTTACAACTTCAACAACCCCCCACACTTCACATACATATGCTGTGTGAATTCAACACACTTGTGAGAGATGTAAAAAAAAAAACAAAAATTTACCCAAATTATCCTTCCAAATAACGTTCGTAGCACATTTTTTCACACGCACATAATATTTAATTATTTTTTTAAACACTTATGTCACATTTTAATTTTCGAATCGTATTTATTTTTTACAAACCAAAAAATAATATTTTTGACATTTAATTTTTGGTTGTTGAATTTTAAGCTAAACGAAGACAGTTGCAATTTTTGGTATTAAAAATATCATAGATTTTAAAATAATTTATATTTAGCAGTAAAAATATAATAATTAAATTATTATAAATACAATACACATTAATGTGCTTAATATTTATTGAAATATGCTAATATACATGTAAAAAAAATATTTAATAACTTTTAAATAAAATTTTTTCTAACTATGTGTGCATATGAAGTGTGGAGAATGTAGTTTTTACACCAATGCATATAAATAAAATTTTACTAAACATTTTTAGCGGTACGTATTTTTGATAGCTGCGTTAGCTATCAAATGAGAGAGTTTCTGTACTAGTTCCTTGTACTATGATTCACTTTCATGTTGTTCAATATTAATCAAAAATTTTCCTTTGCTAGCATTAACGCTGTTATCCAAAACTTCAACAGTTAAGGGACAAATACACGATAACATTGCATGATATACATTATGGTGAAAATTTTATAGTATGCGTCACACCTACGATGTATGAAAGAAAATCAAAGTTTTTTGATTTTTCGTTTGCATGACATTTGAATTTTTATATTTATTTCGTTGAATGTCAAGCACATAGTATAAGAAACCAGTAAAGAAGCTCTCATTGGGTACCTAACGCAGCCATAGAGTATGCACATAGAGACGAAACAATAGGTTTTTTTAGAACAACAAAAACATTTGATTAGATGTATTTTGTTTTTGCATGAGTTAGGTTTTTGACAACCGACTTAGGTTTTTGAAAGTTAGTTTTGTCTCTACTCTTTGAAGGTAGCTATCAAAAGTACATGACGCTTAGAATGTGTTAGTAAAATTTTATTTATATGTATTGATGTAAAAATCACAATTTAACAAGGTAGCAGCATATCAGAGAGGATTTTTAAACAATTTTTTATATATGGAGTTTTTTGACATTCAGAGAATTTTTTCGACAGTTTTACAAAACACCACAATTCATAAGCACACATAGTTTCAAAAAATTGTATTTAAAAATTTGTTAATATTTTTTTTACATTTATATTCGCATATTTCAACAAATGTTAAACATTTTAATAAGTCTTGTATTTATAATGATTTAATTATATTTTTGTTGCTAATTATATCAACAAAAATATAAATTATTTGAAAATCTACTACATTTTTAATACCAAAAATTGCAACTGGTTTTTAAAAAATGAATACGTTTCAGAAATTAAAATGTGATAAAAGTGTAAGTGTATAATTAAAGTATAATAAAGTGTATAATTAAATATTATGTGTGTTTAAAAAAATGTGCTATGAATGTTTTTTTTTTTTTTGGAAGGCTAATTTCGGTAATTATACCCCACACCACAATAGGAGGTTGTAGTATTTATATTCTGTATTCGTATATTTTATTTTACACTTAGTAAAAGTATCGGTCCACATGTCTAATACAAGACTCCTCCAAAAATTTTGATGGACATGCACAATGGTGTGGGGTATCATATGGTCATTCTTGACCGACTATATCTTCCTTACTTGGATTTTGATTCGTTTAAATCTTCCACAAGTGTGTTGAATTCACATATCACATGCATGTGAAGAGTGGGGACTTGTTGTAGTTCTTAAAAAGAGAGTAAGTTTCTTTACTAGTTATTTATACTATATATATATATATATATATATATATATATATATATATATATATATATATACTATTTATACTATATATATATATATATATATATATATGGGGTTTTCTGATTGTCTTCTGATTCCAATTCTTGGTGTTTGTTGCTATTTACGTGCTGGTGAAAAATAAAGTTCACTGTTTTATTGCAAATTTTGTAAAAAAGTACTTAATCATAATTTTTAAAAATTTAAAACTGAAGTTGTTGGAGTTCTTACTTTCGACATTTTATCCTAAAGAATATTTATTTAATAAACTTTTTTTTTATAATTTTGTGTATTATTTTTACTAAATTTCATTAAGTAAAGGTGCTCATAAAAAACGCACTAATTATTATCAATTTAGGGAAAAAAAACTCTTTTTATTAGAACTTCCGTTGGTAAAATGTTTGTTTACTTTTTAAATCGCTTTTGATCAGTTCAAAAGTAAAAAATAATATTTTAAAACTGTGTAAATTAGTACACATTATTATGAGAAATATAACAAAATATGCATTTTTTATTAAATATGGAAAAGTACACACTAACATATCGGTGCCATTTTTCGGTAAAAAGTGTGTTCAGGATAGATAACTACATTGGTAGTTTTTAAATGTTCGATAAAAAAAAACATATATTTCATGAATTTTGTTTTTGTATAAGCAAGCATTTGTATACACACGTTATTTAGTTGGTAACAGAAGCCAGCAGATTATTTAGTAGCAATTGATCCTTTTTTGACGGAAAATTTCATTCTTATCTATCTACGTGGCTTACTCTCAACAGCCACCAATGAGCAGTTGTCAATTTGCTGATCCCATGATAAGCGGGAAAAAGAAAAAATGTTGTATGTTGTAACAACAAGTAATGTTGTATTCGGACAAGTCGAATAAAGTGAACGGACCACTCCCATATTTTGTTTCCGAGTATAAATTGGTCCTTGCACTATTTGTACAAAATTTTGCTGATGTTTCACCTTATATGGGAGGTGGGAGGTAAAGTGAGCAGGCCACGTAAATTTTTAGTTTCTGAGAACATTGGTCCTTGATCTATTTGTACAAAATTTCGTCAATGTACATGCTTTTTTGTAGAAAATATCAGTCGAAAAGTATAAACTGGATTTACGAAGGTCACCCTGTTTTTCTAGTACTTAGTTCATAACTTTTTTTTTATGAATCGATTTTGCTCATTTTCAATCCCAAACAAACTTTACATAAGACAAATATTTGAGCGAAATTGCCACCCTAAACCCTATCCTACTTTCAACAGACAGATGGACGGATATTGTTAGATCGTATTAGATTTTCACGAGGACCCAGAATATACATATATACCTTCATCATTTTTTGATGGTGGGTATCAAAAATTTGTTACTGACTAGTGCTGCCCTAATGTAGTCGGTAAAGTAATAAGTTCGGAGCAGTCGCCAAAAAAAAGCATTCCAATGACTATCAGTGTTGTTTTTTGATAATGTAAGCAGCGCTTGCTTTGTATATACATACAAACATATATAAATATCCCAACAGTGGCTGTTGCGAACTAGTTACTTTATCGATTGCTTTAGGGTATCACTAGTTACTTTAATGACTCGTGACTGATTTCTTTAACATGGACATATCCTAGGAGGAAGTCAATTAACATCTGCACGACTACGCGGTGGTATATTTTTGCATACACAATAAGCTCTACGACTACCAAAGGGTCAGTAAAATGGCAATCACCACCACCACAACTACAAGGTGGCTCTTTTTTGTACATACAATCACCCCCACGGCTACGAAGTAGCACATTTGTGTACACACAATCATTTTACTGGTTACAATTAGCCAAAAAAAATTTCTGTTTTTTTCGTTTTCTTCCCGCTTGCCATAGGGTTAGTAAAGTGGCAATTGTCATTATGCTTATTGGTGACAGATGGGAGTTAGCCAAGTAGTTAAATACTAGTGAAATTTACCGTCAAAAAATGTCAATTGCTACTAAGAAATCTGCTGGGATACTTATGTACAGTAGAGAGGACAAATGAGTGAATGTTTGTACTTTGTGCACATTTTATTGCATAAAAAAATTAAAGCAATCCAAATTTCAAAGATTTTTATATTTCTGTAAAGTGCTTTGTGAAATAAAGAAAAAATTGTGCTTATTCACAAAAGTTATCTCTTACAGTTAAAAAGATATTTACGCTTGAATTTTTTGAATTTTTTTTGCTTTACTTTATTTTGTTTTTCGGGAAGAAGTCCTTAGGTATATGAGATAAATTTGTTTTTGAAATATTGTGTAATTTATAATATATTCCATAATAATAATCTAAAAAAAATTGCATTATCTTAATTCGTCTAGACGTGAAAATTTTTCAAAAATTAGTCTGAAAAATGTCTATTTTTTACAACAATATAGTACAATTCTTTCATTTTTTTTCTCAAAGTTCTGTTAATAAAAATTTTTTTCTTTACAATCAAAAGAAAAATGGTTAATAAAGAAATTTTAGATTTGCTCCCTACATCCAGCATTGGTCGAAAATGGTGAATTTTAGAAAAAAATATATATTTTTATCGATTAATAAAAATTTCACGCCAGTTTTTCTAAATTTATTGACAATATTTAATCATGCAATAGATTTAGATTGATTTGACACTAAATTGCTTGCCGCCCGGCCAAAAATTTCATAAAAAAGTAAATTTTTTAACAACTTTTTTTAAATTGCACAAAAAAGCATATTAGCATAATATTTGCACTATTATATCTTATGTAATGTATAAAAAAATATCAACCTTTTATTCCTCAAAAAAACGTTCAAATAGCTTCAACAACCAATTTTTGGCAATTTTTCAAAAATAATTAACATTCTTAACATTCAAGAATTTATAAAATATTAAAAGAATACAAAAATAGACTTACTTACCAATTCGCCGATATATAACATGTTTATATAGGTCGTCCTAATAAACATAATATAATGATTACAAAACTACCAACTCCTGTCAAAAGTTGCAAAATTCTCTATTTTGTTCTGTATTTCCATATGTGTGTACGTAACATTTTAGTTTTCTAATGTATTGTGTGTTTATATAAATATAATTTTTTGTAGACATTCAGTGGCCAAATGACCAATGCTAATTTAAATAAAACTAATAATGCAATTTTCTCAAAATTTTTAAATAAAAATTTAAAGTTTATTAGAATATAAATATTTTCAATTCTGCATAAATTTTAAAGTTAATACAATAAAAGTGAATTTAAAAAGTCATTTATATAAAAGTATTCGAAATTATATTTTATTCTTCGAAAAATTACAAAAATTTAATGTTTTTATAATACGTAGCTTTTTATTTTCACTTTATAACCTCTTTTAAGCGTTTTGATATTTGTCGATTTAACAAGGAGTAGTATGTTTATGGGGTTTCGGGACCACTTTTTTCATACAAAGTTTGGTGCATGCATAGCTGGGGTTGTGGTTTTTTGAAATGTATGTTGTTTATGAGTGAGAGAGGGGGGAAGTGTGGGTTGTGAGAGAAAGTCGAGGTATGGGTTGTGAGAGAGAGGGGAAGTGTGGGTTGTGAGAGAGAGAGAGGAAGTGTGGGTTGTGAGACATGAGAGAGAGGGAATAATTTTTTGATGTGAGAGAGTGTTGTCAGATAGATTTGTGTCTGTTAGGTTTTGAGTTTTGATTTTGTGGATGATGGAAGAAACCCAGGTTTAGTGTAGAGAGAAAATACTTGCCTGTTGTGTTTTTAAAGATCAGTATGGTTGAAATGTATGTTGTTTATGTTTTGCATCCCTGGTTAGTTGTGTGTTGGTTGGAATATTGAGGTGTGGGAGGATGTTTGTGTTTTGCATCCCTGGTTAGAAGTGTGTTTGTAGTTTTGAAAAAGAGTGTGAATACATTTTTGTGATGTGAGAATTAGTATTAGAAGTTTAAAAAATTATTATTATTGTAGAGAGGGATAAGATAACAATTGAAAATAAAAAAATTTTAATTATTACCAAAAGAGATTTTTTTTCTGTGGTTCTAATTGTTGTAAATAATTTATAGAAAAATGTTTTACATTTTTGTGATAAGAACTGTAAGAATTGATTTCCAATTTTTTTTTTGCATTAAGAATAAAGTAAATGTATGTTATTTTATTGATTTTTTGTATATATGTTTCAATATAAATAGAAACAGATTTTATAAGAGAGGGATGAGATAACAATTGGTAATAAAAAATTTTATTTATTACCAAAAGATTTTATATTTACATAATAAATTAATAGAATATAAACATATTTTTATTAAATAATTTTAGTAGAAATATTACCTGCAATTATTAAATTGTAGCAAAAAATCGTTTGAGTTCAACTCGATACAGTAGAGAAATTGATTACAATCATTTCTTTTGTTATACTAATTATCTAGAAGTAAGCTTTCGCTATATTCCAGAAATAAAAAAAAAACAATTTTTGAGTTTTTGTTCCTCCACACCGTCTAATGTTCTATCTATCTATCTGTCTACCTACCTACCTACCTATCTATCTATATATCTATTTATCTATCTACCTACCTACCTACCTATCTATCTATATATCTATCTATTTATCTATCTATCTATCTATATATCTATCCATCTATCTATCTATTTATCTATTCATCTATCTCTCTATTCATCCGTCTATCTATTTATCTGTATATAAATCTATCTATTCTATTCTATTCTATTCTATTCTATTCTATTCTATTCTATTCTAATCTGTTCTATTCTGTTCTATTCTATTCTATTCTATTCTATTCTATTCTATTCTATTCTATTCTATTCTATTATATTCTATTATATTCTATTCTGTTCTATGTCATCTACTTATAAATTATTTAAACTCTACTATATCCATTCTATAAATTTATAATACTTACAAAAACCAATAACATAAATTTAAAACAGCGATTTATTCCCAATACATAATACACTATTTTCATATTAAACCTTTTCCTTGCATACATATGATAATTTATCACATATACCTCCTTTTATAAATATCTTGATTTTAATTTAGTATATATTGATAAATACATACAATATTACATTTAGACGACAGTTCTAATAACTGTTTGGAATAAGTACACTCTTATCTCTTTAATAAAAAAAAAAAAAAAATGTATAAAGATTTGTTAATCATTCAAACTTCTATCAATTCTGTTCAAACTAAAGGTATAGGTAATACCTAATTAAAAAGTTGTGAAAAAGTAGCTAATAGAAAATATAATGATCTACTCCAAATATCATTTAAGCCACGGTATACCATGAGTGTTATATTCCGCAGAGAATATGAACGTGTAAAGACATTCGATTGTTTTTCATTACATTGGTTTGATAAGAAGCAATTGGCTATGACGAGAATGTTTTATAACAGCAAAAGAGATAGATCGAGATGCTATTTTTATGTGTTGAGAACATGTTGATCTGCCTATATCTGAGCATCTGCGCTGATCGTCAAATTGTCCTCTATTAAGAAGACGTGGTACCAACAATATACCAATACATTTTGAGTATTTGAAAAAACTCTTACTTCCAATTAGCTATGATAGATGTGGTCTAAGTAAAGGTATTGAAAAGCGTTACAATGCTTCTCCTGAGGGTATAATCCTATCTGAAAAAAAAATAATATTATCATCACCAGCAACAATAATGATATTAGTACTAAAAATCAAATATCAATACATGTCATCCGGAATATGTGGAATATGAAATTGAATCACCACACCTAATTATATTTACTGCTGTGTCCAGAAAGTCCAAAAGAACTCTGTACCAATCAATAGATTTTCTCAATTCATATTGTTCTTACTTGTTTAATCTTTAATATTTCCTGTTATTTTTTTTTTCTTTTATACAAAATCTTTCGATTTTATAGTATGAATTATATTTTATCCCATATATGTGATTATTTAATAAAGTTTGTTATTTCTTTACTATCAATATTTCTTATAAATGATGAAATTAAAACATTAAACATTTTAAATTTACACTAAAAGCCATGTTTTATTTTATTTCTTATTTTTATATTAGATACATACATATAAACACATTTTTTTTGTTTCGTTAATTTATTGTCACAAATTTAATTACGTTTACATCTCTTTCTAAACATAATATATGTTATATTGGAGAATTAGATAGAGTTATGAATGTATCTGGTAAAATCCAATATATTATCAATAAATTAAAGGTCTTTTTAGTTAAATTTGGAAATAAGTTGTTGCTTGGAATCAGTTAATAAAATATTAATTGCGTATTAAAATGGATATCAGTATGAAATATATTCAATCATTATAACAAACTTTCACATCTAAATATTTCAAAAGTCACACTTAATTTGAATTACTATTAATTTCAATTATTTTAATATTTTTGTTTTTTGAAAACATACATTTGTATTATTTTTCATCATTCCATTAGACCCCTAAAGTACAGGGAATGAAATATTATCCGTAGACTTAATATTGCAATATTTATTCTTAATGTAAATAGAACATAAAACTAGAATACAAATCGAAATAATAAAAAGTGATATGTCTCCTGACACAGCTTTAACCATTAAATTCTTTAGCTGAGATTTTATTATATCGACATCAGTATGTAGTTTCTCAATATGTTTGCTATTGTTTAAAATGTTTACAGTAACTGGTTTTAAAACTCTAATATTAATTTTATTGTAATCTATCAGCCATGATGTTGTTTGAATAGATGATTTTCGTTTTGATGTAAAATATCTCGAAGAATATAACGTGATTCCTTCATGTTCTGCAACACATTCTGATGGTAAAGTTAAAAAACTTTTTAAAGGTAGCATTATCGAACTGCGATTATGATTATCACAGTCAACCCTTAGTGTGAATGTATCAGAAACAGTAAATAACCACTGATTTTCTGTTGATAATTTAATCCAAACACATTTCTTTTCCACTTCTTCAAAATTACATTCAGTATGCCTCGACTGTTTTAGTGCTGAAATTTCACATGTTCGTTCAACAGCTGATTTCCATGACAAATTATTTCTACAATTAAATTGGTCATCATTGCTTTTAGTACATGCATTAAGTTGTAATTGAGACATCAAAAAATACAAATTATTTGCAAAGTTATACACTGTGTAATCATTATCCACCAAAGATATCACTGTACTATTATCTACTTTAACTGGTAGTTGAATTATTTTGTAAACTTCAGAGCTATGCTTGGTAACTAATGGTATTTCAGCTTGTATTACAAATTGATTTTCTATCATAAATCCATTTACTTTGATAGAATTAAACATTTTCTTTAATTTAGTATCGGTGAGTTGTCCAGGAAAAATCAAATCATTTGGTAAGAATTTTTCAATATGTAATAATTCGTCTTGTAATTGGTTAAATGTAAGAAGATCTGGATTAACATACCCATAATTTATGTTAATTAATAGATTTGTAAAGGATGATTGAACTTTATTACAGTTATCTACTATTAAATGTAGTTCTCCTATCATGACTTGAAACAACCATTCTGCATTTGTTCTATTTTCATCTTCATCGCTATTAATCAGCTTCACTAGTTCATAAATTTTATTAAAGCTTGCATTTAGTTCGTTAGTAGTGTTTTTTAATATGTTCTTTGTAGAATTTAAAACTGATATTTGTTGAATCATAAGCTCATTCAAATCTTGCTGGTTGTTAAAATAGTTTTTTATTTTTGTTTGATGATCTTTGTTAATCACGTCTGATCACTGAGAACGTTTTTGATTTAAGAAATAAATTGTCTTGCTGCAATGAATAATATATTTTATCGAACCTTCGTTTCAGCAATTCACATATCTCTTTACCATATTTATTAATTAATAATTCATTTTGTATAACTTCTGTTATGATTTTTATTTTCTTAAGTTCATCGTGAAATTCATAGAAGTCATAGTAAATAAATAGATTCCATCTCGAATTAATCATGTTTATTGGTCCTATATTATCAAAATATAATGCAGTATTTGATGGTATTTTTGAACTCTAATATTAGTATTATATTCTGACAATGCTGCATTTAGTCTTACAGTTGTCACGAGATGTGTCAAAAAGCAAAGTAAGTTATAATTTATAAAATTCATAATATTTAGGTTTTGTTTATTTATTAAGCTTGATGTCTTCTGTTTATATCTTTACTCTTGTAATATGTTATATCGTGATCTTTGCACGTGATCTTTTGAACGAACTACTTTATAACTGGTAACGAACTGATTCAGATCTGATAACGAACTGGTTTTGATCTGCTTTATAACTGGTAACGAACTGGATCTGATCTGTTTTATAACTGGTAACGAACTGCTTTATAACTGATTACGAACTGCTTTATAACTGATTACGAACTGGTTCTGATCTGCTTTATATCTTTCATCACTTATTTACAGTTGAATAAAATTATCGAAACCCTTTCTATATTGACCTTTATTATTACAACAAATTCATATGTAATGTGTGCTGAAAAGAATGTTATTTGTGTTTTGCTTATGATAATTACAATGATTTATGTTTAAATAAAGAAAAACTTGATGAACTCTATTAACTTAGAATTAGTTATTATTTATTCACTATACGGATAACATTAAATGTTTATATACGGATAACTTCAAATCAATATTCCACTCATAAACTAGCTCATTTTATAAAATCAAAAATCATGATCATTCATGTTTTAGGATCTATAAGGATATTGCTTAAATAGTAGCACACTAGTCGGATGAAAGCAGTTAAAAATGAAAAGACAAGAAAGAATAAAGAGGCGGAACATCTTTTTAAAGAAAATGACATATAGAAATATAATGAAGAAATTTTTATATGATTTTCAATTTAGGTAAACACCATAAATGTAAACTAATAAAATACTTATTGTTAAAATAGACATTTTTTGTTTGTTTTGTTATTTTAAATTCATTAATAGAAATATATAAATGCTTAGAAAAGGATAAATATTTACTTAAATTTGGGAAATGTGGCAACCCTATTAAAAATAAAAAATATTTATTAATTATTTTTATAAAAATATTTTGTGTATAGATATTATTAAAAGTATACAGAAATATTCATAACTTTCTAAGTAATTATTCACACAAAGCTAAAGGCAAAAGTTGCAAGTTTGTAAAAATATAGTCACATATACAATAAATTGGAAATATAAAAGTTTAAAGGCGCATATTTCTGAAATGAGGCATAATACTGGGTTGAATCTTTTTGCAAAAGATCGGAAATTATATATGCTCAAGGATAAGCTTAATTTGGAATACATATTTTTAAAATTTCTTTCGCTATTTAGAAATAAACCAAACAAAAGCCCAATTTGGGGTTCTTGGAAAAATACAAATTTTTTAATTGTAATAACATATTTGTTTATAAAGATATCTTAATGAAATTTGCAAGAAATGTGGATCTTATTAATGTAAATAAAAGCGCGTTAACCAAATTTCAATCAGGGGTAGGGTTTTCCTGAATTCCCAAAAAAACTAATCAAAATTCCCAAAAATGGGATTTTTTACATTTATGGCTATAGAATCCACATTTTTCCGAAGGCCCGTAGATTTTGATCTAATACTTTTAACAACATATTGAGGATTCTTAAAATATATTCCGCTTGTCGATTCGTGCTTTGGGATTTGAGAAAAAATGGTCTAAAGTCAAAACTTTCATATAAAATGGGTCGAATACGGGAGGGTGTGTACCATGACCAATTGAGTTATTGGGCTTGTTTTTTATTGTAAACTCATCTCTGTGAAGTTATCTTTCAGGAAAGTGCAAAATTATTATATGTTGCTAAAGAAAATTTTATTTTAGATAAAAAAGAGTGTAGATACTTTTTCGGCTAAAAAAACACAAAAAGTCGTCTTTTTTGGAATTTTCAAATTCAAAATCGTTTATTTTTGAACTCGGTAAAGATATCGACTTCAATTTTTTTTATAGATAGATAATTTTGTTTTTTAACTAGATAGGAAAAAAACTAATAAAATCGGTCGGAAATACTAGGATATATATGAAAAAAACTGGACCAAGAAAATACAAAATTATGGTGCTTAAAAATTCAAACGCAAATAACTTGAAAACTATAAGAGATAAATAGGACGTGTAAGCATGTTTTTTTATAGGTCTTATCAGAGCCTACAACAATATATAAAAATATTTGAAATCGGACGAGAAACAAAAATTTGGCAAGTGATTAAATATTTTTTATGTCAGAGGTACCTAACTTTGAGCCCCCTTAGCTCCGCCCCTGAGGGGTTTGTTGTGCCCTCTTCCAAACTTAACATTGTACACTCCTCCGCTACGCCTATACCAAATTTCATGAAAATCCAACTAGCCGATCGGAAGTTACAGATTTATTTCCAAAAAATTTCGATTCTGCCCCACTGTGCATTCGAGATATAACTGTACATACTTATTATTAATTTATATTATTTATATATTTTGCTCTTTCCTTTTCCAGAAATTTGAAGTTTTTAATTAAGTGTCTTTATATGAAACATTGCTAAATGATTTTCACCTTAAAATAAATAGTAAAATTCAAAGTAGAAAAAATGTCATAAAAATATTTTTTATTTCAATTGATTTTACATATTGCCAATTTTCATTATTCTACGACTTTTATATCTCCAGACATGCGCAATAATAGAGTGTACTTATATTTCTGCAACGGAGTGTATTAATAAAACTGGAAGGAAACACATATTTCAAATAAATATTTGTCATTTTATTCGAAATAATTCAATAAGTATATAAAAATAATGAAATTCTAAGAAATAAAATGGTACGTCGAATACTTATTCTGGCCAGTGGTGTATGTTTGTGTTTATGTTATAACTAAAAAATAGTAAATTAGTTATTTAAACAATATTTATTTTATTCCTTCTACATATTTGCATAGGTATTATATATATTTGCCTTATATTTATTTTATTAAGATTATTACCGATTTTCTTGAAAATAATCTGAAACATTAAACTTATATATATATATATATATATATATATATATATATATATAGCTGGATTTGATGATATTAATAAATATTCCAATAAGTCCATATTTTGCGCTGTTTTTGAAAATGTTCGGCTATTAAAGAGTCTGAAGTGTTTAACATCTTTATCTATGGCTTCCTGTGCTTCCTCTATTTGCTCTCCCAATGGCAAAATACTATTTTCTATTTCATCTTTACCATGAGCCAATAGTCCGTGTATTGTTTTATTAAGCAGTTCTTTAGTTTCGGAAGCAAAAATTTAAAATTTTTCCACATTGATTTCTTTTTGCTTTTAATGTCTGCCAGTATAATATTAAAACTCTTCCAAATATTGAAGATGTGAGTTCTGGATTTTAAAAGAATCGTCTTGCTGTATTTCCATCATTTGAACTTCCATAACCAAGAAGAGGTTTATCAATTATTAATCTGAGTTGTTCTTTGAATTCTAATTGAATGTTTTCAGTAGTAGGGAAATTTGAAGCACTAAAAAGCCAGTTTTAATTCATGCTTTTTGCTGCTCTTAACTAATGTTAAATAATTTCTGCAACTAATAACAAATTTGATACGCGGATGGCCCAGGAGTTAATATTTGGAAATTATATAAAATAGCAGGTGCTGAAGAATTTCTCAACTATTCTAAATCCTCAGTATCACTTCCATGTGAGTGCATATGATGAATTGGTTTCAGGAAGAATTACATATATACAAATTATAGGTGAACATCCAATATCACGTTGAAGACAAAAATCCACTTTCGTAACTATAGTTTTAATTAATAAAAATATGCCTATAAATAAAACCAAGAAGAAATTTCTGAGTTCTTATCCTAAATTACAAAAGAAATATGAAGAAATATGTCCTTAAAGTCAATATTCAAAAACTCAAGTTTGCATTCAGAATTTTGTTTAATTATAATAATAATAATAATATTAATAATAATAATAATAATAATAATAATAATAATAATTATAATAATAATAATAATAATAATTAATTATAAACTCCTAATTTTAATATATATTAAGTAACATAATTCATCTACATGGAATACCATTAATATTCTGCATATTTTACATACACACTATATTATCTCCAGTGCCAGCAGTTGCAGAGGCCTTTACAAAAGCTCCTCGAACTGGTTAACAACATTTGATTTGATGAGTGAGAAACAATCAATTACTTTAGTATATAATAAGTGTGTCTAAATGTCCATGAACCAACGTACCGATTTTTTTGAGAGGTTACATTTTAACTACCGTCAGTGAAAATGTTTATAAACATTTTTTTAAAGAAAGCTTTGTCTATTTCTTTTGTAAGTTTATTGTGTTTGTTATTTCATGGAACACTACAATTATGAAAAGATTGTTGATACAGAACTATTAATTTCCATGCATATATAATTATCCATGTATTTAAGACTCAACATTTATTGAATTTGAAACAGTTTAAAGTTTATTATTTGAAAATTAGTTAAATCAAAGATTTTTTGCTTTTTTATAATAAAAAATAATAATAATAATACCTTTTTTTGAACCGATCTATTTTTTTATTTTTACTTAAAACTTTAAAATATTAAGGGTTTATTAAATGTAAACCATTATCCTTTTAACATCTGCATATAATACTTACTAATGTTTCGAAGTTTGATTATTTAGTTATTCAAATTCAGTAATGTAATTGTTAATTAATTCAGGTTTTAGAAAACCTTCCAGAATTTACCCTAAAAGAATTGCTTAATAATAAATGGAATTATAATATGAAAAAATAAATTAATTTAAGTTTTCTTACTGTATCAGGCAATAATTGGATTTTGGGATCTTATCAAGTAATAGCAGCACTAAGATCAAAGGCAGGGTGGGTTGTAAGACGCGACTCTACCAAACAACAAGCGGTAGAGATATTGAGTTTTATTGCAGTTTTGGTTGATTAGGTTTTGTTTATCCTCGTTCAGTTAAATTGATCTACGCGGGGTCTCTTTAATAACTATTCATTTAAGATCAATTTTGGTCCATACTTTCTTATAACTAGGAGTCTACAAAAATATTTATGTAAATTTTTTTTCTTGGCAACGAGATAATTGAGACAATTTCCAACCCCAACCGACTGACCGCTAGTGGTTTCAATGGCACCTCCCGTCCACGTATCTCGATCCAGAGCACCCTTTGCCAAGAGTATACAACACCTCCAGTTGCTGTTAAGAATGCTTTGCTTCTTATGTAGGGTTAACAACAAGAAAATTGTTCCTTACAATTTAAAGATCTGCAATGGATTGTATTTATTACCAAATGCACATAACTTTATTAAGCGCTGTCATTTCTTCAACAGTACACGTATTAAATTTTTTTTTAATTTTATTGTGATTTTGTCTAAACAAAGGACGCGAAGAAAGTAGTAAGGAAACTCGGAAAATTAAATTGTAGAAAAGGTGTAAAAGCTAAGAAAAATGTCCCACTAAAAATATAAAAAATATAAAAAAGAGAAAATTCACTGGAAAATAAATCTGAATCAACAGGTCATTAAGGTTTAAAAAAAGCCTGTTTAACGTAAAGTTTTATGTAAACTGAAATAAAATCATAAACTAAATGCATCGTACATTTCGAAATTTAGATATATTAAAAAAAAAACACATCATTTTAGATCAAGGTCTGGTATAAAGAAGCCCTCACATCTCAAAAAGGATATAAAATTGAGATTATAATTTGAATAAGCATATCCATGAAGTCGAAACAATTCTGGAGGGATGAAATTTTTGCAACTGGGATCAAGCTAAATCATTTTGTATGCAATATGAATGTCCTAGTCTTCTAAAGCCATATACCAAGCTAGAACAGAGAAATTAGGTAGCTACCGTAAAGTACGGTGGTTGATGTGTTATGGTTAGTGGGTATGTGAGTAATAAGGAAATGGGAAGGCAGTAGTTGTTTTTGTTTTTAATGAGGAGTAAGAGCAATTTTGAAGAGCAAATTGTTTGTATGAAATTGAAAACCAATGAATTTGTTTTTGTAATTTTTTCTTGCATATGCATTAATAGGAGGTTAAATTGTTTTGCATTTTGTTAAATTGAAAACCAATGTATTTATTTTGTATATTAATATGTATGTAGTTATATTAAAAGTACATACAAACAATTTAAAAGGGAAAACATTTTTTATTTTTTTGCACTTTTAATTGTGATGAAATTAAAAACTGATGATTTGTATAAATAGCGTTTGAGTATTTTTGGTTTAATCATCTACATATTTTTATATGGAAAAATAAACTTGTGTAAGGTTTTTGACATTAATGAAGACATATTTTATGTTGTTGAGTATGGTGATGATTAATTTTGAATATTCTAATAACAAATTAAGAGAGAGTATATTTTATTTACATAATTAGTATATAACTCAATGTTTCTATATGAAAAATAAATTAATATTTTTCTCTATTTAAAATATTAAAGAGAAATACTTAAAGTATTCAATTTACTTATTTAAATATAAAGAGTATTTCTTAAATTTGTATAAAAAGAGTAATCATATCATATTTGTTACCATTGATCTGAAAATTACTTCAAAGTATAGTTAATAGAATGATAAGCTATCACTATTGGAAAATGCATTTAAATTTTCATGTATTTATAAATTTCTTATTTTTATTTTTAGATGTATGAACAAATTATTAAATTCGCTTTTGGTATTAAGGTGAAGTATACAAAAATTTATGATGTTCCCTTACATCAGCCATTCAAAATTTTAAAATTTGAGTGGAAAGAAACACAATATGGATCAAAAGTTATCACATATTTAAATAACAATAAATGGTTTTATTTTCCGCAACGATTCGTAAAATTTTTAAACTAGGAAGATCCCTATTTAACACAATTGAATGATAAAAACTGGAGTATTATTTACAAAGGTCGTCAATCAATTCAAATGGGCTTGTAAAATTTAATAAATAAAACAGTTTCTTTTATTTTTTTTTATTTTTATCTTTATTTATTTAATAAAACTTACTAAACTTATATAGTGTTTATTATTATTTTATTTACATAATACTTAAAAATTATTCGTCCATTATTTTTTTATATTCCTCTGGAACTGAGTATGCTGTGACATCCAGATTTAGTAGAAGATTCTCATCTTCCTACATTAGTTCCTTATACTCCTTTCGCTTTATTATTATGGATGTTTCATAAAATGTTTTTTTTATTCCACTTTGTGGAAAAGGTCTCATTAACACAAAGTTCTTCTGTCTGTCCATGTTTGAAGTAATTTTTAATTAAAAATTACTTTATTAATTACTTGTTTAACGAAGAAACATACTTTTTCCGTTAAAAAATAAAAACATTTTGATAGGAATATGCATACATAAGTGTGTATATGTATGCGTATATGTATAAAAATGTCAAACCTTTGATCAATATTTAAATATATATATTTTTTTTCATTAGTCTGTTGACTTAATTAAAAGTGATAACACGTTAATTTTTAAACAATATGCCATCTTATAAATATAAATATTGCAAATCAATTTTTGTGGAAAGAGAGATGATTGAAGGACATGATATCCTTCATTGTTCGGAATGTTGGAAATTGTTCTGAAAAGAAAAACATCAAAAGGAACATGAAAGGACTCATGCCAGCACATCCCATGTCAGTGGTAAAAGTGAGCCTTTCACTTCTAACAAATTTACTTGTATTAAAAGTGCTTTCAAAGAAAGAATTCTGACATACCTCTACAGAAACTAAAAGAGGAAATTCTGCATCATCAGCAGTTTTTAGAAGATGTAAGCCATGATATTTTTGAAATTTTGGAGAATGCTATAAATAAAAACAGCATTGAAATACAATTTAGAAGTAGAGTGCGAATACATTAAAATTATAGAAGATGAAATAATGCTAACCACTATAACGCATAGAACAAAAATGTCACTTATAACCATAAGTGATAGTATTGAAGAATCTTTGAAAGGACAATACACGTATATATGTAAAAAAATGTCTGAATTCCAGGAAAGGGATAGCGGATGGTCTCTAATACGAATGAAGCATTTGGAAATAAATATAAATAAGGTTTCATTCATTAGTGGCTCCAAATATATACCATTACCACATTGGATAAAGAAAAAAGATGCCTGTTTCAAATATCCGCTTCATTCTTATATAATGAATGGATTTGTAAATATTCAAATACATGAGGAGAAGATATGTGTGGAAAATCAACTGTTAAATTTGAAAAACTAGAATTTCCAATGAAATTAAAAGACATAAATATATTTGAAACTAAGAATGAAAATATTAGCATTAACGTATTTGACAGCGAAGGTAATACTATAGTTGGACCATATTACCTCACATCTGCGGTAAAGAATCATAACATAAATCTTCTTCTTCTTATGGTAATTTAAATAAAAAATCAACCATATATTTTATAAATTAAACTATTATTATTAAAATATTTCAGATTAGTAAGATCAAGTTTAACTTCCCACCATGGACGAGTTTACATTTGTAATGCATGTCTCCAGTACTCTCCAAATCAGAATATAATGCAAGACCATGATCTTAACTGCAAAAAAGTGGTACCGAAAATGACAGAGGGTGATGATAACATTCTAAATTTTAAAAATTATCAGAAGCAGTTAGAAGTACCGTTCGTTGTATATGCTGATTTTGAGACATATTTGGAAAAAATTGGTAACGAGCAAGTAAATCTACAAAAACATATAACTTGTGCCATTTGTTATTATTTTTACGAAATTGTACTTGAATTCAAATATAACGGTTTTAACGGCTGGTTTAAATCTTTCTCAATGCTTCTAGACATTTCCGTTTATGTTAACAGCAGTTAACATATCTGTAAAAATTATTAACATAGTTCTAAACATACAACATTGAATAAAAAGCTTTCACCATTGTTTGTAAGTACGGCAACACTAAATGTTTAAGCTGCTAACATTAACATCTAAAGCTCTAGTTTGTCCGTTAAGAACATTGGAGAAAGAAATAGAGCTTTCAAGAAGAATCTAGTAGGTAATACAGTGTATATAAATTGGCCGTGAGAACACCATTGAGTCAGTCTAATTGGAAGCGTCGTTAATTAAAGACAAATTAACTGCCTTGGCTGTATAATCTTGTACGTTATTAAAGTGTACTGTATAAAGTGTGTAATTTAAGTGGGTGTATGTTAGAACACAAGTGACTTTTTAAACTGTTATTGTTGTACATTTTTAAATTAAATAAAGAGTCGTTACAACTTTTAAACTACTAAACTGCTGTTATTTGCAATCAAATTACCGGTTTATTTAAAGGAAAAAAACGACCGTTTTTAAAAGGTAGAAACGTAACAATTGGTGTCAGAAGTGGGATTGCAAAATAATAAGCAGTCATGAAGTTTGAAGAGCTGAAAGTGGAGCAACTCAAGAGAGAATTGAATAAGTTGGAGTTACCTACAGCTGGTAATAAAGCAGAATTACAAAAGAGGCTGACAGATGAATTCAAGCGGCGTAATATTGACATCGGAACTTACGAATTCGAGTATAAAGAAGAGATCGAAGTTTCTACCCGTGCAACAAAAAGCATGGATTTATCCACAATGTTTGCTGCTTTGATGGAGCAATTTAAAGAAGTTAAAGAAGAAAATAAAATAATGGAAATGAAATTTGAAGAAACTTCTAAAGCAAATAACGAGAAACTTCTTGCTGAAGTCAAAGAAGAAAATAAAATAATGGAAATGAAATTTCAAGAAACTTCTAAAGCTAATAACGAGAAAATTCTTGCTGAAGTCAAAGAAGAAAATAAAATAATGGAATTGAAATTTCAAGAAACTTCTAAAGCTAATAACGAGAAACTTCTTGCTGAAGTTCAAGAAACTTCTAAAGCTAATAATGAGAAATTTCTTGCTGAAGTTCAAGAAACTTCTAAAGTAAATAACGGAAAACTTCTTGCTGAAGTTAAAGAAACTGCTAGAGCGACAGACAAGAAACTTCAGCAAATTTCGGAAGTTATAAACAGCAGAGTGGATGGCATTGAGACAAAGGTGTCCGACTTAGAGAGCTGTCTAGATATACAAGCCAAAGTCGTTGATAAAAAGCTGTCCGACTTAGAGAGCTGCCTAGATATACAATCCAAAGATGTTGATAAAAAACTACATGATCTAGAAATAAAGATGAATAATATTGCGAATTATTCCAGAATCCTCTAATAGAATAAAGACCCCTAGCTTTGATGGCACCACACCATTTAATGTGTTCAAGTTCCAATTTGATACAATTGCCACTAGAAACATGTGGAACGACGAAGAAAAAGCTATAGAGTTGATATTGGCCTTAAAAGGAAACGCAGCAGTAGTTCTTGAAAGCGTGCCAGCATGTAACAAAAATAGTTATGATGACATAATGGAGGCGCTACAACGTAAGTACGCTAGTGAACATAAAAAGGACTTAAACCGAATGGAATTGCGTGGTAGAGTGTAGAAGCCCAATGAGACGTTACAAGACTTTGCGTTGGAAATCGAACATTTGCTGCAGCTTACTTATCCATGGGAAAACACCCCGTTTTTGGACCATTTCAAAATAGAGGCATTTGTTAATGGCATTTGCGATCCTGAAATAAAACACGCGGTTTGTGCCACACCTTAACCATCATTTACTGAAACCGTCTCATTCGCACTGGCACAAGAAACGGCGAAAATAATTTCAAAGCCGCAAATATGCAAGGTGCGAAATGTTGAAGTTGTTCCTGATAATGAGAGAAATATAGTCGACGAATTAAAAAAGGTTTTGGAGACGTTTAATGAGAAGCAAAATAACGCCAGAATAAAATGCTATAACTGTTTGTAAATCGGGTCACATTCAGCGAAACTGCAAAGCACCAAGGAAACGAACCAGATCTGCCCTCAAAGAAATAACCGGCAGTCAAATCAACAATCATCACCTTTAAACTAAAACGAGCAAGAGCTAGCTCCCACATCTGAGGGCCCCACCATCTCCATATCCCTACAGAAAAATAGCAATCTTACTGCTTCGGGGTACATCAACGGTCAGAAACACGGTTTTACTGTAGACACCGGGTCATCACAATCTATCGTCAGGCCAGATTTGGTCAAGAAAACAATTGAACCGGCCACGGTCTATGGTAAAGTGAATGTGAAATTAACCATTGCCAACGTTACCGTCAATCATGTATTCATTGTTGCCGACATTGTGGACAAAGTCATCATTGGTGCTGATTTCATGATTAGCCATGGCATTGCTTTGGATATGGGACAAGAAGTTATGATTTGGCGAAATGTGGAGATGCCCCTTGACGTCGGATATGAAAATAGGACTCAAGCAAGAATGTTAGTTACCATTGAGCATCAGAAGCTACCACCACAGTCAGAAACTTTAGTATGGGCCCGTATGGAGGGAGATTGTGACGACAACAGTTTGTGGGTGGTAGAACCAGCAGAGATAACAAGTGATGTTGTAACAGCAAAAGCCCTCGTTAAACTCTGCAATAGCAAAATAGTAAGAGTGCTTAACCTGTCCAGCTATGAAAAAGTCGTTAAGCCAAATTCCGAAATAGGTCAATGCACTTCAGCAGATGCAGTAATCAATTGCGAGAAAAACCCGCAAACCTGCGAATAAATCCACCAAAGAACACGAGCTACTAGCGGAATATGTGGGGAAATGGGTAGAAGGATTAGCACCGTCTTCGCCTTAAAAAGTGAAAGCCATGGTAGAACGGCAATTGTAAAGCATCAAATATATACTGGCGAAGCGAGGCCAATAAAGCAGGCGCCCAGAAGTGTTCCTCTAGCAAAACGAAGTGAAGTGAAGGAGTTGGTCAATGAAATGTACCATCAAGTCCTTGGAGCTCGCCTGTTGTTTTAGTTAAGAAGAAAGACGGCAGCACTAGATTTTGCGTCGATTATAGAAAACTGAATGACGTCACCAAGAAAGACAGCTACCCGCTACCAAGAATTGACGACATCCTGGGCACACTAGCTAGACCACTATGGTTCTCCATATTGGATTTGCAAAGTGGTCATTGGCAGGTAGAGATTTCAGACAAAGACAAGGAAAAAATCTCCTTTAGCGCAAGTGATGGGTTATGGCAGTTTATTGTGATGCCACTTAGACTCTGCATTGCTCCAACCACATTCGAGCGTTTAATGGAACAGGTATTGAAAGGACTTCACGGGAAGATATGCTTGGTGTACCTCGATGACATAATTGTCATGGGTAAGACTTTTGATGAACATCTAAAAAACCTTGAAGAAGTCCCTAAAGGAATATCACGTGCTGGACTCAAACTCAGTGTAAAGAAGTGTGCGTTGTTTCAGAAAGAAGTCAAATATTTGGGACATCGCGTAATAGCAGACGGAATATCAACAGATGAGGATAAGATAATTGCTGTAAAAAACTGGCCACGTCCGAGAAATCTCCACGAATTGCGTAGTTTTCTTGGCCTTTGCACATACTACAGACGATTTGTCCCGAATTTCGCCAATGTAGCCGCAAGCTTACATGAGCTGACCAAGAAGTCACAATCATTCCAATGGTGTGAAGCACAAGAACTAGCATTCCAGAAGCTCAAGGATCTATTATGTACGGTACCAATTTTGTCATATCTTATACCTGGAGAAATATTTGTGGTAGATAGCGATGCGAGCGGATACGGAATAGGCGGTGTACTTTCACAAGTAGTCGGTGGCACTGAAAGGGTCATTGGATACTTCAGCCGAACGCTTTCGAAGCCTGAAAGAAACTACTGCGTAACGCGACGAGAACTTTTGGCAGTATTAGAGTGTGTGAAGCATTACCACAAATATCTGTATGGCCAACACTTCCGACTGAGAACCTATCATTCTGCCCTCAGGTGGTTGCTGCAATTTAAACAACCTGAAGGACAACTGGCTCGTTGGATAGAGCGGCTTCAGAGCTATGATTTTAGCATCGAGCACCGGAAGGGTTTGAAACACGGCAATACGGACGCGCTGTCAAGACGGCCCTGCAACGTGGAATGTAAGCATTGTACAAAAACCGAGGAAAAGGAATGTATCATAGATGTTCGACTAATGCATATAGAGTCCAGTGAAGATTGGTCTGTAGCGCAAAGAAATGGCCCCATACTGGCAAAAATAATATTGGCAATAGAAGAAGGTAGAAGGCCAGTCCGCAATGAAATATCCGCCGAAAGTCCACTAATGAAATCATATTGGGCCCTATGGAATAGTCTACAGTTGTTAAATGGCTGCTTATACCGCATATGGGAAAGTGCTGACGGTAAAACAATGACAAATCTAATTGTAGTGCCATCCTCTAAAATAAACGAAGTAATGAAAGAGTTCCATGACGGTCCCAGTGGTGGTCATCTTGGTGAGACAAAAACCATAGAAAAGTTAAAACAACGTTTTTATTGGGTGGGTTGTCAGCAAGCAGTAGCCTATTGGGTAGCTAATTGTTCACAATGCATAGCAGCGAAGGGCCCAGTAAAGGAAGTCGTGGATAACATCAGCAGTATAACTCAGGCGCGCCATTCGAGCGGATTGCAATGGATGTAGCAGGCCCTTTTCCCGTCAGTGATGCCGGAAATCGTTACGTTCTAGTGGTTATGGATTATTTCAGTAAATGGCCAGAGGTATATGCCATACCTGATCAAGAAGCTAAAACGGTTATAAGTGTATTTATGAACAACTGGGTGTGCCGCTATGGTGTTCCACTGGAGTTGCATTCTGATCAGGGTAGAAATTTTGAATCTGCCCTATTCAAGGAAATGTGCGATTTATACGGAATATGAAAAACCAGAACAACGCCACTGCATCCTCAATCTGATGACATGGTCGAAAGATTCAATCGCACTCTGGAGGAATATTTAAGAAAAGTGGTCAGTGTACATCAGAAGGACTGGAATGAACACATACCGAAATTTCTATTGGCATACAGATCAGCTGTTCATGACTCAACCTCTCGAGCACCTGCAAAAATTGTCTTCGGAACAGAACTCAAGTTGCCTGGTGTTTAGAATTCGGTATTAAGCCCTCATCAACAAATAAAGAAAACACTTCCCAAGAGCAAGATTACCGGAACGAACTACATGAATTCGTACGCAGACGAATAAAAATGACCAGCGATAAAATGAAAGCCAGATACGATCGAGCAGCGAATTCTGAAGGATTTACCGAAGGCCAGCTTGTACTGTTGTATAACCCACAACGTAAGAAAGGACTGTCTCCCAAACTACAAACCCATTGGGATGGACCATACAAAGTGATTAAGAAATTAAACGACGTGGTGTACAGAATACAGAAAGAAAGGAGCCCGAGATCTAAAATGAAGGTCGTACATCTAGAACGACTAGCTGCCTATGGGGAAAGTGAATTCGTGCCTATTCGGGACGAACAGGCTTAAGCGGGGGGCAGTGTTACGAAATTGTACTTGAATTCAAATATAACGGTTTAACGGCTGGTTTAAATCTTTCTCAATGCTTCTAGACATTTCCGTTTATGTTAACAGCAGTTAACATATCTGTAAAAATTATTAACATAGTCCTAAACATACAACATTGAATAAAAAGCTTTCACCATTGTTTGTAAGTATGGCAACACTAAATGTTTAAGCTGCTAACATTAACATAGAAAGCTCTAGTTTGTCCGTTAAGAACATTGGAGAAAGAAATAGAGCTTTCAAGAAGAATCTAGTAGGTAATACAGTGTATATAAATTGGCCGTGAGAACACTCAAGTGAGTCTAATTGGAAGCGTCGTTAAGTAAAGACAAATTAACTGCCTTGGCTGTATAATCTTGTACACTATTAAAGTGTACTTTATAATATAAAGTGTGTAATTTAAGTGTGTGTTTATATTAGAACGCAAGTGACTATTTAAACTGTTATTGTTGTACATTTTTAAATAAAATAAAAAGTCGTTACAACTTTTAAACTACTAAACTGCTGTTATTTGCAATCAAATTACCGGTTTATTTAAAGGAAATAAACGACCGTTTTTAAAGGGTAAAATCGTAACATTATATTAAGTATAGTTTTAATGATAACTTAGATAAGTTTAACATTTATTTTGGTAATTATGCTCCTACTATATTCATAGAAAATTTAATTAATGATGCAACAGAAATTTACGGAAACTATTTAAATAAGGTCATACCAATGACAACACTCTCCAATGATGAAAAAATTTTGTATAATCTCTCAACAACTTGTCACATATGTAAACAAATTTTAGGAGCGGACAAAGTACGGGATCGTTGTCATTTAAATGGCAAATTTAGAGGAGCAGCCCATAGCTCATGTAATATTAATTATAAAATAGCCAAATTCATACCAGTATTCTTTCATAATTTTTCCTTTTATGAAAGAACTTTCGCAATTTGAGGGAGATATAAAGGTAATTCCTTTTAATAAAGAACTATATATATCGTTAAGTTTATAACAGTTGAAGAAAATCAGAGATTTGAAATACGGTTTTCATACTCTTTTCGTTTTATGGTCTCCTGCTTAGAATCTTTAGCCAAAAATTTAAATGACAGTGATTTTCAAATTCTAATTAAAACTTACAATCAAAAACAACAATTTGATTTACTAAGAAGAAAACAAGTATTTCCTTATTCTTATATTGATTCGATGGAGCGCTCTAATGAAACTAATTTTCCTGCTCAAGAAAAATTTTATAATATTTTAAATAATTCGCAATGTACTGATGAAGTTTATGATCATGTTAAATCGGTTTAGACAACTTTTAAAAGTAATAACTTGTTAGATTACACTAAATTTTATTTAGAAACAGATGTTCTTCTCTTAACAGATATTTTCAAAATTTTAGATGTATTTGTAAAAGTATATACAAACTTGACCCAGAAATGCAATGTTAAGAACTTCTAATATAAGGTTAGAACTTTTAAGTGACATCAATATGTTTAATTGTATACAAGACGGTATTAGAGGAGGACTAGTACAATATTCAAAGTGATATTCTAAAGTAAATAATAAATATTTAGAAGACTTTGATAGTAGTAAGCCTTTAGAATATTTAATGTATCTAGATGCTAACAATTTGTATGGTTGGGCCATTTCAGAATATCTCTTATATGGAGACTTCGAGTGGATTTAAGATGATGCGGCTTTAGAAGTTATTGATGTAACTACTATGTCGGATACATCTTGTATTGGTTATTTTTTGGAGGTAGATTTAGAATATCCACACTATTTACATGAATTTCATAATGATCCTTTTGCCCAGAAAATAAATTTGTTAGTGAATCTAAATGTAGGAAGTTGATTGCAGACCTAACACCAAAAACAAAATATCATCAGATCCATTATAGAGTTCTTAAACAATGTTTAAAGAATGGACTGATATTAAAAAAAATACACAGAGCATTAAAATTTCGACAATCTCCATGGTTAAAAACATACAGATTTGAACACATACCACAGAACAAGAACAAAAAATGCTTTTGAGAAAGATTTTATTGTTATATGGAAAAACTATGGAAAATTTTCATAAATGCAAATATATACAAATTGTTACAGATTGGGAAACAACACGGCGTAATCATTTATGAGCTAGAGAAATAATTTCGAAACCTAATTTTTCGAGTATAACTCAATTTTCAGAAAACATGTTTACAGATCAGTTAAAGGTTATGCAAATAACTTACAACAAACCAATTTATTTAGGCTTTGCTGTGTTGGAACTCTCAAAATGGAAAATATATGATTTTCATTATCAATACATGAAATCTAAATTTCAGTCGAATTTAACCTTGAATTATGTATATGGATACATACACATTCATATACACTATAAAAACATATAATATTCGTGAGGATTAAGGTTTGATACATAAGAGTATCATCCCAATAACATATTTAAACTCCCAATATTAAATAAGAAAGTTCTAGGCATGATGAAAGATGAGAATAGTGGGAAAGTTATGAAAGAATTTGTAGGACTTCGATCAAAAATGTATTCATTCAAAACGGTTGACATGGAGGAAGTAAAGAAATCTAAAGGAGTTAAAAAATCATGTATACAAAATTTATGAATAATAGACTACAAAAGGTCATTATTTGAAAGAAAAATAATTTCTGATACAATGCATACATTTAGATCGAAGTTTCACCAGTTGTATACACAAAAATTACATAAAGTTGTTTTGAGTTATGCGGATGATAAAAGAATTATTGCTTCTGACCAAATAAATACTTATGCGCGAGGACATTTTAGACTTCAAAGTGACTTTGATAACTTTTTTACAGAGATAGATGACGATATTTTCTTGAATATTGATAGTGAGTATATAGAATTTTTAAAAGATTCATCAGATGATGAATATTTAAAGAATATAGATGTTTAAGTTGTACATTTAATAATTTAATTACTTTCGTATTTTCTAATTTTATTTAAAGTTTACATAAGTAGAACTTCAAATGTATATATTTCTATTGAATAGAGTTAACTCCTTAAGATATTATAAAAATATATTTTTTAATGAAAATGAGACTGATATTTATGTTATCACAATGAAACAATAATAAATATATGTCTTTTATTACATAATAAATGTGTTTTATTTTTAAATATTTTTCCATTGTACATTTTATATTTCGTAATCTAACTTTTTACGATTTCTAGTTAGTCGAGGAGAATATTGATATGGTAAAGTTGATTGCTTCAAATTTTTGTGATTTTCATCCTTTGACAATATTCTTATTTTTGGTGTTCCATTATTTGAAAAATGTTTAAGTCGTTTAGCTGCTGAAGAGGCAGAAGTAGGATTAAGTTTTTGTAATGTTGTATCCATATCAATTTCATCATAATTTTCATTAGTATAAATTTCCTCAGGTAAATTTATATTAGATTGTGTTCCAACACTACTTGACTCTGGTTGCATTGTTTGAGTTTCAATATGTTTCTTATATATTTTCCTAGTTTGTGTTTCATTATCACGTAGGTTACTCAATTTAGAACTTTTAGTTTGACGAGAAGATGATATTTGGCTTCCAATTAAATATTTGGCTAATTCTTGTTTAATATAATACCATTTATTAATATCTTTTAGTGTGTGTGAACTATATATTGGTATTAGTTTTCGATGTAGAAAATTGGAATCAGAATATTTAATTTTAAATTTATCGTAAGTTGATGGATTAAGAACTATTAATTTGGATAAATTATTTGACATTTTCTAAAATTTTTCCAATAACTCCACTTAAAACGGATGAAATAATAATTGGTAGAAATCCTCCTTTTTGAATTAGATGTTTCCTCTTTTGTTTCATTGAGGTTTCTGGTGAACAAACTTTTCTAATTGTATTTTTATATGGTTTTATTTTGTCAAAAACTGCTTTATTGATTTTATGGTTCTCATTAATTATATTAAAAAGTATTTCATTTATTGTTTTAATAACAACATCATCAACATGTTTCAGTATTGCATTTCGTAATTTAGGATCTGCTTTCTTAAGAACGTAAAGAATATGTTTGTTCTCCTTCAACAGTTTTAGGTTCGAGGTCATTGTTTATATTTGCAAATATTAAATAGTGATTTTTATTGAAAATATCCGTTCTAAATCTTAATGCGTTGTGTATTTGTTGAGTGAGATCAATTAATAAATAACCATGAGCCTGCTGCGTACAGTTATTATATACATCAACCAGAGCTTTTGAGTTTTCTGGGTATACTTGGCGAGCTAAATATTGAAATTGTAACTTATCCCTAGGATTTTTAAACATAACTATATATTTAGAGTTTAAAGAAATATCTCTGGAATAAGCACCTTTATGAAAAATGTTTTGTGTTACTAAAATCACAGCTAAATTTCTATGATGAGATCCCTTAGTAAAAAGTTCACACACTTTTTTATTAGATGATTCAAGCATTAAATCATCCAATATTATTAAAACCGATTCATTTTCTGCAGTAGCAAAATCCTCTGGAATACCATGTATAAACTCTACATTGTTAATTCTCGGAAGAGAATTTTTTTCTGCAAAACACCAAATAACACGATCTATGTTTTTAGATATTAAATGTTGATTTTTTATCAAATTCATAATAAATGTGGATTTCCCACAACCAGAGGGACCACAAATCATCATAGTGAATGGATATATAAACTGTTGAAACATGTTTACACTTTAGTACACGACATTTAAGTGAAGTAAAGCATTAACATTCTATAAATATAAATATGAGTAAAAGAATTCTTGTTGATGAACTACATCGTCAAGCGAGAAAGAGCTTTCAGCGCCGACGATTTATTCAAAAGGGTATTTTAGATACATGGCAGATTGACTTAGTGGAAATGATACCGTATGCAAAATTTAATAGAGGTTTTAAATATATGCTTACTGTAATTGATGTATTTTCAAAGTATGCATACGCATTACCACTAAAAACTAAAACAGGAATAGAAATTTCGAAAGCATTAAAACGTATTATAAAATTAAACAAAGGAAAATCTCCCAAAAATATCCATTCTGATCAAGGGAAAGAATTTTATAATATCTATTTTAAAACTCTTATGAAAGAATATGAAATTAACCATTACAACACTTTTTCAAGTATGAAGGCATCAATAGTTGAACGTTTTAATAGAACTTTAAAAAATAAAATGTGGAAACAATTTAGTATGCAGGGAAATTATAAATGGATAGATATATTAAATAAATTGTTGAAAGAATATAATTCTTCATATCATCGCTCTATAAAAACAACACCCAATTCAGTTAATAAGAAAAATGAAAAGAAACTTCTTAATACTGTATACAGTAATTTAAAGGTTTTCAAAGGAGGAAAATATAAATTATATGATTTAGTTCGCATTAGTAAATATAAAAATCAATTTGAGAAAGGATATACACCAAATTGGTCTACAGAGGTTTTTAAGATAAACAAAATTTACGTAACCAATCCTATAACATATCAACTTGCAGATTTTAATGGAAATATAATTAAAGGTGGATTTTATGAAGAAGAATTGTTAAAAACAAAAGCCCCAAACATTTTTTTGGTAGAAAAAATTTTAAAGCGAAAAGGAGAAAAACTATTGGTAAAATGGCTTGGTTTCGGAAAAGAATATAATTCATGGATTCATCAGAACGATATTAGTAAATAATATATGTATAACAAACAACATACTATATTGATCATTCTTTTTAAAGATGGCTTCAAGTATACAAGGAGAAAATATTTATGTTACTTTATTAAGTAATAATTCAATGGATATTTATAAAAATACTCCAAACACTTTTACAAATTTGCTAACACAATCTCTAAATTTGGATGATCACTGGGTAGTTGGATTATCAGATATTTCATTTTCATTACTGGAAAGAAATAATCAAAACATTGCCAAACGTAGAAAACGAAATACAATTTCAAATGTCGACACACAAGCTATAGTACATGGAAAAACAAAAATATTGAAGCATAGTGCAAATAATGAATATGAAGACATTAAGTTAAAATTTCACGAACTCTTAGAAAGCTCTAATGATTTTCTGATAACAAACCCCAGTTTGAAAAATAAAACAAAACTTTTGAATAAATTAAATGATACTCCAAAAAGTAATGTATCCACAAAAAAAAAAAGATTTAAGTGATAAAAAATCAGATCCTTCAAATAATGAATGATACCTCACAAACAAATTTAGCAACAGAAAAGAGACAACGAATTTGATTCTTATACTAGTAGACATGAATTAGAAAATGTTGAAAAGGATTCCATTTTAACATCAACAAACCACATTCTGCACAAATCTTTAACCAAATTTTCAGATAATATGACAAATTATTTTACTAAAGTCTTTTCACCAGATATAAATGAAATTGTATTTACTTACACTGATATAATTAAACCACGACATGTAGGTAATAAAAAAAAACTATATGTTTGAAAATATTTTCAATATCCACATTGAAAAATTATATTCATTTTAATAGAATTGAATATTTTCCTATTGAATCTTATAACATTAATAATATATCTATAATGATTCGAAATGATGAAGGAGGAATAATAAGTTTGAATGAATTCATACCAGTTTATTGTACTCTACACTTTAAAAAATATATAAAATAAATGTTTAGTAAAATTTTAAATCATTTTTGTGATAATCATGGATGAGATGTATACAAATTATTATAATAATCAGTCTGGAAATAATGTTCAATATATATCATACACCAAGGTTTGTGCAATATGTTTTCATCTTTGTTTTCACACCTGAAACCATTCTTGAGAACAGGATTAAATTATTTAAAGTCATTAGACATTGGAAAATAAATTTTGGAGGAAATCGGAACAAAACCTGTGAAAGATAGTATCAAAGAAGCTACTATTGAAAAAATAATAACAATGCAGAAAGGTAAAGGGAAGCATATAAAACTTAAACGCTTAAAACAAAAACCGCATAATAAATCCAAACGTTGTAGAGGAAAGAACTTTAACGATATTTTTGGAAATTTAAAATGTCGGTATATATAGAATGTATGAAAAGTGAATTGGATTTATTCGAATCTCCCCCAATTCAAACTAGTGTAATTAAAACAGAAGAAATGTGTTATAATCCAATTGCTTCATTAGACAACTCTAATACAATTGAATTTGTATAATTGGGGAATGGTGAAACATATAGAGATCTTAATAGTATTTATCTTTATGCATTCCATATTTAGGAATTGTACAGTTTATTTTAATAATAAAAGTGTATCTCAACCTGACGACAACTATCAGTATAGAGCATATATGGAAACATTGCCCAATTATGGAAATGATGCTAGATCTACCCATCTTGAATCGTGTGGTTGGGCTACTGATGTGAATAAAATTAATTCATTAATCGATAAAGAAAATCCCGGTTTAGATAAAAGAAGAAAATTATTTAAGAATGGGAAAAAGGTGGAGCTTTTCGGAAAACTTCATGTAGATGTATTTAATCAACAAAAGTACTTGCTTAATAATGTTGATCTTAAGGTCACATTAAATTTGGAGAAACCAGAATTTTATATTCTAGAAAGTGGGGATAAAAATGAATCTTATCTAAGAATACATGAAGCCAATTTATATATAATTCATCTTACTATCAATAGTAGTATATTAATGGCACATCATAATGTATTACAAAGCAAAAATGCAATTTACCCATATAAGAGAGTAGAAATTAAGACCTTCACTATACATCCAGGAAACCATTCATTATCTCTAGATAATGTTATACTTGGACAATTACCAAACAAAGCTTATACTGGAATTAGAAAAAAAAATCCATACAACTTTCAACATTTTAATTTACAAAGATTTAATTTGGTTGTTAATGGAGTACAATTTCCAGCACAGCCAATAGAATTTAACTACAACAATGGAGGAATATTAAGCACTCGTGGTTATCAAACCCTATTTAAAGGTACCGGAATCCATCATTTTGATAAAGGTCATCAAATTACAAAGGAACTTTTTGATAGCGTATAACGTGGTTTTGTCGTCGGCTGAGGTAACTTAGTGGCTTCCAGTAATAAGACGTTTGTTTTACCCTTTCTGGGGGGGGGGGGGTGTTAAAATAATAATAGTTTCTTTATTGAATACGTCAAGAATATTTCAAGTACAAAATATAAAGATATTACGAGTGAATAATTTCTATAACTCCAATTCGGATACCACCGGCTTAATAAATATTTCTGCATTTCCTTCTTCAGCAAGGCTTATTTCGGCTCTTCGGCGTATGTTGATATCGGTACGGTTGATCGGCTTAGATTATGTTTGTTTCGGTCATTCAGCTTATAGAAGCTCGGCACGGTTAATTGGCTTGTAATAGGCTAGGCTCAGGTATTCGACTTTGAACTTTTGGCTTCGACACTCTTAACTTCGACTTTGAACTCTCGTTTTCCACACACTCAGCTGTCAAACTGGTTCGGGTTAACGGCGGGATCGGTTTCTGGTACAGGTGGCAGCGTCGGGGATCGAAGATTCTGGGTTCAGCAGGAGAATTAAGATCGGCGTCGTATGTTCGGCTTCGACACTTCGGCTTATCTTAGGATCGGTTCGGTTATTCGGCTTATATTAGGATCGATTCGGTTCTTCGGCTTATATTAGGATCGGTTCGGTAGTAGAATTGGCTTTGAGCTTTCGACTTTGACACTCTCGGCTGTCAAACTGATTCGGGTTTACGGCAGGATCGGTTTCTGGTTCAAGTGGCAGCTTCGGGTCAGAAGATTCTTGGCTCGGTAGTAGAATTAAGATCAACATCGTATGTTCGGCTTCGACACTCTTAGCTTCGACTTTGAACTTTCGGCTTCGACACACTTAGCTGTCAAACTGGTTCGGGTTTACGGCGGGATCGGTTTCTGGTACAAGTGGCAGCTTCGGGGATCAAAGATTCTGGGTTCAGTAGTAGAATCAAGATCGGCGTCGTATGTTCGGCTTCGACACTTCGGCTTATATTAGGATCGGTTCGGTTATTCGACTTATATTAGGATCGATTCGGTTTTTCGGCTTATATTAGCATAGGTTCGGTAGTAGAATCGCCTTTGAGCTTTCGGCTTCGACACTCTCGGCTGTCAAACTGATTCGGGTTTACGGCAGGATCGGTTTCTGGTTCAGGTGGCAGCGTCGGGTCAGAAGATTCTCGTCTGGTAGTAGAATTAAGATCAACATCGTATGTTTGGCTTCGACACACTTAGCTTCGACTTTGAACTTTCGGCTTCGACACACTCAGCTATCAAACTGGTTCGGGTTTACGGCGGGATCGGTTTCTGGTACAGGTGGCAGCTTCGGGAATCGAAGATCGTATCTTTTTCTACTATACGTACAATGGTTTCTTAAAGCTAATGGCTAGCTACTTTTCTACTACTATTACCATGCAATTCTACGGGTTAATATTCTACTCGTGAGAACGAACAACCGAAGTCACTCGTGAGAACGAACAACCGATGTCACTCGTGAGAACGAACAACCGAAGTCACTCGTGAGAACGAACAACCGAAGTCACTCGTGAGAACGAACAACCGAAGTCACTCGTGAGAACGAACAACCGAAGTCACTCGTGAGAACGAACAACCGAAGTCACTCGTGAGAACGAACAACCGAAGTCACTCGTGAGAACGAACAACCGAAGCCACTCGTGAGAACGAACCCCCGAAGTCACTCGTGAGAACGCTGTAACCGAAGTCACGCGTGTAAAATTTATTTAAGGGACCCAACCGAAGTTGAGCCTGCATAATACGATTATATTCTACTTTCGCAAAATCTAATCGGCTCTTCAATTTATCTAGAATAATATTGTTTGAATCGCCCCGACTGTAATCAAACTTTGTTTACTTATACTTAGTCATGTATCAACTAAATGAGAATTATATTGCTTGTTGACCATTAAGCAATATCAACTGCACAACTAAAGCAGTTGTTACACATTTGTGTGGGTGTGTATGTAGTATTTACAGTAGGGGCGCTCAATGTAATTACCTATTACTAATAATTAGTAATTACCCAGCAAAAACTTTGCTTTCCTGGTAAGCTAGCAGGTATAATTGGAAACAAAAATAAACTACTTATTTTTTGCCTGAATAACTAGTTATTTTTGTTCGACTTATCCACAAATTCATGTAGTTATTTTTTGACTCTAGGGGTACTCAAAAATATGTACCTAAACGAAAACAAAAATTAAAAAAAACCAAAAAAAAAATTTTGCTGTCAGTGAGACTCGAACTTGGACACACACTAAAAATTCGTTTTTACTGACTAACGTCTTACTCAGTACACCATCCCGCACATAGCATCCTAATCGACAAAAACTCTATTTAGTTTTAAATATCTTTTTAGACATTTCGTTATAAAAAACTAACAGCCTCAGAATGGGGTTGAACCAACAACCTTCTGGTTGCTAACCCAGCGCTCTAGCCAACTGATCCACGTGATTGCAATATTACTGTCCTATTATACTATTGAGTACTTATTTATGTAATACAGAGTAGGCAAATAATAATGACACCTCATTACCGAGAAACTACTTTAATAAGTAGTTGACATTATAGGAAACCAAAAAGTTTTTGCTGCTTACCTATTACTAATAACATATTCAATATATTAGTATGAAAAAGAAAAATAAATAAAAATACACAAATAATAGTAAATAAAAGGAAAAAAATGGTAGTAACTTCATAAATTAATTTATTAAGAAATATGTACGTGAAAATAGTAGTATTGAGTGTACTATTTCCACGTTACAAGCGGATTTTTTTACTAGCTTTTGATTTAACACCAGAAATTTAATAAATCAAGGAACTATTCGAATAGAAGGACGTTTTGGGAAACCAATTACGGAGGCAATTACCTGCTTAGTATATTGTGAATTTGACAGTATAATAGAAATTGATAAGTCTCGCACTATAATTCAAATGCTATGAACTCAATAAATATTATAAATACTTTAAATTCAAATAATTATACAAAATATAAATTTAAAGGAGTTTTTGCGAGTAATAAATTACCCAAGACACCTGTTATAAAACCATCATTTTACATAGCCAACACTGATCCATCTTATAAGCCTGGACAGCATTGGGTCGCTTTTTATTTCCCTGAAAATAAACCAGTAGAATTTTTTTGCTCTGCAGGTCAACCTCCAAAAAAACCATTTATTTCATTTCTAAACCGAAATTACAAAACATTCGTCTACAATAAAATGCGAATTCAAAGTGAATCATCAATGTATTGTGGTGTTTATTGTTGCATTTTTATTTATTTAAGATGTAAAAATTTAACTTTTAATAAAATTTTAAATATTTTTAATTATTTTAATTTACATGAAAATGATATGTTAGTTTTAAGTTTATTTAAATACTTTTATTTGTTTTTATAGAAAATAAAAATAAATAAATAAATAAATAACAAAAATATATATTATTTTGTTTTTATTCCAAGTTCTTTTTCCACATTTAGTAAAACTTCCAGGAGAATTTTATCACGACCATCATGCAATGCGAGGAATAGTGGAATGTCTATAGGCGGCAGTATTAAGATTTCTTGAATTTCAATTTGACCCTTGTTTGAAGTATAATTTGATTCAATTTTAGTGTTGTTGGATGTATTTATTATTCTGAATATGTTGTTCTTGATAGATAGTCAATTATTTACTAAAATTATTTCTAAAATTCAAAATTCATAAGACCCTTACCAAGTTTAAAATTGCAAGGTTATTGTAAAGAAAAAAACAAACATTTGTTTAAAGTTGTATTATTTTTTATTTATTATTATTATTTTTTTAAATTAACATATTTGAAATTAAAAATATTTTCCCTATTTACTTATTTTAGACGTTTAGAAAATAAATAATATCTTTTTATAAAATCCTCTATTTTTCTTATAAGTTGTCTATGCTTTCAGGACCAACGTTTGCTTTATCATCCGACCATGAACAGTTTTTGAAGTGTAATCCATATTTAGATGATATAGGTTCTTCATTATAATTCCCAGTTTTATTAATAAGTGCCTAATACTTTTCCAGTGTTTTTTGATCTTCAACAAAAATTAAACCATCAAAATTTTGAAGAAATTTTTGAATTTTTATATGTAACATCTTTATTATAAAGCTTTCTTTTTACAATTAGTTAGTTTTTAAAAACAATGATACTTATATACTAATTAATAAATTTTCTTTATTAAGAACTTCTTGGAATTTTACTATTTTCCCAACTGAAATATGGTTGAGAATTTGGGATGAAAAACTCCCCTACTTCGTCTTCTCCAGCGGAGTTTTCGCTGACTACCTCTTCCAATTCCAAAACATATAACTTCCTCCTTAAAGTAAATTATTCATTATTAACTCCATCTATTACTTTATCCTCCAAATTATTATATCGTTTGGGAAGATATAACATTCCCTCTTCAAGCTCTGCCATCACCACATTTCCATATTTATTCTTATGGCGGAACATACTTAATACCTTATATGGCTTTGATGGTAGTAAATCCTTTGCTGCTTAATATGGTCTTGTTTTTAATTTATTGAAAGCCGCAACAATATCCGCATTTGTAATTTTATTTCATTCCATTTTTGTTCCGCCTTTTAAAAAGTTTATTAACTGATTGAAATAATTTTACTTCAGACAATTATATTTACATCTAATCTAATTTATCTCCAAAGAAGAGTAATTTGGGTATATCTCTTAATATTTCAAATTGAGAAAATATTATAAATGCATAAATATTGAGCCATAAACTAATTTTAAACATATTCTAGATATGAAAAATATTTAATGTGAATAAAAAATACTCCACTTAATTTTTTATTAGAATATTTAATATTAATCATGACCATACTCAACAACATAAAATATATCTTCATTAATGTCAAAGAACCTTACACAAAGTTATTTTTTCCGTATAAACAAAACAATTATCAAGTTTATTTTCCACTTTACAAAAACAAAAATAACCATATAAAAATATGTAGATGAATAAACCAAAAATACTCAAACGCTATTTATACAAGTCATCAGTTTTTAATTTCATCACAATTAAAAGTGCAAAAAATAAAAAATTGTCTCCCCTGTTAAATTGTTTGTATGTACTTTTAACATAATTACATACACACATATATTATTATACAAAATAAATACATTGGTTTTCAATTTCATAAAATGCAAAACAATTTTTCCTCCTATTAATGCACTCACAAGAAAAAATTACAAAACAAATTGCTCTTACTCCTCATTAAAAACAACTATTGCCTTCCCATTTCCCTACTACTGCTTTCCTTCTCCTCTTTTCGTAATTCGTGAAGTTCCAAATTGTTTTTAACTGTAGCATCTTGTTGGCCGGGAATATTTCTGTACTTCATATCATGTGCAAGATGTAAACAGAACTCAAAAATCTTATCCTTGCGTGGAGTGGTGATATTCCAAATTTTTGTGATAACCAAAAGTCACTAATATTTTTTTTTGGGTCACATGCTAAAATAATTTATATTTCATCGCCAACTTTATATATATATATACATATATTTAAGAACAGCGCCATCTATTATTCAGAAATAATTAATTTAGTTACTAAGAATAGCAACTATATGTAAACAGCTGTAAGTTTTGATTATGTTTGTTAGTATGTAGGTGTTTGAAATTATTTTAAGTTTAACTCATATTTACTTACTACCTTTTTATGTAACCCTAAATTATTACTTGTTTTTATAACTGAATTAAATTCCAATTTTTGTTTTTGTTTTTAAGTTTATATATATATGCAGTCCACTTGTTTTTGAAAATAAATTGTTGAACGGAGATTGATTGGTTTTTTTTTTTTTTTTTGTGTGGTGCAATTATTATTCAACATATTTTTTGGTCCTATCGATCGGATATCAGTGGAGATATATCGGAAGAATAATTTTTTGCAAATTTGGTGCATAGACTTGATTGAGTGTCTTTTTTCTTGTAAGTGGCGAAGTTGAGATTTGTGAGTGTCGTGTCAGCGCAGCTACTGAACCTTTGTTTGTGTCTAATTTGGTTTGGATCCACATTCTAATGGAAAATCAATGTATACTAACATTAGTGTAGCATACTTTAAGGCCATCTGTAATTTCTGGTAATGAAATTAATTGCAATATTTTTTATGTATATTGCTTTATGTATCATAACTTGGAGCATATTGAAATTTGTAGTTTGAAAATTCCTGCAATACTTTTTATAATCAATTTTTCTTAACTTGTAGTTTCATTATTCAATTTATAATGCAATTCAATGTATAATTGTTATATTCTATTGATTATCATTATAGTTAAGAGCCACACTGCCAACGATTATTTGGCATATTTGTGATTCATATTGTCACAATTATATTACTATATGTATTTACTTTAATTAATTGGTATTGTATATGTTGTATGATAAATTATCATTATGGAGGATTTAAAGACAAAGCGCAGAGTCATTAAAGGTAGTATTTCACGAATTCATGGCTATTGTTTGAATTCGAATGCCAGTATTGATGATATTAGAGTTAGAATTTCAAAGTTGGAGGATTTATTTGCTCAATATGAGGCTGTCCAGGGTGAGATCTACTTGTTGACTATGGCAATCGATCAACAGAAAGAAGAAGAGGCATATAGAAATGATATTGAGGCTAAATATTTTTCTGTGAAATCTTTGTACTCGTCTCGCATACGTGGGGAAGATACGGAGCAGACAATTATTGAAAATGATTCATCACATAATATAACGGAGGCAATTCAGGCAATGACCAGTTCGCAGAATTCCATTGGACTATTATTGGAAAGACTTACAACAGATAATAGATTCCAGTCATCACCTATCAATGCTAGTACATCTTCTCAACTACAACAGGAACCAAGATTACCACAAATACAAATTCCAGAATTCGATGGAACCTACACTGAATGGATAAGATTTCGTGACTTATTTGAGGCCCTCATTCACACAAGAACTACTGTATCAACGGTTGAGAAATTGGAATATTTGCAAACGAAACTTAAAGGTGAAGCCTTATCATTAATTAACCATTTAAAACAAACAAATGACAATTATGCAATAGCAAGGGAACTTCTAAATAGTAAATACGATAAGTCAGAAAACGTAAAGAGAGCATACTTGGAATTGCTTTTTGATCAACCGGCTATGAAAATAGCATCAACAAATGAACCCAAACGTCTACACAGCAATACAAACGAAAGTATTAACGTCCTTAAAGTCTTAGGTGAACCTGTTGAACACTGGAACACAATTCTAATATTTCATTTTGAGAAGAAGCTTGATTCTGAAACACATTTTTTATGGTGTAGAGAGAAGAGAACATTAGAGAATTTAAAGATTGAATCATTTCTTAAATTTTTGGAGGATCGAGTATACGAATTGGAAAGCATTCAAAGTCTCATAAAGCAGCCGTCATAAACGAACACAACTCTAAACCGTTCTCGAAACCAAACCACGGCATATTCATCGATAGTTCAGTCCTACATTTGTTGCAATGAATCTCATTTTTTATACCAGTGTGCAAATTTCAAAGATTTAGCAGTCAATGAGCGATTTAAACTAGTTCGTCAACATATCTTGTGTTTTAACTGTCTTCGAGCAAATCATTTGGCTACAAATTGTAAGGCATCTTCATGTAGAGTATGTGGATCGAAACATAATTCATTGTTGCATTTTACATCAAGAGAATCTGAGAGTCAACGACAGGCTTTCGTGCAGTCAGATGAAAACCCACAGTCACAACAACCGTCTTTCACTGTTAATACGTTGAATCGAGAATCGGAATCTATAACTATCTTACCTACAATGATAATTCAGATACGTGATCACTATAATCAATTACAACCCTGTAGAGCTCTTTTAGACTCTGGTGCACAAGCTACATTGATTTCAGAGAAGTGTCTTCAACGTCTTCATCTAACACGAATGTACGATAAAACGTTAATGTTTGGAGTTGGTCCAAATCAAAGCAGTTACACAAAAGGAAAGGTCAACCTTGAAATAGTATCAGACATTTTTGGAAAGGCAATGCATACTCAAGCCTATTGTTTGTCTTCACTTACGAAGAATTTACCTGCTTATGACATTCAGAATTTGAAATTTAAATATTTTGAGAATCTCAGACCGGCTGATCCTCATTTCTCCAAATCTGCTAAAATTGATATTATCATGGGCGCCGACATATTTAGTCATTGTGTATTACCTGATAAGATACAACATCCAAGTGGTTCCCCTGTTGCAATTAATACATTGTTTGAATGGGTAATAATGGGCAGAATTGAAACTCCCACAAGACAGGCAATTTTTACGGCACATATATCTATAGATTTAAATGAGAATTTACAACGTTTTTGGAAAATTGAGGATTTGCAACCTACAGCAAAGATTTTATCAGAAGAGGAAACTACAGCGGAAAATCATTGTCAGCTAAACTATAGAAAACTGGCAGATGGAAAATACATGGTGAGATTACCGTTCAGAAACAATGAAAATAAATTGGGTGAATCGAAACCAGCAGCTCTTAAAAGATTATTATCCATGGAAAACCGTTCCAAAGACAAACCATCTTTAAGGGCCGAAAACGTCGAATTTATTAATGAATACATAACGCTAAAACACATGGACATTGACGAAACTGCAAATGAAGTAGATGGTTATTTGAAACCTAGCAGCACAATCACTAAGTTACGGGTCGTTTTCGATGCGTCATTCCAAACTTCAAATGGACGCTCTTTGAATGATAATTTGTTAATAGGCCCCATTATTCAGAATGACCTCTTTACAATTTTACTGAAATTTCGGAAGTTCAAAATTGGATTTGCTGCAGACGTGGAAAAAATGTAAAGTCAGGTAATAATACATCTCGATGACCGTAAATTTCAGCGTATATTGTGGAGAGATTCAAGAGATGAAGAAGTCAAGGAATATTGTTTAAATACAGTGACATATGGAATTGCATCAGCACCGTTTCTGGCGATAAGGACCTTACATCAAATAGCTTTCGATAATGCTTCATGCTACCCTGAAGTCGCCGAAGTAATCAAAGAACAATTTTATGTTGATGACGTCATGTCATGTTCTGAAAATGTGCAATCGGCAGTACGGTTAAGGAATCAATTATGTGAAGTTTTACGTAAAGCAGGGTTCAACCTTCGAAAGTGGTCGTCAAATTCAAAGGAATTTCTTCAGAGTATTGATTCATCGGATAGAGCAACATCAATCGAAACGATTATTGATGCAACACAAACAGTAGACACTTGGACTATTATGGAACACAGAAACTGATACTTTTAAATATTTAATAGATGTTCAGCCAATATCTGGCGTTGTGACAAAGAGATCGGTATTATCGGATGTTTCGAAAATATTCGATCCAATTGGTTTAATAGCTCCCATCTTTATTTCAATGAAAATATTTATGTAGAAACTGTGGATGCACGGCCTTGAATGGGACCAACAGCTACTCGAACATTTATATAATCAATGGCATACGCTTCGTAATAACATCAATCTTATATCTAAATTGGAAATTGTGCAATGGTTAAGATTCGAAAATGGGAAAGATATTGAATTACATGGATTCTCAGACGCCTCTGAACTGGCCTATGCAGCAGTTGTATATCTGAAGGTAATATGTGGTGACGGCAGTATACACACAACACTGATAACTTCTAAGACTAGAGTAGCACCTGTCAAGCAAATATCATTGCCACGGTTGGAACTTTGTGGCGCTCACTTATTGGTGAAGTTAATGATTAAGGTTCAAAAGGCACTTGGCGTCGAAAAGTCTAAACTCTTTGGTTGGTCGGACTCGACCGTCGTACTTGCTTGGCTGTCTGATCATCCAGTTCGATGGAAATCATTTATTGCTAATCGTACTTTATATATCATTCAGAATTTACCTTCAAATCAATGGAATCATATACCTTCCCGTAATAATCCAGCTGATTTAGCCACTCGCGGTATATCACCTGTAGATTTGATCAACAATATGCTTTGGTGGTACGGTCCAAAAGAATTTCTATGTCAACCACGACAACAGGTTGATATCATTATGCCCGCAGATATTAATATGGAAGAGAGAAGGAAAACTATTTTGCATGTTGCGACAGAATGTCCCCATAACATATTTGACCTGTACTCAAAATATCATAAATTGCTCCGTGTTACTGCGTTAATTTTAAGATTTATAAATAATTGTAAACTTATAAAGCAGGAGAGAAAAAGTTCTTTTTTAACTACACAAGAACTACAATATGCTTCATATCAGCTAGTTAAAGCGGCTCAGCAACAATCACTATCACTGGAAATACGTATGTTATCAACGAATAAACAATTACCAAAAAAGCATAAGTTAACTAGCTTATCACCGTTCATAGATGGAAAAGGAGTATTGAGAGTTGGTGGGAGAATAGAAAATGCTAGAATTACTTATGACCAGAAACATCCTATGATATTGGATAAGAATCACAAAGTAACTGAATTACTAGTTGACTATTATTATACAAAATATTTGCACTCTGGAAACAGACAAACCCAATATTTACTTGGGCTTAAATATTGGATTCCACACATTACAAATGTTGTGAAACGATGTATTTATAAATGTGTAACCTGCATGAGATTTCGAGCCATTCCATTTACGCAACAAATGGGAAAATTGCCTCATTGTCGCCTATAACAAACATCTGCATTCATTAATACTGGAGTGGATTTTGCTGGTCCAATACAGGTCAGAACGTGGAAAGGCAGAGGATCCAAACTTAATAAAGCATGGATAGCAATATTCATTTGTTTAACGACTAAAGCAATACATCTTGAATTAGTTAGAGAACTATCCACGGCGGCATTCATGGCATCATTGCGCAGATTCGTGTCCAGACGCGGAAGACCGCTGCATATATTCTCGGATAATGGAACGAATTTTGTCGGGTGTAATCAACAACTTTGTGAACTTTATCAATACCTTCAACAGGAAAAAACGCAACACGATCTGCAAAAGGAAATGTGTGACCAACAGATACAATGGCACTTCTCCCCACCGTTCGCTCCACATTTTGGTGGCATGTGGGAAGCGGGCGTAAAATCGACCAAGTATCACTTGAAGCGAGGCCTGGCGGATTCATCTGTCACATTTGAGGAAATGTATACTGTGTTATGCCAAGTGGAGAGCTGTTTGAGTTCACGTCCCTTGTGTGTAAAATTTGAAGGAGATTTGGACTCACTGACTCCGGCACATTTTTTGATCTTTAGACCGATTGCTGCTATACCAGATGAGAATTTGACTGATGTTAAAATTGGTCATTGCGATCGTTGGCAACATTTGCAGAAGATAGTTCAATCATTTTGGAGAAAATGGTCTCTTCAATATTTAAGCGAGATGCAACAACGCCGCAAATGGTCTCAAAAATTGGAGAACTTGAAAGTCAATGACATAGTCATAGTGAAGGATGATAAATTGCCTCCAACCCAATGGTCAATTGCGAAGGTCATGGAGACTCACCCTGGCACTGATGGAATCGTTAGAGTCGTTACTGTGAAGACATCAAAGGGATTATATAAACGTCCCATTATCAAACTCTGCCCTTTGTTTTTAGATATTTGAAACCTGGAGCTTTCAAAGGGCGCCGATATGTTTGGAAATTATTTTAAGTTTAACTCATATTTATTTACTACCTTTTTATGTAACCCTAAATTATTACTTGTTTTTATAACTCTGAATTAAATACAAATTTTTGTTTTTGTTTTTAAGTTTATGTATATATATATACAGTCCACTTGTTTTTGAAAAGAGCAAATAAATTGTTGAACGGAGATTGATTGGTTTCTTTGTTTGGTTCAATTATTATTCAACAGTAGGTGTATGTTTACATGAGTGATCGACACTATAAAAGGAGTGTAACAGAAGGCAGTTAGAGAGTTAGTCTGTGGCTGTCGGCAGGGTAAGACATTTATTTTGAAAGGGAGTTATACTTCTGTCAGAAAAATAAAGTTCATTTTGTGATTTGTGGTTCTACCCAATTTCAAAATACTTGCCCTATAGGCAATATATTATATTACAGTGGGTTGAATAGTGTAGGTTTGAGTAGTTCTGCCCTCAATCTAAGTATTCAACGAACTGTGATTGTGCCTCAGACGGCTTAATGGAGATCTGTGCAAGACCTGTACAACACGTCGTTACATTTTAAAGCATTTTCATTAACAAATATTTCAGAATTATCAGTTTTCTGCATATTGTATCACATGTTGTATCTGTTATAGCATTTGCAACTTTTCCATCAATCATGGCTGAAATGTAATTTTAATAGTTTGGAACCTGGAGTTAAATTTACGCACATATCTTTAAATAGTTTGTCATTTCTTGTCGATGAGGATGGGTTATTTAAACACATTGAAAGTAGTAGCAGAGAAGCTATATACATCGAGGAATAATTATTTCCAGAATTAATTCCATCCAGTTGTTTGTATTCCGAAAAACCTGATGTTCCATCGTAGCCCCATTTGAACATTAAAATAAGTTCAGAGTCTTTGCATTTTTCAATGTCAGCATTGCTGAAAGTAGATATAATTCTATAGGCAGTGTTTTTAAGTTAATTGCGTTATATTAATTTTAGCACCCTTCACAGTAGCATCAATCGGGTGCTCCGTCAGCTGTAAAATATTAGTTTTCGTTTCTCTTACTGATTTTCTACTGGGAAATATATCAAAATTCTCGTAATATTAGAGTTAAAGCATCTTCAGTGGTAAAGGACGATGTTAATTTCGATGTTACTATACTGTGTATTATCCGATTTATTCGATTGGGAGATGCTGTTGGTAACACATCTATAACTTTCTTTTTGGTCATCTTTCTTTGATCAACCTTTTTTTGCTTTCCGATGAAAATTGGTATTTCTCCTTCCAACCACTCTTAATTTTTCTTCTTGAACTTTGCTATTGACAAATCTGAGGCTTAAATTCTTTTCTCGTAGAATTTATAAAAATTTTCAAGTTTTAAACTCACTTCGGGAGTACGACTTTCATCTCAATGATGTCTGAGGCACTAATGAAGCTGCATATTCATAAACACACTATACATATATTCCTATCAGATAAATTTCTGACAGGAATTAAATCAAATTTACCTATACGATTGTTCAAAATTTTTATTTAATATATTATTTTATATTTATTTAATATATTGCAAATTAAGGTAAATTAGGTAAATTATTTTAAAACATTGAAAACTGTAATAAATAAATTAAAAAGTGAAAAAATTTACTTATTTATATACTACTCATATATACCTAATAAATAAATCGTATTAGGTAATTTAGAAAACCCTTTCATAAGAAAACAAATTATGGACCCTTTATATTAACTCTCTAATAAATATTCCGGCTTTGAAAATAAATTTAATCTACTCTTACAAATATTATCTCGTTACATAAAAAGCACCCTCACTGTATCAATTCGTCAGTGAATGCGATCAGACGTTTCCTCAGTGAATGCGATCAGACGTTTCCTCAGTTCGATTGTTTTTTCTGTGTAAGAACTGAATATTTCTCTTTCATATCAATAACAAAAAAAAAAACAACAAAAACTCTTTAACCAAAAAATAAAAAAATTACATATCTGCATTCATATGTTCAATATAACACAAATCAAATTTCCCAAAACCAAGAAATATTTACTATGGACAAAAGTAAGAAATTAACTATTCTCTCCGACGGTCCCAAATATTTAATAATGAGTAGAACCAATAGTGAAAAAATCAGTGAAACATCAAAAAAAAACAGCAACACAATAAAAAAAAAAACTGAAAATGTGACAAATGTCTCTCCATTCCTCATTAAAAAAGTAATTGATTGTACATGCGGTAGTGAAGTCGAAATGTGCAAAAAATTTCGTGACGGTAACATATTGATAAAAACCAAAAAGAATTTGCAAGCTGCCAAACTTATTACACTGACCTCCCTTTCACCCTCCATACAAGTTGAAGTCCGTGAACATTCTACTCTCAATTTCTCAAAAGACGTTATTTACTCTAATGATCTTAGAGGTATAGACGAAGAAGAAATACGAAAAGAGCTAAAAAACCAAAAAGTAACTGAAATCAGAAAAATATTAAAAAAAGTTGGTAAAGATCTTACTGAAACGGATTCATAATTATCACACTAGCCACTCTTAACCTACTAGAGTACTTAAACATAGGCTATGAAAAAGTAAAACTACGTCCTTATATCCCCTACCAACTAAGATGTCGCAAGTGCTTACGATATGGACACACTAAAAATAAATGTATAAATAATGCAATATGCCCAAATTGCGCATTGTTATATCATTTCGGAGAAGACGATGAAATCTGCGATAATCCACCAACATGCGTTATTTGTGTTTATAACAATTATGTAAACAGCCAACATAGTTCTTTAGACAAGAATTGTCCGGTTTTTTTAAGAGAAAAAGAAATACAATCAATTGTAACATTAGAAAATGTAGATAAAGAAAAGCTGTCGAAACCTACAAACAACGTCACCAAAGTGGACAATCATCTTACTCATCTGTATTAAAAACAGCAACAATAAATAAACAAGTCTCTTTCTCAAGCAATAACAACAATAGCCCAACCTCTCTTAGTAGCACTAAAAGAGAATCTACGAACTTAACTAGTAACAACAATGCAGCTATCACAAGACAATAATAGTAGTTCAGTGAACTACAATGATATTGAAACACGTACATGTTCAAATATTGAGTCACCCATAACCTCAGCAAAACAAAAACTAATAAATATTCTACCAAAAAATACGTTGAATAGAGCAATACAAATAATAAAAAGGAAGAACAAAAAAAACTCCAAAATAATGCAAAACAACCAAAACAATCAGTGATGAAGGGAGACATCGGAATCGATGTCAATCCACTCATTTTATATTGAGTAGTAAAATAGAATAACAGAGGTATTAACTGAATAAATACATAAAAAAACATCAATTGTAATTCTTAACATTAATAACTACTAACATAATTGTTATTAACTTATTAAAATATTGTCTTTAAATATTTTACAATGGAAAGTCAGAGGCTACCTCATTAACTATAACGAACTACAATTGTTAATTAATAAGTACAATATTAAAATTATTTCAATTCAGGAATCTCATATTTACAATTTGACTAATATTCCTGTACCTAACAATTTAACCATATATAATTATAACAAATCAAATTCTTATGGTGGAGTATCCCTTTTAATCCATAATTCAATTCAAAATAAATACCTATAAATAATGACTTTGAGGCAATATGTTTAGAAATTTATTCTAAAATAAAATTTAATCTTATCTCGGCAGTTATTTCCCCAAATGTAAAATTTGTATATCGAAACCTACAGAACGTTTTTGGCAATTTTAGTGCACCAACACTTATTACCGGTGATTTCAACAGTTGGCACCAGAACTGGGGTTCAAAAAAATAACAAAAGTGGTAACATTTTAAACAAATTCATGAACAATTATAATTTTATATTATTAAACGATAAATCACCCACTCATTTTTCCACACTTAACTCACTGATTCACATTGACCTATCGTTTTGTTCACCTGAACTATATATCCACTCCAAATGGGCGGTAGAAGAAGATTTATGGGGAAGCGATCATTCTCCAATAATTTTGTCACTCTTTCAGGAACAATGTGTAAATATTCAGGTAACGAAACCACGTTTTAAAACCTACAGAGCCGACTGGGCTCTTTTTAATAAAAAAGGAAACAAATCGATACAAATATTAATAGGGAAGCAGCAAATATAAGAAAAATAATTATACAATCTTCAAATGAATCTATTCCACAATCTAAGCCTCCCAATTGTCGTACGCCATGGACAGCGACTTGAGCATTTGAAATTTAAAAAAAATAGGCATTGGTATATTTTCAGAAGGAATATTAATAACGAAAACATGATGAGATATAAACAAGCAAACGCTATTTTCAAAAAAGAAATTAAAACCTCTAAACGCGAATCTTTACTTAAATTTACGTCAGAAATTAACCCTAATACAGCCTCAAGGAAAATTTTGTGTAATATAAGAAGATTCTGTGGATATAAAACAACATTTAGTATACATTCAATACATAGCGATAACCCACCTTTTAACAACTTAACCTATCATTGTGATATAGGTAATGAATTGGGCCAATATTGGTCTGAAAATTCATCTGATCAAAAATTTCCAGAAAAATTTCAAGATAGCAAAGCAAACTTCAGACAACAGTTAGCAAATATAAACCCAGGCACAAAAGCAAAACTTATTGAAGAGAATATTACATTATCGAATTTAACTCCACTATAAACAGACTCAAGGGAAAATCCCCGAGACTTTACAGAATTTCTTACAGTATGGTAAAAAAGTGATCTAAATACTGTTAAGAACAGAATCATATCTTTTTTTAACAACATTCTTGTTAAACAAATTCCCCAACAATATAAAACAAGCTTAGTAATACCGATCTTAAAACCCAATTGTAAACAAACCAAGACCAAATCTTATAGGCCAATATCGCTGAACTCATGTATTGGAAAAATATTAGACAGAATTATCTCTAATCGGATATTGTGGTATATACCTACCAATAATCTTCTTAATAATAATCAACTCGGCTTTAAGAAGGGAAGGTCCTCCACGGACACTCTTCTTTTTCTTAAACATTTGGCTGCTAGCATCCTAGCGTCGAAGAATCACCTGACCATTGTTTCACTTGACTTTGAGAAGGCATACGATAAAATAGTAATAGACCAACTTGTCTCATGTAAAGTTGGACCTAACATTATAAATTATATAGTTAACTTCATGAGTAACAGGAAATTTTTGGTTCGATTGGGGAAAACGTATTCACATCTCCCTTGTCGATAGTTCTCTTTCTGGTCGCTTATAATAAACTTTGCGATATTATATCTATACACAAAAACATTAATAATTAAATCAAGGAATGTGAAAAATCCAAACATCACTATAAGCAGAATTATCGACGATATCCTACAGTGGGGTGATGAATCGGGTGCTGTATTGTCAAGTACAAAATGTAAGTTTATATGTAAGTTAACACGCGCTACATTTATTTTCTTTTTCTTTTGTTGTTTTTATTTTTTTTCATTTAATTGTAATTCAATAATTTCAATAATGGAACAAACAAACAAACTGTAGACATTAGGTAAGCACTTTATTCCCAAAGTGTGCCGGAAATGCAAAACTGGCAATAATAAACAAAACAAGCAGTAGTCACAAAAAACAGTCCTTTCCAAAGAATAACAAAAATGCAATGCTTGCATTAAAGTTGTAAAATTAATAAAATTGTAAAATTAAATTTAGTCTTAATCTTGAATCCAAATAAAGTGGAGCATTAGCTCCGAACCTTTTTTAAAAAACCAAATAAATAATTCGAAAAAAAACTGGCGCCCGAGCAGGGACCAGTCGCGAAAATAAATAAACAAATAAATAAATAAGTAAATAATTAAAAGTGAAAATACATAAGCCTTTAAAGTAGTGGCAGTATCTCGCGTTTTAAGATTGGCAGTGATCGCGAAAGGAAGAAACTAAAATTGACTTCCCAACGACATCAGTCCCTTTTTCCCGACTGGTTTTAAAGGACTCAAGAAGACTCAGGCTCTCTAGTGTCCGTCCGGAGACCGCCTCGCATCGAAGTGTTGTAGCAGGAGCCGCAGTAGGTCAGACCGACCAAAAAGGAACACATCCGTGCAGCCAGCGAGGGACGAGTAGTTCAATGCTACTCCTACTGTAAGTTAGTGTAATTAATCAAATATGATAAGTTAAACTAAGAAAAATTAAATGTTTATTGAAGAAAAGTGAACGAAAGTAATAAAAATAATTTTGAAAAAATTCTGAAATTTAATAAGATATAAATTTAAAAAGTTAAACTAAGAAAAATTAAATGTTTATTGGAGAAAAGTGAATGAAAATAATAAAAATAATTTTGAGGAAAAAATTCTGAAATTTAGTAAGATTTAAATCGAAAAGCTATATTGAAAATAATTTTAAGACAAATGAAAAAGGTATAAATAAAAAAAAAAAAAATTTTTTTTTTATACAAAAGAGTTGTAAAAAGTGAGACACGCATTGAAAATATTTCGATTAATTTTCGAAACATGGTAATTCGCGTATGTACGCAGAACGTGTACGATAAATAAAATAAGTCATACTTAAAAAAATCTTTTTAATAATTTTGTTAAGAAAAGTCGAAAATAATTGAAGAGAAGAAATATAAATATATAAAAAAAAAAATTTTAAGCAAAAAGAAAATAATTTGATCAATTTGAAAAATTTAATTTAGTCAAAGATTTTTGACATTTCCGTTATTTAGACTTTCCCGAATTATAAATCGTAATTAGTCGCAGTTTATTAAAAGTAAAGTTTGAATAGTGAAAATGAGTAACCCAAATAACCTAATAAGACCACCGGTTTTAGCTGCAAACCCTCTGAATCCAAATCTCCAACCTCCTCAAAATGAAGAAAATAGAGATAGGCAAATAGAAGATGTCGTCAATAGAATTTTAAATGACAGACTGAGATCTAGGAACACGACTGAGGTAGATGAAACTGTTAACGTAGGAGCTAACGGTATAAGTGAACTTGACAAGATTCCCAATGTTGTGCGTTCTTTGCGAGATTTTGCAGGAGATCCAGGTGAATTCGGATCCCGGAAAAAAATGTAGATAGAATTCTACAGGTGTATGAGCCAATACGAGGCTCACATAAATATTTTGGCATTTTAAATATACGAAACAAAATTATAGGTAACGCAGACATTGTGTTAGAATCATATAACACACCCCTTAACTGGACCGCGATTTCACGTTGCCTTACAACGCATTACGGCGACAAGAGAGACCTAGGTACCTTAGAGTACCAAATGTGTTCACTGACTCAAGGCAATCTAACCATCCATGAATATTATCAGGAAGTTTACTCAAATCTTTCACTGATCCTAAACAAAATTTTCTGTTTAAAAGCCGGTCTAGAATCCCGAAAACTCCTAGTAGACACATATAGAAATAAAGCATTAGACACCTTTATTAGGGGTCTAAACGGTGACCTGCCGAGACTTTTAGGAATGAGAGAACCAACTGACCTTCTACAGGCTCTTCAGTTATGTCTTAAGTTGGAAAATCAAACTTATCGAGCAAATATTGCCAGCAACCATAATTATAGGAAACCTCCTATAAATCCTAGAAAGAATTTTCCCCCACAGCACCACGCTGCACCAAAACCATACTACCCACACCTTATTCATTGGAATCAACCAATGCAGAGACAAATACCTCTACCCTCCTATCATCCACCTCAACAACAAGGATATTGGCAAAGACCACAGAATTTTTACCCGCAACAACAAAATTTCAATTCTCAACATCGACACCAACCACCACCTAGACCTTTTGCACCAAAGCCCATGCCAAGACCTGAACCAATGGATGTAGACCAGAGTATGCAGTCAAGAAGAGTTGATTACATGAATAGGCCCCCACAAAACCATGCATTTCAAGGAAAGAGGCCACCACCTCTCCAGCAAAATATGGGAAAAAGGCAAATATTAATTGACACAGGTTCAAACAATAATTACATGCAACCTTCCATTATACCCAATTCTTTCCCTAATGACCAACCTTTCTTTGCTAATACTATAGCTGGAAAAGTAAAAATTACGCACCACACCAATGTTAATTTATTTGGAATACCAGATCTCAAAATTAAATTTTTTCTGCTACCTTCCCTAAAATCATTTCACGGAATACTAGGCAATGATAGCCTCAAGGAACTTTCGGCTGTAATTTACACAATATATAACTATATGACAATACAGGATAGAGATAAGATTAAAATTAAACAGCAAACCATACAGTCAATCAACACAATAGACATACGGTCTGATCACTTAGACGATAGACAAAGGATAACACTTAATGCAATTGTAAAAAAATTTCCCAGACTTTTTGCCGAACCGGAAGAAAGACTGACCTATACTACGAAAGTACAAGGAAGCATAAGGACGTCCACAGATACCCCAATATACACCAGATTTTATCCATACCCTATGTCATTAAAAGAAGAGGTAGAAAAACAAATTAAGGACTTGTTACAGAATGGTATAATAAGACCTTCACGGTCCCCATACAATTCACCCGTGTGGATAGTACCGAAAAAGCCAGACTCATCTGGAGAAGAGAAGTATCGTATGGTGATCGATTACAGGAAATTGATCTTAGTAACAATAACAGATAGATATCCTATACCTGAAATAAATGGAGTACTAGCACACCTAGGGAGAAATAAATATTTCTCAGTACTCTAAAGAGTGGCTTCCACCAGATCCCTCTAAAGGAATCGGATATAGAGAAGACAGCTTTTTCAGTAAACAACGGTAAATACGAATTTACCCGGTTACCCTTTGGTTTCAAGAATGCTCCTTCAATTTTTCAAAGAGCTCTTGACGACATTTTAAGGAACCATATAGGAAAGAGATGTTACGTTTACATAATATTTAGTAAAGATCAGGAAACCCATTTTGATGACATTCAACAAATCTTTGATACATTAGAAAAAGCAAATTTAAAAATACAACTAGATAAATGTCAATTTCTAAAAACGGAAGTAGAATTTTTAGGTTTCATAATATCCGAAAACGGCCTCAAAACACATCCACAAAAAGTAGACGCGATAGTAAAATTTCCAGTACCACAAACTTTAAAAGAACTCCGATCCTTTTTAGGACTTTCAGGATATTATCGCCGCTTCATCAAAGACTACGCGAAGCTTGCGAAACCCCTTACAGTCCTGTTAAGAGGGGTAGACGGACGAGTGTCTAAAAATCAATCGAAAAAGGTCATGATAACCTTAAATAAAAACGCCATGGATTCCTTCGAGAAACTTAACGGTCACTCATTAGTAAAGACATAATGCTTGCATACCCCAACTACTCCAAAGAATTTGTGCTAACAACGGATGCCTCCAATTACGCAATTGGAGCTGTATTATCTCAAGACGACAAACCAATAACCTTCATTTCTAGAACTCTTTCTAAAGCCGAAGAGCATTACGCCCCAAATGAAAGAGAAATGCTAGCGATAATCTGGTCACTTAATTCCTTAAGAAACTACCTTTACGGTTCTGCGAAGCTTAAAATTGTTACGGACCATCAACCGCTTACTTTCGCCTTGAGCAATAAAAACCACAACAGCAAAATGAAAAGGTGAAAGGCTATGCTAGAGGAATATGACTATGAACTAATCTACAAGCCAGGGAAAACCAACGTTGTGGCCGACGCGCTCTCAAGACCACCACAAGTATCACAAATTAATTCATTAACAGGAACGCAATATAGTGACGAAAGTTCAGCACATAATCTTATCCCAGCTGTAGAAGGACCTATAAATGCATTCAAGAACCAAATTTGGCTTCTAAATGGCGATGAAAATAGTTACCAATTCAAAATACCCTTCCCCACATATCATAGGTACATTTTTAAGCAACAAAGTTACGATGATGAAAATCTAGTTTAAATTTTCAAACGTTATATAAATCCCTCAGTAATAAAGGGACTTTTTACCTCAGAACCAATCATGGGAAGAATTCAACAAATATACCCTCTTCATTTTTCTAAATTTAAAATACGTTTTACCCAAACCCAAGTCGAAGACTTGACAGATAAAGACAGACAGGAAACAGAAATTTTGACAGAACACAAACGCGCTCATAGAAATGCACAAGAGAATAAAATCCAACTTTTACAAAAATTTTACTTTCCACAAATGAGTGCTAAAATAGGAAATTTAGTAAAACAATGTAAAATCTGTAAAGAAAACAAATATGACCGGCATCCGAATAAGCCACAGTTACTTGAAACCCCCATTCCAAAATATCCCGGTGAAATAGTACATATTGACATTTATAATACAGAAAAAAATTTAGTTCTCACTGCAGTTGATAAATTTTCTAAATATGCCCAAGTTAGAATAATAAAAAGCAAAGCTTCAGAAGATATTAGAGAACCTTTGAGACAGATAATTTTTGCATTTGGCGTACCCAAATTAATAGTAGTAGACAATGAAAAAGCATTAAACTCAGCTTCCATATGTTTTATGATGGAAGATCAACTTGGAATAGAAATTTACAAAACACCTCCTTACGCAAGTACTGTAAATGGATAGGTAGAACGCTTCCATTCTACCCTTTCAGAAATAATGCGCTGCTTAAAAGCAGAGCATATCCATAGATCATTCTTAGAACTTTTAGACAGATCAGTATATGAATACAATTGCACAGTACACTCAACAACAGGGAAGAAACCGATAGAAGTATTTTTTGGACAGAGAGTCTCTACAAATCCTGACCAGTACGAAAATGCTCGACAAGAAAATATTGAAGCACTTAGGAAAAAACAAGCAAAGGACTTAGAAGTACACAATTGGAAAAGGACCCCAATGAAAACTTATTTGCCAGGTGACACTATCTACGTACGAATAAATAAAAGATTAGGCTCAAAACTTACTACTAGATACAAAAAAGAAATAGTAAAGGAGGACAAATCTAGCGTAGTTATAACAGAAAAAGGACGAACTGTACATAAAAGTAATATCAGAACTTAACCTATTTAATTGCTTTCAGATTATTAATACCGTCCGCCAGTGGCGAATTCCGTATCCTTGACTACACAAATTCACAATTAGCAACCTTCAATACAGGATGGACCAAAATTCAAATTGGGACTTACAAAATTATACATACCATAGACGTAGACGAATACCAAAAGGCTTTGGATGAACTTAACTCCACGATAAGATACAAAATAATTCCTAGCAATCCCTTACTCCCCTTCCTGCACAATGAAGTAACAGAATTACAAAGTTTCCTTAGAAGACTAAAGCCAAAGGTTACCAAAAGATCCCTAAATGAAATCGGTACTGCATGGAAATGGCTCGCAGGGAGCCCAGATCATGAAGATTTTGTTATTTTAGAAAATCATATGAATAACTTACTTGAAAATAATAATAATCAATTAATAATAAATAGAGCAATGAACGAAAGAATAAATAATATAACGGAAGTGTCAAATAAAATATTTAAGCTACTAAAAGATAGAGAAGATATTCAGCATGATGTTGCTGTGAACGTTAAATATAAGTTACAATAAATAAAAGATGAAATTATAAATATCAATTATGCAATACATTGGGCCAAAGTTGGCATTGTAAACTCTTATATATTTTCTAATGTCGAAATGAACCTAATGAAAGAAATTATTGAAAAAAATAACATTCCATTTAATAATGTAGAAGAAGCATTTGAATTCAGTAATGTTAAGATAGCTCCTAGTAGTTCTAAGATTTTGTACTTAATCGAAATTCCAATAACTGATAACAATTTATGTGAATCACTTTTAATAAAAGCAATAAAGAAAGGAAACAAATTGTATAAAATACCATTTGAAAAAATTGTAATATGTAAAGATAAAATCTTTGGAAAGAAAAACAATTGTGAAGAACATAATCAAATTAAAATCTGTACAAAGGGAAATATTGTAGACATCAGTAACTCCACATGTATTCCCCACCTACTCAAAAGCCGACCGCCTAACTGCATCACTATTAACAACCAACACATTCCTACTGTCCAAGAAATCCTTCCAGGAATAATACTCTTAAATCAATTCAACAACACCGTTTACATCGGCAAGGAAGAAGTTAATTTAACTGGATCGTTCGCAATTCAATACCATAACTCCACAATTACGATAGACAACCAAACATTTTTGTCTAATGAAATCTCTAGCAGTAAACCCCTTCCTGCAATTCTGCACCCAAATGCAACATTAATGGCTGAAGAAGAATTGCTAAGTCTGGAAATGATGAAAGAACTTCACCTAAAAAATATAAACTATATCGAAACTTTAAAAAGCAAAGGGCTAGCAGCATCAATAGCTAATTTTGGGATATCTGGTACAATTCTAATTCTAATGGCAATTTTGGCATTAAAACTAACTTCAACTAAAGGATCAAACCTAATCGGCAAATACATCTCCAAAGATATTGACAATGTTCCAGAAGTGACAATTGAACAAGTTCAACAACCTCAAACATTTCCTCGAGTGAACCAAACAACCTCTCATTATCCCGCTCAGACGAACGAGGACGTTCGTTTTTAAAGGTGGAGGAGTTAACACGCGCTACATTTATTTTCTTTTTCTTTTGTTGTTTTTATTTTATTTTTTTCATTTAATTGTAATTCAATAATTTCAATAATGGAACAAACAAACAAACTGTAGACATTAGGTAAGCACTTTATTCCCAAAGTGTGTCGGAAATGCAAAACTGGCAATAATAAACAAAACAAGCAGTAGTCACAAAAAACAGTCCTTTCCAAAGAATAACAAAAATGCAATGCTTGCATTAAAGTTGTAAAATTAATAAAATTGTAAAATTAAATTTAGTCTTAATCTTGAATCCAAATAAATAATAATATAATAATTCGAAAAAAAACTTATATATGCAGAAAACATAATTGTAATTCTAATATGACAACAAGCACTATTCAAATTAAAAAAAAAACCGATACATTAAAAATATTAGGGATTACCTTCAATAGAACACTTAGATGAACAACCACATCGATGACTTAAAAAATCCTTAATAAATCGAATTAACATTATAAAATGTTTATCCTATTCAAAATTCAATCCGAATACAATTACGGTCTTAAATGTAATAAAATCTTATGTCCACTGGAGCCACTTGAAAATTCCACATTTTTCCATATGACCATAGTGAAAAAACACATTTTTCAAAATTATATATCTCTGATCACAGATGGAATCTGGACATAGAACATACATTTCTGAAATCTACTAGTCCTAGGTTACTTCCACTTTTCCACTTACCCGATTCATGTCTGCTCCTTATGTCCACTGGAGCCACTTGAAAATTCCATATTTTTCCATATGACCATAGTGAAAAAACACATTTTTCAAAATTATATATCTCTGATCACAGATGGAATCTGGACATAGAACATACATTTCTGGAATCTACTAGTCCTAGACTACTTCCACTCTTCCGCTTACCCGATTCATGTCTGCTCCTTATGGCCATTAGGACCACTTAAAATTTTCGATTTTTGTTCAAAGAAATTTTATGTATGGAGTGATATATTTGAATTTTTTTTACAATTTTATATTTTAATGTTTTTTATAAAAATATTTTAATTTTTTTAGTTAAAATTTAATTTTGATATGGTATTTTTATTAAAAAAATAATTTTGTTCATTTTAACAAATCAATTCACAGCGTGTGGAGCGTATTTAACATTTGTGTGGAACGTATTTATCTTCACACCCTTTTGAAAATATACTTCCCCAAGTTATGTAACTGTTTAGGTAAGAGCTACAACAAATATGTCAATTACATTTTGTAAGGAAGAAATACAAAAATGTAGAAGTTTCATGTAACTTGCTAAATGCAATAAACATAACAGGTAGCTTATTTAACTTGGACAATTCTCTTTAAATAGTTAAAATAAATTGAACTATTGGGTGCGCACGATAAAATTAGTGCCTTAAAATATTTGCCATAAAACGTTTGATGTATATTGAAAATTAAATACATTAACTATGATGTTAATAATGATAGGAAACCACTGAAAAATCAAATGTTGGATTTTTTTATTGAATTATAACGTGCTGACCCAAACTACATCTACACAAAAAAATTTAATATTTATATCTTCAAAAATTACATCAATATTAACAAAAGTCAAATGGCCGTAACATCAACTTCATAAACGATACAGTCGTAAAATTTGTTCCACTTAAGAAAAATTTGGTTTTAGGAGTATTTTATGCTTTACCAATTTTTGTTTTAAGCGAACTATTAAAAAATTTTACTCAGTTGCTTCATTTTAAAACAAAAAATTAAAAGTTGTGGTTACGACCTTTTCTATTTTCATAATATTTTTTGCTTTTTATTAAAAAGTGACTAAAGGAGCCTAATCAACCAAGTTGCCCAAAACTCCGATCAATCAAAACATATTGGGCCTTTTTCAACAAATATTTAAAGGATACTAAAAGCTAAAAAGTACATCTATTTCAGATAAAAAGTAGCAGAGTACACAATAAAAATTTTGCAGAAAAGCTTACACGGTTTGCTAAAACCTAATAAGAAATAAATTATTATTTAAAATGTAAAACATTCTTTAATTAAAAACACATAAACCAACTATTGGTATAATTTTTATAACCGCAACTTTATGCACTAGTGTTCACTTCTTAGTATTTTATTTACAAAATATTTTTTCGGAAAGACATATTTCCAAATACCAGGATTAAAATATTAAAGAAAGGTAATTAAATAAATTATTAACAATTTCCATTTCAAATTAAAAAAAAAAATAATAATAATAATAATAATTTCTCAAAAGTTATAACGTGAAATAGAAAATTTGAATTTTGAAATTACGTACACCAAAAATTTTTGTTTTTGTTTTAAATTTAACAAAAAACGAAGAAAAATAATTAAATTTGAGTGAAATATATACTTAAAAAATATAATAAGTTTGTTTATTCATGAAAATTTATTCACTGAATTATTTGTATTTCATTAATTTCAGTTCACATTTTTGTGTACCACCGACATCTTCATACAACCTTTCGGTATGAAGTCACAACGAAAATGAATGCATGACATGCAACGAAATAAACATAAAGATTCAAATATCATGCAAACGAAAAATCAAATAAATTTGAATTTCTATCTTGCATCGTGGGTGTGACGCATACACTCAAATTTTCACATACTACCATAATGCGTATCATGCAATTTTATTTAAAAAAGTATATACACATTTATATTCATAGCAAAACTGGCTGTAATTTACACTGTGCGACAAATGGTAGGGGTCAGTGATCGGAAAGGGTTCAAACTACCGGGGAAAGAAGTTATACGTGTCCCGGCGTTTCGCTGGGTCACGTTTAGGAATGAAGATATATCGATTTGAAGTTAGTAACTATCATATAGGGGAAATTGTGACCTTTGGTGGTCTTTTTTTGACATAACTCGAGAACCACGAGTCCGATTTTGCTGAAACAAATTTATTAATTAGGAATTACAATTCCTTTAATCTGTTCATACAACATTTCGCTAGATAAGCAACAGTTTCGCAGTTATAAATAAATGTATGAAAAAAAACTATTTTTTGCCTAAAAAATTGAATTTTTTTTATTTTTAATTCATAAAAAATCCAAAACGGTAAAAAAAGTGTCAAGTCCTATTACTTTCACGTAAAGTCACATAACCTTTAAACAAAATGAGACATAGATCATGAAAATCGATGGACGCGTTTCGCTTTTATTCACAATTAAGTGAAGGTATCTCATTTTGACAAGAATATTGATTTTATGTTTTAATGAATTTGGATAATATTTATTATATATTATTTATTATAATTATTATCACGTAAAATTAAAAATTATTACAGGTAATTATTAGGTTATTACATAGATACATAGGTTATAAAAATCGATGAACGCAAAACTTATTTTCGTTTGTTTGCGCCCTTTACTTTCTTGCGTGGTGGTTCGCCCACTTGTTCAGAGTCTGTATCGGATGAGGATCTGTTTTCATCTGGAAAAAATCAATTGTTTTTAACCAGTCAGTTAACTTCATTTTTGTGACTTACCCTCGGAGGAAACTCCCATTGTATATTCTTCTTCTTCATCTTCATTGTCGGGATCGTACGTCTTTTGCGACCACCAAAAAATTTCAGCCACCGGTGAATCGAGCCTTTTGCCTTCATGTCGCGTTTCCATTGGCATTGCCACTTGATGGAAGCGCTCGCCATGTTCATCCGACTCTGAGGCTAGCTGCTTGCTGAAGTATTCGAGATGGTGATGCAAGAAGTGAATTTTGAGGGACATATTCACTCCAATTTTCTGAAAGTAGTGCAACATCTTGGTCACAAGAGCGGGGTAATACTTCCCAAAAAATATCGTATGACTTTCTTCACTGCCCTCCACGCAAAGTAATCATTACCGTCTAAAGCACCTTTAAATTCCTTTGATTTCATGAGCTTTCGTATATCCGGCCCATTCAGAACACCTTCCTTCAATTTTGCTTCGCTGATTCGTGGGAAAACATTTTCCAAATAATCAAGAATTTTCGGTTGCTTCACAATGGTCTTGATGAAATTTTTTACAATTCCCAGTTTGATATGGAGAGGGGGCATGAGGACGTTCTCCATTGGCACCAGTGGATCATTTATGCAGTTGTGTCCTTTCTCCGTTGGATCTCGAGCAAGCCACTCATGCGTTTCGTATTGGTTTCCTTTAAATCCCAAAGACACAAGAAACACATGTTTCTCGTATAGCCTCCTTGGAGACCTCTTAGTATCGCCACGACTTTCAGATCACAACTGATCCGCCACATGTGATCAGTGTAGCAAACTTTATCCAAAATTATTTTCATGGAATCGTATGTTTCGCTCATGTCTGTGCTATAGCCAATGGGAATGCTTGGTTTTTTATTATATTTATGTAGCAAAACGACTTTCAGGCTTAATTTCGAAGAATCGATGAACATTCGCCAAACAGCTGCGACATAATTAATGGCCATCGCCTCCATCAGTCCCTTTATATCGTGGCAGTAAACAAATGTGTTCCCTTCGTTGAGTGTGTAGTACCTTTGGAATAGCAATTGTCGTCTTCGATATCCGGTGACTTTGACATTAGGCTCCAAATTGTTGCCTTCTTTCAAAAGCTGGGCAAGTTTTTCTGCTTCACGTTGAGAAAGGTTTAATTCTGCAACAATCTTGTTCATTCTTCCTTGTGATATTGGAATTATTTTGTTTGATGGGCCGGCTTCTGGTGTTGGTTTATAGGTGAAATCCGATTGATCCATTGTTTCAATAGAAAAAGAAGTTTCTCTGTCAGGACTTGGAAGCGGTGGAATTGGTATTTCATCCGAATGCGCTAGAGGTATTTGTGCACTTTTAACAGATATGTAAACTCTACGTTTAAGGCCTTTACGATTTACTCCACATATTTTGTTTGCGCAAGCGTAACAGTTGTCGTTGTGCTCTCCTGGATCATTACAAATCATTGGTACACCAAAAAGAAGTGAACTGCGTTTCCCTTGAATCCACATATTAAGACCATTGTAGCACGTTTTACAAATTTTGTCTGGGACCCACGAAACACCGCGAATTATTTCGCAATCAAAATAAAGTTTAAAAGCGCGCTCCACTTGCTCAGTGAGTAATGCAGCATTTGTTGAAAAAGCTCTTTTGCCACAAACGTAATAAAATAAATTGATATTTTCTGGACAATTTGCACTCATTTCGGTTTTATACTTTTATTACTTTTTCGTCACTTTAAAAAAACCGTACTTTATGCGTTCGGAGACACTTGTTGAATGACAAAAATCGATCAGTGAACACCTATAAATACTACGTAAGTTTCAATATTTTACTGAGAGGTACTTATGAATTCGCGCATCTTTTAAGGGTGGCTATAAACCTGATTCGTGTGCGTTTTAAATTTTTCGAAACGTTCTAAAACATGACCACTCATAAATGTGGGTGCAATTTGTGTAAAAAAATCATGAAGGTAGCCAACGAAAAAAACCCAAATAATTAAAAAAGTGCACTTTCCTTTTTTCCTTTTAATTGTCCACGCACATTTATGACCGTTTTTTAGTTTGTTATCGCTACCATAAAAATCAAATAACCTTTTGTTTATTACTTTTTTTTTAATTCTGACAATCATAAAAAAAGTCATCAATGTTTTTTCCAAGGAATTTTGAGCGTATCTCGAGCAAATTTTTGAAATTCATACCCTCACTTAATTGTGAATAAAAGCGAAACGCGTCCATCGATTTTCATGATCTATGTCTCATTTTGTTTAAAGGTTATGTGACTTTACGTGAAAGTAATAGGACTTGACACTTTTTTTACCGTTTTGGATTTTTTATGAATTAAAAATAAAAAAACTGTTAAATTGTTTTTATATTCGTATGTAATATTGGCGCGTCCATTTTCTCTTCTTCATTTCTCATTTTTTTAGTCATAGCATTTTGATATTACGTGCAGTGGTTTTACATTAACAAAATACAAGCAGTTGTTGTTTTTGTAAATGTGCGGTCACTTTATAATTACATTATGACATTTGTCGAACAAATCATAATTTTTTGTTTGCCGTCAGTGTCGCTTTCATACTTTTATGTGCAGCGCCTCTTCTTCCGCATAAAAAAATAACGCGTGATGGCAGACATAGTTGATCGAACAACTATTTGCGAACAAGAACAAAGCATGAACAAGTTTGGTCCACACTATCCAAATGCAATTGCGCACGAAATTTTGTTCAATATGCGAACTAGAAAAATCATGCGTATAGACCGCAAATCACAACGTGTGAAAATTAAAAATAACTCCTTTTTCATATTTTTTATCAAAGTCGTAAATTAGTGGTTGTGGAACAACCCTCGCGTCGCGGTAGTTAATTCTTAAGTACAGTCAGGCGGGTTTTTGTTGTTCGGCCTTCGAGAATTATGCGTTTCGCTCGCATCGGTGCAGTGTATTACTTGTACCATGCATAATTGTAAAACCGAGTGGTTTTAATCTGATATGCCCTGGTGGATACCATTTAAACTCAAGATAATACTAAATGATCCAAGTGTTCCAACTTTCAATATATATGAAGATATAGGTCGACTAGGAATTCACATGGACCGACATGGGATACCCCCATGGTTATGTGCCTCTGCCATTAACATTTTTCAGAATCCAAAAAAATAAGGAATAAAAATAACTCAGCACTGTATTAATGGTAAGCTCAAATAAAAATTATTGTGTTTATTTATATTAAATTACTTAGGGCGTGTAAAAAAGTACTATGGTAAAAAATAATTTTTCTATGGTGAGAAAATTTTTTCATTCTACTGTGTGAAATGAAAACTGTAAAATATTGAGAAATTTAATTTTTATTATAAAAAAAAAAATAAAATAATTGTGTAAACATAAAAATAAAAAATGAGATTGAAAAAATATAAAATGTTTTATTTGAAATCCTTTATGAAAAGAAAGCTCTGCTTTTGCCACGTCCATTTGAACACAACGTTGAAAATTTATATACGTTTGTCAAAAATTCTACTAGTCTTATGAGCTAGTAACATTTTCATCTCATACCAATCAAAATTTTACTAACAAACATACCTTTCAGGCCCATATTATGAAATAAATAAATAAATAAATAAAAACAAGTTAGATCGCTATATTTGGCTGTGCCGAGTCTTTTATACCCTTCACTACTTTACCCACAAATAATAAAAATAATGCCATAAAGAATGCATTATTATTTTCACATTTATACTTTAAAAAATAATCTAAATGTTTCTAAACACAAAATAAATACCACACGCAGTGAAAAAACATGGTCACAGCATTATGACTACAAAAATAATAAGTTCTTATCTCCATGTTTAACTTGATCAACAGTTTTCAAAGGAATGATAATTGTTGACAAATTATAATAATATGTAATTGCTTTTAAAAGATTTTGTCAATTTTAATGGTTCTTATTGGAAGACTAGAGTTTTAAAACTCTTAAATTGTAAAGAAACAATTTTTATGAAAATGAAATATGTAAATGTTAAGTATTTATAAAAATAGAAACAGACAGAAAGCACAAATCAAATAACTACGTACTCGTACAACATTCTTCACTGCTACTTAATAAGTGGCTAAACAATAACAATTATACATTGTTTCATTTACTACCTAATTGGTAGGTTTAAGCATGTAAACAATAATAATTGAAAAAAGAGAATACAACATACTTACTTAATAACATATAGGGAAAATAAGTAAATAGATGATGTTTACAGAGAGTGCTGGTGACGGTCGTGGCTGACTAGAAAATCTGCCGAGTGCATAAATAAATAAATATATATATATATATATATATATATATATATATATATACATTTGGCACAGGGACGAATCCTATTTAGATTGGTTATTATCGGTCTATTATCGATTATAAATGATTTAAATATAGCAATATTTTAATGAAATTCTGCACAAGTAAGTTCTGTATAAGTATAAGTATATATATATATATATATATATATATATATATATATATATGGAAATTAAAAAAAAAATAAATACATATTTTTTTGAAAATGAAATAAAGCCCAAATTAAATGAAGTAAAGCCTGAAATTAATGTTTGGGAGTTATTTTATAATGAAATAAATCCTATATAAAAACGAATTAGTAGCAATTTTATTGGGATTTAATTCATTTTTTTAATTGTTCGTTATTTCGTGTCGGAAAAATGTTCTATGTCAGAAGTACTCTACTTTAAGTCTAAATTGCTCCGCTCCTGAGGGATCTGTGGTGCCCCTTTCCAAACTTAAAATTGTACACTGCTCTGCTACGCTTATGTGAAATTTATGTAATTCGAAACTGCTGATTAGAATTTTTACGAATTATCTACGAAAAAACCTGGTTTTATATTTAACTAGTTATTTTTTCTGCTTTTTGACTTGTTTTTTTTTTTCATACAAATATAGTAATAAATATATGGTTTTTTACTGTTTGTGGAAAAACATTAAGCGTTTTTACACCGCATTGAATCTCACTTTTATAGTTTTTTTTTTGTTTTGCTTTTTTTTAACAAAATTAATAATTAAAGCACTTATAAACTTAGAAATAAATTAATGTTTGTTCAAATTTTATATTTGTTGTGAATAATTTTTAATTTTTTACAAATTTGAAAAAAATCATATTTTTTACAATTTTCATCTGATTTTATCAAGCGATAGCTCATTTTATTTGTATTTGCTTTATTATTTTTATGTAACAACAAGTACACAAAGTACATACACTCTATATGCTTATACGTTGTTTAGTTGTGAACAGAAGCTCTCAGTGTTGTTTTTTTTATATGTAATGCACATTTTTATAAAATGCAGAATTTCATTAAAATACATATACATACATTACAATGTGTTGATACTAACACTTGTATGGGATTTATGCGCGGTAAAGTGATTTTCGGAACAAAATTTGGCACGAAGGTTTATACTTATACAGAACTTACTTGTGCAGAATTTCATTAAAATATTGCTATATTTAAATCATTTATAATCGATAATGGACCGATAATAACCAATCTAAATAGGATTCGTCCCTGTGCCAAATTTCATAAAATTATCTTTAAAATTGCGACCTGTACTATGCTCACAAGGTTTACATGGTCAGACAGCCAGCCGACCAGACGAACGGACATTGTTAAGTCGACTCAGAATCCAGCATAAACTTAACTTCCAATTTTAAAAGCAACAACTTCCTGTATGCATTACATTGTAGTCATAATCGCAACTTCCAGCATTACCAATTATTATTTATGTATGTAGTTTTTAGTAAATATAAAAGTAATTTGATTTTTACGTAGCTTAGTTGTCTAGAGCGTCTAACACAAAAAATGGGTATTAAAATCAAAGAGGGTTCAACTACCAACTGAGGCAAATACATTTTTTTATTAAATAATGTTGATTTATATTCCTATATGAAAACCACTTTTTAACTCAAAAAAATAAAAGTCGGTTGTATGTAGCGAGTAAGACGGCAGACTAACAAACATAAACAGTGAAGTGGCGTCAGTTCAAGTCTTAACCGAGCCAAATATTTTTTCTTGTTCGTAAAAACATACTCAGCATAGCACCAAAAGTGGTACTGTTTTTCATATTGTTTTCGCTTACAAAACACGTTATTTAGTAAGCGAATTTTTTGCTGGAGAAAGTAATTCTATGGCGAACGGTGGGGGTGCCAAGATTTTTTATATGCGTAACAAACATCAGCAGAAACGGATAATACTCCAAGCACCATAAATACGGTAGTACCCCCACAAGCTATTTACCTAGTACTTTTTGCTTTCTTAAAATTTTTAAAACATACTTTATTCTTAATTAAAAATTATACATTTGTTACTACAAAAACTTTTATTCCTTGAATTTTTAACAACTTTTAATAAATTTGCTGTCACAGGATAATTTCTAAATTTTTATTTGCTTGACTTATCTGGTTTATCTGAAGTCTATTACGATGACAATTTTTTTGTTCGCATTTGTCGAATTCTTTACCTTTTAATACGTGTTTGAACATAAAGAGCTTCTCCCGATACTCATCCGATGTCATTGCTTATGTTAAGAATATTCAATCAATGGTATGTGTCATTTTCTTTTTTGAAAGCCAAATTTACTTCACTATTTTATTCGAAGTCCAAGATAAGCTATGTAATAAACTCTATAACAGTGTATTCTAAATAAAGGCTAGGCGAATTGAAAACATACTTTATACGTCCACAGTGTTGCCAAGTCCTGCGAATATAAACGCGAAATATGTCCTTAGACTCTTTTTTTAGTTAAAAAAAAAATCAACATTTCAGGTTGAACATAACTTTATTTCTCTTCTTTCTTCATTATATATAAAAATGCTATTTATGTTGGCAAAGCAAAATATTGATTTAATAAAAATAATGCAAAATATTGTTACGTTTTTACCTTTTAAAAACGGTGGTTTATTTCCTTTAAATAACCCGTATAAATAGTCACTTTGTGTTTTAACACACACACACACTTAAATTACACACTTATACAGCACACTTTAATAATGTACAAGAATATACAGCCAAGGCAGTTAATTTGTCTTTACTTAACGATGCTTCCAAATAGACTCACTCAATGTTGTTCTCACGGCCAATTTATATACACTGCACTACGATCTAGATGCTTCTCGAAAGCTCTATCTCTTTCTACCATGTTCTTAACGGACAATACTAATTTTAGAGCTTTCGATGTTAATGTTTGCTGTTTCAACATTTAGTGCTACCACACTTACAAACAATGGCGAAAGCTTTTTATTCAATGTGGTATGTTTACAACTATGTTAATAATTTCTACAGATATTTTAACTGCTGTTAACACAAACAGAAAGGTCGAGAAGCATTGAGAACGGTTGAAAAGCATTATTTAATTTTAAACCAGCCGTTAAAACCGTTATTTTTGAATTGAAGTACAATTTCGTAACATATTATTTAGATCAAAAATAAAATATATTAATAATTAACACTAAGCTATTTCTTACATCTTGTTGTTGTTATAATGTGCTTTTAAGCCAGTCTTGGTGGCGTTGTTGCTGTAGGTATTGTTGTGAGGGTTTCCATAACTCCTCCCCCCTTAGTGTGGAGCGATGACCAAAAGTTTTGACGGTCAGAAGCGACTATACTTGTTGTAGGTATTTCTTTCACATCATATTTTGTTTTCCTTTTTGTTGTGAAAATGACTGAAATTAAAATTATTGCTGCTACTAGATCATAATTTATGTGGCTATGTAGTTCCGTTTGACAAACTTTCAATTGTGGAAAAGGATTTTATATTTTCTTCGGCTGTTGTATTGATAATAAAGTCATCCCAATATATGTTTGGATTTCCTTTGTAGGTTATTTCATTGATAATTAGGTTACAGTTATTAAAATGGTTTCGCATGATGTCTGCATTTTCGTTGGTGGTATGTTTGTTGCTAACACAAGTCCATGTTCGGGTTGAGAAATTTTAGTAATTTGGCCAACATCATTCAGTTTACATTTAGCTTCTATGTTGTGTATGATTTTGCCAAATCATGAAGATTTTCCTACGGTTTCTTGTTGCAAGCTCTCCTTGCAGTAACAGAGGTTTTCGATTTTTTTTTGCATAAATTGTCAAAATATTGAATTTTTTCTTTATTATAAATTGTATATGGTTTTATAATTATTTCTTTGGTATTACTAATTGGTATGGAAATTGTATGGGAAATTATATATTGTTCAAGAGGGATATGAGGAATGCGAATATTAAAAATAATATTTATATTATTGTAGTATGCTTGTAATTCCAGTAGTTCTCACAAATGTTCTATGGTATCGACTTTAATAAATTGATTTCGATTTTTCTTAGTTCTTCCATATTTAAGATCATTTTTGGTATGATCCCGGGCGTGGATAAAGTCATTGCTTCGGAAATACTTGTAATGTGATTTTTAAGCAAACCTATATGATAGTTTATTTGATTAAGGTATTGAATATCGCTAATTAGTTTAAAGTTGGAGAAAATGCCATTTTGATAGTTTTGTAATCATTTCATAATAAGATCTTGTTCGGTGTTTATATGGTTTGTAATGTTTTTTAATCTTTCGACAATTTTAGTATTGAGCACGTCTTGTTTATTTGTTTCGGTTTGTAATTTAGTTCTCAACTTAAATATTGCTTCATTAATACGGGTAGCATCGTTGCTGTCCATGTTTACCGTAATGAATTTAACTGCTGATCCTATACCATTGAATAATCCTCTTTTGTTGCGATATCTGGGCGTTATAGGATTTAATTTATTTTTGAGGTCTGTAAGTTTGTAGTCTGTCATTTTAAAGGATCCCTTGTTATAATATACTCCTTTAGTAATTTTTCGATTTTCATAATATTGTTTTTATATCAATCGAGTTTTATGATGTGTATGAGGTTGGTGTAATCTGTTATAGTTTTTGACGTTAATAATTTTATTTGTAACAAACCCAAGGTTAGATTTTATATGTTTAATGTTTGTGCGTGTATCGAGGTTATTAGTCTGAAAAAGATATTGTTTTATTTTAATTTTCAAAATCGTCTTTTCTTTATTTTTGATTTATATAATTTTTTATTTTGTGGTTATTAATGTGACTTTATTATTTCTTTTTATTTTGAATTTCTTGGTGTTAGTTTGTTTCTTCTGCATTCCTTCCCGTAAATTTAGTTATTTTCGGCGTAATTTATTGGGTCTTGCCTATTTGCGTTAAGTTTTTCTATGCGTTTATTTATGTCAGTTTGCAGTTTGTTTTTGATGCAATCATGTAATTGAGTTTGAAATTGATTAATTTTGGAAAGATATTAATGTTCATTATTAAATGTGATCTCACGATTGTATTTGTGTGTTTTACCATAAAAAAGTTCGAAAGGTTTTAATTTTGTGGAAGAGTGAATAGCATTATTGTATGTTATAAAAGTCTCATTTAAAATATCGTCATGATTCATTTCTAATTTTTAATTTTTTAATTTTTCTCTTATTAATCTGTATATTTCAGTTAATGTTGAGTGAAGTCTTTCAACGGGGCATTACTACTTGATTGCTGAAAGGAAATGGAGTGCAAATTAATCTGATACTGTTTACAAAAATCTTTAAAAATGTTTGAATTGAATTCGGTTCCTTGGTCACAAATAATTTCATTAGGGATTGCATGCATACTCTGAAAATGTTTTAAAGATTTTTTTTAAATTACACAAAGGCTATTTCTCGCTGTTAAAGTATATGCAGCAGAGAATTTAGAAAATTTATCTATAATTGTAAGAATATTTTTAGTGTTAATTGTATAAATTTCTATATGAAGTATGTCTAACGGTTTAATGGGTGTTGGCGGTTTCTCAAGTTTGGTTTTAGGAGGATTCCTATCATACTTAAGCCTTTGGCATGCATCGCAGTTATTTATTGTTAGAGTTATCTTTGATTGCCTCTATGATTGTTATTTTCATGATAATCTTGAATTAATTTATCTTGATTGTCATTTTCTTTTATATCTTGTACCATTTCGGTGCATCTTACCAAACGAAAAATCTTGCTTTGTGCAAAATGTTTTGAATATACGTTTTGAATCAAACGAAAAATTTCATCATTAGTGAATATTGCTGTAGTATTATTAGGAGCAAGGTGATTTTTTTATAATTTCTGTTATAATTTTTCCTGTATATTGGGGGTATGTAAAAGTTTTCCTATGTTTGTTTTTAAAGATAGTTTCGAGTTTCATATGCGAATTAGAGTTTTCTTTATTTATGTTTTGATTACATGGAGGGTCAGTTTTTATACGGCTAAGTGCGTCTGTGTTAGTATTTAGTTTCCCTTTTTTGTAAATTATATCAAATTCTTCTAATTTTGTTGTCAACGGATAAGTTTTGAGTTTGGTTCTTTAAGACTCATTATCCATGTTAAGTGCTTGTGATCCGTTATGATTCTGAACCGGTGACCGAATAGATACGGTCGAAAATATTTGGTAGCCCATACTATGGCTAGAAGCTCTTTCGCTATTGTTGAGTAATTGATTTCTTGCATAACAGATTCGTTTATCACTTCCAATTGGGCCTTGTGATAGAAATTCTCCAATCGCAAAATTACTCGCTTCTGTTGTGAAATTAAATGGCTTTGAAAAATCGGGATATTGTAAAATTGGGTCATTTGTTATGTTGTTATATTTATCGTTTATTATAACGGGTTTTGTTATTTTGGCAAAATTTTTAATGAATTTGCGGTAGAATCCTAAAAGGCCTAGAAATGATTTTATTTCTTTTTAATTGGTTGGGATTGGAAAATTTTGAATGGCTGCTATTTTATCAGGGTTCGGTTTCACCCTTTCAGTGACCTAAAAATGCGCATTCTTTTTGTAGGAATTTTGACTTTTCTAGCTGCACTTTGAGGTTGGCTTCGAAAACTTTTTTCAAATTTTCAGCATGTTCTTATTAAGTCTTTAAGACTCTTTGAAATGTTGATGGTGCGTTCTTAAGGCCAAATGGTATTCTAATGAACTCGTAGTGGCCTCTTTCCACCGTGAAGGTATTTTTGGGTTTCATTTGGGTTTATTTCTATTTGGTGAAACCCGCTCGCTAGGTCTAATGTAGTAAAGTACATACACTTTCATAATTTGTCCAGAATTTCGTTGATGTTTGGTATTGGGTATCTATCCGATATTGTTTTTTCATTTAATTTCCTATAGTCTATTACTAGACGCCATTTACGTTTTCCGCTAGCATCTAATTTTTTGAGAACTATCCACACTGGTGCGCTCCAGGGTGAATAGCTTTCTTTTATGATACCTTGGTTTAACATATCTGAAATTTGTCTTTTTATTTCTACTTTGTGTATGTGTGGATATCTATAAAATTTTATGTAAATACGAATGACATCCTTTGTGACTAAATCATGTTTAATTTTGTTAGTAAAGGTAAGAGTTTGATTTTCTTGAAAGAAAATGTTCTCAAATTCTTTACATAATTTTGTTATAATTTTCTTTTCTTCCGAAATTGCTTCAATCTAAGATTTTCTGTTGGGTTAAAACCGTAGTCAGAAGAATTCTTAATATTATTAAATTCTATGCAGTACGAATTAGTAAGAATCTGTACTTTTATTGGACTTTCGATTAAAATAACTTTATCCGTATTGGACATGTTTTTTACTTCAACAAAGCTATACCAGTTTTTCGCATTGTATGTGCCAGTAGAGATTGTAACTTCTGGTTGAATAGTGGGGATAAAGAAATTACCATTTTCTATGTCAACAGGCACTTTAATAATAGCTTTTGTTCTTGGAGTTATTAAGAATTTTCCTGAAGTTAAATTTGGTTGGAAAAGCAAAGAAATAATCTTGTTTATTGTTATGAATTGTTTATTTTCAAGGTCGATTTTTGCGTTTAGCTTACTAAGTACATCTAATCCAATAAGACTATCAAAGTAGTTGTGAAATTTGAATATCAAGATTTCTAAATTTGTGTTTTCTTGAAATTCTACGAAAGAAGGTATGTTTACTTTTGAATTCAATTGATGTTTATTTAGGACTGTAGTTATTGTTATTGGTGTGCAGTTCTCTATCTTTAATTCTTTGGTGTATTCCGGATTAATAAATGATGCGGATGCGGATGCACCTGCATCTATTAAATATCGAAGAGATCGTCCAAATGGGGATGAAATATTTATGTAAGGGAGATAAGTGCCATGTTTATTAATGTCTAGGTATCCTTTTGATTCTTGGAGGCACTGAATTGAAAATTTTCAGGTTCTTCTATTTCGTTATAACTGTCCATGTTTGGTAAATAGTTTGGGATGTTGTAGTCTTCGGTAAAAGTGTTTTTGGAGATGTGATCAATGTGATGCAATTCCCTTGGGAATGTTCGTGTTTGTCCGCTTGTGTTCCTGAGGTGTGTATAGCCTGAACTAGTGTCCATTGGTTCTGGTGTCTGATAATTTATAGTGGGATTTGGTTGTGGTTGCTTTATGTTATTTTGTTTGGTTGTTTGTGATTGTGTGAGTGTTATTTTGTCTTGGTGTTTGTAAGCTAAAATTATGTTTTAACTGAGGTCTGGGGTACGATTGATTTTTTATTAGTTGTGGCTTATTGAACTGTGTAGGAGGATTAAAATATTGTGGTTTATTATAATATATATTAGGGTTATAATTCATGCACTGCTGTGATCTATAATTGTTTGTTAGTTATGCTCTTGGAATAAATGGTTTCTGATAATGAGGAAATAAATGTTGTGAAGTGTAGTGCTTTTTAGTTTCTTGTTTTCAAATTAGGTTTCTGTTCTCTTGTCCAATTGGTAGTGATTCTGGTTTCATAGCTCTAATAGATGATCCAAGTGGTACGCTAAGACCTGACAAAAATGTGTTGAGGCACATTTTAGCAAATAAATCGCGTTTAGCAGTGACAACATTAGGACTGATTTCGTGAATCGTTAAATGATTATCTATAGTAGCTTGAATTTCCACTATTGAGCTTTAAAATTCTTCAAGTGTTTTATTCTTTTGTTTAAGCTGATGAAGATTTCGAATTAATGAAGTTTCATTACGTTTGTCGGAATAATAGAGAATTAGATTATTTTTTATATTTTCCCATCGAAGATCTGTGCTATACATGTTTAAAATTTCATTGGCTTCTCTTTCAACTTTGTTCCTAATAGCACGCAAAATCATTTTTGCAAAAGCAGTGCGTCAATTGGTGTTAATACAGAAAGTATTTCCTCCACATTGTTAATGAAATCGTAAAATAATCTAGGATTTCCGTCGAATTTCGGAAGATCCTTAAGAATCTAGAATATCTTTTACAATCGGAGGTGTGTTATCCGATGGATTTGGATTTCTATTAATAGCACTATTCTCATTAACACTCATATCGACTTCTTGAATAGGAATAAGTACTCTTGGAAAAATTGTATATGAACGAAATCTAGGCATATAACGGTTTGTAAAAGAACATATTTCAAGAGATTACACAAAACTTGTTTACAAAATATTTTCTGAAAAAATATTTAATTCTTCTAAAATATTGACTATATATTTTTATTTATTATTATTATTATTATTATTATTATTATTATTATTCTTATTATTATTACTATTATTATTATTATTATTATTATTATTATTATTATTATTATTATTATTATTACACAAATATGAGCACTTATCAATAAAATTTTTATTCTTTATTTAATAAATGACACTTTCTTTTAATTCTTTTCTGAATAAAATTTTTTATAATATATTTGGTTTTACCAAATACTTTTTTTTATTTAATTATAATTCAATATTTGACTTACGCAACTATTATATTTATCTGCATCGTTCGTAGGTTCACGTTCCCTTTTCCTTACGATTATACGTCGTAGTTTGCTCCTTGTATTGAACCGTCACTGTTGCTGGAACAACATGAACTGAAAGACTGCACAAAATATGTCCTTAAACTCTTGTTTTAGTTAAAAAAAAATCATTCTTTCAGGTTGAACACGACTTTATTTCTTTTCTTTCTTCAATATTTTTACAATCTTTTACATTTTACAAAATGCAAATTAAGCTAAATTATAAAAATGCTATTTTTATGTTGGCTTGTGTGGAAGTTCAGTTTATTGAACTTGTACACAAAGTAAAATACTGATTTAATAAAAATAAAAATAGTGTTCGATTTATTGAACTTGCGTGCTTGGCAAAATATTGTTTGGATCAAAAATAAAATAAAGTATATAATATAAAATAAATCTGGTGGCGTTGTTGTTGTAAGTGTTGTTGTGGGGGTTTCCATAACTCGCGCAGAAATGTTTGAAAAAAGCGCTAAAAAGAGCTAAATTAAAAACACACTTTTTTGGTACAATCAAGGCACTTTTAGTGAAAAAACGAAAAAGAGGCTAAAATTTAAACTTTTTTGGAAAGTAAAAAACAAAATATAAACATTTCTACAACGAATCAATATTTCGTATATGCTAAATCTTAAAATATTAATAACAAACTGAGTAATAATACAGGTATGGAGTTTTTGTTTTATGAATGTCAATCCAACATTTTTCAACTCTTTTAATACTTTTCCATTCGAACAATTTTATTTGTTGAAGATAGTTAAAAAAAATTCTTTAAATTTTTTAATATCATTTTATAAATTGGTATTGAACTTTTAATGTTGTTCGAAAAAATATTTGAAATCTAGAAAAGAAATAACATTTAAACTGTCAAAAAATAAAAACTGAGCAAAGTTAATATTATCCCATTAAAAAAATTACTCAAACAAAACGACATCGTATTAGGCAAAAAATTTTGTAACATTTGGAAAAAAATAAAAAGTTTAGTTTCGAGCTAAAAAAATTTTTCGCGTTTTATACTAATAAAAACGGGCTAAATCTATCCCGAAAAGGACTAAGTTGGCATCACTGTACGTACATGTATTTGTGATTCTTACATAGTGTCTACATTAGAGATTTTTTTATCAAGACAAACGTCAAACTTTACGCGAATTTGTAGAAGGTGGCAATAGTTGCACAAAAACAACAATATGGCGTATTCATTATTGTTTTTTATATATGCAGTTTGACAACTGTAACAACCAAAATAATAATCAACTCTTTAACTAAGATTACCTTGTATATATTCGCACTGATTTTGACGTTTGTTATGATATAAATTTGCCTAATGTAGACTCTAGGTTACTTTTTAAGAGAATAAATAGGTGTGTTTGCACTGTAAGAAATTCTTATAATTTTCTTACAATTGAGAATGTACATGTGAGTTGAAAAATTAAATTCGAATAAATTAATAACGAAATCATTTATGCTTATGTAAACATAAACAAATAAAATAACATAAAAAACGATTTATGTTATAATATTAAAAAAAAACATTTTTATTCAAAATAAAATCTATTTATAGATGAAAAAATTTACAAAACACAAATTTAAATCTTTTTTGTGTAATATTTCATAGTTTCTGTTTTTGGTCAAATCTTTTCAATAGTAAAAGTTTTTCCGTAAAGCCGGCCTTTGACCTGAGTTAGGGACTTGCTCCTAATTTATTCGTCGTGTAAACTTTTTTTAGAAATAACAAAATTTTGTAAGTTCCGGTGTATCAACAGTGTTTTCAGACGTTGTTTGTTATTAACTTCGTGTCATGTATGTGTAAACAGGTCTGTCAGATTTTTCGCCAAACGTGGCGATTTTTAATTGCTCTTGGCAACTAAATTTTCCGTTTGGCGACATGGCGAATTTTTGGCGATTTATAAATAAGGTGGTGATTTTGTTGGCTAATTTAAAAAATTTTATAAAATAGGTATTTGCGGAGAAAAATGATTCCTTTTCTTACTAGCAATCGACTATTTTCAGAATTAGTCTATCTAACAAAACAAAGGGTCTAAATTTATAAATAGTTTCAACTTAGATTGGTGGCATTTCTCACAAAAATATACGTTACAATACCCAGCAAAAATGACATGATAAAGATGGAGTTGAATAAGGGGTTCAAATGATGATGATCTGGTTCAATTTAGGTGAAATATGCATGAATTTTACATTAGGATGTCATTGCATTTCCTGTGTTAATGCGAAAATTCAATGAAACGGCTTTACATTCGAATAATTGCGACAAACACATTGTACGATAAGGAGCTTTTTCCTTACCGGCAGCAATATAAAGCAAATCAGTTTTTTGATTTGATATTTATATTGCCACTGAAAATGTTTGTTGGGCCGAGTAATATTTTTGGAAATTTGCGACCGTGAAACGCGAGAATAAAAAAACAAGAGGCGATGTTGCCTCTTTGATTTCAACTAGAACAATAATTTCTTTATTTACAAAATTCTTCAAATAAAGTTGAACAAACGATCATAGGTAAATAAATAAGGGCTACTGTGTTGTTGTTGTTATTCTATGTTGAGAGACAAATAAAAGAAATTCACCACTAGTAATGTACATATGTGCAAAAAACAAAACAATAAATAAAATATGTACCGGTATTGAATTTTTGTTTACAACAACACATTATGAGATGGCAATACAAAACAAAATAAGAAATAAAATAAAACCTAACGGTTAATAACCAAAATAAGTTATAGTGGACCATAGAAACAAAATTTACATCAAATTACAGTGGGATGAGTGGCTTAAAAAATATGAATAATTTAAATACAATAAAAAATGCAAAATAAAATAGAAATAAATATAAAATAAAACAATAAGTATTATACGGTGACCTAACATACCGGCCCCATTGAAAGGATACTTTCAAGATGAACAAAGTAGAGCAAGTCTGTGGATAGGGCGACGTATAACTCCTTTTGTTGTTTTAATGTCAACCACTCGAACACGATTATCTCTTCCAAGCACAGTATTGATGATTTTGCCCATGAGCCATTTTTGTGGGGGTAGATTATCCTCATGAAAAATTACTATAGATCCATTGATGATATTGTTGTTGAAGGTAGTCCATTTATTGCGAGTCTGCAGTTCGTTAATATAATCGTGGGACCATTTTCTCCAAAAATGTTGTTTGATAGCGCTTATCCGGGCCCAATACTCAATGTTATTAATTTCTTTTGTAGGGACATCACGTTCTGGCAAACTACGTAGGGGAGCGCCAATTAGAAAATGGCCAGGTGTAAGGGCTTCAAAATCACTTGGATCGGAAGATAGGGGTGATATTGGTCTTGAATTTAAAATAGCCTCTATCTCGATCATCGCAGTTGTCAGCTCTTCGTATGTAAGCTTAGTGTTAGCCAGGGTTTTAGTTAAGTGGCCCTTTGCAGATTTTACGGCCGCCTCCCACAATCCGCCAAAATGTGGTGCCCTAGGGGGAATAAAGTGAAAATTTATAAATTGATTTGAGCAATAATTTACAATAAAATTTGAGTTCTCTGGATCAAAAAGGAACGATTTTGATTGAACCAACTTAGAATTTGCACCAACGAAATTGGTGGCATTATCACAGAATATATCTGTGGGCAAACCTCTTCGTCCAATCAACCTTTTCACAGTGGCAATAAAGGCGTCAGTTGATAAGTCCGATACAACTTCAATGTGCACTGCTTTAGTTGCGAGGCAGACAAAAACAGCAATATAGGTTTTATATGGGACCCTTCCTCTGATGCGGAAGTAAGTGTTAACTGGACCACAAAAATCAACGGCACATCTGGCGAAGGGCCTTGAAGGGTTAAGACGCTTTACGGGTAAATTTCCCATCATCTGTTGTAGCAATTTTGGGCGATAACGAATGCATTGTGGGCACGAATTGACGATGCTACGACATAGATTTCTTGAGTTGATGATCCAAAATTTCTGGCGAATTAACGACATTAGAACCTTAGGTCCAGCGTGATAGTTACTAATATGTAGATGGCGTACATAACAGCTCACAAAGTGATTTTTACTGGGCAGAATTATAGGATGCTTTTAACCTTCAGAGATTGATGCTAAGTCCAAGCGACCACCAACTTTGAGCAAATTGAAGCCATGTGAGGAATCAAGGAAAGGGTTGAGACACTTTAGAGCGCCTTGAGGATCCTTTTTCTTTAGAGCGCGATTTATATCATCTTGAAAATGGAGTTTCTGGATGTTAAAGACAATACGAAATAAGGCATTTTCTAATTCTTGGGGCTGCAAGGAATCAGAACAAAAAATATTAGTTTTTGGTTTATAAGCAAAACGAAGCATCCAGGCGACAATACGAATGATTTTTAAATATGAAATATATCTTGCAATCGAATCCAAAATATAATTAGATTTTACTTCAAGACACATTGTAGTTTTACGTTTTTCTCTATCGATTTCTTGTTGATTTTCTTCGGGTAATTTATCCAATTTATTTGGAGGCCACTGAGCAGGATCTAGAGCGAGAAATGCTGGTCCATTGAACCATATAGATGAGGAAAGTTCTTGAACAGTTGAACCTCGAGAAACAATATCAGCAGGATTGAAATGAGTTGGGACATGTCGCCAACTACAAGCATTAGTAAGGTCCTGAATTTCTGATACCCTGTTGCCAACAAAAACAGATAATGTTGAAGAATGCTGCTTGAGCCAATGAAGAACTAGTTGAGAATCTGTCCAGAGAAAAACTTCAAGATTTGGTATTGCGAAAAGATTTTTGATTTTAGAGTATAATTTTGCCATAAGTTGTGCGCCGCATAATTCTAATTTAGGCAATGATTTTCTTTTTGTTGGAGCGACACGAGATTTAGCAGTAAAAAGACGAACAGACACATTTCCTGAAGAAGTTTTTACTCGAAAATAGAAACAGCAACCATAAGCGCGAATTGAAGAGTCGCAAAAGCCGTGAAGCTGAATTAGTTGAGAATTAGGAGCAAGACAAAAACGAGGAATTTTAAGCCAAGATAATAAATTGAGATCTGAGACAAAAGATTTCCAGGCTGAGTATAGTTCTTGAGGTATAGATTCATCCCAATCAATTTTTAGAATCCATAATTCTTGCATGATGATCTTTGACTTTATAATAAGCGGTGCCAAGAGTCCTAGAGGATCGAAAAGAGATGACGAGAGCGACAAAATTGTTCGTTTGGTAATTTTTTCCTCCATTTGACCTTTAGGCGAAAAAGAAAATAGGAAAATATCTTTTTGTTGATCCCATGTAATTCCAAGAGCACTAGTAACAGCAGAGTCATCAATATTCAAACATTTGGTAGTTTTATCATCTTGAAAATCTTTATGATTTGAGTGCCATTTATCTAATTGAAAACAACCTTTACTTAGAATTTCATTTACCTCCTGCTTAATTTGAGCCAATTCTTCTATTGTCCCGGCCCCACTTAGGAAATCATCAACATAAAATGAAGACTTTATGATCTTTGCGCCAAGTTCATACTGGTCCTTATACTGATCTGCAAGATAATGAAGACTCTTGATAGCAAGATAAGGGGCAGCTGACATTCCGTAGGTAACTGTATTTAGCTGATATGTACGAATTTCTTCTTCCTCTGAATTTCTCCACAAAATGTATTGAAATTTACGATTATGAAAGTCAATGAGCACCTGGCGATACATTTTGACTATATCAGCTGTGATGGCGTAGCGATGAAGGTGAAAACGAAGTAGAATTTTGTACAACTCATCTTGAATAGTTGGACCAACCATAAGAATGTCGTTTAAAGATTTATGGGACGATGAGGGACATGAAGCATCGAAAACTACTCTTAATTTCGTGGAGGTACTATTGGGCTTAAAAACGCAATGATGGGGAATGAAATAGTGAGGTTCATCTAAGCGGGGATTTCGTATTAGACTCATATGTCCACAATCTTCATATTCCTTCATAAAAGCGACATATTGTGATTTGAGGTTGTTGTCTCGAGCAAACCTTCTCTCCTGAGACGCAAATCTTTTAAGAGCCGTATTTCGAGAGAGGCCTAAATTGTCAGAGGATTCTTTGAAGGGCAATTTAACAACAATCCTACCAGACGCTTCACGATGAACTGTATTATTAAAAAAGGCTTCACAATCAACTTGCTCTGGAGTCAAAAAAGTTGGACCAGATTTAACTTCTTCGATTTCCCACAAACGTTGTAATTTTAAATCGACCTCTTCTTCTATCGAAAGCATAAAAGAAGAACTAGAACTTTTGGAATGATTTGAATTATAACGACCAGCAACTATCCATCCAAAAAGTGTTTTTTGTAATTTGGGCAAATTAGGACCAAGTTTTATTTGACCAACCGACAAAATATCGAAAAAAGTTTCAGTACCAATAAGTAAATCGATTCGTTTTGACTTGAAAAAGTTTTCATCAGCAAGCTGGGTGTTTGGCGACAAATTCCACGACGAGACATCTAATTCTGAATCAGGTTGATACGAAATGTAAGGGGTCACACAAAACGAAAGAGGTACTTCAAAATCAGTAAAACGAGATTTAACATTTGTGGACGATCTATATTTGCTTTTGCTATGCGTGTTACCAATACTAACAACTTCAGTAGTTTGTTTTTTGCGAGACAAATGTAATTTTTGCGAAAATTCATCAGTTATGAAATTCAATTGAGAGCAAGAATCCAACAAAGCGCGTCCCAATTGATAGCAACCATTAGCATCACGAACAAGAACCATGGCAGTAGCAAGAAGCACCTGTTCCGGCGAGGATTTTTCCATATGGGCATGGACCGAGGCGGGATTTTCATTCAAAGCAGCATGAGATGTAGATGGTTCAGCAGCTGGGGACGAGGGCCTAGAAGCTGGCTGAGACCGATGTAGTAAACTATGATGCGAGCGAGAACAAAATTTGCACTTGAATGAAGAGGAACAGTTTTTTACTTGATGCCCTTTCGATAGACAATTAAGGCAGAGACCTAATCGTTTTGCATTTTCAAAGCGTTGACCGACATTCATATCTTTAAAACGAGAACAGCGACTAATAGTGTGGTCATCTTTAGAGCAAAGTGTGCAAACGCGTTTCGAAACCGTGAAACTATAGCCAGGTTTAGAATATTTATTTTTGGACTTACCAGAATTGTGATTTTCGGGCTTACGAAGGTTCTCATGTGAATGGCTGGTATCAACAGACTCCAAAAATTGGCAACGCCTTTCAAGAACCTTGGAGCAATCATCCCATGATGGCAATTTGGTGAAGTCCAAAGAATCTTTCCACTTCCTTCTAGTGTCATCATCAACTTTTTCCATCACTATATAAATTAGCATAGAATTAGCAATGTCGCTAGGAGAGCCAAGAGATAATAACGAGCTATAAAGAGCAGAAACATTATCAACGAGACTACGTAATTGTGCACTATTGTATTTGGACATGGCTGGTAGTTCAAAAAGTGTGGTTATGTTTTCCATAAAAATGAGCGAGTTATTGTCGTAACGATTTTTGAGCCTTTCTATTGCTTTAGGGTAATTTTCATTTGTAATTTGGAAAGCCTTGACCGTTTCCAGTGCTTGGCCATGAAGGCAGTTCAGCAAATGGTTAAATTTTTCAATATTCGATAGGCCATATTCACGATCAATAACTTGATTAAACGACGTTATAAAATTTTTGTACTCACTGTACTTACCACTAAATGTGGGCAATTTGAGCTGGGGCAATTTATGGTTGGCAACAGGGAAACAAATTGTAGAATCCGACAACGTTGTGTTATGAACATCCTCACCAAGCTGCGTTTGTATATTCATTTTAGCTGCGATGTACAAATCTTCAATTTCGGGCCTACCGTTGTCGTCTGGGTCATATTTTTCAATTTGGGTTTGATACGTTAATATTTGCTTAAAATCCCCAAAATCCCCAATCGGCACTTTAATTCAGCTGAGGAGAGTGTCCTGCCTTCACCCCTTCCATTGGCTTCAATCTGGTTCTTAATACGGGTAATACTTTTCTTCGTGTTAGCCCGTTGCTGCTTCACTTCTTCCATCGACATTATATATTTTTTTTTCACACGAACCACAAAAGCACAATTTCTTTTATGAAAAATGAACCACAAAATGTCCAAATAAATTTTTATTTTAAAATGGCGACACGATATTTGTTCTTTTTTTTTAAGCACTGCACACGTTTGGTTAACGTAAACGATTTCCAACGAAAAGCCTTTAGAATTTTCCACGGACCGCACAACGAAAAATTAAGAAAAAAAATGTTTAATTTACTCGGGCCCCACGTTGGGCGCCAAAATGTACGATAAGGAGCTTTTTCCTTACCGGCAGCAATATAAAGCAAATCAGTTTTTTGATTTGATATTTATATTGCCACTGAAAATGTTTGTTGGGCCGAGTAATATTTTTGGAAATTTGCGACCGTGAAACGCGAGAATAAAAAAACAAGAGGCGATGTTGCCTCTTTGATTAGAACAATAATTTCTTTATTTACAAAATTCTTCAAATAAAGTTGAACAAACGATCATAGGTAAATAAATAAGGGCTACTGTGTTGTTGTTGTTATTCTATGTTGAGAGACAAATTAAAGAAATTCACCACTAGTAATGTACATATGTGCAAAAAACAAAACAATAAATAAAATATGTACCGGTATTGAATTTTTGTTTACAACAACACATTATGAGATGGTAATACAAAACAAAATAAGAAATAAAATAAAACCTAACGGTTAATAACCAAAATAAGTTATAGTGGACCATAGAAACAAAATTTACATCAAATTACAGTGGGATGAGTGGCTCAAAAATATGAATAATTTAAATACAATAAAAAATGCAAAATAAAATAGAAATAAATATAAAATAAAACAATAAGTATTATACGGTGACCTAACACACATAAATGTTTCATGATTTGAAAACGATTTTTCATTGATGAAAGAAATAACTTTTTTTGAGAGCTCATTTAAATAATTTCAAATATAAATAAAAATTTGTATTAAAGAAAAAAAGACTTATTTTTTCGTTTTCGAAAGCAATATTTTCATGGGACCGAAAAACTAATTTATTATTTAAATAAGAATTATATATAAAATTTATTAAAAAAGAATTGTGAAAATAAGTACTCGTAAATAAAAAACTTTTAGATCACAGTTAAATAATATTTTTGGATGTTCATTTAATCACTTCCATAATGACAAATAATTTCGAATTTAAAAAGGCATTATGAATGAATTTGATTGTAATATTGATTTAGAAGTACTGAAAATGACAACCTCCTTCAACCACTTCACTTTATTTTTGCTGGGTACTAATATTATAAATATTTGATCATTTGTTTTCCATCATTTTTAAAATATATTAAGAATATCAACGATTTTATCTGTCACCATAGAATGAAAACGTTCATGAATAAATTAATTTCTTGAAGTATAAGTTTAAGAAAACAAATGTTATGCAATGTTTTTAAAATTGTTACCCTAAAATGGAGATATATGTATGTATGTTAGAAAAATGTATTTAAAATTAAAATTTAATTTTTTACTCAATTAGGATTAGCTACTGCAATTATCACTGACTTTGTTGAAGCTGAGTTTACATTTATAAATTATAATAATCATTAAAAATTAAAAATCACTAAAAATTTTCGTTAATTTTTTATTTTTTCTTTAAAAAGAAACTCAAATTTTAATTTAACGATTTTTGGCAATTTCTGAATAGTAATTTCAGTTAAGAGACTCAAAAAATCCAACAACCCTGCGCGTAAATATAAGATTATCTTCGTATTCTGAACAATATCAGCGCATAGTGCTGTTCTGAATTATCAGCATACACTGCTGCTGACTACGTTATAACTATAGTTGCATAAAAATTAAGTAGGAGTAAAAATATTACCAATTCTAAGAAATGTATGGTTTGTGAATTTGAAAACTGATGTACAAATGCCAGATTTTCAATTTTCAAAATTTTGTGAATTAAAAAACAAAAATTTTCAAAAAAAAAAAAAATAATGTGTTCTGTGCATCATAATTTAAATTTTATTTGCAATGGTAACAAAAATTATGTGTCTAATACAAAATTTAGATTTCAAGTAAAATCTATATCAATTTTGTAAGATTTTAATTGGATTTTCCATACAAAATAAAATCTAGTTTCTAATGAGATTCTACCAAAATCTCGTAAAATTTAACTAGATTTTGAAAAATTTGAAACAAAAATCAAAACAAAAATAATAAAATTAAAAAATGTTCAACAAAACATACATACTTTTAATCATTATTTTTTAGCACTTTTATTAGCCATTTGTCACGAAAGTTGCCAATTCTTGGTCACCAAGAATAGCCAACTTTACGCTACAGTAACATTTTTATATGAATAAGCAAGGCGAATTCAAAAAAATGAATTCACTTATTCAGTTGAATATTTTTTTTAGTACTTAAACTGTCAAACTCCATATACGCACAATTTTTGCTTCCTAAGAATTTTAATTTTTTGAGTCCTTTGGTATACCATGAAAGCTTATGTACCCTAAGATTTCCTAAAAAAAAAATTTATTTTGAAAAATATTAAGAACATTTGATAAAAGAAAAATATCATAACATATACTAACAATTTTACTTTCTAATAAATCCAATTGACATTTTTAATATCACATTGATAATAATTGTAACGTATATCATTATTTTTATAATTAGATACATATTCATAAAATTCAACATTAATTGCTAACAGAAAATGGTGAGAAGTAAGTGGTGATATTGGAAAAGCACATAAATTTAAAGTGAACCTCAAATCAGGACTAAGAAATATAAATCAAGAATTCTACTTAGTTTATTATAAAGTGTATTAACTTGCTGTAAGTCAATACTAAAAAATGAGTCAATTAGATTTATCTCAAAAGATTTGTTTACATTATTGGGTAAAAATACTTCAAAGTTTGGTATTTCTTCGTAAACAATATCACAAAGTTTAAAATCTCCAATAACATATAACATCAGTATTTCTTATACTTTCAGAAAGAATAATTACATTTGATATATGACTATCATATAAATCATCAGAACTGTTAGGTATATATATTATACAACTATTAATAATTCATAATTAACCGACTTCGCCATTCAAAGTTGATCAAGTAATGAATCCATATTAGATAAGCGAATATTTCTACAGCATAGAGACTTTTTAACAGCTATAAGTACTCCTCCTCTTCTATTAAAACCAGTTTTTCAGCAGCTCTATCTTTAGGACAGACTACATATGTGTATGGACTAAAGAATTCTTCACTATATAAATAAGTATGTATTCAACCATGTTTCCGTAATAACAAAGACATCATAATTAGCTTGCTATATGAAAGAATTAAATGATTGAGATTTAGATTTCATACCAGAGACATTTTGATAACATAATTTTAATAAGTTAGAGCTGTGCGTTATATGTGTTGCTGGGGATTTGGATTTTTCGAAAAAAACTTAAAAGGACGAACTTTAATGTCAGCTGTCCAAAGTTCAGGCCGAAAAAGCTGCTGAAAAGTTAACTAACTTGATATCATTGACAGAGGCATATTTTTTCACTACTTTATAGCTCAATATATTCTCATTAACTATTTGTAAATGCTTTTTAACATACGAAATTATATTTTGCTCTGAAACGGATAACTTAAAAGCAGATAAAATCTCAATTTCACAACCACATCTAATTCTGAATTATTATTTTCTCCAATTACAACTTTTTTAACAGGGTTTTCCTATTTATGACATAATTCCAATTAGAATTATCATTAATTTGCATTGAATTACTACTAGTGGTACAAAACGCATTATTTACATCAGTGTCAGTGTACATCAGTTATATTGTTATTTCTGGCAGTTTGTCATCTCTAAATTAATGTACATTATTTACTTCAGTATTATCTTTTTGATTATCAAGTGAGAGTGTATTTGTAGCATCGTTGACAGCATAAGTGGGAATAGTTTCTTCACAAGTTGCAGTAGCGCTATCATTACGAATTTGATTATTGAAAGAAATTGATAAACTTGCAGGAATAGGCAAAATTAGAGTTAAAAAAATTTTCTACAAATTGAGAAAATAGAGATTTTAAAACTTATTTTTGTATGTAAACAATTATCACAATAAAAAATAATATTTTCAAAATCAACAAGAGTATTAAATGCTGTATCATCTTCTACTTTTGCATCTGCAAATTTCACAAAAAATAACAGAGTTTTTTCGAATATTTTTGTAACATTTGGAACAAATTGTTTTTTCCGACATAATGAAAGCGACTAGTATTATTGAGAACAGAAGTTCTATTTTTTAGGAACAAAACGTACAGAAATTAAATAAACAGAAAGTAGTAGGGAAATGGGAAGGCAATAGTTGTTTTTGTTTTTAATGAGGAGGAAGAGGAATTTTGAAGAGGAAATTGTTTGTATGAAATTGAAAACCAATGAATTTGTTTTTGTAATTTTTTCTTGTGAGTGCATTAATAGGAGGAAAAATTGTTTTGCATTTTATGAAATTGAAAACCAATGTATGTATGTATATATGTATGTATGTATTTATGTAATTATGTTAAAAGTACATACAAACAATTTAACAGGGGAGACATTTTTTTTTTTTTTTTTTGCACTTTTAATTGTGATGAAATTTAAAACTGATGACTTGTATAAATAGCGTTTGAGTATTTTTGGTTTATTCATCTACATATTTTTATATGGTTATTTTTGTTTTTGTAAAGTGGAAACTTAAGAATTGTTTTGTTTATATGGAAAAAAATAACTTTGTGTAAGGTTCTTTGACATTAATGAAGATATATTTTATGTTGTTGAGTATGGTCATGATTAATATTAAATATTCTAATAAAAAATTAAGGGGAGTATTTTTTATTCACATTAAACATTTTTCATATCTAGAATATGTTTAAAATTTATTTATGGCTCAATATTTATGTATTTATAATATTTTCTCAATTTGAAATATTAAGAGATATACCCAAATTACTCTTCTTTGGAGATAAATTATATTAGATATAAATATAATTGTCTGAAGTAAAATTATTTCAATCAGTTAATAAACTTTTTAAAAGGCGGAACAAAAATGGAATCAAATAAGATTACAAATGCTGATATTGTTGCGGCTTTCAATAAATTAAAAACAAGACCATATCTAGCAGCAAAGTATTTACTACCATCAAAGCCATATAAGGTATTAAGTATGTTCCGCCATAAGAATAAATATGGAAATGTGGTGATGGCAGAGCTTGAATAGGGAATGTTATATCTTCCCAAACGATATAATAATTTGGAGGATAAAGTAATAGATGGAGTTAATAATGAACAGTTTACTTTAAGGAGGAAGTTAGATAATGGTTTATATGTTTTGGAATTGGAAGAGGTAGTCAGCGAAAACTCCGCTGGAGAAGACGAAGTGGGAGAGTTTTTCATCCCAAATTCTCAACCATATTTCAGTTGGGAAAATAGTAAAATTCCAAGAAATTCTTAATAAAGAAAATTTGTTAATTAGTATATAAGTATCATGATTTTTAAAAACTAACTAATTGTAAAAAGAAAGCTTTATAATAAAGATGTTACATACAAAAATTCAAAAATTTCTTCAAAATTTTGATGGTTTAATTTTTGTTGAACATCAAAAAACACTGGAAGAGTATTTGGCACTTATTAATAAAACTGGGAATTATAATGAAGAACCTATATCATCTAAATATGGATTACACTTAAAAAACTGTTCATGGTCGGATGATAAAGCAAACGTTGGTCCTGATACTTGTAACTGTAGAAAGCATATACAACTTATAAACAAAATAGAGGATTTTATAAAAAGATATTATTTATTATCTAAACGTCTAAAATAAGTAAATAGGGAAAATATTTTTAATTTCAAATATGTTAATTTAAAAAAATAATAATAAATAAAAAATAATACAACTTAAAAAAAAAAATGTTTGTTTTTTTTTTTTATAATAACTTCTTGCAATTTTGAACTTGGTAAGGGTCTTATGAATTTTGAATTTTAGAAATAATTTTAGTAAATAATAGACTATCTATCAAGAACAACATATTCAGAATAATGAATACATCCAACAACACTAAAATTGAATCAAATTATATTTCAAACAAGGGTCAAATTGAAATTCAAGAAATCTTAATACTGCCGCCTATAGACATTCCACTATTCCTCGCATTGCATGATGGTCGTGATAAAATTCTCCTGGAAGTTTTACTAAATGTGGAAAAAGAACTTGGAATAAAAACAAAATAATATATATTTTTCTTATTTAGTTATTTATTTATTTTTATTTTCTATAAAAACAAATAAAAGTATTTAAATAAACTTAAAACTAACATATCATTTTCATGTAAATTAAAATAATTAAAAATATTTAAAATTTTATTAAAAGTAAAATTTTTACATCTTAAATAAATAAAAATGCAACAATAAACACCACAAAACATTGATGATTCACTTTGAATTCGCATTTTATTGTAGACAAATGTTTTAGAATTTCGGTTTAGAAATGAAATAAATGGTTTTATTGGAGGTTGACCTGCAGAGCAAAGAAATTCTGCTGGTTTATTTTCAGGGAAATAAAAAGCGACCCAATGCTGTCCAGGCTTATAAGATGGATCAGTATTGGCTATGTAAAATGATGGTTTTTTAACAGGTGTCTTGGGTAATTTATTGCTCGCAAAAACTCCTTTAAATTTATATTTTGTATAATTATTTGAATTTAAAGTATTTATAATATTTATTGAGTTCATAGCGTTTGAATTATAGTGCGAGACTTATCAATTTCTATTATACTGTCAAATTCACAATATACTAAGCAGGTAATTGCCTCTGTTATGGGTTTCCCGAAACGTCCTTCTATTCGAATAGTTCCTTGATTTATTAAATTTCCACAATTAGAATTATTATTGTGATCTGGTGTTAAATCAAAAGCTAGTAAAAAAAATCCGCTATCAAAAAGTTCCTTTGTAATTTGATGACCTTTATCAAAATGATGGATTCCGGTACCTTTAAATAGGGTTTGATAACCACGAGTGCTTAATATTCCTCCATTGTTGTAGTTAAATTCTATTGGCTGTGCTGGAAATTGTACTCCATTAACAACCAAATTAAATCTTTGTAAATTAAAATGTTGAAAGTTGTATGGATTTTCTTTTCTATCTCCAGTATAAGCTTTGTTCGACACCATTCCAAAAATTAAGAAATTTGGTAATTGTCCAAGTATAACATTATCTAGAGATAATGAATGGTTTCCTGGATGTATAGTGAAGGTCTTAATTTCTACTCTCTTATATGGGTAAATTGCATTTTTGCTTTGTAATACATTATGATGTGCCATTAATATACTACTATTGATAGTAAGATGATTTATATATAAATTAGCTTCATGTATTCTTAGATAAGATTCATTTTTATCCCCACTTTCTAAAATATAAAATTCTGGTTTCTCCAAATTTAATGTGACCTTAAGATCAACATTATTAAGCAAGTACTTTTGTTGATTAAATACATCTACATGAAGTTTTCCGAAAAGCTCCACCTTTTTCCCATCCTTAAATAATTTTTTTCTTTTATCTAAACCGGGATTTTCTTTATCGATTAATGAATTAATTTTATTCACATCAGTAGCCCAACCACACGATTCAAGATGGGTAGATCTAGCATCATTTCCATAATTGAGTAATGTTTCCATATATGCTCTATACTGATAGTTGTCGTCAGGTTGAGATACACTTTTATTATTGAAATGAACTGTACAATTCCTAAATATGGAATGCAACAAGTTATTAACAACGCCTCCAGGTCCTTTGAATTCAAGCACTAGTCTAAGATAAATACTATTAAGATCTCTATATGTTTCACCATTCCCCAATGATACAAATTCAATTGTACTAGAGTTATCCAATGAAGCAATTGGATTATAACATATTTCTTCTGTTTTAATTACACTAGTTTGAATTGGGGGAGATTCAAATAAATCCAATTCACTTTTCATACATTCTATAAATCCCGACATTTTAAATTTCCAAAAATATCGTTAAAGTTCTTTCCTCTACAACGTTTGGATTTATTATGCGGTTTTTGTTTTAAGCGTTTAAGTTTTATATGCTTCCCTTTACCTTTCTGCATTGTTTTTATTTTTTCAATAGTAGCTTCTTTGATATTATTCATAATTCTTCTCCCTTGATTAAATAGAATATCTTTCACAGGTTTTGTTCCGATTTCCTCCAAAATTTCTTTTCCAATGTCTAATGACTTATTTTTTAAATAATTTAATCCTGTTCTCAAGAATGGTTTTAGGTGTGAAAACAAAGATGAAAACAGTGATCCAATACCACGTCCATATTGCACAAACCTTGGTGTATGATATATTTCACCAATATTTTGAACATTATTTCCAGACTGATTATTATAATAATTTGTATACATCACATCCATGGTTATTACAAAAATTATTTAAAATTTTACTAAACATTTATTTTATATATTTTTTAAAGTGTAGAGTACAATAAACTGGTATGAATTCATTCAAACTTATTATTCCTCCTTCATCATTTCGAATCATTATAGATATATTATTAATGTTATAAGATTCAATAGGAAAATATTCAATTCTATTAAAATGAATATAATTTTTCAATGTGGATATTGAAAATATTTTCAACCATTTAGTTTTTTTATTACCTACATGTCGTGGTTTAATTATATCAGTGTAAATAAATACAATTTCATTTATATCTGGTGAAAAGACTTTAGTAAAATAATTTGTCATATTATCTGAAAATTTGGTTAAAGATTTGTGCAGAATGTGGTTTGTTGATGTTAAAATGGAATCCTTTTCAACGTTTTCTAATTCATCTCTACTAGTATAAGAATCAAATTCGTTGACTTTCTCTTCTGTTGCTAAATTTGTTTGTGAGGTATCATTCTTTAACTTATTTAAAGGATCTGATTTTTTATCACTTAAATCTTTTTTTTCTGTGAATTCATTACTTTTTGGAGTATCACTTAATTTATTCAAAAGTTTTGTTTTATTATTCAGATTGGGGTTTGTTATCATAAAATCATTAGAACTTTCTAAAAGTTCGTGAAATTTTAACTTAATGTCTTCATATTCATTATTTGCACTATGCTTCAATATTTTTGTTTTTCCATGTACTATAGCTTGTGTGTCGACATTTGAAATTGTATTTCGTTTTCTACGTTTGGCAATGTTTTGATTATTTCTTTCCAGTAATGAAAATGAAATATCTGATAATCCAACTACCCAGTGATCATCCAAATTTAGAGATTGTGTTAGCAAATTTGTAAAAGTGTTTGGAGTATTTTTATAAATATCCATTGAATTATTACTTAATAAAGTAACATAAATATTTTCTCCTTGTATACTTGAAGCCATCTTTAAAAAGAATGATCAATATAGTATGTTGTTTGTTATACATATATTATTTACTAATATCGTTCTGATGAATCCATGAATTATATTCTTTTCCGAAACCAAGCCATTTTACCAATAGTTTTTCTCCTTTTCGCTTTAAAATTTTTTCTACCAAAAAAAAATTTGGGGCTTTTGTTTTTAACAATTCTTCTTCATAAAATCCACCTTTAATTATATTTCCATTAAAATCTGCAAGTTGATATGTTATAGGATTGGTTACGTAAATTTTGTTTATCTTAAAAACCTCTGTAGACCAATTTGGTGTATATCCTTTCTCAAATTGATTTTTATATTTACTAATGCGAACTAAATCATATAATTTATATTTTCCTCCTTTGAAAACCTTTAAATTACTGTATACAGTATTAAGAAGTTTCTTTTCATTTTTCTTATTAACTGAATTGGGTGTTGTTTTTATAGAGCGATGATATGAAGAATTATATTCTTTCAACAATTTATTTAATATATCTATCCATTTATAATTTCCCTGCATACTAAATTGTTTCCACATTTTATTTTTTAAAGTTCTATTAAAACGTTCAACTATTGATGCCTTCATACTTGAAAAAGTGTTGTAATGGTTAATTTCATATTCTTTCATAAGAGTTTTAAAATAGATATTATAAAATTCTTTCCCTTGATCAGAATGGATATTTTTGGGAGATTTTCCTTTGTTTAATTTTATAATACGTTTTAATGCTTTCGAAATTTCTATTCCTGTTTTAGTTTTTAGTGGTAATGCGTATGCATACTTTGAAAATACATCAATTACAGTAAGCATATATTTAAAACCTCTATTAAATTTTGCATACGGTATCATTTCCACTAAGTCAATCTGCCATGTATCTAAAATACCCTTTTGAATAAATTGTCGGCGCTGAAAGCTCTTTCTCGCTTGACGATGTAGTTCATCAACAAGAATTCTTTTACTCATATTTATATTTATAGAATGTTAATGCTTTACTTCACTTAAATGTCGTGTACTAAAGTGTAAACATGTTTCAACAGTTTATATATCCATTCACTATGATGATTTGTGGTCCCTCTGGTTGTGGGAAATCCACATTTATTATGAATTTGATAAAAAATCAACATTTAATATCTAAAAACATAGATCGTGTTATTTGGTGTTTTGCAGAAAAAAATTCTCTTCCGAGAATTAACAATGTAGAGTTTATACATGGTATTCCAGAGGATTTTGCTACTGCAGAAAATGAATCGGTTTTAATAATATTGGATGATTTAATGCTTGAATCATCTAATAAAAAAGTGTGTGAACTTTTTACTAAGGGATCTCATCATAGAAATTTAGCTGTGATTTTAGTAACACAAAACATTTTTCATAAAGGTGCTTATTCCAGAGATATTTCTTTAAACTCTAAATATATAGTTATGTTTAAAAATCCTAGGGATAAGTTACAATTTCAATATTTAGCTCGCCAAGTATACCCAGAAAACTCAAAAGCTCTGGTTGATGTATATAATAACTGTACGCAGCAGGCTCATGGTTATTTATTAATTGATCTCACTCAACAAATACACAACGCATTAAGATTTAGAACGGATATTTTCAATAAAAATCACTATTTAATATTTGCAAATATAAACAATGACCTCGAACCTAAAACTGTTGAAGGAGAACAAACATATTCTTTACGTTCTTAAGAAAGCAGATCCTAAATTACGAAATGCAATACTGAAACATGTTGATGATGTTGTTATTAAAACAATAAATGAAATACTTTTTAATATAATTAATGAGAACCATAAAATCAATAAAGCAGTTTTTGACAAAATAAAACCATATAAAAATACAATTAGAAAAGTTTGTTCACCAGAAACCTCAATGAAACAAAAGAGGAAACATCTAATTCAAAAAGGAGGATTTCTACCAATTATTATTTCATCCGTTTTAAGTGGAGTTATTGGAAAAATTTTAGAAAATGTCAAATAATTTATCCAAATTAATAGTTCTTAATCCATCAACTTACGATAAATTTAAAATTAAATATTCTGATTCCAATTTTCTACATCGAAAACTAATACCAATATATAGTTCACACACACTAAAAGATATTAATAAATGGTATTATATTAAACAAGAATTAGCCAAATATTTAATTGGAAGCCAAATATCATTTTCTCATCAAACTAAAAGTTCTAAATTGAGTAACCTACGTGATAATGAAACACAAACTAGGAAAATATATAAGAAACATATTGAAACTCAAACAATGCAACCAGAGTCAAGTAGTGTTGGAACACAATCTAATATAAATTTACCTGAGGAAATTTATACTAATGAAAATTATGATGAAATTGATATGGATACAACATTACAAAAACTTAATCCTACTTCTGCCTCTTCAGCAGCTAAACGACTTAAACATTTTTCAAATAATGGAACACCAAAAATAAGAATATTGTCAAAGGATGAAAATCACAAAAATTTGAAGCAATCAACTTTACCATATCAATATTCTCCTCGACTAACTAGAAATCGTAAAAAGTTAGATTACGAAATATAAAATGTACAATGGAAAAATATTTAAAAATAAAACACACTTATTATGTAATAAAAGACATATATTTATTATTGTTTCATTGTGATAACATAAATATCAGTCTCATTTTCATTAAAAAATATATTTTTATAATATCTTAAGGAGTTAACTCTATTCAATAGAAATATATACATTTGAAGTTCTACTTATGTAAACTTTAAATAAAATTAGAAAATACGAAAGTAATTAAATTATTAAATGTACAACTTAAACATCTATATTCTTTAAATATTCATCATCTGATGAATCTTTTAAAAATTCTATATACTCACTATCAATATTCAAGAAAATATCGTCATCTATCTCTGTAAAAAAGTTATCAAAGTCACTTTGAAGTCTAAAATGTCCTCGCGCATAAGTATTTATTTGGTCAGAAGCAATAATTCTTTTATCATCCGCATAACTCAAAACAACTTTATGTAATTTTTGTGTATACAACTGGTGAAACTTCGATCTAAATGTATGCATTGTATCAGAAATTATTTTTCTTTCAAATAATGACCTTTTGTAGTCTATTATTGATAAATTTTGTATACATGATTTTTTAACTCCTTTAGATTTCTTTACTTCCTCCATGTCAACCGTTTTGAATGAATACATTTTTGATCGAAGTCCCACAAATTCTTTCATAATTTTTCCGCTATTCTCATCTTTCATCATGCCTAGAACTTTCTTATTTAATATTGGGAGTTTAAATATGTTATTGGGATGATACTCTGATGTAGCAAACCTTGAGGCAATATCTTCACGAATATCACCATAAAAATCATCTGTTTTTATAGTGTATACGAATGTGTACGTATCCATATAATTCAATATTAAATTAGACTGAAATTTTGGTTTCATGTATTGATAATGAAAGTCATACATTTTCCATTTTGATAGTTCCAGCACAGCAAAGCCTAAATAAATTGGTTTGTTATAAGTTATTTGCATAACCTTTAACTGAACTGCAAACATGTTTTCTGAAAATTGAGTTATACTCGAAAAATTAGGCTTTGAAATTAATGCTCTAGCTTGTTGTTTATTACGCCTTGTTGTTTCCCAATCTGTAAATGATTACGCCTTGTTGTTTCCCAATCTGTAACAATTTTTATATCTTTGCGTTTATGAACATTTTCCATAGTTTTTCCATATACAGAATTATTTAATAATTTAAAAAAATCTTTTTCAAAAGCATTTTTTGCTCTTGTTCTGTGGTATGTATTCAAATCTATGTATGTTTTTAACTATGGAGATTGTCGAAATTTTAATGCTCTGTGTATTTTTTTTTAATATCAGTCCATTCTTTAAACATTGTTTAAGAACTCTATAATGGATCTGATATTTTGTTTTTGGTGTTAGGTCTGCAATCAGCTTCCTACATTTAGATTTACCAACAAATTTATTTTCTGGGCAAAAGGGTAAATCATTATGAAATTCATGTAAATAGTGTGGATATTCTAAATCTACCTCCAAAAAATATCCAATATCAGATGTATCCGATATTGTAGTTACATCAATATCTTCTAAAGCCGCATCATCATAAATCCACTCGAATTCTCCATATGGGAGATATTCTGACATGGCCCAACCATACAAATTGTTAGCATCTAGATACATTAAATATTCTGAAGGCTTACTACTATCAAAGTCTTCTAAATATTTATTATTTGCTCTAGAATATCTCTTTGAACACTGTACTAGTCCTCCTCTAATACCGTCTTGTATAAAATTATACATATTGACGTCACTTAAAAGTTCTAACCTTATGTTAGTTGTTCTTAACATCGCATCCCACGATAAACCTGGAGCAGTATAATATTGGCATGGGTCAAGTTTGTATATACTTTTACAGATACTTCTAAAATTTTGAAAAATATCTGTTAAGAGGAGAACATCTGTTTTTAAATATAATTTAGTGTAATCTAACAAGTTATTACATTTAAAAGTTGTCCAAACCGATTTAGCATGATCATAAGCTTCATCAGAAAAATGCGAATTATTTAAAATGTTATAAAATTTTTCTTTAGCAGGAAGATTAGTTTCATTAAAGCGCTCCATCGAATCAATATAAGAATAAGGAAATACTCCTTTTCTTCTGAGTAAATCAAATTGTTGTTTTTGATTATAAATTTTATTTAGAATTTGAAAATCACTGTCATTTAAATTTTTGGCTAGAGATTCTAAGCTGGAGGCCATAAAACGAAAAGAGTCTAAAAACCGAATTTCAAATCCCTGATTTTCTTCAACTGTTATAAACTTTGATAACGATATATATAGTTCTTTATTGAGAGGAATTACCTTTATATCTCCCTCAAATTTTGAAAGTTCTTTCATAAATAAGTGACAATCATAGGAGGAAAAATTGTGAAAAAATACTGGTATGAATTTGGCTATTTTATAATTAATATTACATGAGCTATGGGCTGCTCCTCTAAATTTGCCAGTTAAATGACAATGATCCCGTACTTTGTCCGCTCCTAAAATTTGCTTACATATGTGACAAATTGTTGAGAGGTTATACAAAATTGTTTCATCATTGGAGAGTGCTGTCATTGGTACGTCCTTATTTAAATAGTTTCCGTAAATTTCTTTTGCGTCATTAATTAAATTTTCTATGAATATTGTAGGAGCATCATTACCAAAATAAATATTAAACTTATCTAAATTATCATTAAAACTACACTTAATATAATAACTAAAAGCACAAGCTATATGTTTTTGTATATTTACTTGCTCGTTATCAATTTTCTCCAAATACGTCTCAAAATCAGCATATATAACGAACGGTACATCTAACTCCTTCTGATAATTTTTAAAATATAAAATGTTATTATCACCCTCTGGCATTTTCGGTACTACTCTTTTACAGTTAAGATAATGATCTTCCATTATCCTCTCATTTGGAGAGTACTGCAGACACGCGTTGCAAATGAAAACCCGTCCATGGTGGGAAGTTAAACTTGATCTTACTAATCTGAAATATTTGAATAATAATAATTTAATTTATAAAATATGTAGTTAATTTTTATTTAAATTACCTTCCGATATCTTTAATGTAAACGTAGTGACACCATTCTTCGTCCATAAGAAGAAGAAGATTTATGTGGTGATTCTTTACTGCAGATGTGAGGTAATACGGTCCAACTATAGTATTACCTTCACAGCCAAATACATTTATGCTAACATGTTCATTCTTGCATTCAAATATCTTTATATCTTTTAACTTCATTGGAAATTGAAGTTTTTCAAAATTTAGCACTTCATTTTCCACACATATTTTATCCTCATTTATTTGAATATTTCCAAATCCATTGTAATTCACAAATCCATTTGCTTCATTATATAAAAATGAAGCGATGATACACCACTTGAAACAGTATTCATCATCATTTGGATAGTTGAAACAGGCATCTTTTTCTTTATCCAATGTGGTAGTGGTATATATTTGGAGCCTCTAATGAATGAAGCCTTATTTATATTTATTTCCAAGTGCTTCATTCGTATTAGGGACCATCCACTATCCCTCTCCTGGAATTCTGACATCTTTTTACATATATACGTTTATTGTGCTTTCAAAGATTCTTCAATACTATCACTTATGGTTAAAAGTGACATTTTTGTTCTATGCGTTATGGTGGTTAGCATTATTTCATCTTCTACAATTTTAATATATTCGCACTCCACTTCTAAATTGTATTTCAATGTTATGTTTTTATTTATAGCGTTCTCCAAAATTTCAAAAATATCACGGTTTACATCTTCTAAAAACTCTTGAGGATGCAGAATTTCCTCTTTTTGGTATAGGTATGTAAGAATTCTTTCTTTGAAAGCGCTCTTAACACAACTAAATTTATTAGAAGTAGAAGGCTCACTTCTACCACTGACATGGGATGTGCTGGCATGAGTCCTTTCATGCTCCTTTAGATGTTTTTCCTTTGAAAACCATTTCCAGCATTCCGAACAATGAAGGATCTCATGTCCTTCAAGCATTTCTTTTACCACAAAAATTGATTTGCAATATTTACATTTATAAGAAGGCATATTGTTTAAAATTTATGTCTAATCACTTTTAATTATGTCAAGAGACTAATGAAAAATAACATATTTTTCCACAAAGTGGAATAAAAAAAGGCATTTTATGAAATGTCATAATTTTCATAAAAACAAAGCCAAAGACTTTTCAAATTATTTGGAGCCTGCAGATACTTCAGGGGGCCCAACATTGAATTTAGTTCCGGAGTATAAGGAACTAAAACTAATGGAGGAAGATGGGAAACTTCAACTTGATGTCAGACCATACTCAGTTCCAGAAGAGTATAAAAAAATAATGGACGAAGACGAGGATCTTCTTCTAAATTTAGATATATAATAATTTTTAAGTATTATATAAATAAAATAATAATAAGCACTATATAAGTTTAATATATTTTTATTAAATAAATAAAAATAAAAAAATAAAAAAATTGTTTTATTTATAAAATTTTAGCTATAACTAAGTTCAAATATTGCAAGCCCATTTGAAGATTGACGACCTTTGTAAATAATAGTCCAGTTTTTATCATTCAATTGCGTTAAATAGAAATCTTCCTTGTTTAAAAATTTCACGAATCGTTGCGGAAGATAAAACCATTTATTGTTATTGAAATATGTGATAACTTTTTATCCATATTGTGTTTCTTTCCACTCAAATTTTAAAATTTTGAATGGTTGATGTAAGGGAATATCATCAATTTTTGTATACTCTGCCTTAATACCAAGAGCCAATTTAATAATTTGTTCATACATCTAAAAAAAAAAAAAAAAAAAAAAAAAAAATATATATATAAATACATGAAAAGCTAAAATGCATTTTACAATAGTGATAGCTTACCATTCTGCTAACTATACTTTGAAGTATTCCTCAGATCAAATGGTAACAAATATGATTTGATTCCTCTTTTTATACAAATTTAAAAAATACTTCTTTATATTTAAATAAGTAAATTGAATTCTTTGAGTATTTCTCTTTAATATTTCAAATAGAGAAAATATTAATTTAGCTTTTCATATAGAAATATTGAGTTATAAACTAATTATGTAAATAAAATATTCTCCCATAGTTTGTTATTAGAATATTCAAATTAATCATTTCAAATTGAGAAAACATTATAAATACATAAATAATGAGCATTAAACTAATTTTAAACATGTTCTTGATATGAAAAAATGTTTAATGTGAATAAAAAATACTCCCCTTAATTTGTTATTATATATATATTTTATATTTAATATTAATCATGACCATACTCAACAACATAAAATATATCTTCATTAATGTCAAAGAACCTTACACAAAGTTGTTTTTTTCCATATAAACAAAACAATTCTCAAGTTTCCACTTTACAAAAACAAAAATAACCATATAAAAATATGTAGATGAATAAACCAAAAATACTCAAACGCTATTTATACAAGTCATCAGTTTTAAATTTCATCACAATTAAAAGTGCAAAAAAAAAAAAAAATTGTCTCCCCTGTTAAATTGTTTGTATGTACTTTTAACATAATTACATAAATACATACATACATATATACATACATACATTGGTTTTCAATTTCATAAAATGCAAAACAATTTTTCCTCATATTAATGCACTCACAAGAAAAAATTACAAAAACAAATTCATTGGTTTTCAATTTCATACAAACAATTTCCGCTTCAAAATTCCTCTTCCTCCTCATTAAAAACAAAAACAACTATTGCCTTCCCATTTCCCTACTACTACAGAAATAACTTGTTAAATAGTACTTTTCTTAATCATATAAAAGTTACATTATGTTCAAATAAGTTTACTTCGTTTTATCAGTTTATCTTTCAAATTATAATTTTTTTAATAAAGTGTGCGTTCAAATAAAACACAACATATTTTTTATAAATTAAAGATTAACGCAATAAGTTAGGATTAAAAATAAATGAACTACTTGTAGCATTTCTTCTCCAGGTTTTTCTGATATATCACTTTATATAAAAATTAATTGCTAACTATATTATTTTTTATTTTTTTAGGTATGACTTCAGAAAAATATTTAAAGAACTTTTACCAAATTTTACACAGTATCTCTCTATAAGAATTTAAAATTAATAATCATAATTGAGCACTGCTGGGGCCTTCTTAAAGTCGGTTTTGGATTCAATTCCTTTTTAAGTGCCAAAATTCTTTCACTTTATTACTGTTCAGAACGATTTCTTTACAAAAATACATTGTCGTAAAGTAGATGTTAAACACTTAAAGATATATATGCATACATACAAATATATTACATTTTCATATAACATTTAAACATGTGTAAAGGGTATATAAGATTCGGAACAGTCGAATATAACGCACTAACTTTTTTAGTTTATTTTCTTTTTCAGAGAAAGCTTTTTATACCCTTCATCACCATAGGGGGTTGGGGTATAATGCGTTTGTGCTGATGTTTGTAACGCATAGAAAAAGTTATCCAACATCTTAAAGCATACCAATCGAATCAGAATCGATCTAACAATGTCCGTCCACCTGGCTGTCTGGCTCTCCATGTAAACCTTGTGCACAAAGTAGGGGTCACAAATTTAATGATAATTCAATGAAATTGGTACGTGGACTCTTATGATACGAGGACGAAGCCAATTGAAATTGGTTGTGATTGATTGCTATTTCACCTAGCTTCCATACAATGTCCCTCCGGAATAGAGTTTAAAGACTCAAAAATGCCTTAAAAATAAGAATATTTTAATGAAATTCTGTACCAAATTTTGAAGATCGGTCCACAATTGAACATAGCTCCCATACAAACCTCTCTTCCGAAAATCACTTTAACGTGCATAAATCCCATGCGAATGTTAGTATCAAGTTAATATTCGACACAAATAAGTTTTATGAAGTAGAAACAAAATTAAACAATTTTATGAGAATCGGTCCATAATTTACCATAGCTCCCATATAAACCCACTTACTGGAATCGCCATAAAGTACATAAAATCATCTAGATCAACGCATTATTTGTATATGTTATTTTACATTTAGTAAAATTGGCCAAACGTGTAATATAAGTCCCTTTCCCGAATTTTTATGCTCGCAGACAATAGTGTAGGGTATCATATAGTCCATATCGACGACCATATCTTTCTTGTTTTGTTTTTTTTTTGTGTAAACCAATAAAGTAAACATTGCCACGTTTAGGACAAAGGAAGGAGGGGCAAAAGTAAATTTAAGAAATTATTACTAACATAAAATTATATCTTGTATGTATAAAATTTTTGAATGGCCCCAAAAAAGGTATCCTTTTCAATATAATACAAAATTTTCAAATTTTAAATTTGTTGTTGTTAGAACTTGATTCGAATTTTTCGATACATACTTTCCTTTGTAATGTGTGTATATACATATATTAAAGCATAATTCATACATATACGTATATCGAAATTCTCAAACCAAAAAAGCCAAAAATCATTTAGCAATTCTGAGTCCGTTGGTGAGAGAGAGAGAGAGGAGAAAGGAATGCCAAATTTTTACATTCTCTTTACCTCTCTCGCCTAAGAAGTCAGAATTGCGGCAAGAAAATTGTTGTGTGTAAACCCCGACTTATTTAAGAATCAGAATAATCATATAACAATGAATACCAAGAGCTCAAAATCGCCTTCATTCAGGTCTTCGATTAAAAAACACCCTTGTCCCAAATAACAATGTGTTTGCGATGCAGTGAATAGCCCTTGTAACTTCAACATAAGGTATTTCGAAAAGCTATTTACTACTTCTATTACCGGAAATTTGACATGTGCAGCAGCTTAGTTTAAAGTTCTTCGAATCAATCTTGTTTTCAACATATATATTCATATGATCACCTAAAATGCAAAAGGCCGTAAACACTAAAAAAATCAAATGTTGGGTTTTTATTGGATTATAATGTACTGATCCAAACTACATCTACACAAAAAATTTCATATTCATATCTTCAAAAATTACATTAATATTAACAAAAGTCACTTAAGAAAAAATTGGTTTGAAGAGTATTTTATGCTTTATCTATTTTTGCTTTAAGTTAACGATTACAAAATTTTAATTAATTGCTTAATTTTAAAGAAAAATTTTAATAATTGTGGTTACGACCTTTTGCATTTTCATAATATTTTTTGCTTCTGCTGTAAAGGTGTCGTTACTGCCTTTTGCATTTTAGATGACCATATATTGTTCTGTTTATTTAATAAAGGCCTCTAAAAGAAATTATTACTTTTTATTAATAAATTTAAAAAGAATCTAAGCTGGCAACCCTGAAGGGAAAACGTCAAAACTTACAACGTTCACATATAAGTGTTTATTTACTTAACAAAACTAATTAATATTAAATTTTAAAATTGTCAAAGTTTAAAAATTAATAATTTGAAGTGTGTAGAACAACAATTAATTAAAGTATGGCATCTAAAAAGTGTCGTAGTGCAGTATTTACAAAAGTGCTAAATGCAGAATGGTGATCAAAGCGGAAGATGATGATTACATACAATGAGATAAATGCGCTAAAAGTTACCATCCACAATGTACTGGTTTAAACAAACGACAGTTTGAACATTTTGTAAACAATGAGAGTGAAGAGTTCGTATGTATTGACTGTAATGAAAAAGGTGGAACAGTAAAAGCAGAATTAAGTGAAATAAAAAAAAAACTTTATATCAACAACAATAAACTTTATCAGCTGTAAGATTCGTTGACATTTATGCCTCAAAAATTTGATGAACAAAAAATAAAAAGAAAATTGATGCTGTGCAGAGTTAAAAATAATTTCTTAATAAGTGGTGTTAAAGCTAAAGATTATTGAAATGCTGTTGATAAATTATTGGAAATTTCTAAAGATGTAGGCTTGAATCTAGTTGAAAATGAAATCGAAAGTGCATATTATTTGAAAAAAAGAAACACTTACAATGGAAATGATAAACACACAATGGTCGTTAAATTTGAATCAAGCAAATCTAAAATTAAACTCATGCAAATGAAAAAAGCTTAAAAAAAAAAGAAGAAACTAAATCAGTTTTTATAAATGACTTCCTTAGCAAAGAAACCATGAATATTTTTAAACATGCCAAAACTTTAAAAACTATTGTACACCAAGCTGTTTAAACTTATAATGGGTCAGTATACTCAAAATGAAGAGAAATTTCAAAGCCAAGAATAATAAAAAGTGAAGAAAAAGTTGATGAGATATTGATGGAAGCCACGATAAGTAAATTTCAGAAGCGCAGGTCAAACCTAATGCCAGCAGCGGCTCCGGATGCTCCAAATTTTAATGACGAGGAAGATGATGAAGATTGTGCGTCGTTTTTGTCACCGGCTTAAGACATAAGTATTTATGCATAAAGAAAATAATTCTGCTAATACTTTTAATTTTTACGATTAGTCAAAATTTTTCCAATTTTGAATCGTTTTATAACTTTCTTAGTAAAATAAAATATAAGGTTTTTAATATTGTTCCTATAAATATGAGAAGTCTTTCTTCTATTGAAAAGTTTAATAAATTTAAAGAGATGATATCAATATTTCAGAAGCCAGTGTTATAGCAGTCCAGGAGACATGGTTTACTTCCAATATTTTGCAAATTTATAATATTCTAGGTTACAATGTGGTGTACTGTTGCAGATCTGACGGCTATGGTGGTACGTCTCTTTACATTCGAAATTGTTATCAATTTAATGTGGAATCGTGTAGAAGTAAAGATTTTGTAGAAACTATTACCATATCGGTAGATAACCAGAAAGTTAATGGAAAACCTTTAAAGTTAACAACATTTTACAGATCGCAGAAATGTAATATTGCAAAATTTTTAGTTTCTATAGAAACTAAAAATATAGAGGGGCTTAATAATATTTTATTAAGTTTTAATTATGAAAACTGCCATCAATTTAATACTCGTTCAGAATCAAATGCATCAATTGATAATGTTTACAGCAATATAGCGGAAAGCCTTTTAATTGATACAGTTCAATAATCTCTGATAGATAATATATAATATAATTTCATGTAAATTCAGAAACCAAATATATAGCCAGGAATTTAGGGAAATAAGTTGAAAAATTTGTGGTTATGATAAGACAAGAAATAACTTAAACAGTTACTTGCAATGTTTCCATGAATCCGGCAACACTACAGAAGACGTTTAACAATTAATATTATTTATTGATAATGCTATGAGGAATTCTACCGTAGAAAATATTGACAAGAAAATATTAAAGCATGGATAAATAAAAACCTACAATCCCTTATAATATATAAAAATAAACTTCTAAAGTAAAGAAAAAAAAACGGAAAACTAAGCAGTTTAACAGCAGAATAAAGAGAATAAGTAATGTAATTAGGAAAGCATGTAATATTTTAAAGGATGCTGGAAATTTTTAAATAAGAATCTGGGTAGAAAGACTAAAAACAACATATTAATAAAAGACTCAACGGAGGAATTGTAGCGGATAATCAAATGAAATGTGACAAATTGAATACTTACCTTGTGATAATATTAACGGTCTTAGAACGCTCACTTATTGTCAAACAACTTTTAATTTCACACATACCACTGTTTTAGAGATCGAACAGATTATTTCAGATTTTGATGTAACTAAAACCTGGGAATGTGATGATATATCTCCAAGAGTATTATTAGAATGTAAAGATATTATATCTCCTTTTCCTTTCAGAGTGCACAGAAAAAAGTCAAGAAGGCTTAAAATAAATTCTTTAAATTTTTATTTATGTTTTCCATTTTATGTTTTTAATGATTTTTAGCTACATTATGGGAATAGAAGAGAAGCGCTTTTCATGAAAATGATGTGCTGCAGAATGCGAGCGAAATTATGCAAATTTCTAAACATTATTTTTTACAGATTTTCCTTGGAATTTTGCCATTTTAAGGCGTTTGTTGTTATTAGTTCCATGTATAACTATTTTCATTTACCATTTGCAATCAAATCTAGTAAAACTAAACCAAATATTTAACAAAACTTTTGCAAAATTACTAAAATTTTCATTATGAACAATTTAATAATATCTATGAACAAAATTTTATTTATATGAAAAAAGTTTGGAAAAAAAAGTCATGTTCGATTCATAATATTTATGAAAAAAATTTTCAAATATATGAATTTTTTTCTGTGTGTTCAATAGTATAATTAATACATCCATATATCCTGACAAATTAAAAATTTCCAAAATCGTTCAATATGGTTTTAAGAAGGAATGTGTTACGGAGAAAGCTATAGTGAATGTGGTTAACAATATATGTCAAGGCTTAGATGATGGTTGTAGTGGTGTTGCCGGAATTTTTTATGATCTTTCAAAGGCTTTTGATTTAGTAGATCGTAATATCTTAGTCTAGAAGTTGAAATATTATGGAGTTAATGGAGAAGCATTAAGACTTTTAAACTTAACAAACCGTAAGCAATATGCTACAATAAAAGATTGCAAAAGTAAAATCGAACAGGTTGATTATGGAGTATCTGAAGGAAGCGTTTTAGGACCATTGCTATTCAGTGTCTATCTAAATGAGATGCAGAACATTGGATTATATGGGAAACTGTATATGTATGCAGATAATATAAGTCATTTTTACCCTTATAAGCATAAAGCAGTTGTGGATGCAGCTTTAATTGGAAAGTTCATAAGACTAAATAAACTTGTGTTAAATACTGAAAAAACAAGACCACTAAGATTTCGTTCAAATTTAATAAACAATATAAACTTTAGCATATTTGTTGGTGGAAGAGACACTTTTGAAAGCGTTTCAATAAAATATCTTGGACTTTATTTTCAAAATAATCTGACATGGAATGTGCTCTGGGATTAATTTACAAGTTTAAAAATAGGTTTAATAAGCAAGCGAAACTAATACTTTATCAAACTTTAATACATAGCGACCGAAATTATTTGGTATATGCTAGTAGAACTGAAAACGCTGCAAAAGACTCAAAATAAAGCCTTTAACGTATTCTACAATATCATTGTACAAGAATAATTCTTGAACAATTTTACCCGTAAACGGACACTATAAGTTATAGTTACTTCTTTACGTTTTTAAATCTATCCATAATATTGGTCACCACACAATTTATTTTCGACGAAACCAAACAAGATTTAACACCAGAAATAACATGAATCTTAGGACAGCAAAATGACGGTTGGAAGCTACAAAAGAACGCGTGGAATATATAGGTACTTTTGAATTTAATAATCGCCCTCAAGATATAAGAAATGTTGAAAGAATTTCTGTCTTTAAAAATAGAGTAAAAAACTATTTGCTTCGTAATTTGGAACCTCTTCTCATATAATTTATGTAAAGTAAATAATTTTATTAGTTATGTACAAATAATTTTTTTTTCTTTTTCATTTATTTATTTGTTTTTTATAATTTCTTATTTTTTCTTTTTTCTCTTTTGATATGTTAAAATTAATTGTTAAAAGTTTAAAGAATGTAAACATTTTGCCAGTTCGCCTCAATAATGTCTAAGTGATGCTGAGGGAATTCATTATATTGTTATATGTATGTATAAAGTTTGAAAAAATTACAAAAAGGCAGTCGTTGCACTTCTTTAGATTGTTTAAATATTTTATGTCCCTCATTTAAATTGCACGTATCTACATTATATCAACGCTTTGTTTCCATATGAATAGCTAAAATAGATTTAGATTTGTTAATTGGGGTCTGTATTCCTTGACAATCATGTCTTTTTATTCCCAATATGTCCATTAGATTAAAACCCAACGCCCAAATCAAAGGGAAACTTGGTAAATATTTGTCAGCACGATATGCTTTCAGCTTCTCCCGTCGCATATACGGAATTGTTGGAATATGAAAGAATTGAAGCTGTTTTTCCTTGCACACTGAAAAGCTCTATTGAAATATTTCTTTTTTATTTTAAATTCTACAACAAACAAACATACATATGTTCGTAAAATATTTGTTAAATTTTGTTTGAAAAATTATTTACACAATTTATAAATATTTACGCATCAATTTTATTATGTAAACGACTTCCCTAACTTTTACTTTTGAAAAATCGAACTTGAAATAAACAAGAGTATTTTTTTATTTTTTTATCTTCACAAAAGAAAATATAAAATTCAAGAAAAAAAAAATTGAAAACATATTTTATTCACCAAAAAAAATTAAAGGATACACAATTATTTGCAAGAGGCGTTCATGCAACGCGTCGTTAAAACGTATAAATTTACGAATTGCAAATTACGAATAAGGTTTTCAACGTTTGGATGGAAAACCTTATTATTTCAAATTAATAGAAAACTCAAAAAGAAAACTCGGAAAAGTTAACTAGTTAACTAAAGTAAAGCTCAGTAAAACAAAACTCTCTTCATACGTATAAATTAGTTCTGTAGAAAAATGTACTAACACATACAAAGAGTTAGGTTTTTTTGACAGCAGAGTTAGGCTTTTTGAGGGAGAGTTGGATTTCTTATTGACTTTTCTATGGTTAGTATGACGAAGAAAAGGGAGAAAGGTTTTACCTCTATATCTTTGTATCATGATTGATATATACATACAAGCATACACACATACATACATATATACATACATACATACATACATTAATGTCGTCGCTTCAATTAAAAAATTTCATATTCGTATCTTCAAAAATGACATCAATATTAACAAAAGTCAAAAGAACTTCATACACGAATCTGCTGTAAAATTTGTTGCATTTGAGAAAAATTTAGTATGAACTTTAACTATTTATATTTTAAGTGAACCATTGAAAATTTTTACTTAATTGCTAAATTTTAAAGTAAAAAATAAAAATTGTGATTACAGCCTTTTGCATTTTAGGAGACAATATGATAATCAAATATTTTTAAATAATATAATAGTATATCGAAAATATGATAGATAATTTTTTCATAACCAACAATTTTTGTTTAGACGATAAAATTGTATTATGATATTCGAATTTTTAACAAATCTTAACATGACATGGATTTTTTTCAGTATAATATTAACAATAACTCTATTACCCAATAAAATATATTAGACGACATGCTCGACGATCAGCTCAGGACAGGTTTTTGCAGTATAATATTAATAATAATTATATTACCCAATAAAATATATTAAACGACATGCTCGCCTATCAGCTTAGGACAGGTAAGGAAAGATGTAAAAGAAAAATTACATACAATTGTATAGATAAAATTGTATATACATTTTTTTACTTCTGAATAGAAATACGTCTAGCTACCAAAGACATACTCGTATGTACATATAATTAAAGAAAAAAAATAATAAAAAAATAAAAATATTTAAATATCTGATTTACAGTCATCTAAAGAAATTTCGTACGACAGCCAATGCAAAACGTCTACAACTTTTTTTTAATAAAATTCTTTGATATTTGCAGAAAAAAAAATGTAAGTATGTACCTAATATTAAAATCAACAAGTATCTGGTTTTTAAGGCAATTTTGATCGTCAAACATATCGTCATTTATATTTCATATTTATATTGTGACTTAACTAATTTCCTCTTTGGAATTTTTTATTATGATATTAAAGGCTAAAACACATTTGGCTTACATTTATTTGCAATATCGCAAAGATCGGGTTGCTTTTGCTAGATGCTTCAAAGAGCTGGTAGAAACTTGCCCAGAATCTGGAAGTTATTTGATGCTAGGAGAGGCTTATATGTCTATACAAGGTAAATGGCATTTACATATATACATAAGGACAATAAAATAGGTGTGAATTTCTTCATACAAAAAAGTTTTTAAATTTTATGTTTTAAAAAATAATTTCCTACTTTTCAAACTAAATATTAATAAAACGTCAATAATAGCATTAGAAGACATAATTACTTTTTTAAGTTTCCCTTATTATTCTTTCTATACCGAAGGCATACAACCCAAAAGTCCTCGCTGGGACATTATACCGTTATTATTAAAATTATTGAATTTCAAAAATAATTGTCTTAGGTTTATTCAACAATTTTAGCTAGAATTTTAACCACAAGAATTACTTATTTATTCAGAAACTTTCAGATTGTATATTAAGACCGACTTTCCCCACATAATTCATGAATTCTTTTGCTAGTGCTTTTTCTCAAGTACTCCCTCAAATTCATGAAATTAATATTTACATTTATTTACACAGACTTAAAATTACAAAATAATAAATTTAAAAAAAAACTATAGTCTATAGGTTTCCTGATGTACCCTATAGTCCACAGTGGGGCAGAATCGAAATTTTTTGGAAATAAATCTGTAACTTCTGATCGGCCGGTTGGATTTTCATTAAATTTGGTATAGGCGTAGCAGACGAGTGTACAATGTTACGGCGGAGCTAAAGCGGCTCAAAATTAGGTACCTCTGACATAAAATTTTTTTAATCGCTTGCAAAATTTTTGTTTCTCGTCCGAAATATTTTTATATATTGTTGTAGGCCCTGATAAGACCTTATAACATGCTTATATGTCCTATTTATCTCTTATAGTTTTCGAGTTATTTGCGTTTGAATTTTTAAGCACCATAATTTTGCATGTTCTTGGTCCAGTTTTTTTTAATATATATCCTAGTATTTCCGACCGATTTTATTATTTTTTTTTTTCTTAACTAGTTAAAGAACAAAATTATCTATTGAATAAAAAAAATTTAAGTCGACATCTTTACCGAGTCCAAAAATAAACGATTTTGAATTTGAAAAAGCCGACTTTTTGTGTTTTTTAGCCGAAAAAGCATCTACACTCTTTTTTATCTAAAATAAAATTTTCTTTAGCAACATATAATAATTTTGCACTTTTCTGAAAGCTAACTTCACAGAGATGACTTTAAGATAAAACACAAGCCCAATAACTCAATTGGTCATGGTACATACCCGAATTCGACCCATTTTATATGAAAGTTTTGATTTTAGACCATATTTTCTCAAATCCCAAAGCACGAAACGACAAGCGGAATATATTTTAAGAATCTTCAATATGTTGTTAAAAGTTTTGAATCAGAATCTACGGGACTTCGGAAAAATGTGGATTCTATAGCCAAAAATTTAAAAAATCCCATTTTTGGGAATTTTGATTAGTTTATTTGGGAACTCAGGAACACCCTACCGCTGATTGGAATTTGGTTATCGTGCTTTTATTTATATTAATAAGATCCACATGTCCTGCAAATTTCATTAAGATATCTTTATAAACAAATATGTTATTACAATTAAAAAATTTGTATTTTCTCCAAAAACCCCAAATTGGGCCTTTTGTTTGGTTTATTTCTAAATAGCGAAAGAAATTTTAAAAATATGTATTCCAAATTAACATATGTAATTTCCGATATTTTGCAAAAAGATTCAAGTCAATATCATGCCTCATTTCAGAAATATGGGCCTTTAAACTTTTATATTTCCAATTTATTGTATATATGATTATATTTTTACAAACTTTCAACTTTTGCCTTTAGTTTTGCGTGAATAATTACTTAGAAAATTATGAATATTTCTGTATACTTTTACTAATATCTATACACAAAATATTTTTATAAAAATAATTAATAAATATTTTTTATTTTTAATAGGGCTGCCACATTTCCTAAATTTAAGTGAATCTTTATCCTTTTCTAAGCATTCATATAATTCTATTAATGAATTTAAAATAACAAAACAAACAAAAAATATCTATTTTAACTTAATCAATAACTATTTTATTAGTTTCCATTTATGGTGTTTACTTAAATTTAACAAATGTATTTATCTATTGTTGATGGTTAAAAATTTATATATTTATGATCTAATGGCAGTGTACAGGTATACTATCCGGTGATACCTCTCTGCAGCATTTATCTATTACTGATGGGTCAAAATCTATATTTTTATGAGCTAGTAACAATGCACAGGTAATATCCTTTCCGGTGATACCTAACAGCAACATATAATATCAACGAATTCGGTATAGGTACCCTTCCAAATTGACTCTTTCAGATATTTTACCTAATGAAAATTCACAGAATAACTGTAAATATATATACCTGTGCGATTTATCTAATAGATATATATAAATGCGCAGCTAATTCTTACCAATATCATAACGACGTTGATTACCATGGTGATTACATTGAAACATGAACAATTGTGTTGTGTTCTGTGGACTTTATCTAAAAATGAACTTAGAAGCTATAGTGGAATTCATAAAAACTACATATCATGAAAAAGTCGTCGTCGTTGGTAAATCTCAGATAGAGAGCTTTTTAAAGTTGCATGACGTAAAAATGAAGTCCTTGAATCAGCGTACTAACAGATTAAAAATTAAACATTCCGATTGGATGGATACTGATATAGAAATATCGGCGTGCAAAATATCAACTGGAGCACCCTACAAAACATATGATGATTTAAGTACAAGAATTTGGAAGAAAAGACTGGCCCATAAGCAATTAATATTGATGAAATAGTGCAAACTGCATCACCAAAACGTCTTAAACGGATTGCCGAAAGTGTACCTACTCCAGCATCACAATTCAATTTTAAAGAGGAAGAAACAATTGCTTTAATGCTTGAACTGGACCTCAGCCGAAACAAATATCAAATTTTAAGAAAAGCTCTGCTTGAAAAGGGACACTCAATTCTACCATCATACAAGGACATTCAAGAAAAAAAGCAAACTATTTTACCATCTATTTCGGTTACCGAAAACGAAGCATGTGTAGAGCTATCTTCTTTGCTTGAGAATACAGCTACCAGGATAATTGCAGATTTTTCTGCAGATCAGTTGCAATCAGTTCCTGAATACAAGCATGCTAGTGGAAGTAAGAAAATGGCGGATTATAAAAGCGTATTTATAGCATCTTTGGTGCCATTGAGAATGCAATCTTACTCCTTAAAGCAATCTTCATCAAAGTGTAAAAACTCATTTGAAGATATATGACTTAACACCACTCCAGGATCAAAACATTTTTGCAGACCTATTTGGTTCGAATACCAAGGGAGTCGAAGACAACAACAAAGGATTTAGTGGAATATATTAAAGATGAAATAAATGATTTACAACCTCTTTCAAAGGACTAACATACTATCAAAAGAAATGACACCAACAGTACATAAAGTATTGTGCCATGGCGAAATTATAATTGTACGAAATATTCTTCCACTTGGAAAGCTTACAGAAGAGGCTCACGAAGCAAGAAATAGAGATTTTAAGCGCATTTAAAGGATATTTTTAATAGCCTATTGTTATCATCAGACCCTGTACTATCATCAATGAGAAAACGTTGGATTTATTATGAGCCTTTATCAACTCAAAATACTGAAGACTTGAAGGACCTTTATTATCTTTTAGATATGCATACAGATATAACAGATTATTTTATAGAAAATAAGTAGAATAAGTTTAAAATATTAGAAAAATTGTCTACATAAATTTAATGTAAATAAGTATTAAGAAATCGTATTAGAAATAGAATATTTATTAAGGAGTATGATAAATAGCAAAAATAACAATATTGATTATGTTAAAATAGACATTTTTTGTTTGTTTTGTTATTTTAAATTCATTAATATAAATATATGAATACTTAGAAATGGATAAATATTTACTTAAATTTGGGAAATATGGCAACCCTATTAAAAATAAAAAATATTTATTAATTATTTTTATAAAAATATTTTGTGTATAGATATTATTAAAAGTATACAGAAATATTCATAATTTTCTAAGTAATTATTCACCCAAAACTAAAGGCAAAAGTTGCATGTTTGTAAAAATAGTCATATATACAATAAATTGGAAATATAGAAGTTTAAAGGCTCATATTTCTGAAATGAGGCATGATATTGACTTGAATGTTTTTGCAAAAGATCGGAAATTATATATGCTAAAGGATAAGCTTAATTTGGAATACATATTTTTAAAATTTCTTTCGCTATTTAGAAATAAACCAAACAAGAGGCCCAATTTGGGGTTTTTGGGGAAAATACAAATTTTTTAATTGTAATAACATATTTGTATATAAAGATATCTTAATGAAATTTGCAGAAAATGTGGATCTTATTAATATAAATAAAAGCGCGTTATCCAGATTTCAATCAGGGGTAGGGTTTTCCTGAATTCCCAAATAAACTAATCAAAATTCCCAAAAATGGAATTTGGCTATAGAATCCACATTTCTCCGAAGTCTCGAAAAGTCGTCTTTTTAAAATTCAAAATCGTTTATTTTTGGACTCGGTAAAGATATCCACTTCAAATTTTTTTTATTCAATAGATAATTTTGTTCTTTTTAAGAAAAAAAAAACTATTAAAATCGGTCGGAAATACTAGGATATATATGAAAAAAACTGGACCAAGAACATGCAAAATTATGGTGCTTAAAAATTCAAACGCAAATAACTCGAAAACTATAAGAGAAAAATAGGACGTGTGAGCATGTTTTTAATAGGTCTTATCAGGGCCTACAATAATATATAAAAATGTTTGAAATCGGAAGAGAACCAAAAATTTTGCAAGCGATTAAAATTTGTTTATGTCAGAGGTATCTAAATTTGAGCCCCCTTAGTTCCGCCCCTGGGGGGACTGTTGTGCCCCCCCTTCCAAACGTAACATTGTACACTCCTCTACTACGCCTATACCAAATTTCGTGAAAATCCAACCGGCCGATCAGAAGTTACAGATTTATTTCCAAAAAATTTCGATTCTGCCCCACTGTGTAGTCGAATTGAAACTCAGCCCTGTTCCTCTCGACTCACTCTGAAAACAGCAAACGTATTTAAGTTCTAAATACTTTGTTTATAATATTTTTTTTTTCAATTTCGAATAATTACTTAAATTATTGACTGAAATATATTAGAGACTAACCGCTGTTAAACGTGATGGGAAAAGCAATGCAAAACCAAATATTCTTTCAAAAATTCTAATCTCAATAATCATCTATAGATTAAAATGAAATTCCGTGCCTTACAAGCAGAATAATGTAAGAAAAACCCAATCACAGCAAGTCAAAAACAAAATGTAAAGCCCATAACATGTTTCTCTCCAATGGTAAGTAAAATTACCGCAAAACTATTTGGTAATATTTCGAGCTTCTGGACATAATAAATTAAATTTATAAGCACACAAAATTAAAGTCATTGCAATGAAGAGTAAAAATCAGTTACACCTTGCATGTTTCGTATAATTTTTATCGTTACTTAAAAACATGACCTTTTTCAGAGCTTAGCGAAAATGGTTCCAAAGGATAACAGAAAACCAAAAACATTCAAATTATTTTCTCAAAAGACATCAAATTAAAGTTTGCGGTAAGTCTTGTGCTTGCTTAAAGTGCTGGTAAATGAAATTGCCGCTTGGACCATAATGGGATAATGCAAAACAGCCACGAATAAAAGTTTGGCTCCCCACATAGTTTTTAGTAGCACCCGTCAACAACTGTCTGGCATAAATATACTTTTGAAGATCACTCCATTAAACTGTAGTGCACAATCTTCAAAATATCGCAGCCATTGGTTCACCTCTGCTTGGCCTTCTTCAGAGAACTTCGAAAGACTTTCTTTGATATCTCTTAAAATAAATGTGTAATGGTGATTCGTACTGTTACCCGAAGCCTATCATCATTCACATTACCTACACATTGGTAATGCCTAAGTCTCCCAGTCTATGACGTATATATCCTGTATTCAACGTCAATATCACTATAAACTCCCTAATATAAAAAAATTTAAGTATCCGAACAATATGCGCACATAATTCCAAAAAATACAACAACAATAACACACAAGAAGAAAAAAACTACGCAATTATTGGCCCTTTTAGCAAAAGCAAAACTTTTTTCATCTAAATTTATTTATTGAATCTTCACAAAAGTAAGTGAACTAACAATAAGTCTTCAAATCTTAACTCTAAACCTTAATTAATATTAATATTAAGTCCAACCACTGCCGGACGAAAAACTATATGTAAAAAAAGGGTTTAGCTTAGGCGGAGGTCTGTTGTGTTCCTTCTTCTCAAATGGTTGTAGCCATCGCTTCTCATTATGTTTCGAGGAAGTGGGTTGGGGAGTACTTCAAGCTTTCTCAAATATTTTTCTGCATGTTTTCTTATTTCATCTTTGACAACAGGAACATTATGGTCCTTGTGAATGTTTTCATTTTTCACATATCAGGAAGCTGTAGTTATCATTCGTAGTCTTTTATTTTGGAGTCTTTGAATTTTTTCACCATTTAAATCTGAGGCCGTGCCCCATAGTTGGATACCATAGCACCATATTGGGTTTATAATTGAGTTATAGATAAACAGTTTGCAGTCTAGACTTAATTTTGAATTTCTACCAATAAGTCAGTTAATTTGAAGTGATTTTAACTTCATTTGGGTTAATTTTGTATCTATATGTGATTTTCACATAAGCCGTCGATCTAGGTGCATACCAAGATATTTTACTTCCGCTTTTTGGGGTATAATCTGATTATTTATTAGCATTGGGGGGCATGAATCTCTCCGCAACGTGAAGGTAATATGTATACATTTCTGTTCATTCGCTTTTATTCTCCATTGCTTCAACCTTTTTTCTAAATAGAGTATATGATCTTGCAAGAGTTCAGATACTTCTTGGGGGGTTTCATGAACGCCTAGAATAGCTGTATCATCTGCAAATGTTGATATATGGGTTCGACTATTAGTTGGCATATCAGAAGTGTATATTAAATATAAAAAGGGATGCAGTATACTGCCTTGGGGTACACCAGCTTCAATGGACTGTGGTGAGCTTATAAAGTCTCCCTCTTGAAGAACAAACTTTCGATGAGTTAAATAGCTTTCCAGCAGCTTATGTGTATTTGTGGGTAAATATTGTTTAATTTTAAATATTAATCCTTCGTGCCATACTTTATCGAAGGCTTGAGAAACGTCAATGAAGAGAGCAGAACAATATTTCTTTTCTTCATACGTTTAGATATAACATTTATAAGTCTGTGAGTTTGTTCTATGGTTCTATCTTTTTCTCTAAAACCAAATTGATGTGTTGGAATACAATCGAAACGATTCATTATTGGTTTCAACTTTTTCATTAATAGCTTCTCAAACAGCTTTTATATATTAGACAACAGGATAATAGGTCTATACGATTCTATTTTAGTGTGATCTTTTTCGGGCTTAGGAATTATTGTAACCAATGAGACCCTCCATTCTGGTGGATAATATTCAAGGCGTAATATAGCATTAAAAATAAAAAGCATTACTCTTATTACTATCCGGGATAGCTCCAAAAGCATCTTGTTACTGGTTTTGTCAATACCAGGAACATTTTTGGAGTTTAAATCAACAATACCTTGTCGATCTCTCGAATCTTAAAACAAAGGGATTCAACTGCTCTAAAAAGGGGTAAAACAGGTGGCAAATCCTTAAGTCATCTGATAAATTTGGGGAAAGCACCTTCTTTAGATGACTAACAAACAGATTCCCTTTTACGCTATCATTTCTTTCCCAGACTCCATTTGTATTACTTAGAGGAGGTCTACTTGTAACTGTTCTTTTCAACTTTCTCGTAGCTCGCCATAGTGAGTAATTCAAATACGGGGTAGCATCTAGGTTCTCCACATATTTATTCAGTGATTCAATTTTTTGATACTCTAGTAGCTCATTAAGGCGCTTTTGGCATTCTCTTAGCTTCGATCTGAGTTGAGGGGATCTGTGGAGTAGCCACTCTCTTCTTTCAGTCATGAGCCGTTCGACATCCACAGAATAAATTCTATTATATCTATTTTGTCGGGGGGTTAGGGTAACATGTTAGGTAACAGCAAGTTTTAAACTTTTTTCAAAATTATTGAGAGAGAGATCGATATCTTCTGGTGTTCTCAGCGATATATTTTCCGTGCAATGAGTGCTAATATATTTTCTATATTTCAAACAGTTTATTATAGTGTTAGATATCGCTGAGATACCAGTGGAGTACACAATTTCTCGGGGGTTCAATATAGTAACAAAATTGGGTGAATGATCTGAAGATAATTCTAAAGGTTTAATATGAATTCCCTTGGTAAATTCCTCGTGAAAGCGAAATCGATGACATCCAGTATTTTATTTGAGTTAGTAGGCCAATACGTTGGTTCTCTGCTCGAAATAACATTCAAACCCATTTTAGAAATTGTATTAAACAAAACACGACCTTTAGGGGTTATAAGTCGTGATCCCCAGAATGTATGCTTAGCGTTATAATCGCCAGCTGCCAGGAAACGGGGTCCTAGTGATTTATAAAAATTTTCATATTGATTTTCTGAAATTGAAAACCTGGGGGGTGAATATATGGATGAAATCACTAAGTTTCTGTAACAATCATCAATACAGATTGTTTTAGCTTGAAGATAATCTTTACGAAGATCACACATTAAGTAGATACGGGTTTTTATTAAAATGCCAGAGCCTCCATATGCTCTATTTCTTGGATCTTTAGTATCATAAAAAGCATATCCATTTATCCTAAATAAGCTTCTTGACGTCAAATGGGTTTCGAAAATAACATTATATATAGATCATGACTTTCAAGAAAATATTCGAATTCATTTTTGTGTTGGCAAATACCGTTGGCGTTCCAAAAACTTATTTTTAGGCAGTTCATGGTTTGTTCAGCACAGCTTGAAATAACATAGATTGCATTTTAAGCATTTCTTGCATCATATTGCTCATTGAATTTGTAAAATTATTTACCGATTGAACGAGAGAATCGATTGTAGCTTCTAGCCGTGTAAAATTGAAAGCGGGTATTTGCTCTCTTGACTCTGGGTTCATATTGTGATTAAATTTATTTTGATGTTGATAGTCCTGCGTTAAGGATTGGTTGTTGTTAAGGCTTTGTTGTCGGAGGACTGTTGTTACTGGCGGTAATTGACTTTGAGGATATTTATTACATTGCGATGAATTGTGAAACTCTCCACAAACAACGCATACGGGTGGCAATCTGCAATAAGTCTTGGTATGATCATATTCTTGACAATTTATACATTGGACTAGGTGTGATTGTTTATGTGGTTCTTCTACAGTAATTTTGCGATGTAATAAATATTTTATGTTTTATATAGGGTGAGTTTCATTTTTTTTCAGTTTCGTATCGCCGGGTTCTAGTTCTACACGGAGAGTTTCATTTTTTTCAGCTTCATATCGCTGGGTTCTAGTTTTACACGTTTGAGGAATTTTCTCCCGATTTCTAATATTTATAACATTTTTAATCTTAATGCCTTTGTCCTCCAGACTTTTTTTGATTTCAACAGGTTCAACACTAGAGTCAATACCCTTTATAACAATCTGTAGACCTTTGCTACCTTTCAGTTGATAAGTATAGAAACTTTTCTGTATTTTGGTCTCATGAATTGTACTTCTTTTAATGGGGATCACCAAAAAGGAGTTTTCACCAATCAATGAGATCAAATTTCGAACCAAAGTGTTCGAGTTAATTTCTTTTAGATAAATAGGTGGTGGTTTGGCTGGCCTAATTGTACTAGCGGGTTCATTTTCCTCACATTGCAAAATAGAAGAACGGTTTTCAGTGTTCGGTCTATCAGAGTTACTATCCTTAGATAATTTTGCAAAAGGTTCTATTTTCTAGGGCTTAGGGCTTCATCGACGTTTTAAAACTGTAATGTATCGATCCATTCCAACTTGAATTTGAGATTTATTGTCATTACTTAAAGGGTGCCCAATCTTGGGTGTAGCACCAGTTGAAAGGTTAATTGTATCGGGTATGCAATTTTTTAAAGAATTCGTCAAAAATTAATTTATGACTTGAATGCAAAACATTTTATATTTGGTAGTCCTTAGAAATCTCTACAAAAAAAATGCTTACACATACAGGTTATCTCTTTTAGTTTAAGAGCTATTTAGGTCGAAACAAATTTTACCCTCATCTTTAGCCTAGTTTTTTAAACTTGGGGGCCTTAATTTAGGCACTAAAATTTAATAAATAAATAAATTGAAAATTTCCAATATATTTCTTATAAAATTCTAAATAATATTGCTGCAAGAATCATATAAATACCTATATCTATCCCATAAAAAGTTATATTAATCTAAAATTGAAACTTTAAAAAAATTTCACATTTTTGGGGTTATTTTCCATAAAGGTGGTGTTCCGGACTACAGAATTTTTGTAATGGTTTCAATCATAACGCAAAAAATCGGAGACGCTTTGGGCAACAGTTTCCTCCCAAGCCCTATCCAAACTTTGTCAAAAAGTTTTTAAAATTTGTTTGTAAAATTTTCAAATGTCAACAGAAAAGTATACTGGCTATATACCCTCATATGTTGGTTAAAGACACAAAATATATTTTCTGAGCCACGCCTTTTACAACGACGGTGTGATCAATTTTTGAAACAAGTTTTCCCTGGGCTGGGATGTTGGATATTCTGATATTAAAAATTGGGTGTTTTTGTAATTCCCTGATTTTAAACAAGTTTATATTATGCCAAAATTTGGAATACCTCTACTTGTTTAAATTTTATTTAGGTCCAAATGTATTTCTCAAAAATATGCTTAAAATCAGAATTTTAAGTTTTTCGTATAGTGGTCTCAATATATAGAATTAGTACTTTTTAAAACCATTTGTTTGATCCTTGTCTGCGTAGTTACGGTAGTAATAATAAGAATTTCCTTTACAGATAATCGCGATATCGTTACGATTTTACTTCGAAGTCTTTGGGTTTCTGCCGCATCAATTTCTTCTAATTTTAATTTTTAGTTACTATTTTGTATAACGAAATGGTTCCTTTAGCCTGGAATCAAGAAGTCTATCTTTATTATTATTATATTTAAAATAATTTAGATACAACTTAATGAGTAGAATATTAAAATCGAGCATTTTTAAAGCATCTACCTTCCGTTTTATGTGTTACATGCAAAGAAAAAAATGGTTAATAGCCATATAATGGTTGAAATATTGGCTTCATATTATGTATATAACAATAATATGGTTAAATCACAAGAAAAAATGTGGTTGATCAGCAACCATATTTTTGTTAAATATGTACTTGATTCATGTATACGGCAATAATATGGTTGAATCACAATACAAATATTGTTGATCTGTAATCATATTGTTGTTGCATACGTACTTGATTCACGTATGCAGCAATAATATGGTTGAACCACAATAAAAATATTGTTCATATGCAACCATATTTTTTGTTGTATATGTACTTGATTCATGTATACAGCAATAATATGGTTGAATCACAAAAAAATATTTTTTATATGGAGTTTGACAGCAGGATCCTCAAAAACAAATAATGTATTTATCAACATTCCTCGTTCTTTGCTGAGAACATAAATATTATTCAACATGGTATTCAATTATTTAACAGTAGGTGTAAATGTTGGAAATTAATTGTTAACGACGCAATTAGAGGCAAACATATTGTTGTCAACATGCCCACAAATAACTAGCTCTATGCAAGAAACACACTAAATTGAATAAAAACCAGCAAGTATACTTATTGTCAAGTACTAATTATGTGTATTGTTGCCAATACAAAACAAACATTTTGTTGTTAATTCAAATTACAAACACAATATATAAAATTTTTAGGTATTGAAAATATTTTTTTTTTTTTTTGCACATAGAATTTTAACAACAATAACGTAGTTCTTATTTAAACATATTGCTTAGCATGTTGCGCCAACAATATAATTGTGAATTGAGAACAAAAGTACAATTGCTACAACAAAATTGTTTTTAATATAAAATATATTCAACAATAACGATGTTTGCGTTGACAATATATTATTGCAAAATGTTTTTTTCCTGCGTGTAGGTACTCATAAACGTAAATGTAACATACTGAACTGATTTAATAAGGTAACACCATCTCGGAAAGGATTTTTTAAACAAATTTTTTATTTGGAGTTTGACATTTTAACAAATCAACAACCATGGATTTACGTGACAGCTGTAAGAACAGCATTAACAACTTTTTATTTCAAAACACTAAATCAGCGTAAACCACGCTGCAAAAGTAAACTAATTGGACACATTTTTGCAATTTTTTCGCTAAAAGACTTTGTAAAGTGTTTTAAAATAAAACTTAGTTAGAGCAATATATTTAGATTAAAAATTGTTGCTATAAATTAATAAATGGTATTTTTTATTAAAACGCTTATTAAACGCTTAACTTAATGATATCACTGATGTTGATGTATACAAAACAACAACAAAGTACTTGCTACATTTACGTTTTTTAAGTAACCATAGGCGAATTCAAACAGGTGAGCTCACTTAATCAACTGATTGTTTTTTTAGTACTTCGAACTATCAAACTGCATATATGTTAATGAATTCACCGTATTGTTGTTTTTGTAGAACTCCTGGCACTTGTTTCATTCCGTTATGGGTTTCTCCTAACAAATAACTTTCTATTCGTTTCACTCTCACACAGCGTAGCTAATATTTTGACAAATATTGTTGTATGTACATACGTATTTTTGTTTCATTGGCTCATGAGAACATCCCGAACGAGCCCCAAATTGTAGTTTTAAAAGTATGTTCACGAATACTTTGTAGTTTTGTGGCTATTTTTAAATCACTATAAACTTTAAATAAAAAACATCTCACTTCAATTCATTAAATTAATATTTACGCTTATTTACACAGACTTAAAATTATAAAATAAAAAGAAAACTATAGTCGAATAGAAACTCAGTTCTGTCCCCACTCGATTCACTCTGAGAAAAGTGTTTTTGTTACCCTCTGAAAATAAACCTTGTTATGTTTTATAATGTTTCCCAAAATATTTCGGTTCTACTGATGACCGTTCGTGAGCTGGACCGTTAAAACAGGTATTTTTTAATTTTTTTGAAAATGTTTGTGGCATCATTTCAATATTTATATATTCCACAAAATATCCTATTTTTCAAGATTTTTTAACAATATTGTTTATTTTTTATGTTGTTTTTTAATGAAAATTCAAATTTTTACATTTTTGCTTGCTTTAAGATATAAGTTTCTGGTGTTTGATTAATTTTTATTTCAATATTTTTACATTTTCACTGTTTATTAATCAGTATGGTTATTCTTTTTTTGATAAGAACTAGCCGTTTGAATTAAAATATTTACGAAAATTACAAAAATATTAATGCAAAACAAAAAATGTTATTATTAAATTAAAAAATATAAGTAATTTTTTACAAAAAATGTTTGCGCTTGTGCGATTTAACTTTATTTGCATATAGCCTAAGAAATCTAAATTGAGACCTTCAAAAACTCATAAATATTTTTTTACCTGGTATTTGATTAATTTTATTAGGATCATGCTCTTTAAGTGCTGGCGGATATAAAAGTGCAATTTATCACACTTTCAGTAAATTAACTTTTTTAATTCTTTTTGTATTTTTTACTTTCACTGTTAATGTTATTTATTTTTTAATAGTACTTTTGCAATATTCGTAAATATTTTAATTCCAACGGGATCTTATCAAAAGGAGAATGTTGATTGACTGTTTTTATAAAATTTTATATCAGATTGACTGTCTGATAAATCGCAAGAATATTGAAATAAAAATTAATCAGATACAAGCAACTTATTTCTTCAAACAAGCAGAAATTTCAAAATTTGAATTTTTATTAAAAATAATGAACAATATTGTGAAAATACTTTAAAAAATAGGATATTTTGTGGAATATATAAATATTTGCTATATGTTGCCAAGGGTATTTAAGAAAGAGGAAAAAAAAACATATCGGGGACTTATATTCAAAAGATTTCGAAAAAATGTATGACGTCAAACGCTTTGTTTTGGGTTCTTTATAAGTGGTATCAATTTTAAAAGAAAAATTAATTCTAACATATTTTTATTTTTGGGTTATCTACACGACATATAATTTTTTTATTAAGAAAACATGAGCTATCTGCATATTTCTATTTGATTTTACCAAAAATTTTACCTTTTACACCTATAATTTTCGATAAACAGAATGACTATATGAACATTTTATTTTTATTGATAATATATAACTTCGGTCTTAAAAAAATATACCGCGTTGCAAAATTCTGAAAAATGAGTGAAAGAAACAGTTTTTATGCTTTCCTGAGCAGTGGATTTTCTGTTGAGAGAAACATAATTATATCTCCGATACGGTGCATCTAAGTATATACCGGAAAATTTTAATGACTGTCCCTTAGGGCCATTATATTAAAAGCACTCACAATTTGAAGGAATAACTTTCTATCAAATTGCATAGTTGGATCAGAGTTGGATGTAAGAGTAGTGGTAGCAATCCTTCACCAAAGTATTAATCATCGCACACTAGTACAGTGATGTTCTTAACTTTTGACAACCACGGAGACACAGGCGTCCCAAGCCAAAAATGCAAAATTTCTAAGAAACCTAAAAAATTATAAGTTCTTTAAATATAATGTATTTTTATCCGATCGTAAACTCCTACTCCTAAAAAATAATAAAATAAAATCCAAGCATGCAATAGATCCTACATAGTAAAAATAATTACTTTGTTTCCTATAACTTTATGTGTCTGAAAAGGTTAGATTTTGTGTGATCCGCTTTCCTACCAAGTTTCGTAGTTGAGTGCGGGTATGTGAGGAAGAATTTATATCCTTGTGAATTACAAAATTATCAGTTAAGTTGAAAAATTTTAAATTACACAGTTGTCAATAATTAACTTGAGAATGGGACGAATACTTTAAGACATACCACAGTTTTGATTTGCCTGTTTATCAACCTCCAGTAGGAGTGAATAACGTTACTGAAAAATATTTTTTCAGAATGTTTTGATTTTTGATTGCAAACGATTTTAAAAACAAACACCATATTCTGTTTTGTTATTTCTAGCCTTAAAGTTTTAAAAATTTGCATGTAAGAGGTGTAAAACACTATAATTTCGCACCTGAAGAGTATGTGGGATTTGCCTTCCAAACAAACTCTGCTATGATTATTTGAATGTTTATGTTAATATAAGACCGGCCGATTTTACCGATTTGCTTAAAAATACATTTTCTCGAATTTGAGTAAAAATGAATATTTTCTGTCTATGATGAAATTTTTTTGAAATTATATTTTTAAATATTAACAACTTTATAATATCGGAACTTTTATGTAATTACTTCCATGAAATTTAAACATTTTACTTTTTTAATGTAAAATCATAAATTCAGTAGTTTAAAGTTTGTTTTTATCGAGCACATTTATTAAAACGAAAAGGTACACAAATTCAGTTTGTACAAAAAGTGGACGTAAACGTGAGCTCGGAGAAACTACCATTTGTTATGTTCAGTTACTCTACCGATGAAAAAAGTACGTGACATAGATTAAAAATGTCGTATCTAAATTATATGTGGACCATTATTTAATGACTGCTTCCCTTATAGTTGATGTTTTCATTGGTACTGAAAAACAACGACAACAAAAAACTAAGGCATATTTGTTTTTTTTTTTTTCCAACTTTTTGAAGCGTCTGTGTAAGCTAGAGACTTCACAGAAAAATTGTAACTAAGTAAATACACTATTAACCGAGTTTTAGGCCAAGAAGCGTTATTAAATTTTTTTGAAGCTATGGAACTTGTTCGTTTTTGAAGCTATGGAAACGTAAGAATCATCAAACTATCTCCCTCAATGCTTGAGAAAACCTATAACTCCTTCTGCCTTATTAATTATTTGCGAAACGTGGGAATTAAACGATAGTTTACTATCAAGCAATGCACCCAGATCAAGAAATTCTTCAACTAGTTCGAGTTGATATTCATTTTTTGTGTATCTACACAGTACTGTATTTCTCTTGTACAACATCATGTGTTTGCACTTTCTTAAATTCAGGTCCATTAGATTCATCATACACCAATCATAAAGATTGTCAAGATCTGATTGAAGTATGAAACATTGATAGAAATAGTTAAAGCTATAGAACAGCTTTATATCATCAGCATACGTTAATATTATAGAATTCTTAATGCATTTATAAATGGTAATAATAAGGGCCGAGATGACCACTTTGCGGAACACCGGATAAAATAGGAATAGTTTTCGATGTGCAATCTCTAAATAATATATCTATTTTTAAGATAGAAAGAAATTAATTTAAGAAAAGCAAGAGAAATTCCGAGTTTATCCGATTTGAGCAATAGAAGATCGTAATTGACTTTATCGAAAGCTTTACTGAAATCTGTATATATTGTGTCTGTCTGTAAACCGGAATCAAATGCAGATGTAACTAAGGTTATGAACTCCAAAAGGTTAGTAGTAGTGGAACATCATTTTCTAAATCCAGCTGGAATGGGGAAAGATAAAAAACAACTTGGTGCAAAAGGATTTCAGTAACTATCTTTTCGAAAAGTTTTGGAATAACACTTAATTTAGCAATACCTTTATAATTGGAAATGTTGGATCTATTTTTGGATTTAAACAAAGGTATAATATATGTATTTTTCCAAAATACATATATTATTTTCATGAAAATAACCACTAAATGTTGATATGTTGGATAAATAGGTTATTGGAGATATAAGAGAATGTAAACATTTTATAAGAACGCAGCTTGGAACACAGTCAGGTCCACATTTATCAGAATATTTTAGATTCTGTACAGCTGTCATTACCATCATGAATTGAATATGGATAATTGGAAATTTGATGTAATTCTTTATCAGAATAGGCGGATGAGAAGAAAGCAGCAAACATATCGTAAATATCTGCATCGTTTGAGAATTCTTTATCTCCAAATTTCATCATGGACGGATCCAGAGATTCGACGCTTAGAATTTGCAAACTGGTAAAAATATTTTGGATTATTTTTAAATTTTCTTTTCACCTTAAAAAGATTTATAGTTATTGTAACATTGGATATTTTTTTAATTGTAAACAGATAAATCGGACTTTTGTATTTTCGATAATGTTTGTTTTTCAAATTTTTTAAAACTATTGAGCTGCTTTGTACTCCAAGGCGGTCCATGTGCAATTCTTTTTATGAGGGCATACATTATTGTAAGGATTATATTCGAACCAATTTTCCGAACAAAATAGGTGATTTAATTTGGAATAATCAGAAATCAAAACAGAATTATTAATTTCTTAATCAGATTTATTTCGGATCCACGTTTTAGTGATATTATGATCAATATCAAAGCTGTCTAAATAAAGGGATTTTAACTTTGTGTTGTGTAAATTTGGACATCATTATAATCTTCATTGGCAATGTTCGTTTTAATATTCAATTCAACATTATTTATTGTTGTATCTACTGAAAAATGGCTAGCAAATATGGTTGGAACTATAACTTTTAAGGGCTTTGAAGTTACTGCTGAAAATGAATTTATAAGTGTTGTTGAAAACACCTAAATTAGTTGAGATTTTTAGTAAAATAAATTCTGGAGGCTTACTAGTATCAGAATTTGGAATTATGGGCAGGTTTGGCGAATTAGATATCGTAGAAGTAACTAAAGTTGACTCTTATGGAATTACATTACATTTGAAGTATGATGAGGCTGAATAACATTATTTGAATTAGGAGTTACAACAGGAGCATGACTACTACTTGGATTTGCGGTTGGTAACGGTATAGAATCGTTATTAGTAATAACCTCTGTACTTTTAGGAATACAACGGGATGATGACTTAGTAGTTCTTTTAGCTTTTGATATCGGAGAAACAGCAAAATAATATAAATTTGTGAACTTAGAAAAAAGTTCACCGCATTTAGTTCGTTCTCCTTGTAGAGAAGAAAAATCTTTTTTAATTCCATCGAACTCAGCTTTATAACTTTTAAAGAATTGTAAAATTCAATGCAAATTACTCTGCAATTTGGACAAGTTCACTGCAAGTTTTTAACATTATCGGATAATGCATCTGTATCACGAGCTTTGAGCCACTACATTTTAAGTGGTAATTTCCCAAACACAACCAACAGGAAACCACACGTTCTTCACCGGAAATACTGCAGTTTTTATTAATACAGTCTTTATCGAACTATTATTAGGGGCACACTAATACAAATGTTATCTAGGATTAAAACCAGTAATATGTAATTGAATGACAACACTGCGGATAGTTAACAAAGACACTAATTAAATTGTTGATCTTAATAATGGAAAACGGAGTGGTAATATTGAGTAAAATATAAAACGGAATTGTTTTTTGACAAATAGAATTATACCAAATGTATGTATATCCATGAACATACAAAAACAATTTCATGTAAAAATAAGTCTTAGAGTACACATTTTATTATTTTTGTTGTTTAAAATAATAAATACAACAAATTTAATTAAGCCTTTATTAAAATTCAATTCAATGAACTTAAATATTCAATAATTAAGATCTATATGTTGAATACTTATCTTAAATAAAATAACTAGAAAAGACAATTATTGATGTTGTTTTAAATTAAGAAAGTTTTATAAAAGCTCAACACAATAATTCTCAGAGCCGAAATTTACAAGGTTACCAGACTTATTATGATAGGATAAAGATTCCCATGAAATTTGAGGGCTCTCACTGTAATATGGGCGTGGCATCCGATCAAGATCCAACATAACCTATAACATTTTACAGTGTAAGTACTATCTGTGCGCCAAATTTCATGTAATTAGCTTCATTAATAACGTGTAAAATTTAAAAATAGATTTTTTGAAAGTAGGCATAAAATATGGGTGGGACGTCAAATCGAAATATAACACAGCACTTCGGCACTGGCAAATTTAGTGAAATTCGATTCAGTCGCTTAGACGTGATTAATACACAAACAAACTTACACCTCATTTTTATAATATATATAAGGATACTATCATTTAACATGTTACTGCATTAGCGGACTTGCTGGACTCCTACATAGACCAGATGTAAACTTGGTAGCTTTTTTATTTAGCAAAAAAAACGAAATGTAACACTCCTAACTCCCGTAGGAACAGTTATAATATTGATGCCTTCAGAAAATGAATAAAAATCATCTCAATCGCACCTTCTAATGATTCCAATTTCATGCCTCCAGGTTTGTAATTATAAAGAAATATCAAAGGAATGATATATCATACCACCTTGCAACTATTTATGAGTTCATCATTAAATAACACATGGGTATTGTGTCGGCATTAACAACAATGAACTTTTTAAATATTGTAGTTAAAAAAGTCCCAAAAATAAAATAAGTAATTAATAGGATTTTCAAAAAGTACCAATATATTTCTGATAAAGAAATTTAATATTTTAAATTTACTTCTATGGTTTTGGTTTAGAAGATTCATAGGGTACTATTAAGTATCAACTTTTACATCTTTAACGTTTGAAGGTTCAAAAACTACCAAATTATTTCTATTATTTTTTTGCACAAAATAATGTGACTAATAGAGCTTGTGGATTCCCACCCACATAAAACCTTATATATTTAATTTCATGCTTCTATCTTGATTATTACAAAAACGTCAAAGAGTAATATTAGAATAACGAAATAGTACCACAAAATCCCTTTTATGTATTCTCATTCACTTAAGACCATATATCTTCAATTTTATGTTTCTATGCTGAATATTATAGAAAATTCAAGAAGTACTATTAGGACCACATACATATATTCAAGTGTATGTTAAAAGAAAGCTCACAAAAGAAGAATGAATACTATAGAAAATTCAAAATGTACTATTGTAAGAACGTACTATTGTACTATTGTTGATTCTCACTTACTTAGGATCAAATACATATATTTAAGTTGATATTTTTAGGTCTAACATTATAAAAATTCAAAAGTACGATTAGAAGAACGAAAAAGTAACACAAAGTCCCCTCCTGATGATTCTCATGCACTTAGGATCATATATCCTGAATTTCATGTTTCTAGGTTCAATATTTTGGGAACTCTTACCCACATATATCCATATCTTTAATTTCATGTTTCTTCGTTCAATTTTATAAAAATTTCAAAAAGTACCATTAGAAGGACAAAAAAGTACCACAAAGTCCATTCTTATGAATTCTTTCCCACATATAACACATCTCAATACGGGAGAAGGGTACATAAAATTCGGCAAAGCCGAATATAGCTATAAGGCTCTCACTACAATAATCCGTTAGATATGCCATAATGAGTAATTGCTTTATATGCTCCCTGTTCCGATCTATTTTAAGTTAATCGGTTCATCCGTTTGAGAGTTTTAAAAAGTCGTCGTAAAATATGGGCGTGACATCCGATCAAGATCCAGCACAACCTATAACATTCTATAGTGCAAGCACTATCTGTGCTCCAAATTTCATGTAAATAGCTTCATTAATAACGTGTAAAATTTAAAAAATAGATTTTTTTAAAGTAGGCGTGAAATGTGGGTGTGACGTCCAATCGAGAGCTAACAAAGCCTATAACCACCTCCGGCACTAATTTTATCTGCGTCAAATTTCATGAAAATGGGTTCAGCCGTTTAGATGTGATTGATACACAACAAACAAACTTACATCTATTTTTATAATATATATATATATATATATATATATATCTATTATTATCTATCAAACAAGATATAAAAAAGAACAGAATGTTAAAGTTATTATGAATTCCCCTGACCATTAATGTGTTTTAGACCACTTGTGTATGAAGTGTACAAACAATTTTTTGTTTATTGAAAAAATGTTTAAATAAAATGTTATTTTTAATTAAATTTTAATTATATTTACTGAAAAATAAGTTTTTGCTTCTGCAGGATAATTCAAACCCCTTTCCATGTATGTTTAAAATATGTTGATTTTTTTTTAGGCTGTCTCAAAACTCCAAATTCAAACTTTTTAAAATCTTGTTGCCAAAATCCGTAGTATTCAAATCGCATGTATAGCTTAGTGATACAAGGTCCTAACTCTTTTTTAATTTTATTTCCAGTGGTGTTGTCTATAAATTTGCATCGTTTTATTTCAACTTTTTTGAAATTTGTTAAACAAAATTTAAAAAAGCTTGAAATTGATGTTGAAATAGCCTTGAAAAAAATCAATATATTTTAACCATGCATGAAAGGGGTTTAAATTATCCTGTAGAAACAAAAACTTATTTTTTAAAAATAGAATTTTTAATTAAATATTTGTTTGTACACTCCATACACAAGTGGTATAAAATACATTAATGGTCGGGGGAATTTGTGAAAGTTTTTGTTATATCTTGTTTGATAGATAATTATGCGTAGATTACGATTCTTTAACAATTATTTACAAAGCAAAGTATTTAATATATAAATGCATCCTATAAACTTCAGATCCGATGCGGAACAACTTAACAATATCCGATTTCACTTATATTTCATGCAATATATTTTTACCACCCAATGAACGATTTTAAAGTTGGTAAATTTTGGAGTAGTTTAATATTACGAGTATATATTTATAAATATATAATACATATCAGTCTAACTTGTTTTATTTAAAAATATTTGGGCTTATATATAAAATTAGAACTAATTCCTTGCGCCACACAGTGTCACATTTGGCAGATTTAGTACGACAAAAATCGAGTTTTGGAGATATTATTAGTGAAATTTTATATTCTGAAGAATACTTTAAAGGTGGCCGTGGCAGGATCTAATCACACCAATCTTAGTGTAATATTTGCATAACAAATTTTTAGTCTATAACTTAAAATTTTTAAATTATTCTTAAAAAGTTGTTAATATGAGGTACCGCACATTTTTTTCCAACATTTTGAAAGATCGCAAAATGTCTCAGCCAATATCCTCAAATATGGATTTATGGATTTTGTTTTATATACCAATCGTATTTTTAAATTGGAACTTCTTAGCTCTAGTCCATTAAAAATAGAATTTTACAATATATATATATATATATATATATATATATATATATATATATAAATGATTGTAAATTGCTTTCGATGATCTAAAGTCATATCTTATATTAAAAAAATACGAAACCAATTTTAAAAATTGGCGAAAATTCTTGTTTTTACATTTTTTTAACGTTACTTTAACTCGGAAGTGTGATTTATTAAAAAATTCTGTTTACGCGATATTTTACACAATTTCAATAAAATCTGTAGTTGTCGGTCGCGAAAAATATACATATGTACATTTTGGTAACATTTACGCTAGTTATAGGCTATCCCATGCCTGGCTTCCTGACATCAACGAGATATATGTCAAACTGTAGAGAATCACTTAATCTTTAAAATACTGTTCTTTAAATTTAAATTCACATATGCGCGTAAATCTTTTTATAAAAAAACTGCGAAATTTAAAAAATTGTTAATTTTTTTGCATTTTTTGCATTTCATCAGATAGTAATAATGATAACTTGTTATACAGCATATGCGTTTCCTATGTATTGTTCCTTAACTGGTTAATACTTTGAAGCTAAAAAATGTAAATTGCCTCTGCAAAATTCAAAAAATCAACGAAAGTTTCGACTCAATAACTTTTTTTAACTTTAAATGGCAGTAGTTCCATGACATTTTATGTGAATGACCTAAAATTTTGGATTTCTTAGTTATGCATTACCAGTTTTTCTATTTTCAAAACAAACTTTAGAAATACAAAATACATAAAGTCGGTTTCAAACAGTTTCGAAATTTTTTAAATTCCTCTTATATAACGTTATCGAGTGATGGTTGATTTAACATCGTCTAGGATAAAAGGTAGAAGCATACTTCATACTATAGGTTTGCCTCTCATCGTAGACTTCCACTAAAGGCGGATTTTTCAAAAAATCAAAAACTGGTAAATTCGATAATCTTATATCTCCTAAACCAGAGGGTTTTTGTCAAAAACCGGGACCCGAACGAATTAAAAACGGTATACTGAAAAAAATTTTATGGAAAAAGTGAAATTTTGAAAAGTTTTGTAAAAAAGAGAGAGATTTTCTTTTTACTCGTATATCTCAATTTTAAATCTAAATAAACTGTTATTACAAGCTCTTGCTTCGCGACCCACTTTAGACGTTGCAACTTGAAAACGACCTAACGAAATTTTGGAGCAACTTGAATGTTATGTTGATTCACTTTCACGATTGTTTATCTCCCATTGTCCGTAGTTGAACGGCGGCGATACAGTGGGTAATCCTCATTTCCGGTAATTTTTTCTTTTACTAATGCTCGTGGTAAACACTTCGAGCATGCACGGAGAATTGCTATTTAATGATCCATAGGGACCATGAATCATGTTCTTAGTAACAACCTCATGCAAGCCTGGATCTTCTACTTAATCAGAAATTTTAGCTGATATCAGATCATCGATTTGATTCTATCTTATTTTCTCAACCAAAATGGTAATCCGCGTTTTTGCCACTCCACTGAATACATCTCACAGCTCGTCTTGAGATCACGCGATGCTTCATAATGAAATACATCAGTGGTTTCAATTTTTGTTCGAAGACTTCGCGGTTGATGGGTGATTGACTAAGGAATAACCCTTGGCAAATCTCTACCCACTGCGGATTGCGAACGTACAACATGGCATCTTGAGTATATTCATGCATATGTTGAGGACTTCCGACGTTCGCTGCTGGTAGAATCGTCATCTTGCCGATATTCTGTGCATTTCCGTCGAAATTTGGTATCTCGAAGGCGAACATACTCTCCGGAGCAGAGTTTCTTCTGGTTCCATCTGATGAATGTCAATCGTTCTGTTTCAATTTTTACATACATATAGACAGCGTATTGGTGGAATAGGCCACATTTTAAGAAATGGTTGTGCTCATTTTCATGAACTCTTAGTCGATATGAATAGTAGTTCATTGAGCTTACTTTTTTGTTAGTTTCAGCACCTAAATTTGAATTGCGCGTCAATAAAATGTTGGTGCATTGAAACGTCTTGTGTGTTCCCCCGCAGGACTCTTATCGGCTCTGATAACAATTTTGTGATTATCAGAGGGCATGCGGTCGAGTGCGGTGATACAAATGAATGTGTTTCTGTAACAGAAACACATTCATTTATATATTAAATATTTTAATGCTTGATAATATGGACACACAACGCTCATCGTTCCAATAGCAACGGAATGGTCTGCTCTATAATCAGTCGTCCTGTTGTCATGGAATGTAGCACGATAAGTATTTAACGCAACATTTGTTCGACTTCTTGCACTAACATTTGCATTTATTCCTACTCGAGTGGATTCCACTGAACGATTGTGTCTCATCCAATGCATATCTACTTCGCTTGCATATTTTCTTTCTTCTTATGTACGTGCTGAACGTGTTTGTGATAATCGATTCCGCTCGATATCATTACTGCTCCGCAGTTTGATTAAATCGAAAATACACTAGGTTTGAAGCATTGCGAGATCTGCAACCTAAATTGCTCCTTTTTATTGGCGGCATTGAAATGCTCAGAATTTATTCACTTCACTCTGTTCTTACCTTTTAACCGTTTACAACTTAAAAAGCCACCACAGGCTAATCTATTAATTTGTTTGAGATAAAACGATGTATCTTATTTCAATTTATGAAACGATTGCCAAGTACTTACAATGGAATCGTAATTGAAAAAAAGCTTATCACCATTAAAAAAATTATTTATTCAGAAACACTTTAATTTTAATTAATCACGATTAATCACAATTAATCAATTTGGTCCACAATTCGACAACTAGCAATCAATGAATATTTGCACATGTGAGAAATTAAATTGGAATGTAAATAAAATAACGGTGTTTTTGAACAAATCGCGAAGCAACACAAAAGTAATGACAAATCAGTTGCTTACATCTTGAGAGTAAGTAATCGTGGAGAGTTAATACAAAAATTGATATTTTTGCAAACTGTTTAAATTTGAAATTTCTTCAATACCATAACGAACAAAATAAAAAAGAATTGTGCAAATCCATTGTTCGTTATGGTCTTGGGTCCACACAAAAGAATTTTTACATAACACTTTATTTTTCTTTCCCTATTTTGCGTGGATAGTTAAACTTATACATGAAGTACCCCGAAAATTTTTCTTTGCGTAAAAACTTTTATTACTATTATACAAACATTAAAAAATTTGTTAAATCGATTTTAGATATATCAACGAAGTGGGCATAAAAAATGGGTGTGGTAAATTTTTCTTTCTGTAAAAATTTAAATTGGATTACTACGAATATTAAAAAAATAGACAAATCGGTGAATTCGCTCTCAATTTTTTTTTTCCGTAAAAACCTAAGTTGGGCTACGACGAACATTAAAAAAAAATAGACAAAATTTTCCAGCCTTTTTACTTTTAGATTTTAGATAAATTGAAAAAAGGCTTAAAAGTGGGCGTGGTCAATTTTTCTTTCTGTAAAAACCTAATTTAAAAAAATAGAGAGATCGGTGCAGCCGTACTTAAGTGATGGAATTACCAACGAACGACATTTGATTTTTATTTATATAGATAATTTGTAATTTGTCAAATTGTGAAAATAACATGCTTTTTCACAAAAAATATTGTGACTGAAAAACGTCATCACACAAATTGTGACTATTGTCTTAAAATTCCTATTCACAAACAAAAATTATATATTTTTTTCATAAGTCATAAAAATATAAAAAATTTTACTGTGGTAAAAGCAGTGTTGCCAGTTTAGCATTTTTAAGGCTAAATCTAGCTTTTTTTATTTTGCTTTATTAAAAATTATTAAAATTGCCTTAAAAAGGCTAATATGTTACTATTTAAACAACGAAGAAAATCATTTATTTTTCTCTATTAATAATTTTATTTATACAGAATCATCCATTTAAGAAGTTTTTTGTATTTATTTGCATAAAAAATCAAGATTGTTTACATTTAACAAAAAATTTTATCTGCGACGCTTCATTCTCCAAATTGGAAATAACTTAACTAATTTATGGACTTACTATATGGATTACACAAAAGAACACTTTTCATTTTCACTCGAAAAGACAATATAATGTGGGCAGCAGATCTTCTTGAGGACATCACAATTTTAAAAAATTTCGAAACATCCCCATAATTTCGAGATATTGCCAAAAAGAAACGATTATAGGGTAGTTCCTGCAATAAAGATCTCGCAGCTCTTTGAATTTTAAGTAAATTTAAGATTTTTAAATTGACTTAAAAAGTAGAAGAACGTAGCTTTTAACTGTATTAAGATCTTTTATATAAACTTCAAATAAGTAATGATATATACAACACTTTTCTTAACTTTTTCGAAATTTTTACTTCGATGTAAATATTTTGGATTAAGACTAAACATATTTATATACAAAATTTCAAATTATATTTTGTTTAGAATGAATTTATTTATTACGATATCTTTAAAAAATATCAGAAATAAATAAGAACGAACAAAAATAAATTATAAATTAAAAAAAATATGCTCTTTTTTCAGGCCTTATTTTTTGACCTTTCTTAAAGTTCAATTTAGCCTCTTTTTTCTCATCCCCGGCAACACTGGGAAAACAATGCATGGATACACATTTCCTGCTGATTTTAAGTCTAGGTGTCTTTTGCGAATTAGCCATTCTCATATTTAAAATTTCTAAACAAAGAGTAGTAAGTACGGTAAAAAGAGGTGAAGAATTGAAGAAAAGTATGTGAAAATAACATGCTTTTTCACAAAAAATATTGTGACTGAAAAACGTCATCACACAAATTGTGACTATTGTCTTAAAATTCCTATTCACAAACAAAAATTATATATTTTTTTCATAAGTCATAAAAATATAAAAAATTTTACTGTGGTAAAAGCAGTGTTGCCAGTTTAGCATTTTTAAGGCTAAATCTAGCTTTTTTTATTTTGCTTTATTAAAAATTATTAAAATTGCCTTAAAAAGGCTAATATGTTACTATTTAAACAACGAAGAAAATCATTTATTTTTCTCTATTAATAATTTTATTTATACAGAATCATCCATTTAAGAAGTTTTTTGTATTTATTTGCATAAAAAATCAAGATTGTTTACATTTAACAAAAAATTTTATCTGCGACGCTTCATTCTCCAAATTGGAAATAACTTAACTAATTTATGGACTTACTATATGGATTACACAAAAGAACACTTTTCATTTTCACTCGAAAAGACAATATAATGTGGGCAGCAGATCTTCTTGAGGACATCACAATTTTAAAAAATTTCGAAACATCCCCATAATTTCGAGATATTGCCAAAAAGAAACGATTATAGGGTAGTTCCTGCAATAAAGATCTCGCAGCTCTTTGAATTTTAAGTAAATTTAAGATTTTTAAATTGACTTAAAAAGTAGAAGAACGTAGCTTTTAACTGTATTAAGATCTTTTATATAAACTTCAAATAAGTAATGATATATACAACACTTTTCTTAACTTTTTCGAAATTTTTACTTCGATGTAAATATTTTGGATTAAGACTAAACATATTTATATACAAAATTTCAAATTATATTTTGTTTAGAATGAATTTATTTATTACGATATCTTTAAAAAATATCAGAAATAAATAAGAACGAACAAAAATAAATTATAAATTAAAAAAAATATGCTCTTTTTTCAGGCCTTATTTTTTGACCTTTCTTAAAGTTCAATTTAGCCTCTTTTTTCTCATCCCCGGCAACACTGGGAAAACAATGCATGGATACACATTTCCTGCTGATTTTAAGTCTAGGTGTCTTTTGCGAATTAGCCATTCTCATATTTAAAATTTCTAAACAAAGAGTAGTAAGTACGGTAAAAAGAGGTGAAGAATTGAAGAAAAGTATGTTAAATATCAACCAAATCATTCAAGAGAAATTTTTTGTTAATTTTACGCACATCAGTTAAATTGATGAAAAATCGTCAATATGACTAATATATTTAGTTAATTAAAAGAAAGTTAATTTGACAAATTTTTTATCAAATTGAATTCTTTAAAAAAAAAATTTTTTTTCTGAAAAAAAAATTTTTTCTGAAAAAAAAAAAAAATTTTTTTCTGAAAAAAAAAAAAAAAATTTTCCTTAAAAAAAAAAAAAAATTTTTTTTCTTAAAAAAAAAAAAAAAATTTTTCCTGAAAAAAAAAAAATTTTTTCTTAAAAAAAAAAAAAAAATTTTTTCTTAAAAAAAAAAAAAATTTTTTCTTAAAAAAAAAAAAAAATTTTTCAGAAAATTTTTTTTTTTCAGGAAAAATTTTTTTTTTTTTTTTTTTTTTTTTTTTAGAAAAATGTTATTAGAATATTCAAATTAATCATTTCAAATTGAGAAAATATTATAAATACATAAATATTGAGTCTTAAACTAATTTTAAACATATTCTTTTAATGTGAATAAAAAATACTCCCCTTAATTTGTTATTACAATATTTAATATTAATCATGACCATACTCAACAACATAAAATACATCTTCATTAATGTCAAAGAACCTTACACAAAGTTATTTTTTTTTCCATATAAACAAAACAATTCTCAAGTTTCCACTTTACAAAAACAAAAATAATCATATAAAAATATGTGGATGAATAAACCAAAAATACTCAAACGCTATTTATACAATTCATCAGTTTTTAATTTCATCACAATTAAAAGTGCAAAAAAATAAATAAATAAAAGGAAAAATTGTTTTGCATAAAATGCAAAACAATTTTTCCTCCTATTAATGCACTCACAAGAAAAAATTACAAAACAAATTCATTGGTTTTCAATTTCATACAAACAATTTCCTTTTCAAAATTCTTCTTACTCCTCATTAAAAACAAAAACAACTATTGCCTTCCCATTTCCCTACTACTACAGAAACTCCCATTGAATATAATTATAAACAGAAACAAAAATTTAATACATTTAATTGTGGTCACTTATGTTTAAAATTTTTATTTAATAAATATTATAAGTAAATAAAAACTATATTTTTTTTCTTTATTATATTGTTTTTATTATTTTTTTCATACATTATATATACATAGGGTCATAATATAGTTTTTTCTCTAATAGACATTTTCTAAAATCATTAATTGATAGTTTAGCTGTTACACATTGTTTAACACCTTTAATTTTTTTAATTTCTTTTTCATCTATATCAATTTTAACTGAATACATTTTTGCTCTTAAACCAATGAATTCTTTAATAACCTTACCATTACATTCATCTTTCATCATTCTCAAAACTTTTTTATTTACAAGTGGAATATTATATATATTATCTTTTGGATATGCCGATGTATCGAAATGAGTAGTAATATCATTTCGAATATCATCATACAAGTCATTTGTTCTGATATTATATATAAATGAATCTGTATCCATATAATTTAGATTAATATTATCAAGATATTTAGGTTTCATGTAATCGTAATGAAAATTATACATTTTCCATTTTGATAACTCTAAAACTGAAAACCCAATATATATCGGTTTATTATACACTGTTTTTACTCTTCTCATTTCGATTGCAATCATATTTTCATTAATTTGAAGAGCACTATGAAAGTTTGGTTTAGCTATAAGAGATCTAGCTCCTAACCGTTTTTTTCTATTCTCCCATTCACAAACTATTTTTATCTCTTTTCTCTTGTCAACATTTTCCATAGTCTTATCACATACAGCATTATTTAGCAATTTAAAAAAGTTTTGTTCAAAAGAATTTTTTGTTAAAGTTCTATGATGATTGTTTAAATCAATATATTTTTTCAACCAATCTGATTGATTAAATTTAAGAATTCTATGGATTTTCTTTAAAATTAAACCATTTTCAATACATTGTTGAAGATTTTTATAGTGAATTACATAATTTGTTTTATTGTTTAAATCTGTAATTAATTTTTTCTGTTTCATTGATTCAATTTTTTATTTTCTGCACAAAATGGTAAGTCATTATGATAGTCATGTAATGTACAAGGGTAATCTAAGTCTACTTCTAATATATATCCTATTGGAGAATCGTCTTTAATATCATTTAAGTTAAAATCTTCAATGTTTTCAACCCATTCAAAATTTTTAAAAGGAAGGTATTGAGACATTGCATAACCGTATAAATTATTTACATCTAAATATATAAGATAATTTGATTCCATCGTGGAATCATAATCACTAACATATTTATTATTGGTTATGGAATGACGGTTACTGCATTGAACAATACCTCCCCTTATACCTCGAACGATAAAATTATACATATTAATGTCTGTTAATAGTTCTAATTCTATTTGTGTAGTTTTCAACATTGCATCCCAAGACAGACCAGGTGAAGTATAATATTGACAAGGTTCTAAATTGTAAATGTTTTTACAAACTTTTCTAAAATTTTCAAATATATCACAAAGTAGAAGAACATCTGCTTTGAGATATAAAAGTAAATAATCTAATAAAATATTACACTGGAATGTACTCCAAACTTTTTCTGCATGTTGATATTCTTCTTCACTACACGACTCATTAGTCAGTTTATTAAAGAAGACTTCACGAGAAGGTAATTGTGTTTCCTGAAGACGATTTTCTGAATCTATATAATCATAGGGAAAAACTCCTTTACGTTTCATTAAACTGAATTCATTACTATTGTTATAAAATGTTTTAACGATTTTTAAATCATCATCAGTCAAGTAACTGGCTAACTTTTCTAAACTTGATGACATGAATCGAAATGAGTCGAGAAAACGCAATTCAAATGTTTCTTTTTCATTTACTGAAATTCTTTTAGATATTGATATATATAATTCCTTATTTAAAGGAATAATATTTATATCACCTTTAATAGATGAAAGTTCTCTAACAAATATATGACAATCATATGCCGAAAGATTGTGGAAAAATATAGGGATGAAGTTGGCAATTTGATATTCTAAATTACAATTATTGTGAGCAGGACCTCTATATTCACCCGTTAAATGGCAATGATCTGCCACTCTATTATCATCTAAAAATTTCTTACAAATGTGACATATTGGATCTTCATTTTGAATCATTTTTTGAAGTGGTGTTAAAGAATTCATTGGTTTAACTACACTTAAGTAATTATTATAAATATTTAAAGTGTCATCTACTAAACTTTTAAAAAAATGTTTTGGAGAAAAGACTTTTCACACTATTTGGAGACTGCAGATACTACAGGGGGCGCAACATTGAATTTCGTTCCGGAGAATAAGGAACTAATGGAGGAAGATGAAAATCTTCAACTGGATGTCAGACCATACTCAGTTCTAGAAGAGTATAAAACAATAATGGACGAAGACGAAGATCTTCTTCTAAATTTAGATATATAATAATTTTTAAGTATAATGTAAATAAAATAATAATAAAAAAAAACAAAAAATAAAAAAACTGTTTTATTTATAAAATTTTAGCTATAACTAAGTTCAAATGTTGCAAGCCCATTTGAAGATTGACGACCTTTGTAAATAATAGTCCAGTTTTTATCATTCAATTGCGTTAAATAGGGAAAAGTACTAATTAATAAAAAAAAATACATAAAGTACAATTTTTCAGAAAAAGTTAAAATTAATTTAAAAATGTATATAAATATTTAATAAAAGTATTTATTTTCCAAATAAAACCTACTAATATTCCAATTTTCAATCAATTTTCAAATAAAGTACCAATTTTCCAAAAAAGCAACTATTTTAATAAAGAGAAAAGTTTTACAAGAAATGTAGCAAAAGAAGTAATATTTGGAGAAAATATTATAAATACATAAATATTGAGCCTTAAACTAATTTTAAACATATTCTAGATATGAAAAATGTTTAATGTGAATAAAAAATACTCCCCTTAATTTGTTATTAGAATATTTAATATTAATCATGACCATACTCAACAACATAAAATATATCTTCATTAATGTCAAAGAACCTTACACAAAGATATTTTTTTTGCATATAAACAAAACAATTCTCAAGTTTCCTCTTTACAAAAACAAAAATAACCATATAAAAATATGTAGATGAATAAACCAAAAATACTCAAAAACAAAAATACAAAACAAAAATTAAATTTGCAAAAAAATAAAAAAAAAAAATAAATAAATAAATAAAAATTGTCTCCCCTGAAAAAATTTTACTTCATGTAACATTAAAAACAATAAAATATACTCCCATAGTTTGTTATTAGAATATTCAAATTAATCATTTCAAATTGAGAAAATATTATAAATACATAAATATTGAGCCTTAAACTAATTTTAAACATATTCTAGACATGAAAAATGTTTAATGTGAATAAAAAATACTCCCCTTAATTTGTTATTACAATATTTAATATTAATCATGACCATACTCAATAACATAAAATACATCTTCATTAATGTCAAAGAACCTTACAAAAAGTTATTTTTTTTTCCATATAAACAAAACAATTCTCAAGTTTCCACTTTACAAAAACAAAAATAACCATACAAAAATAACCATACAAAAATACTCAAACGCTATTTATACAAGTCATCAGTTTTTAATTTCATCACAATTAAAAGTGCAAAAAAAAAAAAAATAAATAAAAATTGTCTCCCCTGTTAAATTGTTTGTATGTACTTTTAACATAATTACATAAATGCATATATATATATATATATATATATATATATATATACATACATACATTGGTTTTCAATTTCATAAAATGCAAAACAATTTTTCCTCCTATTAATGCACTCACAAGAAAAAAATTACAAAACAAATTCATTGGTTTTCAATTTCATATAAACAATTTTTAAGTTACAAAACTCTTTCTGCAAATGCTATTCATTTCTCTTACAAACACATTACTAACCAGGGATGGAAAACATAAACAACATACAATCATACCACAACACATACACATTTCACATTTCATAAAATGCAAAACAATTTTTTCCTCCTATTAATGCACTCACAAGAAAAAATTATAAAAACAAATTCATTGGTTTTCAATTTCATAAAATGCAAAACAATTTTTCCTCCTAAGTTACAAAACTCTTTCTGCAAATGCTATTCATTTCTCTTACAAACACATTACTAACCAGGGATGGAAAACATAAACAACATACAATCATACCACAACACATACACATTTCATAAAATGCAAAACAATTTTTCCTCCTAAGTTACAAAACTCTTTCTGCAAATGCTATTCATTTCTCTTACAAACACATTACTAACCAGGGATGGAAAACATAAACAACATATAATCATACCACAACACATACACATTTCACATTTCATAAAATGCAAAACAATTTTTTCCTCCTATTAATGCACTCACAAGAAAAAATTATAAAAACAAATTCATTGGTTTTCAATTTCATAAAATGCAAAACAATTTTTCCTCCTAAGTTACAAAACTCTTTCTGCAAATGCTATTCATTTCTCTTACAAACACATTACTAACCAGGGATGGAAAACATAAACAACATACAATCATACCACAACACATACACATTTCATAAAATGCAAAACAATTTTTCCTCCTAAGTTACAAAACTCTTTCTGCAAATGCTATTCATTTCTCTTACAAACACATTACTAACCAGGGATGGAAAACATAAACAACATACAATCATACCACAACACATACACATTTCACATTTCATAAAATGCAAAACAATTTTTTCCTCCTATTAATGCACTCACAAGAAAAAATTATAAAAACAAATTCATTGGTTTTCAATTTCATAAAATGCAAAACAATTTTCCTCCTAAGTTACAAAACTCTTTCTGCAAATGCTATTCATTTCTCTTACAAACACATTACTAACCAGGGATGGAAAACATAAACAACATACAATCATACCACAACACATACACATTTCACATTTCATAAAATGCAAAACAATTTTTCCTCCTATTAATGCACTCACAAGAAAAAATTACAAAAACAAATTCATTGGTTTTCAATTTCATAAAATGCAAAACAATTTTTCCTCCTAAGTTACAAAACTCTTTCTGCAAATGCTATTCATTTCTCTTACAAACACATTACTAACCAGGGATGGAAAACATAAACAACATACAATCATACCACAACACATACACATTTCACATTTTATAAAATGCAAAACAATTTGTCCTCCTATTAATGCACTCACAAGAATAAATTACAAAAACAAATTCATTGGTTTTCAATTTCATAAAATGCAAAACAATTTTTCCTCCTAAGTTACAAAACTCTTTCTGCAAATGCTATTCATTTCTCTTACAAACACATTACTAACCAGGGATGGAAAACATAAACAACATACAATCATACCACAACACATACACATTTCACATTTCATAAAATGCAAAACAATTTTTCCTCCTATTAATGCACTCACAAGAAAAAATTACAAAAACAAATTCATTGGTTTTCAATTTCATATAAACAATTTCCTCTTCAAAATTCCTCTTCCTCCTCATTTCAAAAAACCACAACCCCAGCTATGCATGCACCAACTTTTGTATGAAAAAAGTGATCCAGAAACCCCATAAACATACTACTGACATACATTAAAAAAAATAATATATATATATATATATATATATATATATATATATATATTTAGTTGTTTGCAATATACATTAATATAATAATTAAAAAACTAATACATTCCCTACATCATGTTCAGAAAATTTTGATCCATTAATCTCTTCCTCTGTTCCTCTGTTAGTTTTTGTTTGTTCTTAAATATGTATATCTGATATAACAAAATAAAAAAATAAGTATATAGGCCCAAAAACACGTGCACACGCATTTTTATTAGTCTTTCAACTGATCTTATTCAATATGCGTTTTTTATATTGAAGAAATTTCTTGAATTCTTCAATTTAACTAAAGTAAATTAGTTAATTTTACCGACATTTCTTCAATTCTACATGCCTATAGTTAATTTGATGATATTTAAACAAATTAAAGAATTTTATTCAATTTGACTAAAATAAATCAGTTAATTTTACCAACATTTCTTCAATTATATATGCCTTCACTTAATTTGAAGATATTTAGTCAAACTGAAGAATTTTGTTCTATTTAACTAAAATAAATTATTTAAAATAAATAAATTAGTTAATTTTAACGAAATTTCTTCAATTCAACATGCCTTTAGTAAATTAGAAGAATTTTATTAAATTTGACCAAAAAAAGATTACCTATCTTCTATCCTACTTACCTTTAGTCAAATTAGCTAAATATTTTATTCATATTGAAAATTTTTTATTAAATTTAACTACTCTATTTTATTTAATTCTACTAAATTTTAGTTAAAGTAAATTCGTTTATGTATTAATACATTTTATCAAATTTTTATAAATATCGTTTTCATATATTCGACAATACTTATTAAAAATTAAATAATTAATAAAATTATACATATATATATTTTTTTAATATTATTAAAAAGCTTTAATTGTATTTATTTAATAATCTCAACATAAATTAAATCTTAAAAAATACGTGCAAACTGATTTTGAAGAATTTTCTTCAATTTTAGTAAATTTGAAGTTATTTATTCAAATAGAAGAATTTTATTAAAATTCAATAAAATAAACTGGTTAATCTCTTCAAAATTTCTTCAAATTTATATACATTTAGTCTCTTTAAGTAATTTTAGTCAGATTGAAGAATTTTATTCCAATTAACTAAAATATATTAGTAAATTTTGTAATTAATAAAAAAATTGGTTAATTTATTCAAATTAACTTCTTTTGAGGGTGTTAAATTGAATAAAATTGTGTGTCGTTTTACTTACGAAGAGTTACTGCCAATTCAACTAATTTTTCGGTGATTTAACAGATTTTTCGTTAATATTTTTACGAAATTGTAATCAAATTTTTTAGTTGATTTTAAGAAAAATTATAATGATTTGAAGAAAAATTTATTTTTTTCGCTAAAATTCTACGAAAATTTTTCGTCAATATTACCAATTAGATTGTTGCAGAAAATGAGCGATATATGTGGACTTTTGACAAAACATCTTAAGTCTAAACATGACAAATTTAAATTATTTAATCATTAAATTAACATGTTAAAGACAAAAGTATCAAAAATAAGAAATTTAGTCAAATTTTTAAAGCCTTTTTCTCTGTTTCTCTCAAGTCAAACAGACCTATATTTTACTGGCTCCGCGATTTTTAATTATTCATAAGATTTAGTGAAAATAAAATAAAACAAAAAAACAAAACTAATTTATATATAAATAACCAAACAAAAGAAAATTTTTATGAAAAAGTGTTATACGTTATACTTAATTTAAAAGAGTCTATGAGTTCTCAATATGAGAGTGTAAAAAATAAAAATATTTGTGATCCACAGTATAATAAAAATTATTTAACAGCCAAACCGTTAAATAATAATTCAATTACATGAAGAAAATACACAAACGATATCACCATCCAAAAATTGTTTAGAACATAACATAAAAGAAAATACGAAAAACAAAATACAACAACAACTCCAATGGATTTAAAAACAACACAGACATTGCCGTTAATACACAAGCTTGTAAACCACTACCAACAATACCTAGAAAAATAAGATAAGTACTACAAAATCTCAAATTCCATCGGTATGCTTAGATATGTAAGTATTAACAAAAGAAATTTAAGCCCCGGAAAAGCTTTACTTCTGCTAAGAAACAAAAGGTAATTGACAAACCCCCATCAATATATCTTCGTGAGCCAAGCTCCAATAAGTTGGTTAAAACATTTATTATTGGAAAAAAACAGTTTCCATATTGTTCCAATAAGAAAAGGTGGCGTACAAGAGACAAAAATAGTAGTATATACTGAGGATTGTTACAGAAAAATCTCTCATTACCTGAACAATAGTAAAAAAAAACTTTTATACATATCAACCTAAAAGTAGTAAAGGTTTGACTGTTGTTATTAAACTAAGTGTTGAACCAATTGAAATCAAGCAGGCCCTGGAAGAGTTGGATTATCAAATAAAAATTGTTGTAAACATTTTTAATAAAGATAAAATTCCCCAACCAATGTTTAGAGTTGAGTTGGAGCCGAAAAAAAAATGAAACGCGCGTTTGAACTTTTATATATTCCAATTTATTGTATATATGACTATATTTTTACAAACTTGCAACATTTGCCTTTAGTTTTGCGTGAATAATTGCCTAGAAAATTATGAATATTTCTATATACTTTTAATAATATCTATACACAAAATATTTTTATAAAAATAATTAATAAAATTTTTTTAATTTTAATAGCGTTGCCACATTTCCCAAATTTAAGTAAATCTTTATCCTTTTCTAAGCATTCATATATTTCTATTAATGAATTTAAAATAACAAAACAAACAAAAAATGTCTATTTTAACTTAATCAGTATTATTTTTTTTTAACTTAATCAGTATTATTTTTTTTTGCTACTTATCATCTTCTTTAATAAATATTCTATTTCTAATACGATTTTTTATTACTTATTTACATTAAATTTATGTGGACAATTTTTCTAATATTTTAAACGTATACTGCTTATTTTCTATAAAATAATTTGTTGTATCTGTATACATATCTAAAAGATAATAAAGATCCTTCAAGTCTTCAGTATTTTGAGTTGATAAAGGCTTATAATAAATTCAACATTTTCTCATTGATGATAATACAGGGTCTGATGATAACAATAGGCTATTAAAAATATCCTCGTTTTGTGACGTTCTGGAGCATTTCCTGGAGCTGAATAATTGAACGTGCTTAAAATCTCTGTTTCTTGCTTCTTGAGCCTCTTCTGTAAGCTCTCCAAGTGGAAGAATATTTCGTTCAATTATAATTTCGCCATGGCACAATATTTTATGTACTGTTGGTGTCATTTCTTTCCATGGATATTGGGAAACAAGTAGTTTAGATATTTCTACTGCATATTCTCCAAATCGAGAAGAGCTAATTTTGTGCTTACCGCTAATTGTTATTAATAGTATTTTATTCCTTTCAAGTAACTATTAATACCAGTTATTTTTGATGTAGCTTCGAAATTTCCGAAAAACCTTCTTGCTGTGTTTCCATCATTTGTACTACCACCAGTCGGCAGAGATTTGTCAATGTTTAATCCCGTCTCTTCTCTGAATTCATCCTGGATTCTACTTTTCTCAGATATTCTAAGTGTTTTTAAATCCTCGTTGTTTCTGGTAGGTTTTGTTAAATTTTCTGGCACACTTCTATACTTTAAATCATATGCTATGTGCAGAAAATGCTCCATGAACCATATTCTGGGGTGAAGTGGAGACTTTCAATTGAAGTAGGGCATCTGGATGGAAATTAAAACCACTAATGCAGGACCAACACTTAAGCAGTATGATTATCTGGGGCAGAAATCAAAATGAAGTAGAATGTCGGAAATACTGTCCATGCAATCCGAGTCTGAAGTTAAAGATTCATTTAAGTATTCCAACACCTTCACCAGCTTCTGAGTTTTCTAAAGATGAGAGGATAACGCTTATGCTGGAATTAGGACTAAGCAAAAATAAATAGTTATTTGAAAGTACCACTTCAAGGCTTCTCTAAACATTTTTGAAAAACGAGGCATTCGAACCTGTTAAATCGGATCTTATGTTAATATGCAAATGAGTCAGCACTATCAAAATACAAACAAGCTTCATCAGGGGAAAGTTGTACAGACTACAAAAGTGTTTTTATGGCATCACTGTGTCCACTACGCTTAAGAAAGGATTCGAATGAATTATTTACGTCAACTAAGGTTACTAAATACGTTTGGAAAAACCAACTTCAGGATCAAAGGTATATTGCAGACGAATAAGGCTTCGACAGCAGACAGCTCTACAAATATTAACAGAGATGCCCTAAACTTTGGTATATATCTCCTACATGCCCGTATACGCTTCTTGAAATATATGCTTCATATTGCGTATGATCTCAAATATAGAAGTATGCCTGAAAACCCAAAAAAAGTCTTAAAACAAGGAACTTATGGAAAGGAGAGTAGATGAAAAAAGACGAATTCAAATTGAATTTAAATCGATGACTGATCTTAATATTGACAATGGGCAAGGAAATTCTTTGAAAACTATGAAATTGCGTCTCAAATTACTGGAATTGATGTGGAACCTCTTCGAAGATGCCATGTGATATTGAGATCAGTGAATAGCAAATATTATATAAATACAGAAAAATTAGAATTATTCGCCACAGATACTTTAAAGCTTTTGAGATCATTATATGGATGGAAGGAATTAACACCCACAGTTCACAAACTACTTTAACATAGTCGTCAGTTTTTGGAATCAAACATGCTACTACTAGGTGAATTAACAGAAGAGGCACAACAGGCTAGAAACTCTGACTTCAATCATATTCAACTATTTAATACAAGAAAAAGTTAGAGAATAAGTCAAAACCATGACCTTTTGAATTACCTTTTTTTGTTTTCCGATCTTGCTCTAGCATCGATAAAAAAATAAGTGGAATAATAACAATAGTGTAATGTACGAAAACGATGATATTCAGGAGGTTCTTGATACATTCAATGTAAATGAATATTTTGTTGAAATAAAATTAAATATTCTAAAATAAATATAATATACCTTTTATGTTTTTTTATTAAAAATAGTTATTATAAGCAATATAAACCTAAAGCTAATAAATTACTAATATATCCTGGGTGACCAATCACGGAAGTCTTTCTTCCTGCCCCAAAACCAGCTAGAAACTTGTGCTCTTCCAAAACAATTGGAAAATACCTCATCAATAACTATGTGAAATTTCATTGAAATATATTTAACGGTTCACAAGTTACACAAATTTATTGCAAAAAAAAAAAAAAAAAAAAACATGTTGAAACAGCTGTGCACTTATGTACGAGTATATAGAAAGCTGTATATATAATTTTGCTTAAGGGGGTCAAGTTTCAGTTAGTTTTTAAACGAATGTGTAAACTATTTATGTAAGTATTTGGTATCATTGGAAAGGTTATAACTTGAATAATAATAATAATAATAATAATAATAATAATATAATAATGTCTGAACTTAAATAAAATATATATAAATAAAGTTATTGTTTATTTAATTTAATGTAATATAAAAAAAAGATGCCCTTAAAACAAGATCATAAATAGATTACCACTTTTTATTCCGAAATACCCAAAATCCCTGCTCGGAGAAAACTTGTTTTAAAAATTGACTTTTTTCAGTCGTTATCAGAGACGTGGCTTATTAAATATTTTTTGTGTGGTTAGCGAACATATTTAGGTATGTAATCAAGTTTTTTGTTTGTTATTTCAGCTTTGACATTTTTGAGCTCAACAAATAAATAAAAAAAATAAATTAACGAAATTCTGATAGGGCTGGCGGGGAGATTGTTATCCCAAATGCCCTCGGATTTACTTTACATTACGTTAAGTATTCTTTTAGAAACATAAAAAAATGTATGGTCCAGGGGAAAATAATGGATTTTAAAGTAAGAAAATATCACAACATTTTTGAGAAAAATCACAATTTTTTTTTAAGTTTTATATTTCAAAATAATATAACTTTTTATCGGAACCGCATAGTTATATGATTCTTGTATGAAAATTATTTTGTACACAATCTAGAGATTATTTTAGAAAAATTTTGGCACTCAAATTGAACCTGCCAAGTTCAAAAAATAAAAGAAACATGTTCAAAAATGGGTGAAAATTTTACTTCGGTCTAAATATCTCTTAAAGTAAAAGCATAGTTTTTGTAGAGAATTATAAGAACTATGTATGTGTAATTTTTTTTTCAATCAAATCATAAATGAAAATTGGACAAGGACAATTAAAAAAATATTTAAGGGAGTAATGTAGTTTTTCATACAAGGTAGAACCTAATAAGGTGTGACCAATTTTGTGCTACAGAGTTTGTCGTCACAATACATTAAAATACATTTTATAATACGATTTTGTAATAATACAAAATAACATACTTGCTTAATTCACAACCTCTCGTAAATATCTCTCAAACAAAGTTTTTGAAAGCAAAAACATTAGTTTTAGGTTTAACTCTCATAAATTCTGCAAATATTGGAATAATTGTTTTATGAATATGGCACAAATAAGTTTTATGTAATCGCAATCCTGATGAATGACATTTTGTACAGATCTGTCCATATTGAACCATGTCAGTATCAGGACAATATTTGACACAAATAAGTTATATATGAGTAGTAATAACTATCTGATTTTTATTTGAATGATTGAAATTGCTTTATTGATTACATTATTTATCTTTAAGTATTTAATTATTATTATTATTATTATTATTATTATTGTCATTATCATTATTATTATTATCATTATTATTATTATTATTTTATATTACACAGTGGGGCAGAATCGAAATTTTTTGGAAATAAATTTGTAACATCTGATCGGCTGGTTGAATTTTCATGAAATTAGGTATAGGCGTAGCAGAGGAGTGTACAATGTTAAGTTTGGAAGGGGGCACAACAAGCCCATCAGGGGCGGAGCTAAGGGGGCTCAAAGTTAGGTACCTCTGACATAAAAATTCTTTAATCACTTGCCAAATTTTTGTTTCTCGTCCGATTTCAAATATCTTTATATATTGTTGTAGACCCTGATAAGACCTATAAAAAACATGCTTACATATCCTATTTATCTCTTATAGTTTTCGAGTTATTTGCATTTGAATTTATAACCACCATAATTTTGCATGTTCTTGGTCCAGTTTTTTTCATATATATCCTAGTATTTCCGACCGATTTTATTAGTTTTTTTCCTATCTAGTTAAAGACCAAAATTATCTATTGAATAAAAAAAAATTGAAGTCGATATCTTTACCGAGTCCAAAATTAAAAGATTTTGAAATTGAAAATTGCAAAAAGACGACTTTTTGTGTTTTTTTAGCCGAAAAAGTATCTACACTCTTTTTTATCTAAAATAAAATTTTCTTTAGCAACATATAATAATTTTACATTTTTCTGAAAGGAAACTTCACAGAAATGACTTTAAGATAAAAAACAAGCCCAATAACTCAATTGGTCATGGTACACACCCTCCCGAATTCGACCCATTTTATATGAAAGTTTTGATTTTAGACCATATTTTCTCAAATCCCAAAGCACGAAACGACAAGCGGAATATATTTTAAGAATCTTCAATATGTTGTTAAAAGTTTTGAATCAGAATCTACGGGACTTCGGAAAAATGTGGATTCTATAGCCAAAAATGTAAAAAATCCCATTTTTGGGAATTTTGATTAGTTTATTTGGGAACTCAGGAACACCCTACCGCTGATTGGAATTTGGTTATCGTGCTTTTATTTATATTAATAAGATCCACATTTCCGATATTTTGCAAAAAGATTCAAGTCAATATCATGCCTCATTTCAGAAATATGGGCCTTTAAACTTTTATATTTCCAATTTATTGTATATATGATTATATTTTTACAAACTTTCAACTTTTGCCTTTAGTTTTGCGTGAATAATTACTTAGAAAATTATGAATATTTCTGTATACTTTTACTAATATCTATACACAAAATATTTTTATAAAAATAATTAATAAATATTTTTTATTTTTAATAGGGCTGCCACATTTCCTAAATTTAAGTGAATCTTTATCCTTTTCTAAGCATTCATATATTTCTATTAATGAATTTAAAATAACAAAACAAACAAAAAGTATCTGTTTTAACTTAATCAATAACTATTTTATTAGTTTCCATTTATGGTGTTTACTTAAATTTAACAAATGTATTTATCTATTGTTGATGGTTAAAAATTTATATATTTATGATCTAGTGGCAGTGTACAGGTATACTATCCGGTGATACCTCTCTGCAGCATTTGTCTATTACTGATGGTTCAAAATCTATATTTTTATGAGCTAGTAACAATGCACAGGTAATATCCTTTCCGGTGATACCTAACAGCAACATATAATATCAACGAATTCGGTATAGGTACCCTTCCAAATTGACTCTTTTAGATATTTTACCTAATGAAAATGCACAGAATAACTGTAAATATATATACCTGTGCGATTTATCTAATAGATATATATAAATGCGCAGCTAATCCTTATCAACATCATAACGAATTTGATTACCATGGTGATTACATTGAAACATGAACAATTGTGTTGTGTTCTGTGGACTTTATCTAAAAATGAACTTAGAAGCTATAGTGGAATTCATAAAAACTACATATCATGAAAAAGTCGTCGTCGTTGGTAAATCTCAGATAGAGAGCTTTTTAAAGTTGCATGACGTAAAAATGAAGTCCTTGAATCAGCGTACTAACAGATTAAAAATTAAACATTCCGATTGGATGGATACTGATATAGAAATATCGGCGTGCAAAATATCAACTGGAGCACCCTGCAAGACATATGATAATTTAAGTGCAAGATCTAAGAAGAAAAGACTGGCCCATAAGGATTTAGTGGAATATATTAAAGATGAAATAAATGATTTACAACATATTCATAATAACCATAAACCAATACACACTCGACATATCCTTTCAACTTAGTCTAACAATGATTGATGGAAAGGTTAGTAATGCCATTACGGAAAAATCTTCTTTTTTTAAATGCTCACTATGTGATGAGACGAAATCACAATTTTCGGATATTGGTAAAGCAAGGAGTATTAATGAAGAATTTCTGTCTTTCGGAATATCTCCATTTCACGCCAGAGTACGGTTCATGGAGCATTTTCTGCACATAGCATATGATTTAAAGTATAGAAGTGTGCCAGAAAATTTAACAGAACCTACCAGAAACAACGAGGATTTAAAAACACTTAGAATATCTGAGAAAAGTAGAATCCAGGATGAATTCAGAGAAGAGACGGGATTAAACATCGACAAACCTCTGCCGACTGGTGGAAGTACAAATGATGGAAACACAGCAAGAAGGTTTTTCGGAAATTTCGAAGCTACATCTAAAATAACTGGTATTAATAAAGAGTTACTTGAAAGGACTAACATACTATTAATGCCAATTAATAGTAAGCACAAAATTAACTCTGCTCGATTTGGAGAATATGCAACAGAAATATCTAAACTATTCTATATCCATGGAAAGAAATGACACCAACAGTACATAAAGTATTGTGCCATGGCGAAATTATAATTGAACGAAATATTCTCATACTTGGAGAGCTTACAGAAGAGGCTCAAGAAGCAAGAAACAGAGATTTTAAGCACGTTCAATTATTCAGCTACAGGAAATGCTCCAGAACGTCACAAAACAATAATATTTTTAATAGCCTATTGTTATCATCAGAACCTGTACTATCATCAATGAGAATTATTATGAGCCTTTATCAACTCAATATACTGAAGACTTGAAGGACCTTTATTATCTTTTAGATATGCATACAGATACAACAATTTATTTTATAGAAAATAAGTAGTTTAAAATATTAGAAAAATTGTCTACATAAATTTAATGTAAATAAGTAATAAAAAATCGTATTAGAAATAGAATATTTATTAGGGAAGATGATAAATACCAAAAATATTAATATTGATTAAGTTAAAATAGACATTTTTTGTTTGCTTTGTTATTTTAAATTCATTAATAGAAATATATGAATGCTTAGAAAAGGATAAAGATTTACTTAAATTTAAGAAATGTGGCAACCCTATTAAAAATAAAAAATATTTATTAATTATTTTTATAAAAATATTTTGTGTATAGATATTAGTGAAAGTATACAGAAATATTCATAATTTTCTAAGTAATTATTCACGCAAAACTAAAGGCAAAAGTTGCAAGTTTGTAAAAATATAGTCATATATACAATAAATTGGAAATATAAAAGTTTAAACGCGCATATTTCTGAAATGAGGCATGATATTGACTTCAATCTTTTTGAAAAAGATCGGAAATTATATATGCTAAAGGATAAGTTTAATTTGGAATACATATTTTTAAAATTTCTTTCGCTATTTAGAAATAAACCAAACAAAAGGCCCAATTTGGGGTTTTTGGGGAAAATACAAATTTTTTAATTGTAATAACATATTTGTTTATAAAGATATCTTAATGAAATTTGCAAGAAATGTGGATCTTATTAATGTAAATAAAAGCGCGTTAACCAAATTTCAATCAGGGGTAGGGTTTTCCTGAATTCCCAAATAAACTAATCAAAATTCCCAAAAATGGGATTTTTTACATTTATGGCTATAAAATCCACATTTTTCCGAAGGCCCGTATATTTTGATTTAAAACTTTTAACAACATATTGAAGATTCTTAAAATGTATTCCGCTTGTCGATTCGTGCTTTGGGATTTGAAAAAAATGGTCTAAAATCAAAACTTTCATATAAAATGGGTCGAATTCGGGAGGGTGTGTACCATGACCAATTGAGTTATTGGGCTTGTTTTTTATCTTAAAGTCATTTCTGTGAAGTTTCCTTTCAGAAAAGTGTAAAATTATTATATGTTGCTAAAGAAAATTTTATTTTAGATAAAAAAGAGTGTAGATACTTTTTCGGCTAAAAAACACAAAAAGTCGTCTTTTTGCAATTTTCAATTTCAAAATCTTTTAATTTTGGACTCGGTAAAGATATCGACTTCAATTTTTTTTTATTCAATAGATAATTTTGGTCTTTAACTAGATAGGAAAAAAACTAATAAAATCGGTCGGAAATACTACGATATATATGAAAAAAACTGGACCAAGAAAATACAAAATTATGGTGCTTAAAAATTCAAACGCAAATAACTTGAAAACTATAAGAGATAAATAGGACATGTAAGCATGTTTTTTATAGGTCTTATCAGGGCCTACAACAATATATAAAAATATTTGAAATCGAAACCAGAAATTATACGATAGTGCAAAAATACATCGAATAAATAATTTTATAATTCAATTAATAAGGAAACACATTGCAAAATCTACTGATTGCGATACAAACAATTTAATATTAGCACCATACTATGCGGATGACAATTATATAGTCACATGTTTAATAAATGGATATGTTCCACCTGAGGCTTTTCCATACCTCGATAGAAAAGGATTTGTTCAAAATAGAAATGCTACTCCGATACTATATCATATATATAGACGCGCAAATAATAAAATGATTTACGAGAATCAATTAACATACGACAATAGTCGATTTAGTACTGCTATTTCTGTTAAAGATAAAGAAAACTCTGTAAACAAATTCTGGTGGCTCGCAGAATATTAAATCATCTAGTAATTTTTACCTTTTTTTTTACTTTACATTCACATATAAATATTTAAGTAATGTTTTTTTTTTAATTTTTTCATGGCATGTAAACAAATTAAAATAATATTATTATATTATATCAAGTATTCCCAAATATATGTATAAAAAATTATATGTATGAAATCAGCGTTAATAATTGTATTTGAGATGCTCGTTTAGAGACCATTATACTTTAGAATTATAATCAAACTTTTTGTTTATTTAAGTCAAATAAATTAATATCTTCTTTATAAATAAATAAACAAAAAAAATATTTGAAATCGGACGAGAAACAAAAATTTGGCAAGCGATTAAAAATTTTTTATGTCAGAGGTACCTAACTTTGAGCCCCCTTAGCTCCACCCCTGAGGGAGTTGTTGTACACTCCTCCGCTACGCCTATACCACATTTCATGAAAATCCAGCCAGCCGATCAGAAGTTACAGATTTATTTCCAAAAAATTTCGATTCTGCCCCACTGTGCAATGTTACATTCACCCTCACGCTTAATGGCATAAGCATAACTCAGTCAGATCATGTTACATACTTTGATATTCATTTAGATAGGCGACTAACTTGACGTCGTCATATAGAAACCAAGAGATTTCATATGAAGTTAAAAACTTCTAGCATTCACTGGTTAATATACAGCCAATCAAAAATAAACCTTGACAATAAAGCCATCCTGTATAAAACCGTTTTAAAACCAATTTGGACATATGCATGCAATTATGGGGCACAGCCAATAATACGATCGATATTATACAGAAGGTCCAATCAAAAATTCTTAGAACCATAACGGATTCAAAATGGTATATCAGAAATTAAAATATCCATCGAGAGATAGAGGTTCCATTGGTAGAAGGTGATTTTAAAAAGCATAGTGAAAAACACATTACAAAACTGCAGACTTACTCCAACCCTTTTGCAAGACTTCTTGCTGAAGTTCAATCAAATTCAAGGCTTCGTAGAGCCGATTTTCCACGCCGTTACTAGGAGGACCAATTATTCACTTAGCTATGCTGTCATTAGAGATCAAATTAGTTTTTAGTGTTTAGTTTTAAGATTTATGCACACATTGTGAGGCATTAAAAAAAGGGGGATTCAATATATAAATAAAACGTTAAAAAAATTAAAGACTTAAAAAAGCCGGTTAAACGAAATTGAACATTTCAAATTATATATATATATATATATATGTGGATTAAGTACAGCGAGGCCATTGACTCTGTCAATGAACTTTCTAGATTCAGGAAGATACTGTCAAAGGACCCTAATGTTCCTGGGAGTATCCAGAGATCAGATGGTCTTTAAAAGGTGTCTGGTACATAGACATATACCGAGGGGGTGGAGAGAGGTATATTTAAGATCTTCTATATTTAAGATCTTCTGTTAGCTCCAGCATCATGAGTAGTGCTCAACATGCTTATCTGAAGGGTAAATCTGTGGTGGGTAATGATGTGGTGAGATATATAGAACAAGGTCTTCGGTATAAGGAATATACCATGGCCTCGTTCTTGGATATTGAGGGAGCGTTCAACAATATCAAGATTGACGATATCAAGCAGGCGCTGGTGGATCTTAAAGTACATGACTTCTTGATCGAATGGATAATCCTCATGCTAAGCAACAGGATTGTCAATTCGAGCTTGGGTGGAGTATGCTTAAGGAAACTAGTGACTAGGTGGACACCGCAAGGGGGAGTACTCTCACCCCTGCTGTGGCTAATAGCTGTCGACGTGATTTTGCGTCAATTCGACAGCAGAGGACGGAAGATCGTGGCATATGCTGATGATGTGGTCATACTGGTAAAGGGAAAATTTCTTCCCACAATCAGTGAGATCATCCACGCTGGGTGAGCTGTCCTCGTGGGCCGCTGATAAGGGGTTGGGAGTGAACCCGGAAAAGACAGAGTTGATTCTGTTTACTAGGAGGTACAAGGTAGAGAATTTCAGACTACAGGTACTGTGTGGAACTGAACTGAGGCTTTCCGACTCAGCGAAATATCTGGGAGTATTCCTCTATAGTAAACTGACCTGGAAGAGGAATGTTCAGGAGAGACTCAAGCGTGGCCTCAATGCCTACTATACCTGTAGAAACTCCATAGGTAAAAGTTGGGGACTCAAACTAAAAGTTGTAAATTGGATTTACACTTCGGTGGTGAGACCAATTCTTGCTTATGGTTGTTCTGTCTGGTGGCAGGCACTGGAACGCAAGAGTAATAGGAACCTTTTGTCGAAGGCACAGAGGTGTGCTTCGATTGGCATTACAGGTGCAATGAGAAGCACACCACAGGCGGCTCTGGATGTCATACTTCATCTCCTACCCATTGAAGAGTTTGTGAGGGGTATGCCAGCAAGGAGTCTGCTGAGACTTAAGGAATTGGGACTATTAGGTTCATCAAGAGCAGGTCACTCCAGGGTCATATACGAGATCAGCTACGGTGAGGCTAATCTGAACTCCATGGGGGCATCAGATTACATGGCCGCTGAATCAGACTTTAGGGTAAATCCTGTCGTGGTGATACCTGATAGGGAGATCTGGTCCGACACTGAGAGACTATATGAAGGTTGTGCAGTGTTCACGGACGGATCAAAGATGAACGCAGATACTGGTGCGGGGTCTATATTATGGGCACGGATTTGAAAAGCTCTTTTAGACTCTCTGATGAGTGCAGCGTTTTTCAGGCTGAGATTCTTGGTATCCTGAAAGCCGCAGAAATAATTAGGCAAAACGTTGCGAGGAGTACCGAAGTCACTCTCTATGTGGACAGTCAGGCGGCTCTGAAGGCCTTGGGGACACTCTTGGTGAAATCCAGGCTAGTTGCTGCCTGTAAGAAGACAGCTGATGGAGGACTACATTGTGAGACTCTGCTGGGTGCCTGGCCACTGCAATATTTCAGGCATGAACTGGCTGATGAACTGGCATGGCAAGGCGCAGATCTTGGTCAGAACCAGTTCGGCTTGGGAGAGTAGAGAGGACTGTAGAGTGTCGAGGGTGATATGGCCGGCACTAAACAATGCGGGCACTAGCACTCTCCTGGGCTTGAATAGAAAGAGCTTAAGAATCATGATAGGGGCCATAACGGGTCATTGTTTGATAGGGAAGATGAGGTCTAGATGGGACGCTAGTAATTCCGATTTTTGTAGAATGTGTGCCATTGTCCACGATTGCAGTATCATAGGATGAAATGGCTGGGTAGCCAATTCCTCGGCGGGCTAAGTGACGTTCGGGACGCAGATCTTGTAGACGTCATAGGCTTCGTCATGGGAATCGACTGTTTAAGGGAGAATCAGGGGTATAACCCTAGGGGGGTTGGTAACATTGCTAATCCCCCTATATGATTCGCTCTCATTCCTACTTTTTTCTCTTCTACTTCTACTCTCCTATTTTCTGCATTCTATATTCTATATTTCATAGCTCTTTCAACGAAGGGACTCACAATGGATCGAGATCGGTCTCTGGGTGGAGATGTGGTACTTGCTGGTATCACATCAACCTTCTCTATCTATCTATCTGTATGTGTATATACGTGTTATTTTTTTAAGTATAAATGTGAAAATCTTAAAGCACACTATTATTTTTATTTGTTAGTAAAAAGGTGAAGAGTATAAAAGATTCGGCACAGCAGAATATAGCGCTTTAACTTGTTTAATACTATTTGAAATGCTAAAAGTTCTCTCCATTGAAAACATATACAGACAACGAAGAAAATCTGTCACTTAATAGCATATTCAGACTGGTGCAAAATTATGTAATTTTATGGCGAAATTGCAACTGAAATCCAAGCTGTTTATACTGGCTAAATGATATTAGATTAGATTTCATGAACAGCTGATACTTGTTGTTTACATCAATTTGTTGAGTATATTGATTATTTTTGTTAATAAAATATTGTTTTGTGTTTATAAAGTCATTTTATTTATGTTTATTTTTAATTCTTTTGTTATATTTTTTTGTAAAAATATAACAAAATAATTTAGATTTTGCTTAAATTTTTTGTATATGTGAAAAAGCGCTGTTGTTGAAATATGTTTATAGAGTTGAAAAAGATGCATTTTTCAACTATATTCAGAGTTACATGGAAATGGGCATTGTAATTTCAATGTAATTTCCTCGAAATCACACAAAATCATGCTATTTCGCAACTGTCAAAATGTATCGGAAATTACGTAATTTCAACTTGATTTCGGCTAGAATCCCCAAATACGTTATTTCGCTCCGGTCTGAATGCCCTATAAAATAAGAGTAGTTCTCAATTCCTTGACCTTGACCTCCATGCAAACAGATTAGAATTATGTAATAGTGGCTGTGATAGTAACAAAAAATACTTGATTTGTATCATGGTGTAGTAAATACATATTTTTAAGTTCTTACCCTAGGTCTACAACTGAGATTAACGCTTATATAATATGTGGGATAACGTCGACAGAAGAGAGTAGCTATTTTGTTTATATTACTTTAATTTTTACACAATTATATAAATCCTATAAGATATTGTTATTTTCAATCAGTCATAGAGTAACATGTCCTTTTTATTTAAGAAATTCGCACTTAAAGGAAACAATTTTACAAAAACATTTTTTGTTAGTAATTTCTTAAATGCACATGCACACACACAAACAAACTTTCGTATATGTGTATTTTTTAACATTTCATTTTATAAGATGGTTGTGTAGAGAAATCTCATCACAAGAGTCTCATAATACTTCCTATAATACTAATATTTGAATCTACACGTTAGATAATTCTCTCAGGGTTGTCAGATTTTTTTGAGCCTCTGTCGCCAAATTGTTAATCAGAAATCGCCACAAATAGCCAAATTAAAATTTTATTTAGTTTTTTAAAGAAATACTGAAAAATTAACTAAAATGTTAAGTGTCGTACAGTTTTTAGTACTTAAAATTTCGTATAATTTCTAAATGTAAATTCAGCTTTAACAAAACCGACGATAATTACAATAGCTAATAATAAATACTGTGCTAGTTACAAATTTTAACAAACTAAGCAACCTGCTGGTAAAGTTAATTCGAGTACGCTGGTTCATCGGTGAATACCGTTTTTCGAATATTTGGAAATATTTCGCGATATTTGGGTTTAAACTTAATTACGGAAGTAGCGAATTAATTGAACATTAATTATTAAACAATAAACCGATTGAATATATACTCCAATCATAAATTAAGTCAATGTTAGCCCAATTTTAAATGTTGTTATATTTTTGTTTGAAAAGTTGGTCATTGGTAACACCAATTAGCTTACTTACAGAATTATAGTAATATTTTTTGCCAGTTTAAAGTTTTGTTTATTAGCGTTTAAAGTATTGTTACGTTTTTACCTTTAAAAACGGTGGATTATTTCCTTTAAATAACCCGTATACTTTGATTGCAAATAGCAGCAGTTTAGTAGTTTAAAAGTTGTAACGACTCTTTTTTTATTTAAAAATGTACAACAATAACAGTTTAAAAAGTCACTTGTGTTCTAATATACACCCACTTAAATTACACACTTTATACAGCACACTTTAATAATGTACAAGATAATACATCCAAGGCAGTTAATTTGTCTTCACTTAACGACGCTTCCAATTAGACTGACTCAATGGTGTTCTCACGGCCAATTTATATACACTGCATTACCTACTAGATGCTTCTTGAAAGCTCTATTTCTTTGTTCAATGTTCTTAACGAACAAACTAGAGCTTTCGATGTTAATGTGAGCAGTTTCAACATTTAGTGTTGCCATACTTACAAACAATGGTGAAAGCTTTTTATTCAATGTTGTATGTTTACAACTATGTTAATAATTTCTAAAGATATGTAAACTGCTGTTAACATAAGTAGAAACGTCGAGAAACATTTAACTCTAAGCCAGCCGTTAAAACACAATTTCGTAACAGTGCCCCCCGCTTAAGCCTGTTCATCCCCAACAGGCACAGATTCACTTCTCCCACAGGCAGCTAGTCGTTCTAGATGTACGAAATTCATTTTAGATCTCGGGCTCTTTTCTTTCTGTATTCTATACACCACGTCGTTTAATTTCTTAATCAATTTGTATCGTCCATCCCAATGGGTTTGTAGTTTGGGAGACAGTCCTTTCTTACGTTGTGGGTTATACAACAGTACAAGCTTCGTTCGTTCGTTCAGGACATCTTGCTCTTGGGAAGTGTTTTACTTATTTGTTGATGAGGACTTAATACCGAATTCTAAATCACCAGGCAACTTGAATTCTGTTCCGAAGACATTCTTTGCAGATGTTCGAGAGGTTGACTCATGAACAGCTGATCTGTATGCCAATAGAAATTTCGGTATGTATTCATCCCAGTCCGTCTGATGTGCACTGATCACTTTTCTTAAATATTCCTCCAAAGTGCGATTGAATCTTTCGACCATCCCATCAGATTGAGGATGCAGTGGCGTTGTTCTGGTTTTTCTTATTCCATATAAATTGCACATTTCCTTGAATACGGCAGATTCAAAATTTCTACCCTGATCAGAATGCAACTCCAGTGGAACACCATAGCGGCACACCCAGTTCATAAATACGCTTATAACGGTTTTAGCTTCCTGATCGGGTATGGCATATACCTCTGGTCATTTGCTGAGATAATCCATAACCACTAGAACGTAACGGTTTCTGGCATCACTGACGGGGAAAGGGCCTGCTACATCCATTGCAATCCGCTCGAATGGCGCGCCTGAGTTATATTGCTGAAGTTGTCCACGACTTCTTCTTACTGGATCCACCCAATAAAAACGTTGTTTTAACTTTTTTAAGGTTTTTGTCCCACCAAGATGACTGGGACCGTCATGAAACTCTTTCATTACTTCGTTTATTTTAGAGGATGGTACTACAATTAGATGTGTCACTGTTTTACTGTCAGCACTTTCCCATATGCGGTATAAGCAGCCATTTAACAACTGCAAACTATTCCATAGGGCCCAATATGATTTCATCAGTGGACTTTCGGCGGATATTTCATTGCGGTTGGCCTTCTACCTTCTGTTTTTGCCGATATTATTTTTGCCAGTGTGGGGTCATTTCTTTGCGCTACAGACCAATCTTCATTGGATTCTATATGCATTAATCGAACATCGAAGATACATTCCTTTTCCCCGGCTTTTGTACAATGCTTACATTCCACGTTGCAGGACCGTCTTGACAGCGCGTCCGTGTTGCCGTGTTTCAAATCGTGTTTCAATCGAAAGCGTTGACCATACAGAAAGCGTTCGGCTGAAGTATCCAATGACTCTTTCAGTGCCTTCGACCACTTGTGAAAGTACACCGCCTATTCCGTATCCGCTCGCATCGCTATCTACTACAAACGTTTCTCCAGGTATAGGATAGGACAAAATTGGTGCCGTACGTAATAGATCCTTGAGTTTCCGGAATGCTAGTTCTTATGCTTCACTCCATTGCAATGATTGTGATTTCTTGGTCAGCTCATGTAAACTTGCGGCTACATTGGCGAAATTCGGGACAAATCGTCTGTAGTATGTACAAAGGCCAAGAAAACTACGCAATTCGTGGAGATTTCTCGGACGTGGCCAGTCCTTTAAAGCAATTATCTTATCTTCATCTGTTGATATTCCTTTTGCTGTTACCCGGTGTCCCAAATATTTGACTTCTTTCTGGAACAATGCACACTTCTTTACACTTAGTTTGAATGCAGCCGCTGATATTCGTTTAAGGACTTCTTCTAGGTTTCTCAGATGTTCATCAAAAGTCTTACCCATGACAATTATGTCATCGAGGTACACCAAGCATATCTTCCCGTGAAGTCCTTTCAATACCTGTTCCATTAAACGCTCGAATATGGCTGGAGCATTGCAGAGTCCAAATGACATCACATTAAACTGCGATAACCCATCACTCGCGCTAAAGACTTCGACAATTTCTTTACAAGTATAAACTTAATGTACATTCTCCAGTAAAATGACATAATGGCATGTGAAACTATTCGATGTAATAGAAAGCACATGTCAAAGAATTTTCCTGCGGATAAAGATATGAAAAGAGGGGACATAAGTTACTTCATGTCGGGTAGCATGTCCGTTGTAAAATGGATGGACAATCGAGGTCTCTATCTCTACTCAAATTTTATTGACCCAACAGCAGTAATCAAGGTCAAGCGACGTGTTGCTGGACAAGCTAGTAAAATAGATATTAATTACCCCCTGATTATACAGCACTATAAAGGAATGGGAGGCATTGATCTAATGGATCAAAAGAAAGTATATTACGAGTACGATCGAAGAAGTAAGTGGCATTTTTCTTTACGATTGTTCTTCGACTTATTTGAATTATGTGTTCATAATAGTTATATAATATATAAAAAACTCATATTGGCAAATAGTTCCTCAATTAATGAGACTTCAATTGAATTTCGAGCAGCTTTAGCCAAAGAACTAAAAAGTTGCTTCAATTCAAGAAAACGTGGATTTTCAGCTTCAATCAAATTGGGAACTCACTTTATAAGCAAGCCCAAATCTCTGCATAAAATTGAAAAGAGTTAAAGTTGGAAACGCTGTTGCCATTGTGCATCCACTAAAAAATATAGTTGCACAAATGTTTTTTGCGTTCAATGCAATGTGTTCCTTTTTTTCACAACATCCCGTGATTGCTTTGGAATCTATCACGAACAACATTAATAACAATTTTTTAAGATTTATTGTATTTTACTTTATGTTTTTAATGAAAAAACAAAATTTAAATAATTTTTACAATTACTTAATTTGGGATAAAAAATTAGCTTTCAACCCATAGGCAACTATATTTGCCAAGCGAAATGGGGGACTTAGAGGACACCCAGGAGGACAATTTTTTCGTCACTACTATTAGGCCACAGATTATGAAAATATAACAAAAATTTAAATCGCTTCAGCCGAAAATATTTGGTCGTCAAAGGGTTAAGGCCAATATCAACTCTATAGCTTTTTCTTCGCCTTTCCACATGTTTCTAATGGCAACTGTATCAAACTGAAACTTGAACACATTAAATGGTGTGATGCCATCAAAACTAGGGGCCTTTACTCTGTTGGAGGATTCTGGAATAATTCGCACCTGTCCATCTTGGCATTGAAGATTATTCGTTTTTATTTTTATTTCTAGATCATTTAGTTTTTATCAACACCTTTGGCTATTTCATTCTCTAAATCGGACAACTTTTTATCAACGACTTTGGCTTGTATATCTAGGCAGCTTTCTAAGTTGGACAGCTTTTTATCAACGACTTTGGCTTGTATATCTAGCAGCTCTCTAAGTCGGACACCTTTTTATCAATGTCATCCACTCTGCTGTTTATAACTTCCGAAATTTATTGAAGTTTCTCGTTTCTTTAACTTCTTTAAGTTGCTCCATCATTGCAGCAAACTTTGTGGATAAATCCATTCTACTTGTTGTTGCACGTGTAGAAACTTACATTTCTTCTTTATACTCAAATTCGTAAGTTCCGATGTCAATATCACGCCGCTTGAATCCACATTTTTCCGAAGTCCCGTAGATTTTGATTTAAAACTTTCAACAACATATTGAAGATTCTTAAAATATATTCCGCTTGTCCATTCGTGCTTTTAGATTTGAAAAATAAATAAATTAAATTATTGGGCTTGTTTTTTATCTTAAAATCATATCTGCGAAGTTACCTTTCAGAAAAGTGCAAAATTATTATATGTTGCTAAAGAAAATTTTATTTTTGATAAAAAAGAGTGTAGATACTTTTTCGGCTAAAAAAAACACCAAAAGTCGTTTTTTTTGTAAAGATATCGACTTCAAATTTTTTTTTTATTCAATAGATAATTTTGTTCTTTTTAAGAAAAAAACTAATAAAATCGGTCGGAAATACTAGGATATATATGAAAAAAAACTAGACCAAGAAAATACAAAATTATGGTGCTTAAAAATTCAAACGCAAATAACTTGAAAACTATAAGAGATAAATAGGACATGAAAGCATGTCTTTTATAGGTCTTATCAGGGCGTACAACAATATATAAAAATATTTTAAATCGGACGAGAAACAAAAATTTGTCAAGTGATTAAAAAATTTTTATGTCAGAGGTACCTAATTTTGAGCCCCCTTAGCTCCGCTCCTGAGGGGTTTTTGTGCCGCCCCTTCCAAATTTAACATTATACACTCCTCAGATTTATTTCCATAAAATTTCGATTCTGCCCCACTTTGCACTGTATTACCTTTAGATGCTTCTTGAAAGCTCTATTTATTTCTTCAATGTTCTTAACGGACAAACTAGAGCTTTGGATGTTAATGTTAGCAGTTTCAACATTTAGTGTTGCCATACTTACAAACAATGGTGAAAGCTTTTATTCAATGTTGTATGTTGACAACTATGTTAATAATTTCTACAAATATATTAACTGCTGATAACATAAGTAGAAACGTCGAGAAACATTTAACTTTAAACCAGCCGTTAAAACCATTTTATTTGAATTCAAGTACAATTTCGTAACAATATATTTGATAGTAAGAATTCATTATTATACACTTCAATGGAATCTTAATTGTTTAAATTCAAAAGTTAACCCCCGCATTCACAAGCCAGTTTTAAATTTAAAATACATTTTAGAGACAAAATTTGTATGAAAACACCTTTTAAATTTAAAATGAATTTTAAATTTAAAAGGTGTTTGGGAATACGGGGGTAAATTATATAATTTAAGCTAAAAAACTTAATTTTCCTTAACTCTTTTATAACCTTTCAAAGTGAAATATCTTAAAAACTAGCGCTTTTAAAAATGGTTAACACCACTAAATTCAGCGTTGTTGATTTAGTTTAACTGAATGGTTGCCAAAATTGTTAAAAAAGCACTGGTTACGTGTAGATGGGCTGTTACTTTTTAAGAGAATAAATCGGTGCGTTTGCACTTTAAGAAAATTTTATTATAAATTTATCTTACCATGAAGAATGTGCATGTGAATTGAAAAATTAATATTCGAATAAGTTGATAAACGAATTAATTTGTGCTTATGTAAACATAAAAAACAAATAACATAAAAAACGATTCGACGTTATATTCGATGCCAAAAAAAAAACATTTTTATTCAAAATAAAATGCAAAATTTGTTTTTATCCAATATCATTGTACAAGCAAATAAGAATATTAATCATTTGGACACATATTAATCAATGTACAACAAGATATATATTACATAAATACTTTTTATTTCGTTAAAAACGCCTTAAAGTCATATAATATTTATGAACTGAAAATAATAAATATATGCAAAATCTTCTCAGTGTACCATTTTCTTGAAAGCTAACGTAGTGTCTATATTAGACAATTTTTTATCAAGATAAACTTTAAAATAAACGCGAATTTATGGAAGTTGGCTACTCAAAAACAACAATAAGGCGAATACATTTTTATATGTGCAATTTGACAGTTGTAGTAACCAAAAATAATAATCAGCTCTTTAACTGTGGTTACTTTGTATACATTCGCACTGATTTTGACGTTTGTCTTGATAGAAATTTCTCTAATAATGACAAGCACTGAGTGAAATTCTTCTTGCTCTGATGTTGTTTGTTATGAACTTTGTGTCATATGCGTATAATATGAACGCCTAGTACCAGTTTTGCCATTTCAGAATCTTTTCAGCTAAATTTTGCATATTTTTTACTTAGATTTAGCTGCAAATTTTACATTTAGCATTTAGAATATTTTTTTAGCTTTTTTTAACAATTAATTCAGCATTTTCTCTCATTTTTCATAACAAGAATAAAATTCAAATATTACAACCTAATTTTTATATCAAAGTTGTTGGAAATCCTATAATCAAATACTTAAATACCCAGAACAAAATTTTAAATATTTGGAGCAATAACAACTGATGGAAGCAATAAATTGCATATTGCACAAGAATGCAATAGCGTAAGTTATTGACTGAGTGCGAAAGACACTCTTCCTTACCATAGTGCTTTTAGGCGGTGCATCCCGAACAAAAATCATGCATTATGAATGCGCTTCAGTAATATTTTTTAAAAAATTTTGAAATTTTTATTTAAATTATAGGACAAAATCGAAAAAAGACAAAGCAAAAAATGGGAAATTTAATTTTTTTAAATTAATTTTAATCTTTTCTGCACAAATGCATAATAACCGAACAACCTACGGGGGTGTATGATATAAAAACTTATTTTGGACGTTTTTACCAATTGAATTGCGATTACCTCATAAAAGTCACTGATCCATATTAGAAGGATATTCCACATTACCCGAAGTTTGAATATTAACAGAAAATTATGATTTATTTTCCTTATTAATAATTCACTTTTGCTATTTAGTAAATTTAAAATATTTGTTCTGTTTACATACTTTAATTGAAGTCCTCCACAATATGCTGTTTTCTATTTTTAAATTTTCAGCAAAAAAATGGTTAACCGTTTATTTTAAAATCTAGAAATTTGTAACCGTTGTTTTTTTACATGCCGGTTTTCGCAAAACCCCGAATAATCGATAACTTAATGTGACGTAATTTGAAACTCGGGTACCAAAATGTAGATAGGAACAAATTCGGATAATAGTTTGATACTTTTTTTTAAACAAAATTTTTTTTACATAAATGATTTGTATCGTTTGAGTCATATCTGTGACATTCAAATTTAAATACAGTGAGCATTTTTAAAACTTAAGTTTAACGGATCTGTTCTAAAGCGGAAAATGGAATTTGGTACTTTTTTTGCTTATAATATTTCTTTTCTAATATTTTCAATAAATAAACTTACCGGCATAAAAGTTAACTAATATGGTTCTGAGTGAATTAGGAATCATGGAAAGTAATGTGATACTTTTTTCTTCTAATATTACTTTTAAAATTTTTTATAATTAACCTAGAAAAATAAAACAAAATATATGGTTCTGAGTGAGCCTTACCATAAAGGAAACTTAAGGTACTTTTTCTTTCTTATAAAGGAATTTTTTTGTATTTTATTAATGTTAAACTTAGGAACATGAAATTAATGATATAAAGAACGTTATGTACCAATCATACTTATTTAAATGGAAACCATAAAGGAAAACTAGTAAGTAATATTTTCACACTTTTCCAATCTTCATATGTAATAAATTATTTAATATTTTTCTGAAGACTCCAGTGGTGCAAATGTTGCATATATTTGCTCTCATGAAAATCAGAATTTAACTTTACGGTATTTTTCACTTATTATAGTACATTTTGTTTTTTCTAAATGACTTAATAAATCAAAATTAAATACATATGTCACATAATGTTCAACAAAAGTTTGATATTTGGTAAATTTTTCTCACCACAGTACATTTCGATTTTTCTCAATAAATGTATAAACACAACAAGCCCGGTTCGGAAATTTCCATAAAAATTTGTATGAAAAATGCACAATGCGACTCGGTTAAAAGAAATTAATTTTATTTTAAATTCTTCCCGGATATTTTATTGCTTTTATTTTCTCTCAAAAAATATTACCATATTTTTTAAAAATTTATATGAATTTCGTAAACAAAATTGAAAAAAGTTCGAAGTAAAAAAAGAAATGAAAGGAAAATAAATAAAATTGTTGCTTATTTTTCATTGCCGTCTAAGTTTTTATTTATGTAAAGAAATCCGGACTTCTTGTGTTTATACATTAAATGAACTAATTGTAACAACATAAAAACTACAAAGTTTATCTCTCGTCTATGCGGGAGCCCGTAAGTCCGCTACCGCTGTTAATATATATTATTTCATTTATAGGGAGATCGATTATTCGGGGTTTTGCGAAACCCGGTTTTCGAATATTTTGAATATTTGGCATTTGAAAAAACCGCTTTCAAATTTCTAAACTTAAAATAAACCGGTTAACCGGTTTTAAGCTGATTATTTTGAAAAAACATAGTATTGTGGTGGACTTTAATTAAAATCTGTAAATAAAACAAATATTTTAAATTTAGTAAACAGGAAAACTAAATTAGTATTAAGGAAAATAAATCATGATTTTCTGTTAATATTGAAACTTCGGGTAATGTGAACTCCATATAATGTGGATTAGTGACTTTTATCAGGTAACTGCAATTTGATGTTCAATTGGTTTTTATATCATACACCTCCATAGATGGTTCGGGTATTACGCATTTGTGCTGATATCTGAAACACACAGAAAAAAATCTTCAGACGCTCATTCAAAAGTATTCCGTTCTACACAAAATCACATCCTTAGTCTCAATTTTGAAGACCTCAATAAAATTTGGCACAAATAAATATTTTAATACAAGTTTGAATTTATTTTCATGTTTTTTTTTTTTTTTTAATTTAAGATCACTGTTGCCTTTTGCATACCTAAAAATAATGTAATTATTGTCGAATTTTATTATTATATTTCTATTTGTTCATTGATTTAGTTAATTTAATAATTTGTTTTCGCATGTAGACTTCATTTACCACTTTTAACATATGAAATGTTTTAACAAACAAATATTTTTGATTTTCTGTTCATATTGTGGAATCAGTATGAAAATCTAATGGTAAATCTACAGATGCACAGTGATTCATTTCATAAGCAAAAATATAAAAGTAATAATTTTAAGAAAGTGTACATTTATCTAATAGCTAATAAGCTAATAGTATTAACTTTTTAAAAATGAATGCGCCAGATTTTTAGAAAACAAAGTCATGACGCTACTGCGCAAAAATCAGCTGATATACAGCAAAAATTTTTATATTGGAAAAAATGAACTTATTAAATAACGGGTAATTTTATTTAAATTTTTATTTAAATAATGGGTAAAAATCTATTTCAACAGATTTGTTTATTTCTTTGGAAAACGTAAACTTATAACTTCAGTTAAAAATAATTTATTTTATCTTTTTGATTGTTGCGTGAATTATTACTTAAAATTGGTCTGGAACTTCAGATTTCATTAAAACTCAATTTACAGGGAAAATTAAAAAATTTGAAAACTTTTTAAAGATTAGTGCATTTTTTCTGCTTATGCTGTAGCTTGAAGACTGACATTTTTAAAACAGTGAAGAACGTAACCACCTTCTGCTTATAATTTGTATAATAAAATATTTTGTAAGAGGAAAAAATAACAATTTTCATTTAAATATTTTTGAATTGCACAAAAAATAATAATTTTAGTGAATTTTTAAATTTCTTTCAACATTTTTCAAAATACGCTCTAAATTTATATTTTCTTTGTGGTTATATATTTTGCACCAACACCTTTTTAATTTTACATTTCATAAACTTACGACTTCTCACATCTTTAGTTATTTATTTATTTTTATTTTTTTTTTTTTTTATTTTTGAAATAGGTTTTTTTATTTATTTTTGGTGTCACATTAGGATGTATAAAAAAAAATGTTTTGCTCAAAAAAGGAAGTTTGATATTTATAATGATTTTTGGCATTACCATAAGCAAATAGTAGTCTAAACTAAAGGATATTCAATAAAAAAATTAACCTAACTAGTATAAAGCATTTTAGTATAAATAAAATTTATCAATGATTTTTTGTTAAAGAACAACATTTGGAAAATTGGGACAACCCTATTGTAAATACATAAAAGCTAAAATAAAGCCTTTGTTTATTTTCTTGTCAACTTAACTTTTAAAGTTGAAAACAGTTGACAACAGCAGTATTATGATGATTGTTGGTGTTGTTTTTTACTGTCTGTTTTTTATACAATGTAAACATAGAAACATTGCAATGACTCGGTGATGTTTTTTGTATAAATTAGCAGTAGTTGTTGATTGTATAAGTAAACAATAAATGTGTTTTATTTCTTCGAGTACTTGACTCCGACTAAATTTTATTTTTTAAAAGTTTCTTAAGAAGAACTTAACCAATACAAATTCATATCATAAAATTATTGCTTAAATTTATTGATTACATAATCTAAATTGATAAAACCGCCAACAAAGTATTTGTAATACGAGAACCACTTAAATGCAAAGCATTTAATAGTTCTACCTAAATGTGTTAAGTTCAACAAACCAAATAATGTTTAATAATCAAAAACAACAAGCAAACACACAAACACTTTGGAGTTGGGCAATCCAAAGTGATATTTAATAACGAAAGTAATAGTAAGCATTTTAGAGTTCTATAACCCTATAGTTCATTGAATTCATAAAAGAAACAACAAAACAGAAAAAATGAAAAGCAATAAAAAAAATGACAAAATATGTTTCTGTTGTTAACTCTTCCCCTCTTAGATTTTGATTGTCCTCAATCAAAAATATGGTATTTGTGAAATTCTTGCTATTGATGGGTCTCTAGGATTAGGAGTGTCTACGATTACTTTTTGCATTGGTGGTGAAGCAATGCCATCAAAATGTTGCTCAGTACGACGGTAGCACTTCTTTTTTACGCAGATGAAAAACATTGTTATGATAATAAAAATTACTAGGAAGATATTTATAGCATCTCGAACTTTGTTCTCGATACTGAGCAATTCGATAGCTTTCGTATTGTTAACATTCATTTCTCCAATTAGTTCTAATGTAAGTGTTTTTTCTATATGGGGATTAATGCTTATTGGCTGCACCACAGCTGGTAATGGACTGGAAAAAGATATTTCTGAAAATGAAAACGTTTTACCATTCACCTTGAGTGTCTCGTTATGGAATTTAATAAGGTAAGTGCCATTGAGGTTGTAGGTTTCCTGGCTTATGAGAATTTGACCATTAAATTTATTCAAAAGAATCGTGCCAGGAAGTAATTCCTGTACTGTGGGTATATGGAGGTTGTTAACCATAGTACAATTAGAGGGTTTACTGCGTATTAAATTGGGGAGACATTCTGTTTTACTGATGTCTTCGATGTTTTCATCCTTGCATATTGTTAGCTCACTAAAACTTTTGCATTTGCTTTTAACTCCAAAAAACTTTTCGTTACAGACTAAAATTTCATCATATTCAACCTTAGTGGCAATTTTATCAATTTTTACAGGATTAATTCTTATTTTATTACATGATTCTGTGTAAGTTATAGGTATGTCTATGATATAAATTAACGAATTATTACCAGAAGCTATTCTTATTTCACTAAAATCAAGAGATTCCTCAACATTTAAATAATTTATATTTCCTTTGTCGGCCAAAGCTTTAATCATACTCATTTCATATTCAGACAATATGAATGAATTTATGACTCCTACTCTGGCCCAATCAATAGCGTATTTGAGATTTAAAATTTCAGCTTTAATAATTTGCAATTTGTACTTTATTTCATCAACTAAAATATTTGTCATTTCTTCATTTCTAAAAGATTTCAAAATATAATTTGTTTTTGTGATTATCTCATTTAGTTTTTCTAATGACATTCTATTAATTACAATCTGTCTATTATTGTTTTGCAAAACGTTATTTATCTTCTGTTCGATTATTTGGAAATCAGCGTGATCCGGATTACCCGCGATCCATTTCCACGCGGAACCGATAAAGTCTAAGGATCTCTTGTTTCTAGGTTTTAAGTTATTAACGTGATTCTGCAATTGGTTTAATTCATAGGAAAGGAAGGGATACGAGGGATGGGAAGCGCTCACATTTGAATGGACAATAGATTGTAGTCTGTCAATTGTCATCTCGTAGTTTCCTATATCGACTACATGCACCAGTTTGACTGTGCCAGACTGAACTTTGGCGAATCCAGTGTCGATGGCCACTATTCGTGAATTAGTGTAATCTAATATTTTTACTTCGCAGACTATGGCGGTTATCGCCATCCTAAAAAAAAAAGATGAAAGAAAAAGAAAAAGGGAATTTAGTTTCTAATATTATTTTTGTGAACTACTCTTCCACTTGCAGTCAATACAGTTGTATGTCTATTCTCTTTAACTATTTCTGGTTTATACCTTTTTGACAATTTGGTACCCAATCTCCTATTCTCTTTTACAAAAATCTGTTCACCCACTTTATAACTCTTTGGCTCCTTCTTATTTCTATTATGATATTTCAGGTCTGACTGCTGTTTATCTCTGAGATCTTTTACCATTCTAGCTTTCTCCTTTTCCCACTCCTCAGGATCATTAAATGATTTCTTACCAAAAAACGCCTCAAAGGGTTTCCTACCTGTAGTTGAATGGATAGTGTTATTATATTCGTATATTGATTTGTCCAGGAGTTCACAAATATTACTTTGGGTACCCTCTGATTTGATACACCTCATTATTTCTGAAAGAGTCGAATGGAATCTTTCGATTTGACCGTTGACCGTGCTAGCATATGGCGGAATTTTAAACACCTTGACATTAAATTGATTTTCCAGCATGAATATTATCGCTTTGGAGTTAAACGATTTCTCGTTATCCATTACGACTATTTCGGGCATGCCGAAATTTAGTAGTATTTCTCTTAATGGTTTTTTAATATCTTCTGCTGCTCGGGAATTTAACTTTCTGGCCTGTGCGTATTTTGTTAACTTATCGATGGCTGTTAAAATAGAAGTATTTTCGGTTATGTAAATATCTATGTGCACTATTTGACCAGGATACTGAGGTATGGGGGTTTCTTGTAGCAAGATATTGTTAGGATGCCTATCATATTTGTTCTCTCTACAAATTCTGCATGATTTAACTATTCTTTTTATTTTTGCAGACATTTGCGGGAAGTAACACCTCTCCAAAATTTGAGCTTTGTTCTCCTCAGCATTTCTATGGGCTCTATTGTGCTCGTTTATTATCTCTATTTCCTGATCTGATTCGCTGCATATATCGGAAACCAGTTTCCTCGTATAAAGGACCTTAAAGTTGCTGAAAGACTTAGAATATACTTCTTGCGCTCTTCCTAATATTTCGTCTGTGGTTTTAATACAGTTTATAATAGATGGGTTTAGATATTTCTTAAATATTTCTTCTAATCTTTTTTTATTAGGATCCGTTTCCAAAAAAATATGCCTATGGTAAGTTGGAAAGATGATATCAAATTCGTATGCCTGTGTTTCATTTGTTTCTATAATAATTTGATTTTTGAATACATTTATGGGTGCCTCTGTATGCTGAATAAGGTTTTGTGGAGAGCTCTGGCTACTATGTTGCGTGGCACCTGTTGAGCTTATTTCAAAGATTTGCTGCGGTGGTCTAGATAAAGCGTCCGCTACAATATTAGCCCTCCCAGGTTTATAAAGCAATTCATAGTTGTATTCTTCTAGCATTGCTTTCCACCTTCTTAGCTTGCTATTAGTATTGCCATTTGACAGCGCATGTGTCAATGGTTGATGGTCGGAGAATATTTTTATTCGTGCTGCTCCATAGAGGTAGTTTCTCAAACTTTTAAGTGCCCACACTATTGCCAACATTTCCTTTTCGTTCGTAGCATAGTGTTCTTCGGTTCTGCTCAGGGTTCTTGAAATAAATGTTATTGGCCTACCTTCTTGTTCCAGCACTGCTCCAATTGCGTATTTGGAGGCGTCCGTTATCAACTGAAAATCTTTGTCAAAATTGGGGTATGACAGCATCACGTCGTCAGAGATTAATGTTTTCTTTATCTTATTAAATGCATTCATTGCCTCAACGTTAAAATTTAAAATTATTTTATTAGATTGAGATTTGGACATTTGTCCTCCCTCCCCTCTTAAAAGGGCCGTTAATGGTTTTGCTAGTTTGGCATAGTTGTTTATAAAACGTCGGTAAAATCCCGACATTCCAAGGAATGATCTCAGGTCTTTTATGGTTCTGGGAGTAGGAAAATTGTTAATTACTTCCACTTTCTTTGGGTTTGCGCGTATTCCTGCTGTGGATATCAGAAAACCAAGAAATTCCACCTCTGGCTTCATAAACTCGCATTTGTCAAGCTGGACTTTCATGTTTGCTGATTCTAGAGTTTTAAAGATCTTTTCAATATTATGTAGATGTGTCTCTTCGTCCTTTCCAAATATAATTATATCGTCAATGTAGATATAACATATTTTCCCAATATATTTCCTGAGTATGTCATCCAATGTCCTTTGGAATATTGCAGGCGCATTTTTTAGACCGAATGGAAGTCGTGTGAACTCGTACTTCCCATTATTCACCGAGAAGGCAGTTTTTTCAATGTCCTTTTCCCTTAGTGGAATTTGGTGGAATCCACTTTTGAGGTCTAAAACTGAGAAAAATTTATTTTCTCCTAACTGTGCAATCACCTCGTTTATTTCGGGAATAGGATAACGATCAGGCACTGTAATCGTGTTTAATTTTCTATAGTCGATGACCATTCTGAATTTCTTTTTTCCCGATGCGTCCATCTTCTTTGGGACTACCCATACTGGTGAGTTGTATGGTGATTTAGAGGGTCTTATTATTCCTTGATCTAATAGTTCTTTAATTTGGTGTTCAACTTCGTCTTTTAGATGCATAGGGTATGGATAGCATCTAGAATAGACAGGTTCCTCAGTGGTTGTTCTTATTTCACCTTTTACGACCGTGGTATACGTTAGAGATTCATTTGGTTCGGAAAATAAATTAGGGTACCTATTAATTATGTTTCTTATTTTGTGTAGTTGTTCATCTGACAGGTGATCTGATCTAATTTGGATATTGTTAACCGATTGTGAAATATTGTTGACGTTTTCTGAAACATATTGTTTAAGCTTAAGTTTTATATTGTTTTTAATGATCATCAAACTTTTTCCTGTATAGATAACGGCTGATAGTTCTTTAAGACTGTCATTGCCCAATATTGCATGAAAGGATTTAAGGTTTGGTAAGCCGAAGAATTTTAGTTTAGTCGATTTTAGTCCGAACAGATTTATGAAAGTGTGGTGGGATATACGGATTTTTCCTCCAGCGGAATTTGCAAAAAAGTCTTTTTTGTTGGGAATGGCTAATTTCATTAATGATGTCTGAATGTAGTTCTTGTTGGATCCAGTATCGACCAAAATTTTAAGAATTTGTCCGTCTTTCGTCTTTGCTTCGAAATAAGGCAAAGACGAATCTATTCTAAAAAATGGATATCAGTGAGATCTTGTTCATTAATAGATTCTGATTCGTAGTCTGTAGCGTCGGTATCATTTTGGTTATTGTATTCTTCAAATGGTTGTAAATTATTTTCAGATTCATATGATTCCAGTTGTTGATTGTAATGAATCTCTTCGTCTATATCATTATTATATGTTTGAATGTTGTAATTTCTCTGTATTTTTTGTTTTTGGAGTACAGATGGTTGCAGAGGTCTTTTTCCCATCAGTCTGTCATTGGGCCTTGGTCGGTTTATGTAATTTACATTTCTAGTTTGGATGGACTGGTCGATTTCCATAGGGATGGGTTTCGCTAAGGGTTTTGGTGCGTTTGGTCTTGGTGGAGGTATTTGAAAGGTATTATGATTTTGTCTTTGGGAGTCATGGAATTGATTTGTATTTTGAAAATGTTTATTATCAGGATAAGTGTGTTGTGAATAATAGGGCTTAGGATAATAGGCTGGATATTGGTTTGGATATTGCACTGTGTGCTGATTATTTCTTTGGATTATGGATGTTGGTTGAGGGAAAAGTGTAGGTATTGTTTGAGGTCTATAATTCTGATTCCTAGTGTGCAGTTTAAGATTTTTATTTAAGGCGTGATCTGTTCTGAAATTTTGATTTTGGAGTTTAAGGCAAAGATGTAATGCCTGAGGTAAGCTATTTGGTTCCCGTATACATAGGAGTTTAGAAAGGTCGCCTCTTAGTCCACGTATAAAGGTGTCCAAAGCTTTGTCCCGATATGTTTGAATCAAAACATCCATAGCCTCCTTGCCTATAGTCATACAGCTAATGTTGTTAATTATTAGTGATAGGTGTGAATACACCTCCTGATAAAAGTCATGCACTGATGAATTACCCTGTACAAGTGTTGTTAGTTGGTACTCTAAGGTAGTAATATCTCGTTTGTCTGCGTAGTGAATTGTTAGGCAACGTAAAATTGCTTCCCAACACAAAGGAGTGTTATAGGACTCAAGTGCTGCGTCAGCGGCTCCAGTAATCTTATTTCTGACCACATTCAAAATAGCGAAATACCTTGGTGTCCCTTTTTGTGCCTCATAAATTTTCAGAACCCGTTCGACGCTCTTTCTCCAAGAGCTGAATTCAGAAGGGTTTCCAGGGAATTCTCGTAGGCAACGTACAACATCGGGCACTTTGTCCATATCATTAAGATTTTCCCTGTACTGTTCTTCTATGATTTGGTCTCCTACTATGATGTCGGAATTTGGATGCAAAATATTTTCTACCATATTTCTACACTGTTCCCTACATATTTGTGTAACGAGATTTGTTATTGCTGCTTCCATTTGAGGATTATTCAAAGGATTTTGGGGATTTGGGGGGTTGTTGGTATTAGAAGGTGGTTGATTAATTAAGACCGGTGGTCTTATTAAATTATTCGGGTTAGACATTATAGAAATAATTTGTTTCTTAACTAATTCGGTATGTTTTTATTATTAAATATTTTATTGTTATTGAAACACTGTTACTTTATTTCTAGATTATAATGTTTGCGTTATTTAGTTTTTGTGAAGTCAAAATAGACTATTTAATTTTCTATACGTTTAACAATTAATTTTAAATTTTAAAAGAAAATTTATACAAAAGGATAACTTACAAAATTATCGCTGTTAACATCATAAAAAGTTGCGGCATTGGCGATTTTGTAAACTTGTCTCAAACCCTTTTTGGAGATTACTGCTGCAAATATCGTCAAAGGCTACGGGATTGTTGATTTTTCAATTGCAAAGTTGTCTCAAACCCTTTTTGGAGATTACTGCTGCTAATATCGTCAAAGGCTACGGGATTGTTGATTTTTCAATTGCAAAGTTGTCTCAAACCCTTTTTGGAGATTACTGCTGCTAATATCGTCAAAGGCTACGGGATTGTTGTTGTTTTTCAGTTGTCAGCAAGGATTATTCAATTTTGTAGACAGTTTTTCACTTTAGATTTTTTTAAAAACTTCTTGATAGTTCTTTTCTTTTTTTTTTTTTTTTTCTTTTCTTTTGTTAAATTTTTGAAAAAATAGTTTGGTTTTCTTTAAAATACTTAAGGCAACTTCAGCTTGTAGATTAAAAGTCACTAACACTTTGGTGAATATTTATAAGTTTTTATGAAATGTTTTGTTATTAATTAATCCTACTGATGGATTCTTATTTAATTTTTATTAATTTTGTCCTTTTTAATAATTTTTTTTTTTTTGTTTTTATTTAATTTTATCCTACTTAAGGATTTTTCTATTTTTATTTGATTTTATCCTACTTAAGGATTTTTATTTTTATTTAACTTTATCCTACTTAAGGATTTTTAATTTTATCCTACTTAAGGATTTTTATTTTTATTTAATTATATCCTACTTAAGGATTTTTAATTTTATTTAGTTTTATCCTACTTAAGGATTTTTAATTTTATTTAATTATATCCTACTTAAGGATTTTTAATTTTATTTAGTTTTATCCTACTTAAGGATTTTTAATTTTATTTAATTATATCCTACTTAAGGATTTTTATTTTCGTTGGGCGCCAGTAAACAATAAATGTGTTTTATTTCTTCGAGTACTTGACTCCGACTAAATTTTATTTTTTAAAAGTTTCTTAAGAAGAACTTAACCAATACAAATTCATATCATAAAATTATTGCTTAAATTTATTGATTACATAATCTAAATTGATAAAACCGCCAACAAAGTATTTGTAATACGAGAACCACTTAAATGCAAAGCATTTAATAGTTCTACCTAAATGTGTTAAGTTCAACAAACCAAATAATGTTTAATAATCAAAAACAACAAGCAAACACACAAACACTTTGGAGTTGGGCAATCCAAAGTGATATTTAATAACGAAAGTAATAGTAAGCATTTTAGAGTTCTATAACCCTATAGTTCATTGAATTCATAAAAGAAACAACAAAACAGAAAAAATGAAAAGCAATAAAAAAAATGACAAAATATGTTTCTGTTGTTAACTTATACACATATGCACAATCATTTTTTATGTATGTTTGGACATTTTTTAGTTGGAAATAGAAGCATTGCAATGACGCAGTGTTGTTGTTGTTTTTTTGTATAAACATGTATCAAATACATGCTTAGTGATGTGCGATTTTCAAATTTCCTACCTCGCGTAATTAGACTACAAAATGTTGCTTACGCAACGTTGTATACATACACTACAAGCAGTGTGACCATTTTAGCATTTTTGCAGCTAAATTTAGCATTTTTTACTCCGATTTAGCAGCAAATTTTTTATTTAGCATTTGGCATATTATTTAGCAGTTTTTAATAATATATTTAACATTTTCTAGCATTTTTCAAAGTAGGGACAAAATTTAAATATTGAAATTAAAAGTCCGCCGCCAGCTCCGGTGCCACGTGTGAGGCACACGGAGAGCGAGCTTTCGAGCTTTGAGGCGGACTGCGAGGAGGGGAAGCGCTTCAAGCCGGGAACTCCGCCTGCGACGCGCGCTGGAGTAGGTCATGGTCCCATTTTGGCGAAGAGTGTTCTGGTGCACTCTGGTAAGTACTAGTCCCTCTTGATGCGACTCGTTGCTGAGAACAAGCGGCTCCGTGGACGACTCGACGTTCACGAGTCTGGTAGTGGTGGTACAGCGGTGGCCCATAGGGTCCCGACAGTGCCACCTGTGTCTATGCTGCCAAGACGTCAGGTTGCTGCCCCGAAGCCAGTCGAGACATGGTCGGTGGTCGTTAAGGAGAAAAAGGGCGTGACGTCAAACGAGGTGATGGAGAAAGTCGTCATGGAGGTGGACCCCACCCTTGGGATGCGCATACACGAGCCACGACCGTTGCGTAATGGCGGTGCGGTCATAAGGACCCAGCCGGTGGCAGAGAGGGAGAAAGTTGCTACCAATGCGAAGTTCGGAGAGATTGGGTTGGAGGTGTCCATACGGGACATACTTGGTCCAAAAGTGGTCGTGCAGAGGGTGCATTCGGAGATCACCCCGGACGAATTCATGCAGGAGCTTTATGCTTGGAATTTCAAGCACAATATGACTTCTCCGGAAGTCCGTAAGGCTGGTAACTGGGCCATAGAAGCCCACAGGTAATCCTGTGAACGTGTTGCTGGAGGAGTGTAGCGAGGCTATAATAATGCCGGTGCTACATCAAGTGGTTCAGCTTCTTGGTGCGTCTACATGATGCTGTTCCGAGCTGCTACAGATGCCTGGGCTTCGACTATATGGTACGGGAGTGCAGGATGAAGGAGGGAGTATGCCGAGTTTATGGACAAGCTGGCCATGTGGCTTCTCCCTGCACGAACGAGGTGAACTGCAGAAACTGTGTACTTAAGGGACTCCCGTTCGGACATCTGATGATGTCGGCGACCTGTCCTGTGTACAGCGCCATAGTTGCCATAGCGTACGCACGCCACTATAAAGACCTGAAAATTTTACAGATTAACTATCAGCGGTCATATACGGTGATCTGCGAACTAGGGCGGGCGATATGTGACCTGGGAGCGACTTTTGCACTTGTACAAGACCCGTATACTACGGTCTGATTAGGGGTTTTTACGGACTGTGGGGAAACTCTGCAGTTATTGTGGATGACAGGGACTTTGACTGTACAGTAGTTAGTCGTAGTTAGTGGGGGGTCTGCGTTTCCGTAGAAGGGGATTTTGGAAGGATGTTCCTGGATAGCATCTATTGTAGGTTTGGGGGCCTCTGGAGCCGTATTTAAGTTATATGGATTCGGTGCTACTCCTCGCGAGTAGTTATCCTGTAATCCTAGGCCTGGATGCAAACGCATGCTCTCGTATGTGGTTCTCTAAAATGGGTAGGTTAGCTCCTGCTCATCAGAACTATTTACGAGGAGTAATGCTTAGTGAGTGGCTGGTTGCGTCATTGTGTTGAATGAGCCGAGTGACCATTATACTTTTGATGGTCCCAGGGGAGTTAGTGACATTGACGTGACAGCTGCAAACGGGGTAGCGATGACAGTTTTTAGATCTAGGTGGCGGGTGTGTGACGAATGGGGTGTTAGTGACCATAATCTCATAGAGATTGGGCTCTCTTATCACAGACGGACTCGGGAGACAGCACCTCTTAGAAGGTGGAGGGATCGCCACGTTAACTTGGACAATTACTCGGAATTCGTTAGGGCGATTGCTTCGTTGCAGTCAATTGATGGCTTTATGGCACTGACGGTTGATGACCAGATAGACCGTATAGATCAGTGGATGTGTTCAGCAAATTATTCCTTGCTTGGCCGACGTCGTGAGACTAAGCCGGGCAGGGTCAGTTGGTGGACTCGTGAACTTGATCAGATGCGAAGGTCAGTCAGGCAACTCCGGACTTGTTTCCAGAGGGCCAGGCATACCAACGCTGATGATCGGGCTCAGCGTGAAACTGATTATCGGTCTTCTCTTCGAACGTACTTGGACAGAATCGAGGACGATTGGAGGAGCTTCGTACGGGACAATAGGGATGACCCCTGGGGTAAGGTTTACCGGGTGTGCAGAGGTAGGAAGGATAGGCTGGCTGACTTAGCTTCTCTTCAGGTAGACAATGTTACATTGTCGTCTTGGAGGGAATGTACTAACGAACTTTTGGGGGTTTTCTTCCCAAGTGCGGATACGGTTGACCACTCTCCTCTCATTAGGGAGATGGTTGATCCTCCAAACTTGGAGAGATCGGAAGTCGTGGACAGTATTTGACGCGTCAGAAGTAGGAAGTCGCCGCGTATTGATGGTATGACTGGAGAGATGTGTAAAAGCATCTTGAAGGCCATACCTGAACATCTGGAGTCGGTCTTTGGGAAGTGTCTTAGTGAGGGCTATTTCCCCGGGCTTGAAAGCGCGCTTGCGTTGTAGTTCTCCTGAAGTTTCCTGATAGGGTGAGGAGTAATCCTCGCTCTTATCGGGGCATTAGTCTCCTTCCGGTACTTGCAAAAGTGCTGGAAAGAATTATGGTGTCTCGGCTGAGGGAGGACGCCAGCGAGGGACCTTCTGAGTTCCAGTTTGGTTTTAGGGAAGATAGGGGCGTTGAGGATACCTGGTTGCATGTGCGTAGGCCAAGTCTGTTCGTTCTTGGCATTTTCGTAGACTTTAAGGGTGCTTTGACTACCTGTAATGGGGTAGCGTCTTTAGAAAGCTGGAGGAAGTGGGCTGTCGGGAGCTAGCCCTCTGGAGGAGCTACTTCAGCGACAGAAGGGCTTGTGTCGCAGGTGCCAGCGAAACGGTTTGGAGGGACGTTACTCGTGGGTGTCCGCAGGGTTCCATCTGTGGTCCATTTGTTTGGAACATTATGATGGATCCTCTGTTGGTGCATCTCGGTCGTTCCTTCAAGGTGTGTGCGTATGCGGATGACTTACTCATTCTTGTCGAGGGTCAGTCTCGTGCTTATCTAGAAAGCAGGGATGTGCAGGTCATGCGCGATATGTGTGAGTGGTGCGGTCGTTCAGGTGTCGAAATGGGGATGGACATGGAAATGGCGGGGTCGTCCTCCACTCAATGTTAGTCTCAGATATGCGACTGATGTCAAGTATCTGGGAATAATGATGTGTATGACGGTGAACTTTTTAGTTCATCTTACTCACATAAGTTGTCGAGTGTTGCAGGTATGGTTACGTGCATCCTCAGAAGTGACTGGGCCCTCAGCAGCCGGACTGTTCGTACTGTGAAACGGTCCTGCCAGAGGGTCGCGATGTTGGCGTGCATGCCAGTTTGTAGGACGGTATCGTCGGACGCACTTCAGGTTCTTTTAGGTGTGGCACCTCTGGAGGTAATACGTCGTGCTATTGCTTTCAAGATAAAGAAGGGGCTACCACTTTTTGGGCATGATTGGGTTTCTGCTTCTGATCTGATGAACGGGGATAGTGTGCGAGTCAAGGCACTCTTAGAGGAGTGTCTTTTGTCTAGGTGGAGGACGAGATGGACGAACAGTGAAAATGGGAGGGTAACGTATGAGTTCATACGTGACGCGGACTTCGTGCGGCAACGTCCAGATTTTGGCTTCGATCTGAGTCTGGGTTTTATACTGACAGGACATGGCTCACTCAATGCATTTTTGCATAAGAGAGATCTGTCCGATACTCCGAACAGTGGGTGCGGGAGGGGACTTGAGGACGTGTGGTATGTACTAACGGCATGCCACTACTATGATGACATTAGAGAGTTAAATAGTATGGTCATAACTCATACTGCGGGGGGTTGGAATTTTAGTAAGGCCTTAGTGGACGTGCGGACAATTGGGAGGTTGGGCGATTTCGCCCGGGCGATATTTTATAGGAGAAGAAGGAGACATTAGTAGTGGAGGCGGCTCCTACATGAGCAACCGTAATGGTGCTCCTTGCCGCTGTTGCTTGGTCGCTCCTTTCATCGCTGTTGTTTGTCCCCGATTTGGGGGTATGTATATGACTGTTTGCAGTGGTTGGCATGATGGATTGCAATTTTGCTCCTACTTCGCTTTCCTGTTTCGCCGTTGCTGTTTCTTGCTGTTTACCTCTTCCCGTTGCTGTTTCTCCCACCGTGTTTTTTCTCTGTCCTCGTCATTCCAGGCCACTTTTGCGATCAAAGACCACCCGCGAGGGTGCCAGCGTCGAAGTTGTCCTAGTCGTAGTTCGTTTTTTCCCTTGCTGGTGTATTGTATTCACACTGTGCGAAGAGCACCGTGAGTTTGAGGCCACATGGACAGGTACTCACGTAAAACCTTCGACGTTATCTGCAAAATATAGACATTAACGAAAGTAGTAGTAATTTTAATATCAGCATTAGCAAAAACTCATCAAATTAAAAAGGAGCAATTACTAAGTGCTTAGTTCAAAAGATTATTTTTGTCCGCTTCGTGAACTTAATAAAAACGAAAATTAGAAACAAGTAGATATACTTGATACCTCATCATTCAGTTTTTAAGCAAATACGTATTTTTATTTTAACATGAACTTGAAGGTATTAAAGTAGTGGATCGTGAACCGAACTGACCATGCATGGAAATTAGAACAGTTGGCAAGATGTCAAGGGCTTTGTGGATCGGTCTATACACGGTAAATTTAAATGGGCATTACCACGGAACATTATCCGATCATATCTAGGTTAAGTAGATGGCACAACGGCACGCCGTATTATTTTTTTAAATTACGCTAGTATATTAAAGAACTGTAACTGGTAGAACACATTGAATTAGACGGTGTCCAATGCAACGACGATCTGGGTGATCCACGGTAATGCAGAATGGAAATTTTAAGGAAATAAATCTGCTAGTTGGATTTACATAAAATTTCACATAGGCATAGCATAAGAGTGTGCAATTTTAAGTTTGGAAGGGGGGCCATATATATCCCTCAAGATCGGATCTATTGGGGTTCAAAATAGGGTATATCTGACATAGAAAATTTGTAACCGCTTGCCAAATTTGTGTTTCTTATCTTATTTCAAATATTTTTACATCTTCTTAAAGCCCTCGATAATGTCTATGAAAAATACGCTTACATGTGATATAGTTTGCAAGTTATTTGCATTTGAAATTTCAACTATCTCAATTTTGCCAAATCTTGCTCCAATTTTTTCAGTACATAGCCCAATATTTTTATTCGATTTTCTGCATTTCTTTTAGTTGAAAAACAAAGTTAGCTATCGAAAAATCATTATTTTTTTTTTTTTTATTTTGGAGTTAAAAATTGAAAAAAAATGATTTTTTTCTCAAATTTTTTTTTGCCGAAAAAGTACACTTTTTTTCTCAAAAATAAAATTTTCTTTAAGAACATGTAGCAATTTATTTTATACTTTTCTGAAAGGTATAGACCCTCCGGAATTTGACCTATTATATATAAAAATCTTTAATTTAGCCTATATGTTCTGAAATCCCAAAGGCCAGTTCGGCAAGCCGAATACAGTTTCGAAAACTCTAATGTGTTCCAGAGAGTTTGCCAGCAGCCTTTTCAAACCTGCAGAAAATGTTGGCACAATTAAAAAAAAATCTCTTTTTTGGGATCTTCGCCACTTTTATGGGAATTGTGCATTTCTTTTGCAAAAATCTGAAATTTTTGTAATCTTTACCATTTTAGTCGACAAAGTCAACAGTCACCCAAAATTTTGTTAAGTTATCTCAACTAACAAAGATTATATTAGAAATAAAAAAATTTTATGTTTCTCCAAAAACAAATTTTTTACAAACAATTTACTTTAATTCCAAAAATCATAAAAAGTATGGACTCCATTCCAAACATAAATTGTACACTCCTTTGCTACGCCTATGTGAAATTTTATGTAAATCCAACCGGATTAGAAGTTACAGATTTATTTAGAATAAATTCGATTCTGCCCCAATGTGTAATTTATATAACTAGGTGCAAAATAAATAATATTGTAGGCTTTATTATACGCATTGTATGACTTTTTCTTATTCTTCATCTTATATTATTTTCTTTCTTCTTCTGTTTATATAATCTGTTCTGTTTTTGTAATTACATAAGATCAACATTATGAAAAATTAAAAAGAAATAAAAATATACCACTGAAAAAGTACTTTAATAATTCAGGATTATTTTTTAGCATTTTTAAATAAATTTTAGATTTCTTTAGCTTTATATTAAACGCGATTTAGCTGAATAATTTTTTTACATCTGGTCACACTGACTAGAGGCCATAGAAAACAACTAGAAGTACAACTATATTAATTCGCTCAGCAAAAAAAAATACTCTCTTCACACGTATAAATTAGTTCTGAAGAAAATTCTACTAACACAAACAGTGAGTTCGGTTTTTTTGACAGCAGAGTTACGTTTTTTTTAAAGACTAGTAGTTGTTTTATATGTTATAAACTGCTTCGACTGCTGCTTTATCTCAACTTCGTCAAAGCAAATCAAGTCAGATGTAGTTTAAAAAAAATGCAAAATGTTTGTTGAAAAATGGGAAGCTGATTTAGTTTTTTAGAGAATATGGAAGGTGAAGCATAATGCCTTATATGTTATTGCATTTTAAAGGCCCAACCAGTGAACAAAAAATCATCGTATCGCAATCAGCTATTTCAACCTGCTTTATGCAGATGTGTGTAAGTAGCTATTCAAGCAAAAATTCTATGTGTCGTATCGCAGAAATCTATACAAAATAGATTTTTACGTAGCTGCGTGACTTTTTGACAACCAAAAAACAGGGTTGTTCACACTATGAATGTTCAAAAATATATGATACGTATACTTTTAATGACTTTTCTTCATTCTGCGTTGCGACGCAAAGTTGATTGGTTGGCCCTTAAGTAACAAATGTTTGTAAGGGGTACACACACTACTTCACATTTGCGCTTGTGTATGTGAAATTGAATGAACGCTTCTCAATTTTACACTGCAAAAACCCTTCAATTGTTAAAAGTAAACATCGAAACATATATGTTAACCAGTGTTGCTAGAATGTGGGAAAAAAGGGGCTAAATTGAAAATTAAAAAAGGTCAGAAAAGGCTAAATGACCCAAGTCAGAAAAAAGTTAGAATTTGTTTTTAATTTAAAAACTTATTCTTTCCTGTTATCATTTATTTTTGATAACTTTTAAAGTTATTGCAATAAATTTATAAATAAAACATAGGTCGGTTGCCAGCAAAATGAACTAACGAAAAATCGAACAAAAAATACCCATACAAATTTGAGTTATATTTTATATGAGAAATGATTTGAAGTGATTTTTTGTAACTTTTGAGCTATAATTCCTTTTTGATTAAGAATTTCCAAATTTTTGGGTGATTTTTCACTTTTATAAGAATATTTTCAAATTTACATTCATAAATAGTTTATATTGCTAATAAATTATATTAAAAAAATAATTATAATAATTGATTTAGTAAGACCATAAAACTTTTGCTAAAGATAATTCTGTAAAATGAAATTAGTAATAGCAAATAAGAAATTATTTTCTTCGTTGTTGAAATAACATTTTAGCCTTTTTAAGGCAATTTTAAGAATCAAAAAGGCTATAAAAACTTAGATGCTAAAACAAAAATTTCGAGGCTAAAAGCAAAATAAAAAGGCTAGATTTAGCCTTAAAAAAGCTAAACTGGCAACAACCTTAATTTTTGTTATTGATTACTTTATTTTAAACTAGAACTTATTTATTTTCCAAGCTATAAAAAATAATCATTCAGATGACTGAAAATTGAAAAATAGACATTGCAATTTAAGAATAAAAAATTAAAGGTATGAAAAACAAAAGTTTTATTTTAAACGTAAAATATATATTTTAAAATTCATTTCAAATATGATTCGTGTTTCAAATTTTTATCAACATAAAACAGACTTTTGGGATATTTTAGATGGGCTAAAAGATTTTTTTATTGCAATTTTAATTAAATGTAACGAAAAATAACTTTATTTCTTTTCTAATAATAAAATATAAAAATTATAAAATAAAATAAATAAAAATACATAGTACATATAGTTCGCTTAATATAGAAAAGGTGTATTTTTTAAGAAAATTGGTTTCCTAGTAATTTCCGTTCAAATACACCTCCCGTAAAAAAGGTGAGATATGATGGAAAGTATTAAATGTACACTCGTTTTTAATCGCTATTGGATAATTTAGAATTACTTCTACTCAGAGACTGAAAATAACAGTTGTATTTGATTTTTTTTTTAACAAAATTAAAAGCAATATTAACCAAATATTGGACAACTTATTTATATACACCATTATTATCGCATAAAATTACGTGCTTTTTAAATTTTCGATTTTTATTTTTCCGAGAAAAAAAGTTATTTTTTAATTTTTTATAATTTTTATTAACTGAAAACTCATTTTTTTTATTTATATTAGTAAATTTTTAAAATCATGCAATCATAAATTCATTAGTGGCATGTTTATATATTCCATGTCACTCAAAATTTTTTTGTTGAAATGAGTGCAAAATATTATTTTTCGTTTTTGTAAGGCATGTGTCGGGTTTTTGCGAGTAAAAACGTAAGAACTTACGTTTTTGTACACATTTTAATGTCAAACACAGACAATCGGTAAAATGTAATCGTGAAGCGAAATGCGTTAATAAAAATATAAATATAAGAAATTTTTATAAGTTATCCTTAACATTTTTATAAACATAACACATTTAATGCATCGCGAACATTTCTGCAACATATACGTGTGCATCCAACACCACTCTCTCTAGAATCACTCGATTCGCTAAAATAATATGCCAATGATGAAAACATTATTGTTAATTTAAAAAGTATGCTTGCAATTGAGTTTTTGCGCTATGTAAATTTATTTTTGTAATATTTTCCAAACACAACATTATTAAATAACAAAAAACAGCAGTTTTTGTTTATATTTAAGTGTTGCCGTTTTTGTGTTCAAAAAGCATGATTTTGTATGAAAAACATTTACAAGATATAAAAGTTAAATATAATGGCAACAATAACATTTGACAATAGCAAAAACACAACGTAAAAGAACGTAAGATAGACGAGTACTTTAAAAAAACTCATTTTCTTACGTGCTCGTCTGGGTACCACTCGCTTGTCTGAATCTTTACATATCTTGTATAAACAGGCCATTATTAAAAAATTTATAAAATATTAAATTCATTAATTCATAAATTTACACATTTGTAATAAAATCATAAAATCATTAATTCAGATCACTGTACTGCGCATTAAAACTATTTAAAAATTCTTTAAATTTTCCGTCTGACAGTGCGTTGTGTCCACCTCTAATTTTGTTTATAATTTTTATAGCAATATTCATTGCACGAATTTAATTTTTTTCCAAAATTCCTACTCTCATTACTTTTCGTTACCAACGGCAAGCCTACTCAAAAGCCATTTTACATTATATTGCATTTTAGTAGTTTTAAGGCATTTTTAGTGAAAAGCATATACGACATCTATGATAGTCCTTGCTCCTTTTAGAAATAAAAATCACACACGTAATTAAAATCATATAAGTATTAATTCGACCAACTTTTAGAATTTTGTTTTTATATTTGTTGAAAATATTGCATTTTTAAATTTTAGGACATCGCGAATGGGTGGTATATGAGTCCTTGCACTGATTTATCCAAACTTCATATTTGTCTTAATTATTCCAATTTATAACAGTTTATCAAAGTTCATAAGTCTAGGACAATTCCCTTTATTTTTGTCCAGCCGTTATATGGGAATGAATTACCATGCAACGTAAGCTTTTATATACAGAAGAAAAATATGTCCGAAAAACACCGAAATTGATACAATCTATTGAATCTATTCACAGTAGTGAATTAACCACAATTTTTTCTAGTTTGGCGTTGTCACCCTCAAAACTAGTTTTGTAGAAGTTTTATCCAGACATACCCATTCTATAGACCGGTTCTAGAACTAGTTCTTTAATTAATGATTTTTGTTCGAAATTGTCATACTCACTAGTTCTATAGAAGCGTTAAGGAACGTTTCAGGAACCACACAGTGGGGTCAAACGCAAATTTGTTGGTAATAAATCTGAATCTCCTAAACTACTGGTCGGATCAAATTGAAATGTATGGAAGAGTTGTAGAGGAGGACCTAAGCTTTCAGAAAAATCATCTTGTAGTCACCCTGTGATAACACGAGATAAGCTACAGGGTGTCAAAGTTGACTACCTCGAGTATGTAAAAGTTAAAAAAAATCGTAACTTGTACAAATGAAGTCCGATTTTAAAGATTTTTATATTTCTGGAAAGTGCTTAGCAAGATCAAGAAAAAATAAGCTTACTTATCTAAGTTATCTCTTACAGTTAAAAAGATATTTACGCTTGAATTTTGAATTTTTGATTTTTTGGCTCGACTTTCTTTCGTTTTTCGGGAATAAGTCCGGAGATATATGAGGTAAAAATTTTCTAAAAATATTCTGTAATTTGCTACATATTTCAAAATAATATGCTGAAAGAATTTTTGGATTATCTCAATTCGTCTAGACGTGAAAAATATTCAAAGTCAGCACTCTGAAATTGGCATGAAAAATGGCTATTTTTTTACAAAAATATGGTACAATTCATTCACTTTTTTCTCAAAGTTCCGTTAATAAAAAATTTTTTTCCTTATTAATTTCAAAAGATAAGGCTTCATAAATGGTTAATAAAGAAATTTTGAATTGATTTAAGTTTGCACCCTACATCCAGCATTGGCCGAAAATTGTCAATTTTAAAAAATAGTTTCATTTTTATCGATAAATAAAAAAATTGTCACGCGAGCTTTTTTAAATTTGGGACCCATATTTTTTATAGAAATAGATTTAGAATAATTTAACACTAAACTGCTTCCCGCCCGGCCAAAAACGAATGCAGGAGTGGAGATTTTATGTTAAAAGTCAGTTTTTTTAACGACTATTTTTAAAAGCATATTAAAAGCATATTAGCATAATATTTTTAATATTATTTCTTATGTAATGTATAAAACATAAATCAAGCTTTCATTCCTAAAAAAATCAATAAAATAGCTCCAATAACCTATTTTTGGTAATTTTTCAAAAATAATTTTTTTTTTTAAATAGCTGAAAATCCAAAAAAATTTAATTTTTTTAATACAACTCCACTAATTTTGCAAATACTATAAAAATGTTAAAAGAATATAAAAATAGACTTATTTACCAATTCAACGATATATAAAATGTTGATATAGGTCATTTAATAAAAGTAATATAATGGCCTCAAAACTACCAAGTCACGTCAAAAGTTGCAAAATTCACTATTTTGTTCCGTATTTCCATATGTGTGTATAATATAATATTTATTAATGAATTTATTTAAAGTGTTCATCATTTTTTTCTACTGAAAAGGTGTTTAAAATTACCTAAGTACATTAATAAGTATATTTTCCTTCGTTTTTTATTACATTTTTTTAAGTTTTTAAATAATTTACCTAGCTACTTAATTAATGTTTTATAACAAAAATTATTTTTTTACAATCGCATAGGTACATTTTTTGACGTACCTGTTTAACACTACAGGTCATAAAAATAAACTGAATGAAATTGGGGGTTTTATATAAGTATCCTTATAAATATGCAGATTTATTAGTGAATTTGCCATTATGGAGATTACATTAAAACACTTTTCTATTTGCAAAGTAATCTGGGATAATCTATCTGATATTATAAATCGTCCAGAAAAAATAAGAAAACTCATTGATACAGTAGTATCTTTTGGTTTAACTCTTACCGCAGAAGACAGTTTAAAGCTCGAAAATTTTTATAAATCATACGAAAAAAGGATGCAAGCTTCAAATTGGTTAATACCAAAGTTCAAGAAGAAAAATGAAGAGTGGTTGGAGAGAGAAATACCAATTTTCATCGGAAAGCAGAAAAAGGGTCAACCAAAAAAAGTTACGATGAAGTTCAGCTAAGAACAAAGAGGACCAAACAGGAATCTATTCTAAATTCGCATACGAATGCCGAAATAAAAGATACATTTAAAGCTTTAGTAACACGTACGCAACCAAAGGAAGTAGAAAAAGTTATAGATGTGTTACCAACAGCTTCTCCCAATCGATTATATCGGATAATCCAAAGCATAGTGACACCGAAATCAACATCGTCCTTTACCTCTGAAGATGCTTTAACTCTAATATTAAATTTAGGATTATCAAGAAACCAATACGAGATTTTGAGGAAATCTGTTAGCGAAAAAGGATATGATATCTTTCCCAGTAGCAAATCAGTGAGAGAAGCGAAAAGTAATATTTTACAGCCTATGGAGCACCCGGTTAATGCTTCTGTTAAAAGTGCTAAAGTTAATATATTGCAATTACTTGAAAATACTGCCTCTAGAATTATATCTACCTTCAGCAATGATAACATTGAAAAATGCAAAGACTCTGAACTTATTTTAATATTCAAATGGGGCTGCGATGGAACATCAGGATTTTCGGAATACAAACAACTGGATGGAAGTAATTCTGGAAATAATTATTCCTCGCTGTTTATAGCGTCTCTGGTACCACTTCGAGTGCGCTTAAATAAGCCTTCCTAATCGACAAGAAATGACTCGCTTTTTGATGATATATGGATAAATTTAACTCCAGGTTCCAAATTTTTGTGCCGTCCAATCCTTTTTGATTACACAAAAGAAACCACGGTTACAATAAACAGCATTGTCAACCAATTGGAAGAAGAAATTAAAGCATTGCCCCCAATATATGTAAAAGTATCAAACAGAACTATTAAAGTTACATTTCAACAACAATTAACGATGATTGATGGAAAAGTTGCAAACGCTATAACAGATATAATATCTACATGGAAATGTAATATATGTGGAAAAATAAGTTCACAATTTCAGGATAATTCTGAAGTCCTTGTTAATAAAAATTCTTTAAAATTTGGAATATCACCACTCCACGCAAGGATAAGATTTTTGGAGTTCTGCTTACATCTTGCATATGATATGAAGTACAGAAATATTCCCGGGCAGGAAAATGCTACAGTAAAAAACAATTTGGAACTTCACGAATTATGAAAAGAGGAGAAGAAAAGAATTCAATTAGAATTCAAAGAACAACTCGGATTAATAATTGATAAACCTCTACATGGCTATGGAAGCACAAATGATGGAAATACAGCAAGACGTTTCTTTGAAAATCCGGAACTCACATCCTCAATCACTGGCATTGACTTAAATATTTTGAAGCATTTTAAGATTATATTGGCAGCCATTAATAGCAAAAAACAAATTAATGCGGACAAATTTAAAATTTTTGCTTACGAAACTAAAGAACTACTTAACATTACATACCCCTGGAAATCAATGACTCCAACAATTCACAAAGTATTGGCTCATGGTAAAGAAGTAATAGAAAATAGTATTTTGCCATTGGGAGAGCTAACAGAGGAAGCACAGGAAGTCCGAAATAAAGATGTTAAACATTTCCGACTCTTCAATACCCGAAAATGTTCGAAAATAGCGCAAAATATTGACTTAATGAAATATTTATTAATATCATCAGATCCAGTTATATATTCTATAAGAACACGATGGCTACCAAAAATCACTCTTGAAATAGAAAAAGAGGATTCCGAAGCTAAGGAAGTTAAAAATTTGCTAACGTTTGATGTTTCTGATTATTTTCAAGATAATCTCTAATAATATCTTCGATAATATATTGTTAATAAAGTAAATATATGGGATATATGTATAAGTATGTAAATATGTAGAACAAATTAAATAAACATTACTCAAATAAAGAATTTACTACTTTATAATAACAATTACATACCTACATAATACATTAGAAAACTAAAATGTTACGTATACACACATATGGAAATACGGAACAAAATAGTGAATTTTGCAACTTTTGACGTGACTTGGTAGTTTTGAGGCCATTATATTACTATTATTAAATGACCTATATCAACATTTTATATATCGTTGAATTGGTAAGTAAGTCTATTTTTATATTCTTTTAACATTTTTAAAGTATTTGCAAAATTAGTGGAGTTGTATTAAAAAAATTAAATTTTTTTGGGTTTTCAGCTATTTTTTGAAAAAAAAATTATTTTTGAAAAATTACCAAAAATAGGTTATTGGAGCTATTTTATTGATTTTTTTAGAAATGAAAGCTTGATTTGTGTTTTATACATTACATAAGAAATAATATTAAAAATATTATGCTAATATGCTTTTAATATGCTTTTAAAAATAGTCGTTAAAAAAACTGACTTTTAACATAAAATCTCCAATCCTGCATTCGTTTTTGGCCGGGCGGGAAGCAGTTTAGTGTTAAATCATTCTAAATCTATTTCTATAAAAAATATGGGTACCAAATTTAAAAAAGCTCGCGTGACATTTTTTTTATTAATCGATAAAAATGAAACTATTTTTTAAAATTGACAATTTTCGGCCAATGCTGGATGTAGGGTGCAAACTTAAATCAATTCAAAATTTCTTTATTAACCATTTATGAAGCCTTATCTTTTGAAATTAATGAGGAAAAAAATTTTCTATTAACGGAACTTTGAGAAAAAAGTGAATGAATTGTACCATATTTTTGTAAAAAATAGCCATTTTTCATGCCAATTTCAGAGTGCTGACTTTGAATATTTTTCACGTCTAGACGAATTGAGATAATCCAAAAATTCTTTCAGCATATTATTTTGAAATATGTAGCAAATTACAGAATATTTTTAGAAAATTTTTACCTCATATATCTCCGGACTTATTCCCGAAAAACGAAAGAAAGTCGAGCCAAAAAATCAAAAATTCAAAATTCAAGCGTAAATATCTTTTTAACTGTAAGAGATAACTTAGATAAGTAAGCTTATTTTTTCTTGATCTTGCTAAGCACTTTCCAGAAATATAAAAATCTTTAAAATCGGACTTCATTTGTACAAGTTACGATTTTTTTTAACTTTTACATACTCGAGGTAGTCAACTTTGACACCCTGTAGCTTATCTCGTGTTATCACAGGGTGACTACAAGATGATTTTTCTGAAAGCTTAGGTCCTCGTCTACAACTCTTCCATACACTTCAATTTGATCCGACCAGTAGTTTAAGAGATTCAGATTTATTACCAAAAAATTTGCGTTTGACCCCACTGTGAACCAGTTATTAAAATCAATATTTGTCTTTGATTTTATTTTTCATTCTAATAAACCATTTGTTAAAGGTCACTTTTTAAATGAATTTAAACTTTTTAAGTCTGTTTTCTTATTTTTTAGTTTTATTAAACAATTCTAGGAAGCAGAAATTTGTTTTGAGATATGATGTAGAACTAATACAGAACTAAACCACTAGTTCTCAAAAACATTCTTTAACACCAATTTAGAATCATACTATCATTCTACTCCATGAGTGCCAGAACACGTTGCGACACTACTACTTCTAATGATGTTATTAAAGAATCTGTAGTAGTTCTGATTGCATCGGTTGTACTAATGATTGAACTAATGATTTTAGAACAAGTTCCGAAATTTTTCCTTGGTTCATAAATTTATTAATTTAGTTTATATGAGAATTTACTTAAAAGTATTACAACAATTAACATCTAAATAATTAAATAAGGAAAATACTAAACGTTATAAGAAATTTTAAAAACAACCACAAATTATAACTCTTTAAGTAAAAAAGAGTCTTAGTGATTGTTTAGCAAATTTCTTATTATTTTATATGTAGATGTTCTGCATTTTTCATTAAATGACAGAGTCAGTTCCCTTGCAAATTAATTAAATATTTTATGCTTAAAGTTCTATGAATTATTTTCAGATTTTTATTTTGTATTATCTGTAATTTTCTTGAGTAAGTTTTAGCAGCTTTATTAAACCAGACTTGGCATCCGTAGGACATAATTGGTCGAATACATATTTTGTAAATAAGGATCTTGTTTTTTAATTTAAGTATAGATCTTCTGTTAAGTAAGGGATAAAGTGCATGGCCGCATTTGATTGCTTTATCACAAATATACTATATGTGTTGTTTAAATGATAGTTTTTTATTAATAATATTATTTTGATTAGAAAAATTTAAAATTCTCTTATTAATTATTTTTTCAAATACTTTATCCAATAGGATGCTGATTGGTCTATAGCTAGACGGTAATTTAGGATCCTTTGGAAAATAGCCTTTTATTAAACAAGGGTTGAAAAGTTTACATAGAGTTTCAAAAATGTAATCGGGCATCTTTTTAAGGATAATGCTATTAATGCCATCTAAACCGGGGACTTTATTATTTTTCAATAAAAGTACAAATAATTTAACTTAATCTAAATTGGTAAGATCTACGTTATGTCTGTCAAGAATTGTATCGTTAAGATCATGAATGAATCTTGAGACGGCTGTGCCTATAGGTGAATAATTATTTAAAGTAATGGTGTGTGAATTATCAAATATTTTTTTTAAACTTCACCGTTTACATGAAGATCAGCAAAAGGCATTTTGTTTCCTTTAAGTGCTTTTTTTTACTTTCCAAAACTTTTTAGAGCCCGAGGGCAAATTCGAAATAAATTTTGGCCAGGATTCATTGCGGTTTTTGTTAAGGTGAAGATCAATAAGTTTATTTAATAGCTTCAAAATCGCTACATCTTTGAAATTTACGTTTGTATTTATTTCTCTGACTAATTAACATTTTACTAATTTCAGAGATTTCTCGCTGCTACGAATTTTTATGACCGATAGGTATTTTATTGAAGCGTATTTTACTGAAGGTATTTTATTGAAGTTTAACTATAAATATTAATTTGATAAAATAAAAATCTAGATTACCTGAATTAGTAAAGGGTTGGTCAATGTTCTGACACCTACTTTCATTTTCCACCCAGTTTCTGATTGCTGACCAGTCTGCGACTGTAAAACATTTATATATTTATTTTGTCCAAAGCGAATGTGTCCATTTGGGTAATAAATGTAGTAGCTGGATTAAAGACAGTGGCTGTAGAGATCATTACAAGCCGAGTTATTTGACATACAATTCCAATGTGTATGTTGAGCATTCAGATCACCGAAAATAAAATAGTCTTTTGAAAATGAAGTTAATTTATCCAAATCAGCTTTAAAATTGGTAGTATGAACTGGATTATACGCTGAAGTGAATATAACTGGCCTTCTATTAATCATAACTTATACTGAAAAACTTTCAGCAGTACTTGTTTTTATTTTTGGTAACAACGTATGCTTAATGTTACCTTTAATTGCAATTAGAACTCCTCCGTCATAAGTAGATCGATCGTCTCTATAAATTTTATAACCACCATGTTGAAATTTGTGGTACGGTTTCAAAAATGTCTCATTTAAAAGTAGAATATCGATTTTCCTTTTGTGTAAAAAGTATTCCAACTGGACAGCTGCTGACGAAGTTGTTATGCCTTGGGCATTCCAATGCATAACATGAACATTGTGTCTACCGGTTGAATTATATGGCATGTTTAAGCATCATACCTAAAACTCGTAGCTTGTCGTACTTATTTTGACATCTTTGCAAAGCATCCAGAAGTCTTTCATTGAAAATGTCATCATTATTATTGTTGTCGTAGCTCTTGCCTTTAGCTACCTCGAAATACAAATTACCAAAATCGTGGGAATTGCGTGTATTATTATGGGGTTTTTGCCTAGGCAATTGCGGAAAATCATGATTGTCTTCTTTAAAATATGAGACGTTAGTTCTTCTGCTGGTCGCCCTAGATGTAGATGTTACTCGATGACGGATTTCTAAATATTCTTGACGACTTGGGCACTTTGGGTCATCAGCTCTATGGTTAACGTTTTTTAAATTCTTCTTTATGCAGTTGTAGCACTTATAAATTATACTACCACCACTATTACCTCTGTTAAGTGAACAAACTGCATAATCATGTTTACCGGCGCACGCTGAACACACTGTGATACGGTTACAATTTTTAGCACCATGTCCATACATAGCGCACTTGGAGCTTTGTGTGGGACCTTTATTGCACTTTAGAGGTTTTCTCCAATACACATATATATTGCAAAAATATCTTATTTTCATAACCTCCCTTTTTGAAACATGATTTTTTTCCTTCCTTGAACATTAATAATTTATTTTAATTGGAATTTTCTAGGTCTATATATTTTTGAATTCCACAAATTGATATAAAATTATAAACTTTGTAAACATATCGTGTAGATCATATATATATTACGCACCTGAACGAAGCTATATGTTGAGTTTCGTTTCACTCACTCACGTTTTGGTTCAAGACTTATTTTACTGGGTGTATTTGGTTCAAAATTAAGAGTTTTACTTCAAATTTGTCTTAAAAACTACTTCTTTATTGACAGTCAAATTTTTTGATTTTGGTAATTTTAGAAAGGTAATAAACCGTTTAATTCAAAAAGATGAAAACAAGCAAAATTACGCGATGAATTACTTATGGTTGAAAAAAATTAAAAAATAAATTAAAAAATTATACCTTTTAATATGACAATCGGTTTCAGCCACCTCTACATTGTTTTCAATCAGAACAAAACTTTGTATTTCTTAGGCCAACTCAATGGTGTTCTCACGGCCAATTTATATACACTGCACTACCAACCAGATGCTTCTCGAAAGCTCTATTTCTTTCTACAATGTTCTCAACGGACAAACTAGTATATTAGAATTCTAGAACTTTCGATGTTAATGTTAGCAGCTTCGAAATTTAGTGCTACCATACTTACAAACAATGGTGAAAGATTTTTATTCAATGTTGTATGTTTACAGCTATGTTAATAATTTCTACAGATATGTTAACTGCTGTTAACATAAACAGAAAGGTCGAGAAGCATTGAGAAAGGTTGAGAAGCATTATTTAATTTTAAACCAGCCGTTAAAACCGTTATATTTGAATTTAAGTACAATTTCGTAACAATACTATAATACTAAAACTTATACACGTCCATGCTTCAAGTGAATTTTTTCTTAATTTGTATCTCAAAATATTATGAATCCTTTTTTTTATTAAACAATCATACTTTTATTTGCAGAACCTAATTTAGCTATCGAGGCATACCAGATGGCACTAGAGCTAAATCAGCATGATTCTCACTTGGCAAGTAAACTGGGTCGTGCCTACGTCAAAACACATCAATACGTCAAAGCTGTACAATTTTATCAAGATGCCTTAAAAAACCGAAATCATTCGAGTTTAAATCTTAATTTAGCTGAACTTTATTTAAAGTTACGTCAGTTTAAAAGTGCTGAAGAAACTTTAACGGAGAATGAAAATCAAAAGCAAATGTATGTACATCCAAATAATAACCAACATAAATTACTTTGACATGCATACGATAAGATCAGGAAACATTTTTAATTTTGTAATTTGTCAAGAAATTGAAATATTTCGATTTTCTAATCCAATCTCAATTTATAAGCAAAACAAGCCCGGTCCGGAAATTTTCACACAAATTTGTATGAAAAACGCGCAATGCGCCTCAGTTAAAAAACAAATTATGTATATTTTAAATTCTCTCCGGATTTTTCGTTGTTTTTATTTTCTCACAAAAATTTATATAAATTTCGTAAACGAAGTTTAAAAAAAGTTTGAAGTAAAAAAAGAAATGAAAATGAAATTGTTGTTTATTTTCCGTTGCCGTCTAATTTTTTGCCTAAGTTAACAATGCGGGTTATGTAAAGGAATCCGTACTTATTGTGTTTATACATTCAACCTGACGCATAGAAATGAAAATATTTGTTCATGCATTAGAAAGAAAATTTTACTATAGCTCCTATAAAAGCTCTCCAGAAATTCACTTAAACGTGCATAAATAAAGTAACAATATTAAATTTGACGATAAATTTTTTTCTACGCGGGAAATATTTTTGACAAATTCCGAGAAATTTTAATTTCGAAATTTATTTTTTGACTATTTTGTGATGTAAAAAGTTTTAAAATGAACTCTGTAAAGCATTTTCTTTTTTAAATTTTTAAAAGACTTTTTAAAGTGGAAAATTATAACGCTTACGTGCTGCATATGAATAAGTGGTACGATCAGAACAACACCTACAAGTAGCTTAGAAACAATTCTGCTTATCCAACCGATAGGAATTCACGTACGTTTACGGAATTCAAGCGGCTCTTACGGCAAATCGTCCACAAGCGATGGGGGAATGGATCAAACGGGACTACAAATCGTATCATGAATACATAATCGAGGAATCGAACGGATATACGCATAATGCGGAAATATTTGACAGGATACCTAATTAAACTATTGCTGACAATTGCTCGACTAGTTGCTACATGGATGGCTCTAAATAAGGAATAGATCCGGACTGGGACATTATATAGAAGAACCAGAAACCAGACTATGCTTCTGACTGCCTAGCCATAATACGCTATTCAAGCGGAATTACGTGCGATCAGAGAAATTATAAAAAGGGCCAGTGAAAACTTAGGTGAAATGGATTAATATTTTAACGAATAACCAAATGGCAATAAGAGCAGTAGCATCCGAAAATAACAAGTTCAAGACTGTTTTAGACTGCAAGTTGTCGATTAACGATTTCCCCAGTTATTTGGGTACCCAATCACCAATGAGTGGTTGGAAATGAGAAGGCGACTGATGTGGCAAACAAAGCTAGAGAATTGCGGAAAATATGTTAGGAAAATCCAAAACCTTTTGAGACAATAAAGACCGAGTTGAAAGAGTGAGGTAAGATGGTCCATAGAACACTGTGGAATAATGATACAGTAGGCAAAATAACCAGAATTCTGGGGAGACCCATATGAAGTTAGAAAAAAGTATGAGTCTATTAAGAGTGAATAAAATAGATCTAAGATGGTGAGCGTCCTAACGGGGCACTCTCTATATTCAAATTATCAATTATTTCCAATTAATTAATATTATAATTTTGATGATTGGAGCAAAATAAAATTTAATTTAAATAAAATTTAATTCATATAAGAAATTTCATAATTGAAGTCCATGTTTGTTTTTTTCTGTATAGGCAAAAATGGTTAGACAATCGATTGGAGGATGTTTCCAGAAGTGATTTAGGAAGCTTGATAGGATTCGTCTTAGGAATTTGATGTTTGAGTACCTTTCATTCCCTTGGAACGAATATAGCTAGTCAATAGATTTTTCTTGCTTTCTTATCTATATCTCATCAACTCACGGGTGAATATAAGCCGCGTTGGTGTGGCAAGCAGCATCGAATGTAGAGCATGAAGAGAGAACATCAAATCGATGGAATACTTTCCTTGTCACTGCCTAGCCTTCAGGGTCCCATTACCTGATTCATATCCGAGGAGTGGAATTGAAAAAGTTAAGGAAATTTATACATATGGTTTGTATTCTTTTGCATTAATTAGAGAGCGCACAACAAGCCGATGTGCTGGCTTAGATATATATCGATATGGCATGAGATCATTTAGGTCTTCTCCCATCAAACTATGGAAAAATTAATATGAAAGACAGCTCTGTTTTTGGTACTATAACTGAATAATTTTTTTCGCGATGTTTAAATTCACCAGTTTTTATTTGGGTACCAAAACAGATGTTTTGGATGCAGATTCTTTGACGTACAAAAATAAAACATTTGGTCGGTTGAAATTGGAACACGCGCATCTTACTCTCTATACCACAATCGAACTGAGCTACGTAAAAATCCAATTCCTTTCATATTCACTAAAAACTACATATTTAGGAACTACTAGGTAATTCTGGAAAGCTTTCATTACATGAATGCTTTTGAAGGTAAAATACTTATGCCGTAATTTTGTAAATCATTACCTCACCTTTGATCACTTTTATGAATTTTGTATATAACCGGAATGTTGAATTGTTTTCTCGTGATAGAAACACCCGACGCTACGTTATTTCAAATAAAAATGTATTGAGATATAATTTTATAAGTCACGGTCAGAAAATTTAATACTTTAAACTTCAAATTAAAAAAATATAAATATAAATTGAAGATGTAACACATTAAAATTAATATAAAATATCATTCTAAATTCACTTAAAATAAAAATAAAAAAAAAAAACAAGGTATTTCATTTTAATTTTGTCAATTTATTTTTCTTTTTTTAATTTTATCACGATTGCCAAGTGCATTAATTTTGGTCTAATAATAATATAAATGTTTATAATTTCATATACGTGTTGATGTTGGAAATTCTGAAGTAATTGTTATTTGTCATTTATCAGTGATAACGTAAAATTTCAACGCAGACGTAGTGATTTATAAAATTAAATTTTTTACGCCAAGCGTCGGTGATTGAAAGTGAAGTGTAGGTGAAGCATTCAATGCAGGCGATTTATAAAATTAGGGCATTAAATTATAATTATATGAATTATTAATGTTCAATATCTCTTTTGTTTAATGCTTAACTGCATTGAACTTATTATGATCGTACGTATATTATATAATAAGAGATAAGATAGTGATTGTAAAATGAAAAAAAAGAAAACAGATATAGGTATAGATATAGGTATAGATATAGGTATAGATATAGGTATAGATATAGATATAGATATAGATATAGCTATAGATATAGATATAGATATAGATATAGATATAGATATAGATATAGATATAGATATAGATATAGATATAGATATAGATATAGATATAGATATAGATATAGATATAGATATAGATATAGATATAGATATAGATATAGATATAGATATAGATATAGATATAGATATAGATATAGATATAGATATAGATATAGATATAGATATAGATATAGATATAGATATAGATATAGATATAGATATAGATATAGATATAGATATAGATATAGATATAGATATAGATATAGATATAGATATAGATATAGATATAGATATAGATATAGATATAGATATAGATATAGATATAGATATAGATATAGATATAGATATAGATATAGATATAGATATAGATATAGATATAGATATAGATATAGATATAGATATAGATATAGATATAGATATAGATATAGATATAGATATAGATATAGATATAGATATAGATATAGATATAGATATAGATATAGATATAGATATAGATATATAATATATAATACACACAATTATGCAAAATTATGTGAATATATTTAAAAATATATTAAAGAATACACAAAATTATTTCACACTTAATATATGTAAATTAAATATATATAATTCTTTAAATGTATATAAGGTATTATTTGCTGTATATAAACTTGGGATTTTCTCGGAAAAATTCATACTGGACTTAAATTGCTCATACTCGGAGGACGCTTGGTTAAAGAGGACGACACATCAATTTAGATATTAAACGACATGTGACAGTTTGTTTAAACAAATCGTCAAAGTAATCAAATGATTAATTAACTTTTGTGCAGTACGCAGCTTTAACACTAACCCGGGTATTGGTTTAATCATTAATTTCCTTTATAAATCAAAAGAATATCTGTAATAAAATTGGAAATATAAAAGTATCTTATCAAAACATAAAAAGTCTTAATTACTGTAGGTATTAAGAATTTTGCATTTAGGTCAGCTTCACCATTAGAATAATTCATTGCAATATGCATTTTTAGTGTAATAAAGCCCAGAAAAATAGAAATTCTCGATATTTTTTTCTTTAATTTTTTAGGAGTTTTCAATTGTTGTCAAACATTTAATTAAAAAACTTAATAAAATTAGTTAATACATTAGAAAAAAATTATTAAAAAGTTTATTGTATACATCATTGTTGACACGGACAGCGACACAGAATATGTTCCACTCTTTCAGTTTCCTCAACATCCTGCATTTCCATTTGCACGCCATTTATACCATTGGACCTGTCAATATGCCTATTGTGGTCTTTAGCATTCCCTTGTTCATTCTTAATAGTAAATTTGTACCTGCTATACCAAGTTTCGACCAAAGAGCCCTTGATATTTTGCAGTCCGTTCCGCTATCTCATGCATGATTGGTTCTACCCTGGATCCATTCCTTAATTACCCTGAAGTAAAAGCCTAACGGTGATTTCACACAACTTTCACTATCAGTCTTATCCAAAGCCTTGCCGTTTCGAGCTAATTTGTCAGCTATTTCATTGCCAACTATATTACAGGTACTCTGCATAGCCCCAATTAATAGCTCCTCATTAGATCTCTAAAAGCCTTTTTGCAGTCGCTAACTAATTTAGACATGACTATCTATCTCTTCAGAACGCTACCTGGATACCTACATACAGAGTTACCTCTGTTCTCTTTCCCATGTTCCTCACTATTAATTCAGTGGCCTTGAGAATACCTAGAATTTCTGCTTAGAAAGCATTACAACTATTAAGGAGTCTGCAAGATTTCCTGATATCTTTTTAGCAAATAGACGCCATTAGCAAAAACCGCCATTCCGTTAAACTGTTGTTTTACTCCTGACCAGTGGTCTCTATTGGGAATAATCAGAGCAGAAGTTTCCCCGAAGTTGACTTCAGTACCCATGTAATCCGTGAATATTGCTTAATATTTGGCCCCTTTTAGTAGTTTTAGTTGAGTTCTCTCTAGTTCTGATAGCCTAAACCGTTCTATTTTGTACTTTCTAGTAAAAAGTACTAACTCTGCTTTCTCCGAGTTAACCCCCAGTTCGCTGATCTCCGACTACATGGCGTCGCTCATCATGGGAAGAAATTATGCACATGTCCCCCAGTTTCGATTTGATAATACTGCTATTAAGCAATAGAATGATCCGTTTGATTAGGAAATTTTGTACGGATAGTGACTCTAGTATATAGATTCAATCTTAATGTTATTGAATATCCACTCTATATCGAAGAGCGCTGTCAATATATACTCGTTATACTGCAAGCCCCGTTCAATATAACTCACTACATCATGCAGCTTACTCTCAATAGATTTACCCTGCAGGCAAGCATGTTGAACTCCACTAATGATGAGATCAATAATCGGTCTAAAATCGTTAAGTTTCGAGTTGCTTGCTTCACCGACTTTGGGTACGAAGATGATACTAACCTCCATCTACATGAGACATACTCTAAACAACTCTCTTAGAAATGACAGTTCTATGTAGTTAATGTTCTGCAGCATGGCTGGGAAGATACCATCTGTACTGGGATATTTATACGACCCAAAGGTGTTCACAGCCATGCTACCTTATCCATGGAGACTACGTCATTAATCACTTCACTAACATTCGTGTCAACTATACACTCTAAGAATTCAAAGACTTCCCCTACCTGTATAGTTGCCTCTAAATTCCTACGGCTTGGAAAATTAGTTTCCATAACTAGACTCAGAGACTTGGAACTTAACTCTGTCCATGAGTTGTCCGCATGTTAAATATATACAGGTACACTGGAATCCTTGGATAGTATTCCCCTGAATCTGGCTCATTTACAGAGTCGATGGACTCACAGTAATTTCTCCATGAGTCCCTCTTCGCCCTCTTTATGTCACCCTTACACCTGGGATATCTTCTTTATAGCTATCCCAATCTTCATTCCTGAGTGTCAGTTTGGCCCTATTGAACAACTCCTTAACATCTGACCTTCAGTCCCAAAGTTCCTAAGGTTTACCATTTCGGCTGTTCCTTCCTACTCGGAAAGATTTCTAGGCAGGATAGCTCATAACCGCCCTTAACTTCTTTGATGAATTTTTCCACTATATTCTCAACTTCCTAAGTGATTTTTAGCTCCTTATCCATAGCAGCCATAAAAAAATTCGAATCAGTTTTCCGTAAATTCCTATATGGTTTCCCTTTAGACCCCGTGAAATTCAAACTAAAGAATATCCTGCTGTGGTCTGAAGAAGTCTATTTCCTAGCTACCCTTCAGTTTTCCACAAAGTCGCTCTTAAAATTCGTCATTGTATAATGACCAAAAGTCGTTGCACTCATTTTTGATACACATATTTTTTATATATACATTTTTTTCTCATTTTACTTTTTTTATTTTGTTTCTATTTGTATTGCTTATGAGGTATGTTTAAGTTGAAATGAATTGTACTCTGTATTCTTTGTAATAGAATTAAACTTTAAGTTAGTATATAAGTTTGAATTTAAGTTAACGGAATATACGTAATTATACAGCGCCACCTATTAAGAAGCAGAAGACTGATATAGCTAAAGTACTTAGGATTGCGACTCTATTATACAAAATATACAACCATGTAACATGCGGAATTGCAGCTTTGTGTGTGTTCATCACATTGTGTAGATGATCGACACTATAAAAGGAGTACAATCACACGTAACGGGTTAGTCAACCAATAACCGGCCAAGAGACATAATTGGTTTTATGAATTTGAGGTTTAACCCACATTCATTTAAAACTTGTGTGGTGTCTTGCATTTGCCCGAATCGACTAGGGTGTTAGTGTCTAATTCGCTAACGACCCAAGGTCTGAGTCATCCAGTTTCGGGTCGTGATAAACTATATTAGCGTACAGTGCTAACGCGTGATTGGCCGACCCCGTAGTGTAAATTTAGGACATAAGTTCCGTTTAAATAAAAATTTATAACGTTTTAAAACAAAAAAATATATATCGTATTTTGCTAACAAAAATCCGGATATTTAAACAAATTTGTAACGAACCCTGGCGGCCGCGAGTTTACCCCAGCTCCGAGTCAAAAGACGTCGTTACAATTGCTATACTGTAACTTACTCCCTATCTTTAGTTCTGAATGTTGGAATATTACCCTTATTGTAGATGAAAAAATTGTCTGTAGTTATTTAAATATAATATATTATATTATATTTAAAACACTTCTCAAGTTGTCAAAAAAAAAAAAAAAAACAATTACAAATTTTTAACTTAAAATTGACATTTTGATATTAATTCTTAAAAGTGTTGCCCTCTCATTTCATCAATGAAATCAGTGATTTTAAAACTTATATTTTAGTTTTAGCGCTTTGTTTTATTGAAACGAAGTGGGTAACATTGTGTGTTTGTTTATTTTGTATTGTTTTTCTCTATTTGTTCCTTTCTAGCATTCGCTGTCTCATTTTTTCAATCCTATATCAGACATATTTGAATTCTTTAATGCGAGTAATACAAATGCAAAATAATATTCGCTAAAAAAACTTCCCAAACCCTTTTTAACTAAGCGCGCAACATGAGACCGAGCATGGTCATGATGGTAAGTCATGATCTCGTATATGGTCGTATATTCTGGCCCTTTTGCGTTTAAAGCTCTATTCATACTGATCAGTAATGTTCAACACAAGTCTTTCATGATCGTTTCACCTGTTTTAACAGCGCATAATAGATGAAAATTATTATGTAAGCATTTTTTGCTTTTGGCATGAGTAATGATTCAGCAAAGCCTTCAATTTTTCATTTTCAAACTTTTCTTGTAATTCAAATCGACACTTTTAAGTCGTCTAATGATACACGACTAGTTGTTTCAACTAAAGTTCCAAAATACGATGTCTTTACGCATCGCTTTTCTAAAAAAAAAATAATAATAACGTAAAGCTTCCCAATCAGGCTTCTATTCCTCGGTAAACACTCACAAGACTTAATGATTTTATTAGAAATTTTAATACCTCAATTGGTTCTTTTATGGGCTTGCATCCCTTATTCTTCTCTTATTCCGACAAAAAAAAACAAATAAATAAATTTATACACTATTTTAAGACCTCTTCGCGAACCCTCTATATCTGTATGTCTCTTATTCTTCTCTTATTCCTACAATAAAAAACAAATAAATAAATTTATGGACCTTTTCACGGACCCCCTAAACGTTGCTATGGACCGATATTTAAGAACCCTTCAAGTAGATGAAAGTCCCTGTAGTACAGGTAGTGTAAACGGTAACATGGAGAAAGCGATTTATGTTTGTAAAAAAATACCGAAAAAGGTGTCAAATTTTTCCACCTAAAAACACAACAAATTTACACATAAATTAATAAATTACAACTAGTTTGCTTCCCCTAAACATACCGATTTATACTCCTGTGAACATGCAAATTAATTTTAGGAATTTTTATATGTATTTGGTATAAAATTTGATAAAACTCTTATTAGTTTACACAAAAATGTTGAATTTAGCACAAAAAAAATTTAAATTTTTAATTTTTATACGGTAAATTTGAAGATGTTTATTTTGTTGAGCCTTTTTTAATATTTTTTTAATAATTAAATAAAAAGCTTAAAATAATAAATATGTTTCAAAAGTGTCATTCAACTATATTTCATCAATAATTTTATTAAATCTAAAAAATTAGCAGATATATCAATATTATCCAGATTAGAACGACAAAAATACGAAAATAAAAGCTTATTAATTGAAACAATTTTTTTCTCATTTACTACTAAACTTATCATATATTATGGAAGAACACTTAGAATATTGCAATATTATAAGAATTTTAATTATCGATTTTCAATTTTGCTACTCTTAAAGATATTTTAATTTTATTTAAAATTTTTATAAAGAAGTATATTAACTTTTGTTTGAGGACAGCCTAGTTTGACTGCCCGTAATTTGTTTTCTATATTTTTTTTATAAAAGAAAAACCGTCTTCTTCACTCAGTGCTTAACGTTCAACTGTTTTATTTATTTACAAAATACAAAATTCAACAATAAAGTAGAACAAACGATCATAAGTAAATAAATAAGGGCTACTGTGTTGTTGTTATTCTATGTTGAGAGACAAATAAAAGAAATTCACCACTAGTAATGTACATATGTGCAAAAAACAAAACAATAAATAAAATATGTATCGATATTGAATTTTTGTTTATAACAACACATTATGAGATGGTAATACAAAACAAAATAAGAAATAAAATATAACCTAACGGTTAATAGCCACAATAAGTTATAGTGGACCACAAAAACAAAATTTACATCAAATTACAGTGGGATGAGTGGCTCAAATATATGATTAATTTAAATACAATAAAAAAAAGTTTATTAAATCTAACATAAGTAAAATGCCTTAACAACTTTAACTGTAGCAAATACTGCTAATATTGATATGATTTTTTGGTATGTAATAATAAATGTATCCAAATTATTTTATCATAATTATAATAAAAGAATAATAAAAGAACAAATTTATATTTGAAAATATGCGGTATATTAGCAATTTTTTAAGAGTTATTTCATATTTTTAAGGTATAGACTAAATATTTTTTATACGGATTGAAAAAGCTCCTAATAATTTCATAAGGAAATTATCAGGCAATTGAATTTACTAGAATCAGTCGGTTCCAATTATAATAAAAGAAGAAGTAGGAATTTTAAGTTTACTATTTCAAAACTAAATTCAGATTTATTAAAAAATGTGGAGTTACCAGTTGTAAGATGAAAAGGAAAAGACCGAAAAATCGCTTAAATCGTTTCAATCGAACATCGGGTTTGCGGATTCCCACTGAAGTTATTGTTCAGTGCAATTAGTTATAAATTCACAATAAATATAATCAAGGCAAAAACGCCGTGGATAAATTCGACACATGAAACAGAAATAGTATATATTTTCTATGTCAGTCTTCTATCGCTATGGATTTCGGTTTTTTCCAATTTTTGGTTTTACTCGAAACCGGGTTTTCAAAGGCGGCTAGCCGTTTTTTTAAATCAGCCTTTTTTTACTTTTTATGTAATTTTACTCAGAAAAAGAGTCCAAAAAGCAACAACAAACATCTTCAACTTTTTAAAATTTCACTTTATATGAAAGGTCGAGCTTATAATGGTCATTGAACTATTTGTACAAAATTTCGGTGATGTTTGACTTTATATAGGAGATGGGCGGTAAAGTGGGAATATCTTTTGCATTCCGAGTTTATATCAATTCTTGAACTATCTATACAAAATTTCGTTGTCGTACATGATTTTGTTTAAGGATATCAGCAGAAAAGTATGAACTGTAGTTACAACGGACGCACTGTTTGTATTTGGCTCATAACTTGTTAGTTTATTAACCTATTTTGCCCAGTTTCAATATCAAATAAACCTTATATAAGATAAATATTTAAGCCGAATTTCGTTCCCATAGGTAGTCCGCCGAGCCCTTTCCTGCTTTCAACAGACAGACGGACGGACGTAACTAGATCGACTCAGGGCCCAGAATATATATATACTTTATGGGGTCTTAAATGATTTTTTTCGACATGTTACACACGGAATGACAAACCCATGTCTTTTTGATGGAGGGCATAAAAATTACATTAATAAAAATAGGAGTTTCATGTAACTTGACAAATGCAATAGAAATGACAGATGGCTTATTTAACTCGGACAATTCTCTTAAAATACTAGTTTAAATAAATCAAATTATTGAGTGCGCACGAAAAAATTAGTGCTTTAAAATTTTTGCTTTACATTTGTCATTAATAACCATGATGTAGTATATGTACCAAAGGAGCTCAATGAACCAAACTGCTCAAAACTCCTATGCTATGAATCTCAAAAAGGAAAAAAAAGCAATTGAAAAAAATTATTATAAAAAGCACACGTACTAAGATTGTTTTTGTTTTCAAAGAAATTTTTACTAACACATTCTTAGACTTAGGATTTTTTTGACAACCGACATAGGTTTTCGACAACGGAGCTTAATTTATGGTAAAAGTTTTACAGAAAACCTTACAAGTTTTATTAAAACTCAATAAGAAATAAATTATTATTTCAAATTAAAAACGTTATTTCATAAAAAACATAAACCATCTATTGGTATATCTTTTATAACCAGAATTTTCCACTAATTTTCTCCTCTTTTTATTTCGGAAAGAGATAAATATTTTCAAATACAGGAATAAGAATAACATGTTAAAGGAAGGCAATTAAGTAAACCGAATAAAAACAATATCCATTTAAAATTTATACAAATAACTTCTCAATGGTTACTTATAACTGAAATAGGGCTAAACAAAACTGCACTGCAAACTGATGCAAATTTAATCAACTTCATAACAAGCCGTGAATTCTAAATTGTTACATAATTGCTTTAAATAATTTTTTTTTGTTAGTATTTTTTGTTTTTCTATGCTTTTATTTGATTTTTATTCGTCTTTTTGTTTATTTCCTTTTCATTTGTTTTTGTTCACTTTTAACCATTAAATTAATACAAATAAATGTGCAGCATACATAAGGCTTTTGTTTTTGTATATAATGAAAAAAATGTATTTTTTTATTTGATAACTGTAAGGTACGTAATGTTGATCGTCTTTTAATGTGTTGGATGTGTGATACACTTGTTCATTTCCAATGCACAGTGTGAAATTTTCGCATTCGGAGTGATCAAAAGTCTATATTTTTGTAATTAAGAAAGCTATATGATGAAATTTGGCACAAACCATTTTCGTGACACTAAGCTAGATTCATGAAAAAATGGGGGTGATCGGACAACTTCCACGCCTACCTTTCACATAATTCAATGAAATTTTGCTAAAAATGTATGTATATGCATGTATGTATGAATGTATGCAAATATGTGTGTATGTATGTATGTACATAAATATATATATATATATATATATATATATATATATATATATATATATATATATATATGTATGTGTGTGTTTTTTTATAATGGGGTGCGCAATCTTCTCAAGATATGAGCATGAATTCATGTAAAATTCGACTTGGTGTTGCTATACCTAAGTTTATGTGAGAACCGACATTATCGCCTACTCACTAAACCGCCTTCCCATTCTTCTACCACTCTCCCCACGGCATTGCCCTTAGGTATTACATCGTGGGACTGGTTAGTACTTACGCTACTTCTATATTTTTTTCCTTGCGTATGCGTTCCGTAACAGATGAATCTGCGTTATGAAGTTTGAAGCTGATTTTGATCAAGCATTACGTTTACAATGTTATCTGGAGTGATTGGACATTTTAGGGAGTTGTCATGACCAAACTTAAATAAGTAAGCCTGTCAAGAACTGAGTAAGGTAATAATATACCTCTCTGTGTTTGAGTTCTATCTATTTTCTTATAACCGGGATCATCCGAAACGTCCATTGTTCTTTTCGTGAGCTTTCTCATATCCGTTGCCAATTCACCAAAATGCTATGTCGACCCATCAATTTTTTTCACGCCTGTTTCCAACGGTTACTGCTTATGTTGTGGTGTTTATTTTACAGATTTTATTAGCGGCCAGATCTAAGGGAATTATACCTGTAATTACACTTCTTGCTTCCAGAGATATTGTTCTGTAACTACAATATACTCTTAGATAGCACTGTCGAAATAATGATCACATTTTTTCGAAATGTACTTCTAATAAATGTTACCCATATTGGTGCTCCATATAGCAATAATGACGTCGTTACTCTGGAAATGAGTATCCTTCTGCTTTGCCTCGATCCTCCAAAGTTTGGCATACTTCTACTGAGCGCGTTATTTATCGTTCCCGCTTTTAGGCATGCGTATTTCATACGATCTTTGAAATTCATTCTTTTAAAATTTGTTCAACCTAATATTCGCTTTCAAAACCTTAATGTTTATGGACTACCGCGATGATACTAGCTCCTTCAGGTATGATCAACTCCAGTATGCCATTATACATTATGTTCCAAAGGAGTGGTCCTAGAACCGATCCTTGAGGGACTCTAGCTGAGGTTGTATAACATTGTGTAGCATTATCGGTATCGTATCAGAGGGTTCTGTCTCTGAAATAATCTTCTAAGGGATAACATGATGTGTTTCCATCCTGCACTATTAAAAGCGTTCTTAATACCTAGTGTAATTACAGCGAAGTATTTTTTATTCGCTCCTTTTCCTGTTATATTTTTTTCTGCCCTATTTAGTACTGTATTTAAAGCATATATTACCGATCTAGTTTTCCGAAATCCTTATTGGCTTTCTGAGATTCTATTTGCTTTTTCTTTTAATTTATTGTAGGTCACTTATTCCAACACATTCCCAATCGTATCCAGCAAGCAAATTGGGCGATATGATGATGGCTCTCCAAGTATTTTGCTGGGTCTTGGTATCAAAACTAATTTCCACTTCTTTTTTAGCCCTTAGTAAATTCCCCTTTCCGTAGGCAGTTGTTAAATACCTTTGGTATTCCATTCAGTCCTAGAGCCTAGGTGTCATCAATCCCCGAACAGATTTTTAGTATTTTCTGTCTTGATACTTCTTCTATGGGCATTTCCTGAGGTGACAGCGGTTCCTGGTGTAGTTCTCCCTTTGGAAAGAAAACTTCCATTATTCTCCTAAGAAGTTGTGGGCACGTTAACTGTGGAGTCCTTTGGCCTTTTAGGCGTGACATCACTATTTGGTATGCGTTTCCCCATGGGTTCAGATCGACTTCTCTGCACAACTGTCTGAAACTCTCTGGTTTGCTTCTTTTTATTGCCGCTTAGAGTTCACGGCGCACTTGTTGGTATGTTACATGTATGATGTCAGAGTTCTGTTTCGATCTATCTCTTTGATATATTCGTCTTTCCCTAATGCATATCTTCCTAAGTCTCGCTATTTCAGAGTTCCACCAATAGTTTAATCTTCTTTTAGCTGTTTTTCTTCTGATAGGCATTGCCGAATCACACGCCTCCTTTAGTGTATCTATGATATGAGCGTATGTAACATTGGTTGTTTCCATTGGGCGCAGTCGATTAGAGAATACTTCTAAGAAAGTTTCCGGGATCATTTTTCTGTGCCCATCACTTTGTTTGAAATCTTTTTCTTGAGTTCGTGAACAAGGTTATTCCGGTTCCTACCGAGAAAATAATCGGCTGATGATCGCTGGGAGTTAATGTTCGCTAACAAAACATTTGAGGTCTCTCGCAAGGGCTAGACTCACAAATGTTAAGTTGACAACCGAGTCAGTTTCTCCTTTACGAAACGTGTGAACATTGCCGTAGTTGCCGAGAATAAGATCCAATTGAGTAAAGGCTTCCAAGAGTATGCGTCCCTTGTATTCGTAGAACTACATCCCCAGTTTACCGCCCATGCGTTGAAGTCTACACTGATTATCTTTGGGTTGTATCTAGCATTGCTACTAGTTTGTTTAAAAAAATCTCAAACTCATTTAATGGAATGTTTTGCGAGACGTAGCAACTGTAGAGGTAAACCCCTTTCATCATAACCCTCACAAATCGCAATGGTTCAGATTTAACCGCCTTCTTTTAATACTGAACATTTACTGCTACCCTCTTTATGTCCAATTTCTGCGTAATTGTTAGCTATGCAGAGCATACATCTTGGTACAATTCTTTGTGATGTGGTTTGCCTCACCACATTTGCGACAGATCAAATTGTCAATACCGCTTTTACAAAATCTAGCAATGTATCCAAACTCAAAACATCTGAAACAACGTTTGAATACAATTGGATCGCGAATCCTAAATATTGTAAATCCAAACTTATTTTTCCCATTTTTAAAACTAAGAGCGAATTCATCTAACAAGCAAATCTTTGATGTTTGTGTGCCTCCTTAAGCTTTACGTATGTTTTTAATAATACTCTCCTCCAGACCAGAGATATTTAGTTATTCCTCCAATGCAGCACAGATGTCCGCCGATGTTGGTCAATTAGCGTCTCGCTTACTATAGCCTTTATATTAGCTTTCTCCTCGAATGATTTTCCAACTAGTTCGTTGAATTTTCCTGCCTGTTCTTTACTGAAATTTTTTTATTTCCAATAACAGTTCACCCTTCTGAATTCTACATATTTTTTGGACGTTCTCTTACAAATATTTCAGCTTCGGATCAGTTTTTGTCTTCCAAAAGATATCTGCATATGTAGTTTCTCCATTCGCCGCAATAATTAGAGCATAAGACTTGGCCTTCTGCTTTTTTCGTACAACTTTCGTCCATTCCAGTGGTGGTGCGATATCATTTCCATTCTTCTAAATAAGCCTGTTGTTTTTTCCTTTTCTTCGGCGTTGTTCTTTGCGGGTCATCATTTAGGTCCCTGCTCCTTTTATTAGTCAGAAAGCTGGGCTTTATTATCTTTGGTGAGGTTTGCGTTGCCTGCTCTACTTAGACGACTCTACTTAAATGACTCTGATTTTTTGTCACGTACCACCTCTAGCTCCTCTACATCATCGTCCTACAAAAGTCTGACGTGCCAATGCCGCATATACTCATCATACTCCACATTGAGAAGTGACTAGTAATTATTCCAACAATGACTCTCAGACTACTACGACTCATACCCAGAAGGTATTTCGAATCTGCCAGTTTAAGACTAGGCCATAGCGCTCTAGATACTCTGCAGTCCGTTCTATTCCTCCAGGCTTGATTCGTGTTGACCACAGTTAAATCTCTTATAACCCTAAAATAGGACCCAATAGAAATCTTAACAGATGTCTCCACAAAAGACCTATCTAGTTCCGATCCAATTCGAGCCAGCTCATGGGCTATTTCATTAATGAGAATGTCGCAGTGCCGAGGAACCCAACAGAGTCTTATCATCTAACATAATGACTTGTCAGTGCCAATAATGCTGCTGATAGTAATCTCAGAGTTCCGTTTAATGTTTTCCGCCAGCAATCCCAAGGCTTTATAGATGCCCAGAATGTCTGCCTGAAAAACGCTGCAACTCTCAGACAATTTTTAAAATTGTCTGATATCAGTTTCCTTAAAATAGACACCCGCTACCGGGAGTAGCCCGAAGTTAATCATAGTCCCGACATAATTCATAGGCTCGCCCAAGGATAGTGTCCGAACTTTGAATTGGACTTCGTTGAGTATGCTAGCGTGCCCCGCCCTGAAGTTTCCTAATAGTCCTAGTTCCTTTAATCTATATAGGCCACGAGTAGCTATACCTCTCACAAACCCCTCAAATGGAAGAAGGTGGAAAATTATGTCCATTGCACATGAGGTGTCCTTTTCCTGGCGCCTGAGATGCCAACTGAAGCACATCTCTGAACTTTAGGGATAAGGTTCCTCTACTTAATACCCCTCACCAGACTGAACAGCCATCAGTAAGAATAGGTCTTAGAATCGACTTGCAGCTCCAATATATGACTCATAGTTTAAGATCCCAATTCATACCTATAGAATTCCTGATCCTCTCCTAAGTATTTCTCCTCTAAGATAACTTGACCCCGACGACGTTCTAGAAGTGTTCACAGGAGTCAATCTCCAAGAACTAATGTAGAAACTTAGCAACAAGTCCTCATGATCAAAATTTTATACAACAACCAAGGTATTAATATATCAGCAATTAATACCATAGAAGCATCATCCGTTCAAAAACTACCGCCAAGCTGTGGTACGTTCAAATAGAATCAGTTTTTTCTATAGCAGGCATAACAAGAGATTAAACTAAATTTCAGTATGTGATTACCAACATGGTGAGTATATAAACCACATTATTTTTAATCCTCCAAGGAATATGACACAATATGCAGCTGTAAAACAAGCACTTTTTAAGAATTCGCAAACTCTTACACGGACAATCGTTAGGAGATAATAAGTCAACCCAATTTTTAAAAAAAACTTAAGAAAGCATCTTTTTAGAACAAATTCCAGATCAAATTAAAACTATTTTATCTGCAGCAGATTGTTCAGTTCAAGTTTTAGCGGAACAAGCAGACAAAATTTTTGAGGTACTTAAGTACCCAAATATTTGTGAAGTAAAAAATCACACGGATGCATTTACAACCCCTGTATCACAAAATCAAAACTTTTCATCAATATTAAACATTACTTTAAATCAACTTTTTGAACAAGTAAAAACACTTGAAAATAAAATAGAAAAACTTCAAATTAAAATAATTAGATCTGTATCTAGAGATTCATCATCATCAAGAAATAGTAAATCAGATTTACGTTTTCGTAAATAGTTTCGACGTTTCGGCGAAAAATCATCATGTTCATACTCAAAAAAATAAATGGAACTTCAGTCGCGGCCGCTGAAGTTCCGAATGGAGATGATCGCTTATTCGTTAGAGACAGAAAATCTAAATTATCCTTTCTGATCGAAACTGGTGCAGCAGTATCTATTTTACCTTCTAAAAATTGTAATAACAAAAATAGTAACATGTACGAACCACGTTATTTACTTTATGCTGCAAATGGTAGTATTATTAAAACTTACGGAACACAAATGCTTGAACTTGATTTGGGTCTCAGATGATATTTCATTTGGAAGTTTATTATAGCAGAAGAAAGCAAGAAGGCTCAGACTTCTTTAAACACTTTGATTTTTCACCAGATCTTAGAGATTTCAAATTGGTTGATGGAAAAACTCTTTTAAAAATATCTGCAAACTTTTCTTCAGAACTGTCACTTGAACTTAATATTATACATACTAAAAATGAATACCATAAACTACTTGAAAACTACACAGCACTATCGTACTTCGGAAGTACCTAAAAACCAACAATGACGATATAAAAAAAACAGTAATCATAGCTCCTTTCGGCCTATACGGTTTCAGAAATTCGGCCCAAAGCCTTCAAAGATGGATGGACAACATTTGTCGTGAATTGAATTTCATGTACGTATACATCGATGATATTTTGGTAGCGTAAAAATCAAAAGAAGAACATTTAAAACACTTAAATTAAACTAAACGAATTTCTTAAAAGATGCAAAAAGAAAGATAAAAGAAAAATTAAATGGTCTCCTGAAACAGAAAAAGCTTTATTAAAAATAATTTAATATCGTGAAATAGACTCAGAGATAGCTCTTAAGGTTGATGCTTCTAACATATTTATTCAATTATCTCTTAAACTAAAAGAAATAAGATTTGCATGATAGGATGTTTATTGTATATCTCTTTGTATATCCTCCTATATAAAAAATCTTTCAAACCGGTTCAGATATGAGGAATCAAGATCGTTTAGAAAATATTTTATACCCGAGATGTCCATATTTGGGACCCTATGGACCCGCAAACTGTAGGTCTATATGGTTAAAATTCAAAACTTTAATTCACCTATACCTCAACTATCACTATGTGATAGTTGATTGAAATTGAAACAGCCGTTCCGAAATTCCATAATTATTTCCATTTCATTTTTTGAATCGCACATGAATGAATATGCCGTTACTTAATAACGGTTAACAATTTTTTAATACTTTTTTATTTTTCATTTAGCTGGAAGATTTTTAATAAATATAACTTTTTTTTCAAAATTCGAAAAAAAAATTTAGTGATTTTGAAAACCTTAATTGTTAAATTCAAATTCAGTTTTTTCTATAGCAGGCATAACAAGAGATTAAACTAAATTTCAGTATGTGATTACCAACATGGTGAGTATATAAACCACATTATTTTTAATCCTCCAAGGAATATGACACAATATGCAGCTGTAAAACAAGCACTTTTTAAGAATTCGCAAACTCTTACACGGACAATCGTTAGGAGATAATAAGTCAACCCAATTTTTAAAAAAAACTTAAGAAAGCATCTTTTTAGAACAAATTCCAGATCAAATTAAAACTATTTTATCTGCAGCAGATTGTTCAGTTCAAGTTTTAGCGGAACAAGCAGACAAAATTTTTGAGGTACTTAAGTACCCAAATATTTGTGAAGTAAAAAATCACACGGATGCATTTACAACCCCTGTATCACAAAATCAAAACTTTTCATCAATATTAAACATTACTTTAAATCAACTTTTTGAACAAGTAAAAACACTTGAAAATAAAATAGAAAAACTTCAAATTAAAATAATTAGATCTGTATCTAGAGATTCATCATCATCAAGAAATAGTAAATCAGATTTACGTTTTCGTAAATAGTTTCGACGTTTCGGCGAAAAATCATCATGTTCATACTCAAAAAAATAAATGGAACTTCAGTCGCGGCCGCTGAAGTTCCGAATGGAGATGATCGCTTATTCGTTAGAGACAGAAAATCTAAATTATCCTTTCTGATCGAAACTGGTGCAGCAGTATCTATTTTACCTTCTAAAAATTGTAATAACAAAAATAGTAACATGTACGAACCACGTTATTTACTTTATGCTGCAAATGGTAGTATTATTAAAACTTACGGAACACAAATGCTTGAACTTGATTTGGGTCTCAGATGATATTTCATTTTGGAAGTTTATTATAGCAGAAGAAAGCAAGAAGGCTCAGACTTCTTTAAACACTTTGATTTTTCACCAGATCTTAGAGATTTCAAATTGGTTGATGGAAAAACTCTTTTAAAAATATCTGCAAACTTTTCTTCAGAACTGTCACTTGAACTTAATATTATACATACTAAAAATGAATACCATAAACTACTTGAAAACTACACAGCACTATCGTACTTCGGAAGTACCTAAAAACCAACAATGACGATATAAAAAAAACAGTAATCATAGCTCCTTTCGGCCTATACGGTTTCAGAAATTCGGCCCAAAGCCTTCAAAGATGGATGGACAACATTTGTCGTGAATTGAATTTCATGTACGTATACATCGATGATATTTTGGTAGCGTAAAAATCAAAAGAAGAACATTTAAAACACTTAAATTAAACTAAACGAATTTCTTAAAAGATGCAAAAAGAAAGATAAAAGAAAAATTAAATGGTCTCCTGAAACAGAAAAAGCTTTATTAAAAATAATTTAATATCGTGAAATAGACTCAGAGATAGCTCTTAAGGTTGATGCTTCTAACATATTTATTCAATTATCTCTTAAACTAAAAGAAATAAGATTTGCATGATAGGATGTTTATTGTATATCTCTTTGTATATCCTCCTATATAAAAAATCTTTCAAACCGGTTCAGATATGAGGAATCAAGATCGTTTAGAAAATATTTTATACCCGAGATGTCCATATTTGGGACCCTATGGACCCGCAAACTGTAGGTCTATATGGTTAAAATTCAAAACTTTAATTCGCCTATACCTCAACTATCACTATGTGATAGTTGATTGAAATTGAAACAGCCGTTCCGAAATTCCATAATTATTTCCATTTCATTTTTTGAATCGCACATGAATGAATATGCCGTTACTTAATAACGGTTAACAATTTTTTAATACTTTTTTATTTTTCATTTAGCTGGAAGATTTTTAATAAATATAACTTTTTTTCAAAATTCGAAAAAAAAATTTAGTGATTTTGAAAACCTTAATTGTTAAATTCAAATTGCGCAGTGTGCTGATTTTAAAGGCAGAGATTTTGATAGGATCAAATGGTCTTCGATGGCCTTGTCTTAAGTGTAGCTCATTTAATGTTAATTTTTAACTTTTTCCAAGGTGTCTACACTTCTGAAAACTTTGTTCATGATTATTTTTATGACATTGAAACTTTTAACGTAGTATCTGGTTTCCAAGTTACAGAGGAAAAGTTTTAAAGTGTTTGAGGATTTTAAAATTTGGTCCTGATAGCATACCTACGTCAATACTCCATATGTGCGCATATGAATTTTATGTTTCACTTACAAAAAAATTTATTTTGTCATTAATATCCAGTCACATTCCATCACGTTGGAAGACAAGCTTTATTATTCCTCGTTTTAAAAATGGAAATCGTCGTTGCATTGAGAACTATATAGGCATTTATAAACTTTGGCAATTCGTAAATTATTTGAGCAGATTGTTACGAATAGACATATTCACATGCTTGCAAATCATGTTTCTCCGTATCAACATGGTGTTTTTAAGGGTAGGTCTACTTCGAGGAAAAAAATCGTTCAGTCAGTCGCCGATGATTTTAAATCGTTTTTATCTCTTGACGATGTTACAAATTGTTCTTCATTGGAAGATGATCTTATTCGATTTTCTAAATGGTGTCATGTAAATAATATGTCTTAAAATTTGAAAAAATATAAGAAGTTTTCTTTTTATTTAGGTCTGGATATATTTGTTATGACTATTACATATGTAGACTCTCATAAATTAGAAACGTCTTTTTATGACTTAGGTGACCACTTAGATCATAAATTGATTTTTAATCTACAGGTTACATCTTGTGTTAACAAGGCCAAATACTTATTAGGTTTTATGAAAAGATGGTCTAAAGAAATTTATAAGTTTGGTTAGACCGGTTTTGGAGTATGCTTTAGTAGTGTGGGCGCCCAATTATGTTTATTATATTGATGGTATAGAATCTGCTCAAAAACAATTTCTTTTATTTGCTTTACGTGGATTAGGTGGAATTCTAACGAAATATTACTACCTTATGAAAATCGCTTGCAACTTATTAACCTTCCTTCACTTCGAAAGAGAAGATTAGTTCTTTAAGTCACTTTTATGGTTAAATTAATTAACGATCCTATGAATACAATTTAATATTCCGCATCTGGTTACTAGAAATTTCGTAACTTTAAAATTAAGTCTTTCTCGTTAAAATTATGAAGAATTTAACCCCTTCCATTGTCTTTGTTTGAAACTTAACGAGCTTTATACGAGGGCGGATCAATCAGTCCGTGACTTTTCGAACTTCCCTCGTAGTTATATGAAATACAACACTATTCCCATCAATTACCACCTGTTAATAAACTACTGTCAAATTTTGAGCAAGTGTCGTCATTTACTTTGCGTTTAACAGCTGTTCAAAACATATAACCTCGTGTATTTTTATAAAAATGGAAAAAAGTGATTTTCGAGTGCTCATTAAACATTATTTTTTGCGACAAAAACCGTCAATCAGATCAAGGAAAAGCTCGATAAATACTATGAGGACTCTGCACCATCGATTTCAATGGTAAAAAAGTGGTTTACTGACTTTTGTTGTGGTCGCACAAGTACAAATAACGCTGAACGTTCTGGACGGCTAATTGAGGTCAGTACATCCGAAAATGTCGAAAAAATCCACGATATGGTATTGGCCGACCGAAGAGTAAAAGTGCCTGAGATTGGTGATGCCATAGGCATTTCATATGGCAGTGTGGTTTCGATTTTAAATGATCAGCTGGGTTTAAGAAAGTTGTCTGCAAGATAAGTGCAGCGTTTGCTCTCAATTGGCCATAAACGTAAACGTGTGACAACTTCAAAGGGTTGTTTGGAGTTGTTTAACCGCAATCCGAATGAGTTTTTGCGGCGTTTTGTAACTGTAACATGGATCCATTACTGTACTCCGGAGACCAAGCAGCAGTCTAAACAATGGGTTTCTCTGGGTGAACCTGCTCCGAAGAAGGCCAAGGTAAGTTTGTCGGCCAATAAGGTGATGGCAACAGTTTTTTGGGATGCACGCGGAATAATCCACATCGATTACCTTCAAAAGGGAAAAACAATAAACGGCGAATATTATGTCAACTTACTAGACCGATTTAATGAGGATTTAAAAAGAAAACAACCCCATATGGCCAAGAAAAAAGTTCTTTTTCATCAAGATAATGCACGGGTGCACACGTGTGCAGTCTCAATGGCAAAACTCTATGAATTGGGCTACGAATTGGTACCTCATCCGCCATATTCTCCGGATTTATCCCCTAGTGACTACTTCCTGTTTCCAAACCTAAAGAAATGGTTCGGTAGAAAGAGATTCAGCTCCAACGATGATATTATTGACCAAACAAATGCCTATTTTAAGGACCTCGAAAAATCCTATTTTTTACGCAAAGTAAATGACGATACTTGCTCACAATTTGACAGTAGTCTATTAAGAGGTGGTACTTGATGGCAATAGTGTTGCTTTTCATATACCTACGAGGGAAGTTCGAAAAGTCACGGACTTATTGATCCGCCCTTGTAATCTATTCATAAAACCCTGATCCTATTCATAAAAATATTGAACATAATTGATCAATAAATTATAAAGTATTGAAAACCTGGTGCACAGAAATTATTCTGAACATGATAATCCAATCTTTTGTGTTATTTAGAGTAATTCAAGTATCAAGATATATTTGGACGCATTTTTTTTTAATTATTTAAAAAGTTAGCATCCTTTCAGTTATTTATTTGCTAGTAGTATGTTTCGGATAATTTCTAAATTACGCTATTTATTTAGAGATATCAACTGTTACGCGACATGAGAGATGCCAACTTCAACGAAAATTCATTAACTTTGTACTAAAGAGTAATCCGAAGTGCTCTTTGTTATTTTCAAAATGCAATAACTGAGAAACCAATAAATATATTTCAATATAAAATATATGTAAAATATTGTTACGAAATTGTACTAGAATTCAAATGTAACGGTTTTAACGGCTGGTTTAAATCTTTCTCAATGCTTCTAAACATTTCCGTTTATGTTAGCAGCAGTTAACATATCTGTAAAAATTATTAACATAGTTCTAAACATACAACATTAAATAAAAATCTTTCACCATTGTTTTTAAGTATGGCAACACTAAATGTTTAAGCTGCTAACATTAACATCAAAAGCTCTAGTTTGTCCGTTACAGCCCGTCTAGACGTAATATGTAAGATTTTTGTGTCAGAGAGTGTCAAATTCGCTCTCTGAGAGAATTATTTCACGTGTAGATTCAAATATTAGTATTATAAGATGTATTATGAGACTGTTGTGATGAGATTTCTCTACACAATCATCTTATAAGATGAACTGTCAAAAAAATACACATACACGAAAGTTCGCTTGTGTGTGTGCATGTGTATTTTGGAAATTATTGAAAAACAATGTTATTTTGTAAAATTGTTTCCTTTTAGTGTTTGTTTTACATGTTAAAAAGTCATTTTTATAAAAATTGTGTTAAAAAAGTGAGAACTGCTTAAATAAAAAGGCCATGTTTACTCTGTAACTGATTGAAAATAATGATATCTTATAGGATTTATTAGAATACGTGTACCCCTTATTTAAGATTTAACATAATATAAAAAAAAATGTTTACTCTCCTCTGCTGGCGTTATCTCACATATTATATCAGCGTTAATCTCAGTTGTAGACCTGGGGTTAAGAACATTGTAGAAAGAAATAGAGCTTTCAAGAAACATCTAGTAGGTAATACAGTGTATATAAATTGGCCGTGAGAATACCATGGAGTCAGTCTAATTGGAGGCGTCGTTAAGTAAAGACAAATTAACTGCCTTGGCTGTATAATCTTGCACATTATTACAGTGTGCTGTATAAAAAGTGTAATTTAAGTGTGTGTATTATAACATAAGTGACTATTTAAACTGTTTTTGTTGTACATTTTTAAATAAAATAAAGAGTCGTTACGATTTGTAAACTACTAAACTGCTGTTATTTGCAATCAAATTACCGGTTTATTTAAAGGAAATAAACCACCGTTTTTAAAAGGTAAAAACGTAATAATTGGTGTCAGAAGTGGGATTGCAAAAAAAAATAAGCAGTCATGAAGTTTGAAGAGCTAAAAGAGGAGCAACTCAAGAGGGAATTGAATAAGTTGGAGTTACCTACAGCTGGTAATAAAGCAGAATTACAAAAGAGGCTGATAGATAAATTCAAGCGGCGTAATATTGACATCGGAGCTTACGAATTCGAGTATAAAGAAGAAATGGAATAATTAATTATATTATATATATAATATATATAATATAATTATATAATATTATATAATTATAATATATTATATTATATTATACTATATTATATTATATTATATTATATTATATTATATTATATTAAATTATATTATATTATATTATATTATATTATATTATATTATATTATATTATATTATGTTATATTATATTATATTATATTATATTATATTATATTATATTATATTATATTATATTATATTATATTATATTATATTATATTATATTATATTATATTATATTATATTATATTAAATTATATTATATTATATTATATTATATTATATTATATTATATTATATTATATTATATTATATTATATTATATTATATTATATTATATTATATTATAATATATTATATTATATTATATTATATTATATTATATTATATTGTTACGTTTTTACCTTTTAAAAACGGTCGTTTATTTCCTTTAAATAAACTTTATACTTTGATTGCAAAAATAACAGCAGTTTAGTAGTTTAAAAATTGTAACGACTCTTTATTTTATTTAAAAATGTACAACAATACAGTTTATAAGTCACTTTGTGTTTTAATACACACACACACACTTAAATTACACGTTTTATACAGCACACTTTAATAATGTACAAGATTATACAGCCAAGGCAGTATAATATGTCTTTACTTAACGACGCTTCCAACCAGACTGACTCAATGGTGTTCTCACGGCCAATTTATATACACTGTATTGCCTACTAGATGTTTCTTGAAAGCTCTATTTCTTTCTACAATGTTAACGGACAATCTAGAGCTTTTGTAGGTAATGCCATTAGCATAAACACTTAGTGCTGCCAAACTAGCTTTTGATGATAGTGCCAGCAGCATAAACACTTAGTGCTGCCAAACTAGCTTTTGATGATAGTGCCAGCTGCATAAGCACTTAGTGCTGCCACACTTAAAAACAATGGTGAAAGCTTTTTATTCAATGTTGTATGTTTAGAACTATGTTAATAATTTTACAGCTATGTTAACTGCAGTTAACATAAACGGAAATGTCTGGAAGCATTGAGAAAGATTTAAACCGGCCGTTAAAACCGTTATATTTGAATTCAATTACAATTTCGTAACACTGCCCCCCGCTTAAGCCTGTTCGTCCCGAATAGGCACAGAATCACTTCTCCCATAGGTAGCTAGTTCTTCATTTTAAATCTCGGCCTCTTTTCTTTCCGCATTCTGTACACCACGCCGTTTAATTTATTAATCACCTTGTATGGTCCATCCCAATGGGTTTGTAGTTTGGGGAACATTTCTTTCTTACGTTGTGGGTTATATAACAGTACAAGCTGGCCTTCGTTAAATCCTTCAGAATTCGCTGCTCGATCGTATCTGGCTTTTATTTTGTCGCTGGTCATTTTCATTCGTCTGGGTACGAATTCATGAAGTTCGTTTAGGTCATCTTGCTCTTGGGAAGTGTTTTCATTATTTGTTGATGAGCACCTAACGAAGGTTTTTGCTGTTACAAGATCACTTGTTATTTCTGATGGTTCTATCACCCTCAAACTGTTGTCCTTACAATCTCCCTCCATACGAGCCCATACTAAAGTTTCTGACTGTGGTAGCTTCTGGTGCTCGACGGTAACTAGCTTTCTTACTTGAGTTCTGTTCTCATATCCGACGTCAAGGGGTATCTTCACATTTCGCAAAATCATAACTTTTTGTCCCATATCCAAAGTAATGCCATGGCTAATCATGAAGTCAGCACCAATGATAACTTCGTCCACAATATCGGCAACAATGAATACATGATTGACGGTAACGTTGGCAATGGTTAATTTCACATTTACTTTGCCATAGACAGTGACCGGCTCCCCAGTAGCTGTGCGCAGACTTACCCCACATAATGGTTCAATTGTTTTCTTGACTAACTCTGGCCTGACGATAGACTGTGATGCCCCGGTGTCTACAGTAAAAACGTGCTTCTGACCGTTAATGTACCCCGAAGCAGTAAGATTGCTATTTTTCTGTTGCATTACGGATATGAAGATTGTGGGACCCTCCGATGTGGGATCTAGCTCTTGCCCCATAGTGCTAGCTCGTTTTAATTTTAAAGGTGATTCTTGTGATGATTGATGATTCAACTGCTGATTACTTCTTCGAGGCGAGGCAGATCTGGTTCGTTTTCTTGGTACTTTGCAGTTTCGCTGAATATGACCAGATTTACCGCAGTTATAACATTTTACTCTGACTTTACTTTGTTTCTCAATAAACGTCTTCAAAACCTTTTTTAATTCGTCGATTATATTTCTCTGATTGTCAGCTACAACTTCGACATTTCGCACATAACATATTTGGGGCTTTGAAATTATTTTCGCTGTTTCTTGTGCCAGTGCGAATGAGACGGTTTCAGTAAATGATGGTTTAGGTGTGGCACAAACCGCGTATTTTATTTCAGGATCGCGAATGCCATTAACAAATGCCTCTATTTTGAAATGGTCCAAAAACGGGCTGTTTTCCCCTGGATAAGAAAGCTGCATCAAACGTTCGATTTCAAACGCAAAGTCTTGAAGTGTCTCATTGGGCTTCTGCACTCTACCACGCAATTCCATTCGGTATAATTCCTTTTTATGTTCATCACCGTACTTACGTTGTAGCGCCTCCATTATGTCATTGTAACTGTTTCTGTTACATGCTGGCACGCTTTCAAAAACTACTGCTGCGTTTCCTTTTAAGGCCAATATCAACTGTATAGCTTTTTCCTCGTCGTTCCACATGTTTCTAATGGCAATTGTATCAAACTGAAACTTGAACACATTAAATGGTGTGGTGCCATCAAAACTAGGGGCCTTTATTCTATTAGAGGATTCTGGAATAATTCGCACCTGTCCATCTTGGCATTGAAGATTATTCATCTTTATTTCTAGATCATGTAGTTTTTTATCAACACCATTGGCAATTTCATTCTCTAAATCGGACAGGCAGCTCTCTAAGTCGGACAGCTTTTTATCAACCTTATCAACGACTTTAGCTTGTATATCTAGGCAGCTCTCTAAGTCGGACACCTTTTTATCAATGCCATCCACTCTGCAGTTTATAACTTCCGAAATTTGCTGAAGTCTTTCGTCTGTCGCTCTAGAAGTTTCTTGAAATTTCATTTCCATTATTTTATTTTCTTCTTTAACTTCAGCAAGAAGTTTCTCGTTATTTGCTTTAGAAGTTTCTTGAAATTTCATTTCCATTATTTTATTTTCTTCTTTGACTTCAGCAAGAAGTTTCTCGTTATTTGCTTTAGAAGTTTCTTGAAATTCAGCAAGAAGTTTCTCGTTATTTACTTTAGAAGTTTCTTGAACTTCAGCAAGAAGTTCTTTAGAAGTTTCTTGAAATTTAATTTCCATTATTTTATTTTCTTCTTTAACTTCTTTAAATTGCTCCATCAAAGCAGCAAACATTGTGGATAAATCCATGCTTGTTGTTGCACGGGTAGAAACTTCCATTTCTTCTTTATACTCGAATTCGTAAGTTCCGATGTCAATATTACGCCGCTTGAATTCATCTATCAGCCTCTTTTGTAATTCTGCTTTATTACCAGCTGTAGGTAACTCCAACTTATTCAATTCTTTCTTGGGTTGCTCCACTTTTAACTCTTCAAACTTCATGACTGCTTATTATTTTGCAATCCCACTTCTGACACCAATTGTTACGTTTTTACCTTTTAAAAACGGTCGTTTATTTCCTTTAAATAAACTTTATACTTTGATTGCAAAAATAACAGCAGTTTAGTAGTTTAAAAATTGTAACGACTCTTTATTTTATTTAAAAATGTACAACAATACAGTTTATAAGTCACTTTGTGTTTTAATACACACACACACACTTAAATTACACGTTTTATACAGCACACTTTAATAATGTACAAGATTATACAGCCAAGGCAGTATAATATGTCTTTACTTAACGACGCTTCCAACCAGACTGACTCAATGGTGTTCTCACGGCCAATTTATATACACTGTATTGCCTACTAGATGTTTCTTGAAAGCTCTATTTCTTTCTACAATGTTAACGGACAATCTAGAGCTTTTGTAGGTAATGCCATTAGCATAAACACTTAGTGCTGCCAAACTAGCTTTTGATGATAGTGCCAGCAGCATAAACACTTAGTGCTGCCAAACTAGCTTTTGATGATAGTGCCAGCTGCATAAGCACTTAGTGCTGCCACACTTAAAAACAATGGTGAAAGCTTTTTATTCAATGTTGTATGTTTAGAACTATGTTAATAATTTTACAGCTATGTTAACTGCAGTTAACATAAACGGAAATGTCTGGAAGCATTGAGAAAGATTTAAACCGGCCGTTAAAACCGTTATATTTGAATTCAATTACAATTTCGTAACAATATTATATTATATTATATTATATTATATTATATTATATTATATTATATTATATTATATTATATTATATTATATTATACTATATTATATATTATATTATATTGTTACGAAATTGTACTTGAATTCAAACATAACGGTTTTAACGGCTGGTTTAAATCTTTCTAAATTCTTCTAGGCATTTCCGTTTATGTTAACAGCAGTTAACATAGCTGTAAAAATTATTAGCATAGTTCTAAACATACAACATTGAATAAAAAGCTGTCACCATTGTTTTTAAGTGTAGCAGCACTAAGTGTTTATGCTGCTGGCATTATCATCAAAAGCTCTAGTTTGGCAGCACTAAGTGTTTATGCTCATGGCATTACCTACAAAAGCTCTAGATTGTCCGTTAACATTGTAGAAAGAAATAGAGCTTTCAAGAAACATCTAGTAGGCAATACAGTGTATATAAATTGGCCGTGAGAACACCATTGAGTGAGTCTAATTGGAAACGTCGTTAAGTAAAGACAAATTAACTGCCTTGGCTGTATAATCTTGTACATTATTAAAGTATGTTGTATAAAGTGTGTAATTTAAGTGTGTGTTTATATTAGAACGCAAGTGACTATTTAAACTGTTATTGTTGTACATTTTTCAATAAAGTCGTTACAACTTTTAAACTGCTGTTATTTGCAATCAAAGTACAGGTTTATTTAAAGGAAATAAACGACCGTTTTTAAAAGGTGAAAACGTAACAATTGGTGTCAGAAGTGAGATTGCAAAATAATAAGCAGTCATGAAGTTTGAAGAGCTAAAAGTGGAGCAACTCAAAAGAGAATTGAATAAGTTGGAGTTATTTACAGCTGGTAATAAAGCAGAATTACAAAAGAAACTGATAGATGAATTCAAGCGGCGTAATATTGACATCGGAACTTACGAATTCGAGTATAAAGAAGAAATGGAAGTTTCTGCCCGTGCAACAACAAGCATGGATTTATCCACAATGTTTGCTGCTTTGATGGAGCAATTTAAGGAAGTTCAAGAAACTTCTAAAGCTAATAGTGAGGAACTTCTTGCTGAAGTTAAAGAAGAAAATAAAATAATGTAAATGAAATTTCAAGACACTTCTAGAAAAACTTCAGCAAATTTCGGAAGTTATAAACAGCAGAGTGGATGGCATTGATAAAAAGCTATCCGACTTAGAGAGCTGCCTGTCCGATTTAGAGAATGAAATAGCCAAAGGTGTTGATAAAAAACTACATGATCTAGAAATAAAGATGAATAATATTCAATGCCAATATGGACATATGCGAATTAATCCAGAATCCTTTAATAGAATAAAGGCCCCTAGTTTTGATGGCACCACACCATTTAATGTGTTCAAGTTCCAGTTTGATACAATTGCCATTAGAAACATGTGGAAGAAAAAGCTATGGAGTTGATATTGGCCTTAAAAGGAAATGCAGTAGTAGTTCTTGAAAGCGTACCAGCATGTAAGAAAAATAGTTATGATGACATAATGGAGGCGCTACAACGTAAGTACGCTGGTGAACATAAAAAAGACTTATACCGAATGGAATTGCGTGGTAGAGTGCAGAAGCCCAATGAGACACTACAACACTTTGCGTTGGAAATCGAACGTTTGCTACAGCTTACTTATCCAGGGGAAAACAGCCCGTTTTTGGACCATTTCAAGATAGAGGCATTTGTCAATGGCATTCGCGATCCTGAAATAAAACACGCGGTTTGTGCCACACCTAAGCCATCATTTACTGAAACCTTCTCATTCGCACTGGCACAAGAAACGGCGAAAATAATTTCAAAGCCCATATTTGCAAGGCGCGAAATGTTGAAGTTGTTCCTGATAATGAGAGAAGTATAGTCGACGAATTAGAAAAGGTTTTGGAGGCGTTTAATGAGAAGCAAAATAAAGCCGGAATAAAATGTTATAACTGTGGTAAATCGGGTCATATTCAACGAAACTGCAAAGCACCAAGGAAACGAACCAGATCTACCTCGCCTCAAAGAAATAACAGGCAGTCAAATCATCAATCATCTCAAGAATCACCTTTAAACTAAAACGAGCTGGCACTATGGGGCAAGAGCTAGCTCCCACATCTGAGGGCCCCATCATCCCCATATCCGTAATGCAACAGAAAAATAGCAATCTTACTGCTTCGGGGTACTTCAACGGTCAGAAGCACGTTTTTACTGTAGACACCGGGGCATCACAGTCTATCGTCAGGCCAGATTTAGTCAAGAAAACTATTGAACCATTATGTGGGGTAAGCCTGCGCACAGCTACTTGGGAGCCGGCCACGGTCTATGGTAAAGTAAATGTGAAATTAACCATTGCCAACATTACCGTCAATCATGTATTCATTGTTGCCGACATTGTGGACGAAGTCATCATTGGTGCTGATTTCATGATTAGTCACGGCATTACTTTGGATATGGGACAAAAAGTTATGATTTGGCGAAATGTGGAGATACCCCTTGACGTCGGATATGAAAATAGGACTCAAGTAAGAAAGCTAGTTATCGTCGAGCATCAGAAGCTACCCCCACAGTCAGAAACTTTAGTATGGGCTCGTATGGAGGGAGATTGTGAGGACAACAGTTTGTGGGTGGTAAAACCAGCAGAAATAACAAGTGATCTTGTAACAGCAAAAGCCCTCGTTAAACCCTGCAACAACAAAATAGTTCCTGTAAGAATACTTAACCTGTCTAGCTATGAAAAAGTCGTTAAGCCAAATTCCGAAATAGGTCAATGCACTTCAGCAGATGCAGTAATCAATTGCGAGAAAAACCCGCAACCTGCAAATAAATCCACCAAAGAACACGAGCTACTAGCGGAATATGTGGGGAAATGGGTAGAAGGATTAGCGCCGTCAGACAGAAATTAGGCCAAACAGATTCTGAAGAAATATAGTTCCGTCTTCGCCTTAAAAAGTCAAAGTCATGGTAGAACCGCAATTGTAAAGTATCAAATAAATACTGGAGAAGCGGGGCCAATAAAGCAGGCGCCCAGAAGTGTTCCTCTAGCAAAACGAAGTGAAGTGAAGGAGTTGGTCAATGAAATGGAGCGGAACGGTATAATCAAACCATCTTCAAACCCTTGGAGCTCGCCTGTTGTTTTAGTTAAGAAGAAAGACGGCAGCACTAGATTTTGCATCGATTATAGAAAACTGAATAACGTCACCAAGAAAGACAGCTACCCACTACCAAGAATTGACGACACCCTGGATACACAATGGTTCTCCACATTGGACTTGCAAAGTGGTTATTGGCAGGTAGAGATTTCAGAAAAAGACAAGGAAAAAACGGCCTTTAGCGCGAGTGATGGGTTATGGCAGTTTAATGTGATGCCATTTGGACTCTGCAATGCTCCAGCCACATTCGAGCGTTTAATGGAACAGGTATTGAAAGGACTTCACGGAAAGACATGCTTGGTGTACCTCGATGACATAATTTTCATGGTTAAGACTTTTGATGAACATCTGAATAACCTTGAAGAAGTCCTTAAACGAATATCAGCGGCTGGACTCAAACTCAGTGTAAAGAAGTGTGCGTTGTTCCAGAAAGAAGTCAAATATTTTGAACATCGCGTAACAGCAGACGGAATAACAACAGATGAGGATAAGATAATTGCTGTAAAGAACTGGCCACGTCCGAGAAATATCCACGAATTGCTTAGTTTTCTTGGCCCTTGCACATACTACAGACGATTTGTCCCGAATTTCGCCAATGTAGCCGCAAGCTTACATGAGTTGACCAAGAAGTCACAATCATACCTATGGTGTGAAGCACAAGAACTAGCATTCCAGAAGCTCAAGGATCTATTATGTACGGCACCAATTTTGTCATATCCTATACCTGGAGAAACATTTGTGGTAGATAGTGATGCGAGCGGATACGGAATAGGCGGTGTACTTTCACAAGTAGTCGGTGGCACTGAAAGGGTCATTGGATACTTCAGCCGAACGCTTTCGAAGCCTGAAAGAAACTACTGCGTAACGCGACGAAAACTTTTGGCAGTATTAGAGTGTGTGAAGCATTACCACAAATATCTTTATGGCCAACACTTCCGACTGAGAACCGATCATTCTGCCCTCAGGTGGTTACTGCAATTTAAACAACCTGAAGGACAACTGGCTCGTTGGATAGAGCGGCTTCAGAGCTATGATTTTAGCATCGAGCACCGGAAGGGTTTGAAACACGGCAACACGGACGCGCTGTCAAGACGGCCCTGCAACGTGGAATGTAAGCATTGTACAAAAATCGAGGAAAAGGAATGTATCATCGATGTTCGACTAATGCATATAGAGTCCAGTGAAGATTGGTCTGTAGCGCAAACTGGGAAAAATAATATCGGCAAAAGAAATATCCGCCGAAAGTCCACTAATGAAATCATATTGGGCCCTATGGAATAGTCTACAGTTGTTAAATGGCTGCTTATACCGCATATGGGAAAGTGCTGACGGTAAAACAGTGACAAATCTAATTGCAGTACCAACCTCTAAAATAAACGAAGTAATGAAAGAGTTCCATGACGGTCCCAGTGGTGGTCATCTTGGTGTGACAAAAACCTTAGAAAAGTTAAAACAACGTTTTTATTTTGTTGTCAGCAAGCAGTAGCCGATTGGGTAGCCAATTGTTCACAATGCATAGTAGCGAAGGGCCCAGTAAGAAGAAGTCGTGGATAACTTCAGCAGTATAACTCAGGCGCGCCATTCGAGCGGATTGCAATGGATGTAGCAGGCCATTTCCTCGTCAGTGATGCCGAAAATCGTTACGTTCTAGTGGTTATGGATTATTTCAGCAAATGGCCAGAGGTATATGCCATACCTGATCAAGAAGCTAAAACGGTTATAAGCGTATTTGTGAACAACTGGGTGTGCCGCTATGGTGTTCCACTGGAGCTGCATTCTGATCAGGGTAGAAATTTTGAATCTGCCGTATTCAAACAAATGTGCGATTTATACGGAATAAGAAAAGTGGTCAGTGCACATCAGAAGGACTGGGATGAACACATACCGAAATTTCTATTGGCGTACAGATCAGCTGTTCATGACTCAACCTCTCGAACACCTGCAAAAATTGTCTTCGGGACAGAACTCAAGTTGCCTGGTGTTTAGAATTCGGTATTAAGCCCTCATCAACAAATAAGGAAAACTCTTCCCAAGAGCAAGATGACTTGAACGAACTACATGAATTCGTACGCAGACGAATAAAAATGACCAGCGATAAAATGAAAGCCAGATACGATCGAGCAGCGAATTCTGATGGATTTAACGAAGGCCAGCTTGTACTGTTGTATAACCCACAACGTAGGAAAGGACTATCTTCCAAACTACAAACCAATTGGGATGAACCATACAAAGTGATTAAGAAATTAAACGACGTGGTGTACAGAATACAGAAAGAAAAGAGCCCGAGATCTAAAATGAAGGTCATACATCTAGAACGACTAGCTGCCTATGGGAAAAGTGAATTTGTGCCTATTCGGGGCGAACAGGCTTAAGCGGGGGGCAGTGTTACGAAATTGTACTTGAATTCAAATATAATGGTTTTAACGGCTGGTTTAAATCTTTCTCAATGCTTCTAGACATTTCCGTTTATGTTAATAGCAGTTAACATATCTGTAAAAATTATTAACATAGTTCTAAAAATACAACATTGAATAAAAAGCTTTCACCATTGTTTTTAAGTATGGCAACACTAAATGTTTAAGCTGCTAACATTAACATCGAAAGCTCTAGTTTGTCTGTTAAGAACATTGTAAAAAGAAATAGAGCTTTCAAGAAGCATCTAGTAGGTAATACAGTGTATATAAATTGGCCGCGAGAACACCATTGAGTCATTCTAATTGGAAGCGTCGTTAAGTAAAGACAAATTAACTTCCTTGGCTATATAATCTTGTACATTATTAAAGTGTACTTTATAATTTAAAGTGTGTAATTTAAGTGTGTGTTTATATTAGAACGCAAGTGACTATTAAAACTGTTATTGTTGTACATTTTTAAATAAAGAGTCGTTATAACTTTTAAACTGCTGTTATTTGCAATCAAAGTACATGTTTATTTAAAGGAAAAAAACAACCGTTTTTAAAAGGTAAAAACGTAACAATATTATTCTGGTCGGAGTCGCATTTACTAAGTTATTACAAAAGTAGAAAGAAAAAGAAGAGGCAAAATTTGAGACAATTTAAAATAGAGCCAATTATAATTCTTAAATGTACATTTGGAAGAAGAACTATATATTTTAAATTTGCAATAAATTTTACTATTAAATGGAAAAAACTAGTTAATTCTAACTAACTGTATATTTGACTACTTGATTATACAATTTTATGGAATTTATGTAAAATTTCTTATATTTTTTCACCAATATTGTTATGAAATTAAAAGTTACGAAATATTTGAAGTAAAACTTAATCACCCGATCATATAATACATATAAGAATAATTGTCTTAAAAACTGTATGCATTTGTATATTAATAAATTATCATCTAAATGCCGTCCAAATATTGAACGCAATTGATCAATCAATTATAAAGTATTGAAAACCTGGTGCACAGATAATCCAATTTTTTGTGTTATTTAGAGTAATTCAAGTATCAAGATATATTTGGACACCATTTTTTTTTTAAATTGTTTAAAGAGCTAGCACCTTTCAGCTGGTTATTTGCTAGTATGTTACGGATAATTTCTAAATGATGCTATTCATTTAGAGATATTACCCTCAATTTGTACAAAGTTATATAGCAATAACTAACTAAAATTGTATGATAGAAAATATTGTCAAGTACTTAATTTATATGGCTATGTCTGGCGATGAGATTTTGAGATATGATTTCGCTATAACTAAACCATTTAAAGACATTGTGTGCTCCAAATAAGTCAGAGTTTAGCAGATATCCAATATTAAAAAATATTGTACACCTATCCTACACAGTGGTTAGATTTGTATATGTCCAAATTATAAAGTGAGGTTATGAGCAAAATCGCAAATTATTCCATAGGGGATGAAAGCTCAACATTAATTTTTATTTATTTCAAAAGTATAGATAATATAATAATCACCTTTAATGCCAATTTCATGCCTGTTACCTATAGTTCCTGAATTTACTGCTATTTCCTCATGTCCTTAATTCAATTGCTGTTTCGCTATTTCCGGATTTAATACTTCAGTTAAAATAGTTCCTGAATTCATTATTTTTTCTTTATATATACATATATATATATATATATATATATATATATATATATATATATATATATATATATATATATATATATATATATTATTATTATTATTTTTATTATTGTTATTATTTAAGTTTTTCCGTTTTCATCTTTTATTAAATATGGTCTTTATTTTTAAGTTATTCATATTTTTTTGTAAAATTTATGTTTGCTGTTGTCCTTATATTTATATAATTATCTTTTGAAATTGATATTAAAATTATTATTATTATTATTATTATTACTATTGTTATTATTATTGATATTTTTTCTTCTTTCTCCATTTGCACTATATCTTGTTATTTAATACGTACAATATTATCTTTGTTAGTTTATTTCGTCTCTAATTTTTGCTATTCGTCTGTAGGTTTTGCTTTTTTATAATTATTTAATTGATCGAAATTATTTGTATTTTTTATTTTTAATATATTTATCAACTTACTTTCAAGCTTAATTTTTATACTTAATTCCCAGCTTATGTTAATAACTGTAGCTGTGTAAATAAATAAAATAATATACCCAAAAATTGTGGTAGTAGGCACTGTTGCTTATGTAAGTTTGGCTTAACTTTCATTGCCAAATCTGCCTTCAGTTTCTTTCCACCAGGTCGTGATTTTTTTATGGAGATGTCTAATATCTTCCCTTTAATAAGGCGAATACACGAGTATATTTTACTAAAAGATGCAAACGAAAACTATATTTCAGTTTTCTTAACATTTTTTTTTATCTGCCCAAAAGTTTCGGAGTAGTTCAGAAACTAGTGTAGAAAAAAAAAACAATTTTTCATGCAAAATTAAAGAATTTTGATCTTATTAAAAATTTAGTGAAAGTACCGTCGTACACCTACAATTATCTATATATATTTTGGTACGTTTTTACCTTTTAAAAACGGTGGTTTATTTCCTTTAAATAATCCGTGTACTTTGATTGCAAATAAAAGAAATTTAGTAGTTTAAAAGTTGTAACGACTCTTTATTTTATTTAAAAATGTACAACAATAACAGTTTAAATAATCACTTGTGTTCCAATATACACACACACATAAATTACACACTTTATACAGCACAAGAATATACAGCCAAGGCAGTTAATTTGTTATTACTTAACGATTTGTGTTTATTTAACGATGCTTCCAATTAGACTGACTCAATGGTGTTTACACGGCCAATTTATATACACTGCATTACCTTCTAGATGTTTCTCGAAAGCTCTATTTCTTTCTACAATGTTCCTAACGGACAAACTAGAGCTTTGGATGTTAGTGTTAGCAGCTTAAACATTTAGTGTTGCCATACTTACAAACAATGGCGAAAGCTTTTTGTAAGTATGTTTACAGCCATGTTAATAATTTCTACAGATATGTTAACTGCTGTTAATATAAACAGAAATGTCGAGAAGCATTTAAATTTAAACCAGCAGTTAAAACCGTTATATTTGAATTTAAGTACATTTTCGTAACACTGCCTCCTGCTTAAGCCTGTTGGTCCCGAACGGGCACAGATTCATTTCTCCCATAGCTAGTCGTTCTAGATGTACGAACTTTTCTTTCTGTATTCTGTACACCACGTCGTTTAATTTCTTAATCACCTTGTATGGTCCATCCCAATGGGTTTGTAGTTTGGGAGACAGTTCTTTCTTATGGCCTTCGTTAAATCCTTCAGAATTCGCTGCTCGATCATATCTGACTTTAATTTTGTCGTTGGTCATTTTTATTCGTTTGCGTACGAATTCATGAAGTTCGTTTAGGTCATCTTGCTCTTGGGAAGTGTTTTCATTATTTGTTGATGAGGGCTTAATACCGAATTCTAAATCACCAGGCAACTTGAGTTCTGTTCCGAAGACAATTTTGCAGGTGTTCGAGAGGTTGAGTCATGAACAGCTAATCGGTATGCCAATAGAAATTTCGGTATGTGTTCATTCCAGTCCTTCTGATGTGCACTGACCACTTTTCTTAAATATTCCTCCAGAGTGCGATTGAATCTTTCGACCATGCCATCAGATTGAGGATGCAGTAGCGTTGTTCTGGTTTTTCTTATTCCGTATAAATCGCATATTTCCTTGAATACGGCAGATTCAAAATTTCTACCCTGATCAGAATGTAGCTCCAGTGGAACACCATAGCGGCACACCCAGTTGTTCACAAATACCGTTTAGCTTCCTGATCGGGTAATGCATATACCTCTGGCCAATTGCTGAAATAATCCAGGTAACTCTTTCAGTGCCATCGACCACTTGTGAAAGTACACCGCCTATTCCGTATCCGCTCGCATCACTATCTATTACAAACGTTTCTCCAGGTATAGCCAAATTGGTGCCGTACATAATAGACCCTTAAGCTTCTGGAATGCTAGTTCTTGTGCTTCGCTCCATTGGAATGATTGTGACTTCTTGTTGTTTCTTTGAGGCGAGGCGTATATCTCTGTCTGGAAGATTGACGGTATTTACCCATTGGCATTGCCCTTTGAAAATTTAGACCAAACACACCATCTCCTGCGTTATCATCTATCTGTTTGGAGCTATCAGTAAACCTTGGTCTACGTTTTCACTCCACCAAGGTTGGTAGTACCAGAGATAGCAGCATGAAATCTGTTACTATAATGGCAGGGTCATTTTCAAATAGTTTAAGTGCCTGCATATGCCCAACCAGGTCCCCAGTAGTTCTGACGATCCCAGGTAGTTCTACCACACTTCTATAGGCTTTTTCCTTAACCTAAATGTGTAATGGGGGAATATGTAGTATGGCCCCCAGAACGTATGTGAGACAGGTCTTCATAGCGCCAGTAATTGACACACAAATAAGACTACAGACCTTATCTAGCAATGTTCTTACATTGACCTGATCTGTTTTCGTCCACCACACTAATGCGGTGTAGGTCAGATTTGGCGTTATTATGGTCGTGAAGGACCAATATATCATAATAGGTTTCAGTTCCCATGTTTGTCCAAAAAGCCGTTGACAGACATATAATGCCTTGTTGCTTTTGTGGTAATATAATACAAGTGATGGTTCCAAGTGAGTGATCTGTATAGAATGGTATCAAGATATTTTACCTCGTTATATAACTTGATGATTGACGGGTTAATGGTAAGTCCTCTCTCCTTGCACCACTTAATGGTTGTATTTAGGGCTAGCTGCATCCGTTCCAATATCGTTACATCCTTCCAGTCGGTCACCGCAGTCACCAAATCACCGACGTAACCATATGTGCGGAAGCCTAGGTTATTAAGTTTTTCGAGGAATTCATCGATGACCAAACTCCACAGGAGAGGCGATAGGGCACCACCTTATGAACAGTCTCTTGTTAGCCTAATTAATAACCCTGGATGCAAGCAATTCCCCTAATAACAGAAATAATATGTTTCCTTTTTTTGAGCATAATCGATCGCATCTTAAGAAGTATTATCGAAAGCTCTGTGAATGTCAATAAAGGCACATAGAGCTGTTTTTTTTAGCTCTAAGGGCTTTCTCAATCAATGTCGTTACGTGATGAATTATGGTCACCGTTGATTTGTTGATTTTTGTAGGCAGTGAATTGGATACATCACAAGGCAGATTTCTTTGATATAGCTGTCCAGTAGCTTCTCCATTGTTTACAGGAAAAATAACTGAGGCTTATGGGTCTACTGGACTTTGGAAATTGTTCAGATTTACCACCAGCCTTAGGTATAAAAGCATCTTTGACCCCACGCCAGACTTCTGGCACATGGCAAGTCAGAAAGCTAGATCTAAAAAACCTTGACAATTGAGAGACTATTATATCGCACCCTTGATGAAGGGAGCATGGATAAATGTCATTAGGACCTGGAGATTTAAAGGGGTTACACTTTGATAACGCCCATCTCACACGTTTCTCTGCAAAGATCTTGCCCGCAAATCTTAGATTTCTGTTGGTTATTAAAGGTAACCAGATACAAGGCCGTGGATAAAGGTAATGATCTAGGATCCTCTGGCGATTCCGTGTACGTCCCATCGTCTGTCTTCAAATCTCAATTTCTCAAGTCCTCTATACCACCAGGGAATATCCCTTATAAGCCTTCTGATCTTGAGCTGGCAACTGTTTTGATAGGCTTTCTGAATGTTAAAGACAAAGTTTCTTAGATACAAAATCAATGTCCTTTGAGCAGGATATGTAATTCTTGGATGAATTCTCAGTGAGAGTCAAATAGTGATGAAACATATCCCAGTTAACATTCTGGGATTTCGAAATTGTTATTTATACGTCAAAGAACAGTCAATACGAAATAATAGATACTGATGATCTGACATAGAGATCATTTAAGACGTGCCAATTTAAGATGGCATGAGATAAGCTATTGCTAGAAATTGTGGGATCTAAGACCTCCTGTCTAATCATATTCCTAAATGTAGGTTCATTTACTTTACTCGCTAAAAATACTCACCCAGTTTGTTGATGTTAGTACTACCCCAAACTGAGTGGCATTTGCGTCACATCATATGATCTATCCTAGGTTACTTTTTTGATAATAAGCTACCAGTTCAGAGACCTCGTATGTTGAGTTCATTGCCTCCCGGCAGGTAGGCAGACGCGAAAACAACTTTGTGTTCTCCTGTCAGTGTTGGGATAGTTGCTCAAATTGAAAGAAGATCCCCATGCAGGAACTCTGAAAGAGGTAAGTATATTAAATTTTCCCTAATGAATAAGCCTGCCCTAGGTCTGGGAACCTTTTGATTATATATAAGCTTGCCTTGCTCTGGAGTTATAAAAGGGCTCAAAACTTTTATGACTCCAGAATTGACCCAAGGTTCCTGGACGAAACATATGTCCAGGGGATCAGTTGTGAATCTACGGCACAGCAACTGTGAGGCTGCCTTGACATGGTGTAAATTCAATTGGAGACACTTTAGATGGCTTTTACCCTTGTTATTTACAGAGGTTGGATGCATTATTTCCTCTTTAGCCCCTCCGCCATTTGTTTGCCTCTGTTGGAACTTAACAGTAACGCTTTCTCTGCGGTGGTACTCTGTCCTTTACCCGAGCTTTTTTATGACTGGTATTGGCTGCTTCATGCGCTGACTTCAAGTCGGCTTATTCTCTGAAACTTTACTTCTTTTAAATCTCGATAACGATATTAGCAATTAAAAACTAAAAGAAATATAAGGATTTCTAATTCCGAGAACTATTCGTATCAAAAAGGATCTATAGATTAAGGTCTTTAAAATATGAGAAAAATTCGAAGGTCCGAACAAATGCTAAGTACCGAAAACGATCATCATAGTTAAATAATTTTAGTGTTTAGGCTTAGTGTAAAAAAGTTCTTTGGAAACAGAAAATCACCAAAAATTCTTATAATGTCGGGAACTTTTAATTCCATTGAGCCGGTTAAAAATTTACTGCGAATATAAATTTCTTCTGGGAACATAAAAATTTAATATTGGAAATGATGAGTTATCGACCTAGAAATTTACTATGTTAATAACTCACACCATTATATTACCATCACCGTTATGCTTAATTTATCAGGGATATAAAATATTCCCAATACAGTATTTTTTGGGTACGTGAGATTTCTATTTGAAGCTTTTCCTGGTCCGTGTTATAAGACCGGGGCTTTCCGGTATGGTATTTTGAATAAATTATGTTTCCGCCAATTGTCTTTTCATATTCGTAAAAGAAGTTTATGTTCCTACCGAATTTTGAATCGACTTAATAGCATTAAAGGTCCCTGGCTTGATAAAGTTTTTAGGTGATTTTTTCTCCGAAGTACTTTTTTTACCCGAACCTTTTCAAATTGCTTCCGAGTACTGATTAATTGAAAACAAAATTATCTAACTATTATTTAGTTTATACACACTTCTTATTTACAAATAACGTTATTTGTAAATACTGAACTCACTGTATAGTATTGTAAATAAAAAAAAACAATTTTGTTTCTTTTATAAATAATTTTATTTTATTTTTCTTTTCCAACAACATTTTCAATATTTGTGACATTTTTGAAAACACAGAAAAAAAATTTTAAAAATGCCAACATTTTAGACCTTATTTGTAAATGGTTTCGTTAATCAGGAATTGTTTTCGTGAGTTAGTAAGTTATAATAAAAAAATTGTACCGCAACGCACTAAACTTTTATCTGCAAATAAGAACTGTGTATAAACGTAATATATATCGAATATTTTTAAAATTTTTAATCTATAGATCCTTTTAGCAACAAATAGTTCTCGAAATGAATGATCGTTATCTTTTTTCAGTTTTTAATTATCATGTCGTTATCGAGATTTTAAAAAAGTGGTTTCGAAAAAAGTTTAAAAAAATTTAACGAATTACTGCATTTATATATATATATATATATATATATATATATATATAAATTTCAAAACAAAGTGAGATCAGTCTTGCATATTATGTCTTGTCAACAAAAGTATTAGTATTTAATTCAATGTTTTTCATAACAAAGGTAAGATTTTATTGCTTATTTTTTTGATAGTTTTATAATCTAAACATACGTTTTACATAAATACGAATTTTGAGGCGTTAATGATAACTAAAAAAATAATATACTTTAAGATGTACATTTAGTGAAATCCTCAATGTACATTTAAATGTACATTACATTTTAATATACCAATAAACCAAAAGTTCGGATTTTTTAAATAGAAATTATGTCGAATTTAATAATTAAAGAAATTTTCGATATATTGAATGAATCGGACATCGAAGAAGACATAGAATTATGTGAAAATGATAATAATGTTGAAAATCAAAACGAGAATATTGTAATCGTAAATCGCGCCAATCGTAGTTCATCGGATGATGAACAAGATAAGGAAGAATACAATATTCCTAATGCTGATATCAACCGTGAAAGTTCTGTCTCTATTAATGAATCCTATGTTAATTCATCTACAAAATATACATATACATAAAAGCAAGATATAAAATGGCGCAGAAAGAAGTCTAAATATGATCCAATTCCATTTGAATGTGAAAATATTGAAAGCTATGATGATGAAAAAACACCACACCAATTTTTTCAACAATATTTTACGGATAAACTATTTAAAAATTTTGCTTTCTACACAAATTTATATGCAACTAAAAATGATGTAGGAAACTTCCAAAATACTGATTGCAACGAAATAAAAACATTATTTTAATTGCACATTTTGATTGGTAGTATGAAGTTCTCTAGGCTCAGACTTTACTGGGATCCATTCCTTGGCACAATAACTTGTGACAGGATTTTCCAGTTGCGAAATAATTTACATATTGCAGATAATTTGGATAGGAATAAAGATACTACAGTCAAATTTTGGAAAGTCTGACCTGTTATTGAAACCGTCAGAAACAGATGTTTAGATTTAGAAAAAGTAAAATTTTCAACGAATAAAAAAAAGGATAACCCAATCCTTGGAGTGTAAAAGTATACGTATTAGCTGGCAAATCTGGGATGCCATACGACTTTTTTCTTTATCAAGGAAGTTCTACTAATATTAGCGCAAACTATTTATCCTAATTTGGGTTTGGAACTTCAGTTGTTCTCTAATTATTTGAAAGGATTAAAGGTCACATATTATATTGTGATAATTTTTTTACATCATAATAATATATAAAGGTAGTAGGAACTGTAAAAATTAATCTGTTTGCATCGCCTCCTCTAATAGACGACAAAGCATTGAAGAAAAAAGGACGAGGAAGTTCAGATCAGGTGGTAAGCAGGGACGGAAATATATTTCTGGTGAAATGGTAAGACAATAAATCGATACATTTGGCATCAAATTTCATGGGATCAGAAGAGGATGAAATTGTTAAAAGATAGTTGTATATGACGAATGTTACCTTCAGTTATTATTTTTTTATGCCTTACATACAGGTACAATAAGTCGATAAAAGCTTTTGAAGAATTCAATCGTCCTAACATCGAAAAACTATATAATTCAGGAACGTGTGGAGTTGATCTCCTCGATCAATATATAATAATGAATTTTTAAATGTGTTTCTTTTATATATGTATGTATACTAAAAAAATTTAAAACCAATAAAAAAATTAAAGAGAAAAAGTTTATAGATTGAAACGGATTGTACATTAAAATGTACATCTTCAAAACCCACTTTAGAACAAAAATTTGTACCCATAATTCTTTACACATGTTGTTTGAAGCCTTTTTAAGCTATAAAAACCATATATAAAATTTCGCAATGGCCAGATTTAATTCCCGTGTCAAAGAGTTAAATTAAAAATAAGCAACAATTTGATTTCCTTTCCTTTCATTTCTTTTTTTTCAATTTTTTTTTTTCAATTTTGATTACGAAATTCATATAAATTTTTAAAAAATATGGTGATATTTTTTGAGGGAAGATAGAAGCAACAAAAATTTCGACAAGAATTCAAATAAAATATATTTTTTAACCGAGACGCAATGCGCATTTTTCATAAAAGTTTTTATGGAAATATCTAGATCGGGTTTGTGTGCTTTTACATTAAACATTCAGTCGAATTCAATTTACGCTTAAAAGGCCATAAACTTGTAAGAAAAGAGTAGTTTAGAGCAATACGCAAAATATTTATAGCTCCAAAATTAATATTTAATAATTGGTTTTAACTCGTTTAGTTTCAATTATATTACACTGTGCGACAATTTTCTAAACAATTTTTCACACATGAAAAAATCGGTATATGCTTGAAATTAGAACCCATACATAGTATGTACATAATAAAACTGCATACTCACCTTTTCTCCACGACGTAAAATTTCCTTTCAATAGTACTTGAAAGTTCCGAAGGGTACATATTTAATATATATATATATATATATATATATATATATATATATATATATATATATATATATATATATATATATATATAAATTATACTAAATTTTTATTTTTAGTATTTTTAAAAAATTTTGCGTTCTTTATTTTTTTAATGTTTTTCTTTTACGAGTTACAATTTAACTAAAACTTTATTTTAATCATACAATAACTTAAACTAAATATTAATTTGCATGGTAATCAAAATGACACGCTGTTGTTATTTTGCAATATTGGTTACTTGGAATTCTATTGACCTGTCTGCATTTGTGTCAGCAATTTAATTATTGTGAAACAGTTTGTTATAAGGGCATTCAACGTTTCTTGCGTTAACACCTCCCCTTTTAATTTCGAACGTCCTGGAGGGCTTCAAGTATTTTTTTAGGAGTTGAATAAGAGAATCTCCAGTAATGTTGGGTTCATTAATGGTATGCCTATGGTAAGCGGGGAATACAATCTCAAAACTGTAGGTTGATTGTGTTTCTTCGTTAGAAATTATTATTTGATTTTTAAAAGCATTGAGCGGTGCGTCTGTAAATTGTATAAGATGATGAGATGAGCTTTCATCGCTATGCTGAGTGGCAGTTAACGCATTTATTTGAGAGCCCTCCTGCGGAGGTCTTGATAAAGCGTCGGCGACAACATTTGTACTACCTGGCTTATACTGCAACTCATAATTATAATCTTCAAGAAATGCTTTCCATCTTTTCAGTTTGAAATTTGAATTTTTACAACTTAAGGCATATGTGAGTGGAAGATGATCGGTATAAATTTTTAATTTTGGAGACCCATATAAATAGTTTCGAAGCGACTTTAATGACCATACGATTGCGAGCATTTCTTTTTCGTTGGTAGCATAATGCTCCTCTGCTCTGTTAAGAGTTCTAGACAGAAATACAATTGGCCTATCGTCTTGAGATAAGGCGGCTCCGAGAGCATAATTTGAGGCATCTGTCGTTAGACAAAATTCTTTATTTCTTTGGGTTAGTTTTTATTCCTTTGTTTGATATTATAAAACCTAAAAATTCTACTTCTTCCCTTAAAAATTCGCATTTGTCTAATTGGACTTTCATGTTTGCACACTCTAAGGTTTTAAATATAGTATCTAAATTTTCGTAGTGTTTCTTTTCGTTTTCTGCGAATATAATTATATCATCCATATAGGCGAAGCATATTTTTCCAATATACTCCCTCAAAATATCATCTAAGGTACGTTGGAATATGGATGGTGCGTTTTTCAGTCCGAACGGGAGTCGTGTAAACTCGTACTTGCCGTTATTTACTGAAAACGCTGTTTTTTGCCTATCTGTTTCTTTGAGTGGTATTTAGTGGAAACCACATTTAAGGTCTAAGACCGAGAAGAACTTATTTTGACCAAGTTGCGGAAGTTATTTCCGGAATTGGGTATCGGTCCGGTGTTGTTTGTTCATTTAGTTTTCTGTAGTCAATTACTATCCTAAATTTCTTTTTGTCCAGATGCGTCGGCTTTTTTTTTTTTTTTTTTTGAACTATCCAAATAGGGGAATTGTAGGGCGTTTTAGAAGGCCGAATAATCCCTTGTTGCAAGAGCTCCTGTATTTGTTTTTCTACCTCTATTTTTAAATGCATAGGGTAGGGGTAATAACGAGAATATACTGGTTCATCTGTTTTTGTATGAATTTCGGCCACAACAGCCGAAGTATACGTTAAGCTCTCATCTGGTTCACTAAAAAGTGATCTGTTTCTTAAAATGATTTCTTGTAAGTTTTCTTTCTGTTCTTTAGTCAGGTGTTCCGTTCTAATGTCGATATTGTTCACTGAATGAGATGTTTTTTGTTTTATTCTTACTTTTAATTTGCCGTTAATTATCATATAATTTCCTGCTGAATAAATTACTGCCGATAGTTCTTTAAGGCTGTCGTTTCCTAAAATACCGTGAAAAGACTTAAGTGTTGGTAATAAGAAGAATTTTAATTTTTTTGTATGATCGTCGAATAGAGTTATAAAAGTGTGTTCAGGAATTTTAGTATGTCCGCCTACCGAGTTGGCGAAGAATGATTCTTTATTTGGTACAGGGTTCTGCGTTAAAATCTGTCCGGTTTTCGTCCTGCATTCAATATAAGGCAAGGACGAGTTAGTTAATCTAAAAAAATGGATGTCGACAAAATCGTTAACTTCTAACTGATTTGAAGGTTCTGGTTCGTTTTGTAAATATTCATCTAATGTTGGTAGTCCTTCCTGATTTTCATAATTGAGTAGTTGCTGTTCGTAATACTGTCCGTCTAAGTCCTCATTTTGCTGTGTTTCTATATGGAAATTTCTCTGGATTTTTGGAGAAAGTCTTCTTTGTTCAGATTGTTGTACATTTGGTCTTTTTCCAAAAAATCTATCATTTTGGGCAGGCCTATTCATATAATTAATAGCCCTGGTTCTAACTGACTGGTCTATGTCCATCGGTTCGGGTCTTGGTTGAGGTTTAGGTTCGGTTGGTCTTGGTGGAGGAATATTTGGATTTATGTAGCCTTGAGGGCGCATTTGATTGGAATTGTTCTTATGGTAGATCGAAGCGGATACATAAAAGAGTCTTTGGTGAGGGTAAGGTTGTGGCATGTGCGCCAACTGCGGAATAAATTCTTGTTGGTAATTACTGTAATTACTACGATTGTTCTGCTTATTATTGGAAGGCTTGGGATGGTTATGTGAGTTTGCAAATTGCGTTTTCACAAACTGATTCTCCATCTTTAAGCACAGGTGAAGTGCCTGTGGCAGGTCTTTTGGTTCCTTCATACCTAGATGTAAGAACATACTTCCTCTAAGGCCTCTAATAAAGGTGTCTAAGGTTTTATCTCGATACGTTTGTATCAGTAAATCGAGTGCCTCTCTTCCTATATCCATGCAGGATATTTTATTCATGATCAAGGAAAGGTGAGAGAATACTTGTTGGTAGAATTCCTGAATCTTATTGTTACCTTACACAAGAGTACTCATTTGGTACTCCAATGTTGTAAGGTCTCTTTTGTCTGCGTAATGTAACGCAAGACATTTTGCAATACTTTCCCAGTTTAGGGGCGTATTATAAGATTCTAGCGCAGCATCTGTGCTACCCACAATCTTGTTTCTGATAGTGGTTAGAATGACGTAGTATTTGGGTGTTCCTTTCATGTTTTCATAAATTGTAAGTATTCTGTCTACGCTCTTTTTCCAAGAGCTAAACTCAGAAGGGTTTCCGCAGAACTCCCTTAAGCTCCGGACAACTTCAGGGACTTTGTCCAAGTCGGTCAAATTGTTCCTGAATCTTTCTTCTATCACTTGGTCGTCACCACCTATATTCATATTTGGATCTAAAAATCGTCTGAATGCAAGTTCGCACTGATGTGCGCAGATTCTAGCTATTCTATCATCCTCATTTTCCCTATTTCCCTCAACTATGAGTACCGCGTTTGGAAGGTTTGCGTTGTTAAGGACTGCAGGCCTGATCAAATTGCTCGGGTTTGACATGATTCTTTAAAAAGTAAATCTTTGTTCCTATTAAAGTTTTTTTTTTCTTTTTTTATAAAAATTCTCTTTTCACACCAGTTTTATTTATTATAGCTATATATTTCTTTTCTTTTTTTTTACTATTGTTCTCTAAGGATCACAATAGTAATTCTCATCAATAATGTTCACTTTCTAATTAGGTAAAATAGTTTTTTTTTTAGGATTTTCTGATTAATTTATCTATAATATTCCGAACAATTGTTTTATGAGCTTTCAAAACTTTGTTATTTTCGAAATTAAATTTTTGTTAAAAGTATTTAATTAACTTGTTTAGGATTTATCGAAATAAATATTTATTGCTTTAAGAGCCTTAAATAATTCACTGTTCTTTTTTTTTTTTGAATTTAAATACTTTGATTAATAAATTTTTGTTGCATTAAGAGCTTTAAGTAATTCACTTTTAAATTTTCCAATTTTATTTTTCTAAACTTTTCACTTAAAAATAAAAATATCTTACATGACTAATCTTACAATCATCCTTGTGAAGTTGGTAGAAGGTAGTTTGTCCTTTTCTTGGATATACTGGGGTTACCGTACCACACTGAGTTCCTCACTCCAAACGTCCTGATTTGGCAGATGGTTGTATTTATTACAGCCTGTGGGGTGTTGATTTTTTAAAACTTCTTCTGCAGCCTATAGGGTGTCTTTGAGATGAAGCTTTCTTCGGTTAACAGCCTGTGGGGTGTTTTTGTTGTTGGAGTCTCCTTCTGTTACATTCTATGGGGTGTTTATTTAGATGGAGATCCTTTAGCGTTGGGCGCCAATTATACTAAATTTTCATTGTTGGAGTTTCCTTCTGTTACAGCCTTTTTTTTATTTTTAGTATTTTTAAAAAATTTTGCGTTCTTTATTTTTTTAATTTTTTTCTTTTACGAGTTACAATTAAACTAAAACTTTATTTTAATCATACAATAACTTAAACTAAATATTAATTTGCATGGTAATCAAAATGTCACGCTGTTGTTATTTTGCAATATTGGTTACTTGGAATTCTATTGACCTGTCTGCATTTGTGTCAGCAATTTTAATTATTGTGAAACAGTTTGTAATAAGGGCATTCAACGTTTCTTGCGTTAACATATATATATATATATATATATATATATATATATATATATATATATATATATAAATATATATATATACAATATTTACGAAAATTATATTAATTCAATACGAGTATCAAATGAAAGCTAAGAAGCCCTGCAATATAATATTTTTTATTTAAATGTAGCACAAAAATTTAAGAAAATATCTTTTATAAAAAGTATTACAAATATTTGATATTTATTTAAAAATAAATATCAAAGGGCAAAATTTTCAAAAAGATATTTTCTTAACTTTTTGTAAATACTTTATAATAATATAATGTAATAGTTAGGAAATACATTTTATATATTTTTTTATTTCTTAAATTAATTATAAGATTTTTTATAATACGGATATTTTTTATTTTTGCATATGTATTTATTCAGGATTTTGCTTTTGTAATATATATTTATTGTCCTAGAAAGGCTTTTTATATTACTTGAATTATAAATACATACATTTTCTTAAGAGTTGTTTATCTTTCGAAACTATGAAGTCCTTTTGAGCAAAAATTTAACATCATGGAGAAAAACTGAGTACCATGTATGGTCCCTTGTTTCATGTTGCTGGCTGTTATTTTTTGAAATTTCTGTGAACAACAAATTTTATTTTTTATTAGGGAGGAAATTATACTAGCACAAAAAATTGACACAAATGTACTATTTCAAATACGCTTATTTTATATTCTGAATACTTGAATTTCTTAATCACCTGCCAAATTAAAATTTTGTCTTTTACCCATAAGGTTAAAATAACCTTTCATTACAATTAGTTGTGCATATACAAGTTTTTTTTATCTAATCTTGAGAACTTGGTCATTTTTTATTAAATCTTTTTTTTTTTTTTTTTTGGAGCTACTATTGCGCCCATTACTATACATTAGACTGCTAAAAAACTATTTTCGAATTTTGATTGTAACAGCCCCCCTAGGGTCGTTCTTTTTGATGTCAAAACACGTAGTGCAAAATATTTGTTATAGGATATCGCTAACATGCAGCATCGACAGTGTTATTATGAATTCTTTTTTAACTTAATTATCTATCAAATAGGACATGTTTTCTCCTGTATCTTAAGTGAAGCCACCGATAAACTATTTATCCAAAATAAATAATTATGCCGTGATTTATCCGTTTCAGAACAAATAAACGATTTGGGTATCAATTTGTAAATGCATATTTTTTGAATACTTCACCCTTAACGACATATTTGTGCATATAGTGATTTTTATAGCATATTTTGAGGATAATGTTTTTATATCTCAATGTATGTTTTTCATATATGTAATTTATAAAAAATAAGAGATCCAAAAATATTTAGTACTTAAAATTAGTTTTGATAAATACCGCCTAAGTTCGTTAAAAATCGATCAGAAACTTGTCTTGTATCAACAAATCCTTAAGATTTAGGAACAGATTATTTTATATTTCTTTAAGTCATCTTTGAAACATGATATAGAGGACGTATTACTTTTAGGCTTGCGCGAATAGCATCTGTTAAAGTTGTAAAAACAATTTATTTTTTAATAAAAGCTATATTTTTAATTTAGATATGATTTTTTTTTTTTTTTTATATAATTTCTTAACTAATGGGAAATTAAAGTAAGGTTGTTCGACATAGTTAATAGATAAATTTTAGTTTTGCTTTCTTTATAAAATTTAAATATTAATAAAAAGAGAAGATTTATTTTTGTTTAAAAATATAGCATATTTTTAGTTTTTTAAGAGCATATTTCCCCATTTGTAGAGCCTATTTTCTTTTTTACTGCATATTTTTATTAGAGCACGTTTGTGGTTTCCCTGGTAATTAAAAAATAATTTTTTGAGAAATGTTAAATTTCAATCATAATTACTGAAAAATAAGCTTTGATTCCTGTAGACATTGATTTTAATTATGGCTGTTTCAAAGCTCCAATTGAAATTAAAAAAAAAAAGTTTGCTTAACAAATTCCAGTAAAGTAAATTTTATAGACACAACAAGAAATACAAATAAAAAGGAATTAGATGCATTTCTCTTATAAATACGGCGTACCATATATCCATATTTTGCGGATATCGGCAAAAAAGCATTTTTGCGATTTTTGTGTTGTAGTAAATTTTGTTTGTACTAATATACAGATTAATGAAGATTATAAAATAGAATGTACAAGTATATTCAGAAACTTTTAATGAATTCGGACAATTTTATCCTCCATTATAAACGCACCGTATAAACTACAGGGTCGATGCTGTACGTGTTAGACATCACTATGCTTTTGCACCAAAAAAAAAGCAATTTTTTTTACGGTCGAAATTCAGGTTTTATTTATTTATTTTTAATTTTCCATTTTCTATCATACAAAACAGAGAGCAATTGGACATTGATGGACTACAGTTGAGAACTAAGCGGCTTTTGTTACTGGCCCGCGTCCATGAAAAGACTGGAAAAAATACCACAGCAATGCAAATTCTTCAAGAGGCTAAAGAGAATCAATATAGAATACAAAAACGAATTTCTGTAGATCAATCTGGCAGCCTCCAAGAGCAGAATAAAACATTGTCCAAGTAAGTATATGGAATATTCAACAAGTATGGTGATATTCCTTAAATATTTATTAATGATTTAATATTTATATCTAAAGGTATGTACGTACAACTATTCTATTTGTAAAAAATAATCGTAATCAAGTAAGGTATTTATGTTGAAGTGGTGGCAGTGTGAAAATATTCAGTTATAGTCCCTTGCGATATTTTTCACCCACTGTGAAATCAGTCATTCCTTTGCCAGAAACACCACAGGTTCCAATTCCAACTCTACCCTCAACATTTTCTGGTGATGCAAATATGCTTTTTACTACCATGCCATGTTTCTTAGAATTTTTTGATGTAAAATTAAGCCACTTGTTCTTATCCTGTTCTCGCTCCTCTTCCAATTCCTTGAAACGTTGTAACTTTTTTTGTTTTCTCTTTTTTAAATATTCCTTTTGGTTAGGCCGGTGACGTTTATTTGATGGAAATACTTCATTGCGGGCGGAACGCTCTCGTAAGTCTTTTAACAATGTGGTTGACCGGTTCTGGTAGGCATCGAATACAACACTCACTTCTCCATCATCTGTTATACCTTCTATAGTAGCATCATAATATTGTCCGTCTTCAGTCCATTTGGCCTGACATTTATCTCCAATTTTCCACGTTTTGCCAGGAGCAATAAGCTTTTCTGCTTCCAAAAGCGCAGCCTCAATCTCATCATAGGAAGCCGATGGTTTTGATGTCGATGGCTCAATATAAGCCGATTTCTTTTGTTCTTCCAATTGTGTTTTAATGAGATCACGAGTCAATTCAATAACTTCCTGTAAGTCCTTTTTCAATTTAAGCAATTCGTCATTTTCCGGATCAGTCAACAAAGCAGCCTCCACCTGTGTATCAAATGATGTTACTACGACAATCTTTATATTATTTATTGTATTACCTGTTGGAGCTGTAATTTATAATTTTGTAAATCGTCTGCCATTAAGGTGTTTAAAATTATTAAATACACCAAATATTTTTGCTTGATAACTACATTTATTTCGGAAAAAAACTTTGCTGAGATATATTTTCAGTGTTAACGAACTAAAAAATACTTTTAAAGTTACCTGATCACTCAATAAATACTTTACTGCGAATGAGAACAGTTGTTGATTATAACTCGTTGTCTAGACCTGTCAATATTTATAAAGTGCGGTCTAACACGCCAGAGATTTGTTCGAACATTGAACAAAATCTACACCACCAAAAACAAAATGAAAAAAATTCTGTGCGTTGCTATACCAACGCCTTGTTCATGTGCGAACAAAGAAACGCACTTGTGGATGTATATATAGTTTTGTTTACACATTAACAAAACATTGGACAACGCATATGAATTTTTTTCATTTTGATTTGAGAGAGGGGGTTGATGTTCTGACAAATAATGCAGGCCATCTATACGTAACAAAAAAAAAAAATAAAAATATATATATATATATATATATATATATATAATGGGGATTTCAAAAAAGACCGTCACCACTATTTTTAAGTTTTTACTTTACAATTAACCAGTTAAATAAAATTTTTCAATCGTTCACTTAAAACAAAAATAGCGTAGCCTGCTGAAACAACACTTATTACATACGAATGTATGTATTGATGTATGAAATTTTTATAAAAATTGCCATTTTGCTAGACATTAAATTTTATGAGTTTATTAAATTATAAATGTAAATATATTTAATAAACTTTTCAAGGTTTTGGCGTAAATTAAGACAATCGGCACACTTGAATTTTAAACAATTTTTCGAGGTTGGCTCGTCGCTAAGAAACTCATCTAACTTGACTACCGTTACTCCAAAAAAATCGTTATCGAAAAAACTGAAAATTCCGTCACCGCAAAAATAACTTGATCGAAATAAGTAAAAATACCGTTACCGCTAAAAACCCTTACCGAAATAATACAAAATACCATTACCGTTACCTTTTTGAATTGGTTGCCAACCTTGCAATTTTTATAATGATTCAGTAGTACTTTTACTAGTGATTAAAGTAATGTAAAAATTTTGCCCGATTGCTCTTAGTTTACGAGTTATGTTCCCCTAAAGTTTAGATGTATTTTTCTGAATATCTTTACTAACATATGTGAATTAATTTATATTAATACCCTTTAAAAGTACGTTTAAATATATATAATATGACTATATTCATGAAATCCTTGAAAGGAAAATTACATTTTTATTAACTTACAAAATAATTTTATTTCCAAACAAAAAGTTTATTCGTCGAAGCCGGCTTTCGACATATATATAGGCTAAAGTTCCTAAGCCCGAACAAAAGCCGGCTACACGGGAAGAGCTTTACTTTCATTAAAAAGAAAATATATTTATTTCAACTAGACTGATAACCTTAATTTGTACTTAAAAAAGTACATAGTTTTTTTATAATCTACAAACTTAAATATACTTTTTTCCTCCAAAGACTGTTCAGAACGGCGCAGTTTAAGGCAAGGTATAGAACCGGACACGTATCCGTTCGGAGTGGAATATTGATTTAAACTGAAGGAAATTACTTCTTATTTCCTTTCTAATCCGTATGATTAATTTGATTGAGTTTGGATGAGAATTAAATATATATAAAATAATAGGTCTTAATGTAATATTTTGGATAGCTTTTCAGGGGACTATATACATATTGTTACGTTTTTACCTTTTAAAAACTGTGGTTTATTTCGTTTTAAATAAACCAGAACTTTGATTGCAAATAAAAGAAGTTTAGTAGTTTAAAATTTGTAACGCCTCTTTATTTTATTTAAAATGTACAACAACAGTTTAAATAGTTACTTGTGCTCTAATATATACACACTTAAATTACACACTTTATACAGCATACTTTAATAATGTACAAGATTATACAGCCAAGGCAGCTAATTTGTCTTTACCTCAGGTCTACAACTGAGATTAACGCTGATATAATATGTGAGATAACGCCGGCAGAGGAGAGTAAACATTTTGTTTATATTATGTTAAATCTTAAATAAGGGGTACACGTATTCTAATAAATCCTATAAGATATTATTATTTTCAATCAGTTACAGAGTAAACATGTCGTTTTTATTTAAGCAATTCGCACTTTTTTAACACAATTTTTATGAAAATGAATTTTAACATTTAAAACAAACACTAAAAGGAAACAATTTTACAAAATAACATTGTTTTTCAGTAATTTCAAAAATACACATGCACACACACAAGCAAACTTTCGTGTATGTGTAATTTTTTGACAGTTCATCTTATAAGATGGTTGTGTAGAGAAATCTCATCACAATAGTCTCATAATACATCTTATAATACTAATATTTGAATCTACACGTGAAATAATTCTCTGAGAGCGAATTTGACACTCTCTGACACAAAAATCTTACATATTATGTTACGTCTAGACGGGCTGTTACATAGTGTCTACATTAGAAAATTTTTTATCATGACAAACGTCAAACTTAAAGCGAATTTGTGTGAGGTGGCAACAGTTGTAAAAAACAACAATATGGCGTATTCATAATTGTTTTTTTTATTAAGCAGTTTGACAACTGCAACAACCAAAATAATAATCAGCTGTTTAACTAAGGTTACCTTGTACCTGATTTTGACGTTTGTTTTAATATAAATTTGCCTGAAGTAGGCACTAGGTAATGATGCTTCTAATTAGACTGACTCATTGGTGTTCTCACAGCCAATCTATATATACACTGCATTACCTTCTAGATGTTTCTCGAAAGCTCTATTTCTTTCTACAATGTTCCCAACAGACAAACTAGAATATTCGAATTCTAGAGCTTTCGATGTTGATGTTAGCAGCTTAAACATTTAGTGTTGCCATACTTACAAACAGTGGAGAAAGCTTTTCATTCAATTTTGTATGTTTACAGCATTGTAATAATTTCCAAAGATATGTCAACTGCTGTTAACATAAACAGAAAGGTTGAGAAAGGTTGGGAAGCGTTATTTAAATTTAAACCAGCCGTTAAAACCGTTATATTTGAATTCAAGTACAATTTCGTAACATTGCCCCCCGCTTAAGCCTGTTCGTCCCGAATAGGCACAGATTCTCTTCTCCCATAGGCAACTAATCGTTGTAGATGCATGACCTTTCATTTTAGATCTCGGGCTCTTTTCTTTCTGTATTCCGTACACCACGTCGTTAAATTTCTTAATCACCTTGTATGGTCCATCCCAATGGTTTGTAGTTTGGGAGACAGTACTTTTTTCGTTGTGGGTTATACAACAGTACAAGCTGGTCTTCATTAAATCCTTCAGAACTCTCTGCTCGATCGTATCGGGCTTTCATTTTGTCGCTGGTCATTTGTATTCGTCTGCGTACGAATTCATGAAGTTCGTTAAGGTCATCTTGCTCTTGGGAAGTGTTTTCCTTATTTGTTGATGAGGGCTTAATACTGAATTCTGAATCACCAGGTAACTCGAGTTCTGTCCCGAAGACAATTTTTGCAGGTGTTCGAGAGGTTGAGTCATGAACAGCTGATCTGTATGTCAATAGAAATTTCAGTATGTGTTCATCCCAGTCCCTCTGATGTGCATTGACCACTTTTCTTAAATATTCCTCCAGAGTACGATTGAATCTTTCGACAATGCCATCAGATTGAAGATGCAGTGGCATTGTTCTGTTTTTTTTATTCCGTATAAATCGCACATTTCCTTGAATACGGCAGATTCAAAATTTCAACCCTAATTGGAATGCAACTCCAGTGGAACACCAAAGCGGCACATCCAATTGTTCACAAATACGCTTATAACCGTCTTAGCTTCCTGATCGGGTATGGCATATACCTCTGGCCATTTGCTGAAATAATCCATAAAAACTAGAACGTAACGGTTTCCGGCATCACTGACAGGGAAAGGGCTTGCTACATCCATTGCAATTCGCTCGAATGGCACACCTGAGTTATACTGCTGAAGTTGTCCACGACTTCTTCTTACTGGATCCTTCGCTGCTACGCACTGTGGACAATTGGCTACCCAATCGATTACTGCTTGCTGATAACCCAATAAAAGAGTTGTGTTAACTTTTCTATAGTTTTTGTCACACATAGATGACCACTACTGGGATCGTCATGGAACTCTTTCATTACTTCGTTTATTTTAGAGGATGGTACTACAATTAGATTTGTCACTGTTTTACCGCCAGCACTTTTCCATATGCGGTATAAGCAGCCATTTAACAACTGTAGACTGTTCCATAGGGCCCATTATGATTTCATCAGTGGACTTACGGAGGATATTTCATTGCGGGCAGTCCTTCTACCTTCTTCTTTTGCCGATATTATTTTTGCCAGTATGGGATCATTTTTTTGCGCTACAGATCAATCTTCACTGGACTCTATATGTATTAGTCGAACATCGATGACACATTCCTTTTCCTCGTCTTTTGTACAATGCTTATATTCCAAGTTGCAGCGCCGTCTTGACAGCGCGTCCGCATTGCCATGTTTCAAACCTCTCCGGTGCTTGCTGCTAAAATCATAGATCTGAAGCTGCTCTATCCAACGAGCCAGCTGTCCTTCAGGTTGTTTAAATTGCAGCAACCACCTGAGGGCAGAATGATCGGTTCTCAGACGGAAGTATTGACCATACAGATACTTGTGGTAATGCTTCACATACTCTAATACTGCCAAAAGCTCTCGTCGCGTTACGCAGTAGTTTCTTTCAGTTTTCGAAAGCGTTCGGCTGAAGTATCCAATGACTCTTTCAGTGCCATCGACCACTTGTGAAAATACACCGCCTATTCCGTATCCGCTCGCATCGCTATCTACTATAAACGTTTCTCCAGGTATAGGATATGACAAAATTGGTGCCGTACATAATAGATCCTTGAGCTTCTGTATAGCTAGTTCTTGTGCTTCACTCCAATGGAATGATTGTAACTTCTTGGTCAGCTCATGTAAGCTTGCGGCTACATTGGCGAAATTCGGGACAAATCTTCTGTAGTATGTACAAAGGCTAAACTACGCAATTCGTGGAGATTTCTCAGACGTGGACAGTCCTTTACAGCAATTATCTTATCTTCATCTGTTGATATTCCTTCCGCTGTTACGCGATGTCCCAAATATTTGATTTCTTTATGGAACAATGCACACTTCTTTACACTGAGTTTGAGTCCAGCAGCTGATATTTCTTTAGGGACTTCTTCAAGGTTTTTTAGATGTTCATCAAAAGTCTTACCCATGACAATTATGTCATCGAGGTACACCAAGCATATCTTCCTGTGAAGTCCTTTCAATACCTGTTCCATTAAACGCTCGAGCATTGCAGAGTCTAAGTGGCATCACAATAAACTGCCATAACCCATCACTTGCGCTAAAGGCGGTTTTTTCCTTGTCTTTGTCTGAAATCTCTACCTGCCAATGACCACTTTGCAAGTCCAATGTGGAGACCCATAGTGGTCTAGCTAGTGTGCCCAGGATGTCGTCAATTCTTGGTAGCGGGTAGCTGTCTTTCTTGGTAACGTCATTCAGCTTTCTATAGTCGACGCAAAATCTAGTGCTGCCGTCTTTCTTCTTAACTAAGACAACAGGCGAGCTCCAAGGACTTGAAGATGGTTCGACTACACCGTTCCACTTCATTTCGTTGAACAATTCCTTCACTTCACTTCGTTTTGCTAAAGGAACACTTCTGGGCGCCTGCTTTATCGGCCTTGCTTCGCCAATATTTATTTGATGCTTTACAATTGTTGTTCTACGATGAAGATATATTTCTTCAGAATCTGTTTGGCCTTTTATCTTTCGGCGCTAATCCTTCTATCTTCCCCACATATTCCGCTAGTAGCTTATGTTTTTTGATGGATTTATTGGCAGGTTCCGGTTCTGATAATGTGCATTAACCTATTTCAGAATTTGGCTTAACGAATTTTTTATATCTGGACAGGTTAAGCACTATTACAGGAACTCTTTTGTTGTTGCAGGGTTTAACGATGGCTTTTGCTGTTACAACATCACTTGTTATCTCTGCTGGTTCTACCACCCACAAACTGTTGTCGTCACAATCTCCCTTAATACGGGCCCATACTAAAGTTTCTGACTGTGGTGGTAGCTTCTGATGCTCAATGGTTACTAACTTTCTTGCTTGAGTCCTATTTTCATATCCGACGTCAAGGGGAATCTCCACATTTCGCCAAATCATAACTTTTTGTCCCATATTCAGATTGTCCCATAACCAAAGTAATGCCATGGCTAATCATGAAATCAGCACCAATGATGACTTCGTCCACAATGTCGGCAACAATGAATACATGATTGACGGTAACGTTGGCAATGGTTAATTTCACATTTACTTTACCATAGACCGTGGCCGGTTCAATTGTTTTCTTGACCAAATCTGGCCTGACGATAGACTGTGATGCCCCGGTGTCTACAGTAAAACAGTGTTTCTGACCGTTGATGTACCCCGAAGCAGTAAGATTGCTATTTTTCTGTAGGGATATGGAGATGGTGGGGCCCTCAGATGTGGGAGCTAGCTCTTGCTCGTTTTAGTTTAAAGGTGATGATTGTTGATTTGACTGCCGGTTATTTCTTTGAGGGCAGATCTGGTTCGTTTTCTTGGTGCTTTGCAGTTTCGCTGAATGTGACCCGATTTACAAACAGTTATAGCATTTTATTCTGGCGTTATTTTGCTTCTCATTACACGTCTCCAAAACCTTTTTTAATTCGTCGACTATATTTCTCTCATTATCAGGAACAACTTCAACATTTCGCACCTTGCATATTTGCGGCTTTGAAATTATTTTCGCCGTTTCTTGTGCCAGTGCGAATGAGACGGTTTCAGTAAATTATGGTTTAGGTGTGGCACAAACCGCATGTTTTATTTCAGGATCGCGAATGCCATTAACAAATGCCTCTATCTTGAAATGGTCCAAAAAAGGTTGTTTTCCCCTGGATAAGTAAGCTGCAGCAAACGTTCGATTTCCAACGCAAAGTTTTGTAGCGTCTCATTGGGCTTCTGCAATCTACCACGCAATTCCATTCAGTATAGTTCCTTTTTATGTTCACCAGCGTACTTACGTTGTAGCGCCTACATTATGTCATCATAACTGTTTCTGTTACATGCTGGCACGCTTTCAAGAACTACTGCTGCATTTCATTTTAAGGCCAATATCAACTCTATAGCTTTTTCTTCGTCGTTCCACATGTTTCTAATGACAATTGTATCAAACTGGAACTTGAACACATTAAATGGTGTGGTGCCATCAAAACTAGGGGCCTTTATTCTATTAGAGGATTCTGGAATAATGCGCACCTGTCCATCTTGGCACTGAAGATTATTCATCTTTATTTCTAGATCATGTAGTTTTTTATCAACACCTTTGGCTATTTCTTTCTCTAAATCGGACAGCTTTTTATTACTAACTTTGGCTTGTAAATCTAGACAGCTCTCTAAGTCGGTCAGCTTTTTATCAATGCCATCCATTCTGCTGTTTATAGCTTCCGAAATTTGCTGAAGTTTTTCGTCTGTCGCTCTAGAAGTTTCTTTAACTTCAGCAAGAAGTCTCTCGTTATTTACTTTAGAAGTTTTTTGAAATTTCATTTCCATTATTTTAGTTTCTTCTTTAACTTCAGCAAGAAGTTTCTCGTTATTTACTTTAGAAGTTTCTCGTTATTAGCTATAGAAGTTTCTTGAACTTCAGCAAGAAGTTTCTCGTTATTAGCTTTAGAAGTTTCTTGAAATTTCATTATCATTTTTTTTTCTTCTTTAACTTCTTTAAATTGCTCCATCAAAGCAGCAAACATTGTGGATAAATTCATGCTTGTTGTTGCACGGGTAGAAACTTCCATTTCTTCTTTATACTCGAATTCGTAAGTTCCGATGTCAATATTACGCCGCTTGAATTCACCTATCAGCCTCTTTTGTAATTCTGCTTTATTACCAGCTGTAGGTAACTCCAACCTATTCAATTCTCTCTTGAGTTGCTCCACTTTCAGCTCTTCAAACTTCATGACTGCTTATTATTTTGCAATCCCACTTCTGACACCAATTGTTACGTTTTTACCTTTTAAAAACGGTTGTTTATTTCCTTTAAATAAACTTGTACTTTGATTGCAAATAACAGCAGTTTAGTAGTTTAAAAATTGTAACGACTCTTTATTTTATTTAAAAATGTACAACAATACAGTTTAAATAGTCACTTTGTGTTTTAATACACACACACACTTAAATTACACGCTTTATACAGCACACTTTAATAATGTACAAGATTATACAGCCAAGGCATTTAATATGTCTTAACTTAACTACGCTTCCAATTAGACTGACTGAATGGTGTTCTCACGGCCAATTTATATACACTGTATTACCTACTAGATGTTTCTTGAAAGCTCTATTTCTTTCTACAATGTTCTTAACGGACAAACTAGAGCTTTTGATGTTAATGTTAGCAGCTTAAACATTTAGTGTTGCCATACTTAAAAACAATTGTGAAAGCTTTTTATTCAATGTTGTACGTTTAGAACTATGTTAATAATTTTTACAGCTATGTTAACTGCTGTTAACTTAAACGGAAATGTCTGGAAGCATTGAGAAAGATTTAAACCGGCCGTTAAAACCGTTATATTTGAATTCAAGTACAATTTCGTAACACTGCCCCCCGCTTAAGCCTGTACGTCCCGAATAGGCACAGAATCACTTCTCCCATAGGTAGCTACTTCTTCATTTTAAATCTCGGCCTCTTTTCTTTCCGTATTCTGTACACCACGTCGTTTAATTTATTAATCACCTTGTGTGGTCTATTCCAATGGGTTTGTAGTGTGGGGAACAGTTCTTTCTTACGTTGTGGGTTATACAACAGTACAAGCTGGCCTTCGTTAAATATTTCAGAATTCGCTTCTCGATCGTATCTGGCTTTTATTTTGTCGCTGGTCATTTTAATTAGTCTGCATACGAATTCATGAAGTTTGTTTAGGTCATCATGCTCTTGGGAAGTGTTTTCATTATTTGTTGATGAGGGCCTAACGAAGGTTTTTGCTGTTACAAGATCACTTGTTATTTCTGATGGTTCTGTCACCCACAAACTGTTGTCCTTACAATCTCCCTCCATACGAGCCCATACTAAAGTTTCTGATTGTGGTGGTAGCTTCTGATGCTCGACGGTAACTAGCTTTCTTACTTCAGTTCTATTTTCATATCCGACGTCAAGGGGTACCTCCACATTTCGCCAAATCATAACTTTTCGTCCCATATCCAAAGTAATGCCATGGCTAATCATGAAATCAGCACCAATGATAACTTCGTCCACAATATCGGCAACAATGAATAGATGATTGACGGTAACGTTGGAAATGGTTAATTTCACATTTACTTTACCATAGACAGTGACCGGCTCCCCAGTAGCTGTGCGCAGACTTACCCCACATAATGGTTCAATTGTCCCCGGTGTCTATAGTAAAAACGCGCTTCTGACCGTTGATGTACCCCGAAGCAGTAAGATTGCTATTTTTCTGTTGCATTGTAGCTCTTGCCCCATAGTGCTAGCTCGTTTTAGTTTTAAAGGTGATTCTTGTGATGACTGATGATTCGACTGCTGGTTACTTCTTTGAGGCGAGGCAGATCTGGTTCGTTTTCTTGGTACTTTGCAGTTTCGCTGAATATGACCAGATTTACCGCAGTTATAACATTTTACTCTGACTTTACTTTGTTTCTCAATAAGCGTCTTCAAAACCTTTTTTAATTTGTCGACTATATTTCTCCCATTATCAGCAACAACTTCAACATTTCGCACCTTGCATATTTGCGGCTTTGAAATTATTTTCGCCGTTTCTTGCGCCAGTGCGAATGATACGGTTTCAGTAAATGATGGTTTTGGTGTGGCACAAACCGCGTGTTTTATTTCAGGATCGCGAATACCATTAACAAATGCCTCTATCTTGAAATGGTCCAAAAACGGGCTGTTTTCCCCTGGATAAGTAAGCTGCAGCAAACGTTCGATTTCAAACGCAAAGTCTTGTAGCGTCTCATTGGGCTTCTGCACTCTACCACGCAATTCCATTCGGTATAGTTCTTTTTTATGTTCACCAGCGTACTTACGTTGTAGCGCCTCCATTATATCATCATAACTGTTTCTGTTACATGCTGGCACGCTTTCAAGAACTACTGCTGCATTTCCTTTTAAGGCCAATATCAACTCTATAGCTTATTCTTCGTCGTTCCACATGTTTCTAATGGCAATTTTATCAAAGTGGAACTTGAACGCATTAAATGGTGTGGTGCCATTAAAACTAGGGGCCTTTATTCTATTAGAGGATTCTGGAATAATTCGCATATCTTTATTTCTAGATCATGTAGTTTTTTTATCAACACCTTTGGCTATTTCATTCTCTAAGTCGGACAGGCAGCTCTCTAAGTCGGACAGCTTTTTATCAACCTTATCAACGACTTTAGCTTGTATATCTAGGCAGCTCTCTAAGTCGGACACCTTTTGATCAATGCCATCCACTCTGCAGTTTATAACTTCCGAAATTTGCTGAAGTTTTTCGTCTATCGCTCTAGAAGTTTCTTGAAATTTCATTTCCATTATTTTATTTTCTTCTTTGTTTCTCGTTATTTGCTTTAGAAGTTTCTTGAACTTCTTTAAATTGCTCCATCATAGCAGCAAACATTGTGGATAAATCCATGCTGCTTGTTGTTGCACTGTTAGAAACTTCCAATTCTTCTTTATACTCGAATTCGTAAGCTCCGATGTCAATATTACGCCGCTTGAATTCATCTATCAGCCTCTTTTGTAATTCTGCTTTATTACCAACTGTAGGTAACTCCAACTTATTCAATTCTCTCTTGAGTTGCTCCACTTTCAGCTCTTCAAACTTCATGACTGCTTGTTATTTTGCAATCCCACTTCTGACACCAATTGTTACGTTTTTACCTTTTAAAAACGGTCGTCTATTTCCGTTAAATAAACCTGTACTTTGATTGCAAATAACAGCAGTTTAGTAGTTTAAAAGTTGTAACGACTCTTTATTTTATTTAAAAAATGTACAACAATAACAGTTTAAATAGTTACTTGCATTCTAATATAAACACACACTTAAATTACACACTTTATATTATAAAGTACACTTTAATAATGTACAAGATTATACAGCCAAGGCAGTTAATTTGTCTTTACTTAACGACGCTTCCAATTAGACTGACTCAATGGTGTTCTCACGGCCAATTTATATACAGTGTATTACCTACTAGATGCTTCTTGAAATCTCTATTTCTTTCTACAATGTTCTTAACGGACAAACTAGAGCTTTCGATGTTAATGTTGGCAGCTTAAACATTTAGTGTTGCCATACTTACAAACAATGGTGAAAGCTTTTTATTTAATGTTGTATGTTTACAACTATGTTAATAATTTTTACAGATATGTTAAATGCTGTTAACATAAACGGAAATGTCTAGAAGCATTGAGAAAGATTTAAACCAGCCGTTAAAACCGTTATATTTGAATTCAAGTACAATTTCGTAACAATATTTATATACAAAATTGTAAATGCTATTTTGCTTAGAATGAAACTAGATATTCCTATATAAAATCGTTAAAAAACTCAAAAAGTTATTAACTATTTCGTAAACATTATTAAAAAAATATTCGTATGTTTTTTATTTAGTGCTGAATCTTTGAGAAAAAATGCGAAATGTATGGAAAGTCATTTTAAGCTCTACACTTTTTGTCTGATTTGAAAATACTAAATATTATCATGTTTACAACAAAAATGGCTTCAAAAATTATTGTATCGTTATATAGGCTTTTATAGAAAAAAATATTGGAAATAGTTTTACACAAAAAATATATACGGTTGAAAAGCCAGGTAAATACTTTTACTTCCAAAAAAATTTAAAAATAAAATAAAAAAAAAATAAATAAAAATAAAAAATCACGAAAAATCACTGAAAAAATTTGGTAATTCTTCGTTAGAAATATAAGCCAAATTTGTATGGGATTTTTTTGGACGATTTTTTATTGGCTAATTATGGTTGCAGCCGTATTATATTTTATTTATTTATTTATTGCAATATCTGTAAAAAATATCAAAAATAAATACGAACGAACAAAAATAAATTTTAAATTTACAAAATTTGCCAACTTTTTTCTGGCTTTATTTTTTTTTTGCCTTTATGACCTTTTTTAAAGTTAAATTTAGCCTCTTTTTTTCTCATTTCTTGGCAACCCTACTAGTAACTGTTGTACCGTAAATATTTTCAAGTATTTGTTGATACAACAAATAAATTACTCTCATTACATTAAAGCAAAACAAATGTTGTGCTTCTTTACCCCAGGTCTACAACTAAGATTAACGCTAATATAATTTATGAAATAACGCTGGCAGAAGAGAGAGAAACCATTTTGTTTATATTATATTAAATCTTAAATTATGAGTACACGTATTCTAATAAATCCTATAAGATATCATTATTTTCAATCAGTCACAGATTAAACATGTCCTTTTTATTTAAGAAATTCGAACTTTTTAGCACAATTTTTATAAAAATGTTTTTTAAAATGTAAAAAATACATTAAAAGGAAAACATTTTACAAAAACATTGTTTTTTTTAGTAATTTTCAAAATACACATGTACACACCAACAAACTTTCGTATATGTGTATATTTTTGGCAGTTATGTAGAGATATCTCATCACAACAGTCTCATAATATTTCTTATAATATTAATATTTGAATCTACGCGGGAGAAATTTTGCTCAGAGAGCGAATTTGACACTCTCTGACAGAAAAATCTTACATATTCTGTTACTTGTTGATGGGCTGTTATGATTCGGGGGATAGGTATAATGTAATTATAAAGTGACCGCACATCTACAAAAACAACAATTGCTCTTATTTTGGTAGCGTAAAACCACTGCATATAGTGTCAAAATGCTATGAACAAAAAATGAGAAAGTGAAGCAGAAGATTAAATAAACACGGCAAAAAATATTACATGCGAATACAAAAACAATTTGACAACTTCTGGCGGTATGTACAAGAAAAAATTTTAAATCAGCTGGGCTTACGAGGTCCCTTTTTTATTATACTATGGGGATAAGTAAGAAGAAAAACAAAAACCAGCACCAAAAACACAGAGATATTACGTGTCTTTATGTGTTTATAAAGAAATCAGTGTTGCCAGGACTAGCTTGGAAAATGTTACAGTTTTTTGTCAAAAAAGTTACAATTGTCTTAAAAAGTTATATTTTCGGAATTTGAAAATTTAAAATAAAAAATATTAAAATTTTGAAGAAAATAATACAAAAATGTTGGTAAAAGTCAATACCACCAGCACACTTGACTTTTAATTAATTTTGGTAATGATTCAGTAGTACTCTTACTTTTGATTAAAGTAATGTAAAAATTTGTTCCCACTCGTTCATAATTTACAAATTATCAGCCTCTAAAGTTTTGACACATTTTTCTGAACATCTTTATTAATACACATGCGATTTGAACTATATTAAAAGTTTAAAAGTACTTAAAAATAACTTTCTAATGACATATAGTATCCATATTCAATAAATCTTTAAGAGGAAAAATTTAATTTTTATTGATATTACCGGCAATTACAAAATATTTAGATTTATTATTATTATTGACTTTATTGAAACCTTTATAAAGTAATTACATTGTTATGAGAATTTACTTAAAAGTATTACAACAATTAAAATCTAAATAATTAAATAAGGAAACTACTAATATCACAGTGTTAAGGAAAAGTTGTCAAAAAAAAACCTTGTACATACTTAAACGTTATAAGAAATTTTAAAAACAACCATCAATTATAACTCTTTAAGTAAAAAAGAGTCTTAGTGATTGTTTAGCAAATTTCTTATTATTTCATATGTAGACGTTCTGCATTTTTCATTAAATGACAGAGTCAGTTCCCTTGCAAATGAATTAAACATTTTATGCTTAAAGTTTCTATGCAGTAGATCAGTAAAATATCTGGAGTGTAGGTTATGAATTAATTTCAGATTTTTATTTTGTATTATCTGTAATTTTCTTGTTTAAGTTTTAGCAGCTTTATTAAACCAGACTTGGCATCCGTAGGTCATAATTGGTCGAATACACATTTTGTAAATAATTATCTTGTTTTTTAAATTAAGTTTAGATCTTCTGTTAAGAAAGGGGTAAAGTGCATGGCCACATTTAATTGCTTTATCACAAATACACTGTATGTGTTGTTTAAATGATAGTTTTTTATCTAAGATAATACCTAGATATTTGATACTATCCTGCAGAGGAATAAAAACTCCCCTAGAATATAAATGTTTTGTCGGAATACGTTTCTGTGATCTATTATATAGAAATATAATAGCTTGTGTCTTACTAACATTAATTTTTATCTTCCATTTATCAAAGTATTTATTGGTAGATTTTAAACTATCTTCCATTTTTTTTTTTTTTTTTTTTTTTTTTTATTATTGCGTTTGACTCCTTACCGCAGCAAATAAAAGCACTGTCGTCAGCGTAAAAAGCTACTTCTTGATTCTTGCGAATAGTAAAATCGGAAATATATATTGAATAAAGAGTAGGTGATAATACCGATCCTTGCGGCAGACCCGCAGGGATTTGTCTATCACTAGATAGCGTGTTATCTATAGTGATAGCGCTGATCTAAAAAACTCTTTATTATCTTTTGTAAATTCGTTGGATAATTGAAGGAATTTAGTTTAAAAACCAGGCCTTCATGCCATATTGAATCGAAGGCTTTTTCAATGTCAAGAAAAATAACTCCAGTGCTTTTACGATTTCTTTTGTTTGATTCAATAAAATTGACAACTCTTTTTAGTTTATGTACTGTGGAGTGCTCCTTGCGGAATCCAAACTTTTGAGGATTAATAATATTATTTTGGTTTGAAAAATTTAAAATTCTCTTATTAATTATTTTTTCAAATACTTTATCCAATAGGATGCTGATTGGTCTATAGCTAGACGGTAATTTAGGATCCTTTGGAAAATAGCCTTTTATTAAACAAGGGTTGAAAAGTTTACATAGAGTTTCAAAAAAGTAATCGAGCATCTTTTTAAGGATAATGCTATTAATGCCTTCTAAACCGGGGGCTTTATTATTTTTCAATAAAAGTACAAACGATTTAACTTAATCTAAATTGGTAAGATCTACGTTAGGTCTGTCAAGAATTGTATCGTTAAGATCATGGATGAATCTTGAGACGGCCGAGTCCATAGGTGAATAATTATTTAAAGTAATGGTGTGTGAATCACCAAATAGGTCTGCTATTGAATTAGCTTTTTCATTGCCAGTTTTTAAAACTTCACCGTTTACATGAAGATCAGTAAAAGACATTTTGTTTCCTCTCAGTGCTTTCTTACTTTCCAAAACTTTTTAGAGCCCGAGGGCAAATTCGAAATAAATTTTGACCAGGATTCATTGCGGTCTTTATTAAGGTGAAAATCAATAAGTTAATTTAATAGCTTCAAAATGCTTTTCAATTGATTTTTATAATTAAAGTCGCTACGTCTTTGAAATTTACGTTTGTGTTTATTTCTCCGACTAATTAATATTTTACTAATTTCAGAGATTTCTCGTTGCCACGGAATTTTATAACCGACAGATATTTTATTGAACGCTTCTTTAACTATAAATATTAATTTGTTAAAATAAAAATCTAGATTACCTGAATTAGTAACGGGTTGGTCAATGTTCTGACACCTAATTTCATTTTCGACCCAGTTTCTGATTGCTGACCAGCCTGCTCGATAATACAAGGGAACTGAATATGTCATGTTTTGAATTTGTCCAGAAATAACACAAGATATAGATACATGGTCGACTGTAAAACATTTGGATGTGTTTCAAGGTTTGAAAAATGGAGGCACGAGTTAGATAAAAGAATGTCTACTGTGGACGGTTGAATGGAGTTGATATTTTGTCCAAAGCGAGTGTGTCCATTTGGGTAATAAATGTAGTAGCTGGATTGAAGACAGTGGCTGTAGAGATCATTACCAGCCGAATTATTTGACATACAATTCCAATGTGTATGTTGGGCATTCAAATCACAGAAAATAAAATAGTCTTTTGAAAATGAAGTTAATTTATCCAAATCAGCTTTAAAATTGTTAGTATGAACTGGATTATACGCTGAAGTAAATATAACTGACCTTCTATTAATCATAACTTGTATTGAAATACTTTCAGCAGTACTTGTTTTTATTTTTGGTAACAACATATGCTTAATGTTACCTTTAATTGCGATTAGAACTCCTCCGCCATGAGTAGATCGATCCTCTCTATAAATTTTATAACCACCAAGTTGAAATTTGTGGTACGATTTCAAAAAAGTCTCATTTAAAAGGAGAATATCGGTTTTCCTTTTGTGTAAAAAGTATTCCAGCTGGGCAGCTGCTGACTCAGTTATTATGCCTTGGGCATTCCATAACATGAACATTGTGTCTACCGGTTGAATTATATGGCATGTTGAAGTATCATACCCAAAACTCGTAGCTTGTCATACTTATTTTGACATCTTTGCAAAGCATCGACTGCATCAAAAAATATTTCCAGAAGTCTTTCATTGAAAATGTCATCATTATTATTATTGTCGTAGCTCTTGCCTTTAGCTACCTCAGAATACAAATTACCAAAATCGTGGGAATTGCGTGTATTATTATGGGGTTCTTGCTTTGGCAATTGAGGAAAATCATGATCGTCTTCTTTAAAATATGTTACGTTAGTTCTTCTGCTGATCGCCCTAGATTTAGATGTTACTCGTTGACGGATTTCTAAATATTCTTGACGACTTGGGCACTTTGGGTCATCAGCTCTATGGTTAACGTTTTTTAAGTTCTTCTTTATGCAGTTGTAGCACTTATAAATTATACTACCATCACTATCACCTTTATTGAGTGGACAAACTGCATACTCATGGTTTCCGGCGCAGGCTGAACACACTACGATACGGTTACAATGTCCATACATAGCGCACTTGGAGCATTGTGTGGGACCTTTATTGCCCTGTAGAGGTTTTCTCCAATATACAGATATATTACAAAAATATCTTATTTTCATAACCTCTCTTTTTGAAACATGTTGACGATCAAACTCAATGAGATAGAGGGCGTCATCTACACTGGATCTTTTTGTTGCTAGTTCCTTAATGCTCGCCAGGTTTATGTTGAGCGAGCTAACAAATTCTTCGCCAATTATCTTTGTGTCCAGCAGGCCAAATAAAACCAATTTAAAAGTTTTTGCATCCCTCAATTCATGCGTATAATACTGGAATTTTTTGTCTTTGAGAACACTCAAAGTTTCATTGTACAGCGATAACGAGTTTGATACAATTTTTGTACCAATAGACATCCGTTTATAGGTATATTTTTCCCCAATTAATCCGATCACAGTTGAAAAACTGTGGGTAGAGCCACAATTATTGGTGGAATCTTTTCTTTGATAGCAACTGCTTCTTCTTCTTCGTCTTCAGACAGAAGCTGAAACCTGTTGGCACTAGTGTTTGGACCGTCTGTAGTTTTCGGCACCTTGAATTTAGTGCTATTGCCCCAATGCTTTCTTATTTTTTGAGCAAACATTGCCAAACAAAAGAAAGTTAAAGCAAGTTTAAGTAGTTTTTTTTACACTTTTTAATTTAAAAATTCAATTAATTTTCAAGCAAAAATTAACACGATGTTTTTATCTTGAGGCAGAGATGCCAGATGAAATATTTAGATTTCCAAAAAAAGTTTATTTAGGGAAGCCGGTGTTTGACATACATAGAGAAAAAAGTTCTAGAGTCCGGCAACTTAGAGAAACCTTTATTAACGCTAAAAAATATTTTAATTTTAATGGTGCTGGTAATTTTTATTTGTTATTCAACCGGTTACAATGATCTAATTTCATAATTTTTGCTGACTAACTATTTCTTAAACATATGAATTTTAAATTACGTATTGCTTTTTAACATTGTTGAGCATGACAATAGCCGTCGGTATTTAAATTAGGATATAGCCCTAATGTCGTGTTATCGAGGTGGCAAATTTTCCCGTGAATAAAACTTTTTAAATTAGGAAATTCATTTAATAAATCAGTTGTGCCACATTAGACTAAAATATTGGCCCTTGTAACTACTTTTATGGTTTAAAAATAGTATTGTTAAAATGAATTATAATATTTTAATTTATATAACAAACATTATTTTCTTAAGAGTGATAATTCATCTGAATATTCTTTTTATATCATTTACAGAAATTTAGTTTTTAACCAATTCAATAGTACATTATTTAAATCTTCTACACTGGCTTTTTCAAAAAAAAAAAAACGAAAAAAAAAATATTTTATATTTTGGATGCTAATACTGTTTTTAGGGAAAACCCAGCTAAAGCTACTTTTTGTATACATTTGTAGGCCGAAAATGTATTAAAAAATCGAAATAATTTCATCTGCCACGACTGAAGGAAATACGAGAAACACATTATGTTGTTGTATGTATAAAAAATGCCTACGAAAAATATGTTGTACGCATAAAAATTATAATAAATTGTTAAGATTTCGTAACTATTGTATATATACAATTGTTGCGATTGAAATATAAATACTTCAATTGACACCGAAGTGAATGTACATTTCTTAACAACATGCTAACTTTTGTGTAGTTACAATTAATTTAATTCTTAAAAATTTAATTTAATTTAAAGGTTTCATAAATAAATAAATTAATAAACAGATAGATAAATAATTAAATAAATAAATAATAGGGTGATCGACTATTCGGCTTTTTGAAAAAACCTGTTTTCGAATATTTGATATTGATTGAATATGAAATGGAAACATTTTATTCTTGTTACAAAGTTATTTGTTTAGTAAAATAAATTTCTCTTTACAGAAAATTATGATATATTAGTTTTTACTCTCAAATTAACTGTTTTTCGGATCATATTAAATTATTTTAAAATCAAACACAATTTTTTTCAAAATAAATTAAACTTTATTTAAAACAAATTAAACCATTTCCAATGTAAATTCAATATTTTGCATGTCTAATACAATTTCTTTAATTACATTGTAACGTGGTTTTGTCGTCGGCTGAGGTAGTTCAGTTGCGTCCAGGGTCGACTTACGGGATCCACGAACCTTAAGTGAGAACACAATTTGTTTACCCTTTCCGGGGTTCGAATATACAGTATATCTTTATTTAATAATTCAATATTTCGGTTATCGGTAGTATTTATAAATATTTTGTGTTAAATAAATTACTAGCAGCACGATGATACGCAGGAATTCAGTCGGGTACTTCTCAGGTGAATCGGGTTTATTACTGGTAGATGCTGGATCGGAGATTCGGCTCCCTCGAGTATTATGCAGCACGCCGGGTACTTCGCAGGTGAATCGGGCTCTATTACTAGTAGATGCTGGATCGAAGATTCGGCAGTACGATGATACGCAGGGATTTAGTCGGGTACTTCGCAGGTAAATCGGGCTCTATTACTGGTAGATGCTGGATCGAAGATTCGGCAGTACGATGATACGCAGGGATTTAGTCGGGTACTTCGCAGGTAAATCGGCTCTATAACTGGTAGATGCTGGATCGAAGATTCGGCAGTACGATGATACGCAGGGATTTAGTCGGGTACTTCGCAGGTAAATCGGCTCTATAACTGGTAGATGCTGGATCGAAGATTCGGCTCCCTCGAGTATTATGCAGCACGCCGGTTCGTTTATGATACTTAAAGCTATCTTACGAATACTAATTTAAATAATACAATTCCTTAAATCTAGGTTACAAATTCAGACTTAATCTAAGAGAAACAGTCAGCCGAAGCCGCTGTGCCAAAACAGTCAGCCGAAGCCGCTGTGCCAAAACAGTCAGCCGAAGCCGCTGTGCCAAAACAGTCAGCCGAAGCCGCTGTGCCTAAACAGTCAGCCGAAACCGCTGTGCCAAAACAGTCAGCCGAAGCCGCTGTGCCAAAACAGTCAGCCGAAGCCGCTGTGCCAAAACAGTCAGCCGAAGCCGCTGTGCCAAAACAGTCAGCCGAAACCGCTGTGCCAAAACAGTCAGCCGAAGCCGCTGTGCCAAAACAGTCAGCCGAAGCCGCTGTGCCAAAACAGTCAGCCGAAGCCGCTGTGCCAAAACAGTCAGCCGAAGCCGCTGTGCCAAAACAGTCAGCCGAAGCCGCTGTGCCAAAACAGTCAGCCGAAGCCGCTGTGCCAAAACAGTCAGCCGAAGCCGCTGTGCCAAAACAGTCAGCCGAAGCCGCTGTGCCAAAACAGTCAGCCGAAGCCGCTGTGCCAAAACAGTCAGCCGAAGCCGCTGTGCCAAAACAGTCAGCCGAAGCCGCTGTGCCTAAACAGTCAGCCGAAACCGCTGTGCCAAAACAGTCAGCCGAAGCCGCTGTGCCAAAACAGTCAGCCGAAGCCGCTGTGCCAAAACAGTCAGCCGAAGCCGCTGTGCCAAAACAGTCAGCCGGAGCCGCTGTGCCAAAACAGTCAGCCGAAGCCGCTGTGCCAAAACAGTCAGCCGAAGCCGCTGTGCCAAAACAGTCAGCCGAAGCCGCTGTGCCAAAACAGTCAGCCGGAACCGCTGTGCCAAAACAGTCAGCCGAAGCCGCTGTGCCAAAACAGTCAGCCGGAGCCGCTGTGCCAAAACAGTCAGCCGAAGCCGCTGTGCCAAAACAGTCAGCCGAAGCCGCTGTGCCAAAACAGTCAGCCGAAGCCGCTGTGCCAAAACAGTCAGCCGAAGCCGCTGTGCCAAAACAGTCAGCCGAAGCCGCTGTGCCAAAACAGTCAGCCGAAGCCGCTGTGCCAAAACAGTCAGCCGAAGCCGCTGTGCCAAAACAGTCAGCCGAAGCCGCTGTGCCAAAACAGTCAGCCGAAGCCGCTGTGCCAAAACAGTCAACCGTGGTTGTCGTGCCGAAACAGTTAACCGAAGTTGATGTGCCGAACCCGACAACTGCAGTCGCTGTGCCAAAACAGTCAGCCGAATCCGCTGTGACCGAAACAGTCAACCGAAGTCGCTGTGCAAGGTATCGCCCTGACCCCCTCGGAATTGATCCGAGTATCAGAGAAACAGTGACTGATTTTACAATATCAGATGTCTTGGGAACAAGGCAGATTATATCGTAAGATCAGCTGTCTTAGTTTGTGGCAAATTCTAGAGCGCTCGAATCGCAACTACTTCAACCAACCTTAGAATACTTATGTGAAAAATCAAATAAACCAAATGAGAATTATTAATTCCCTTTAACATATGATGGTTGGTAACTAAACTAAATACGTTAATGTATTGGTGTAAACAAATGTAGTTACAGACGAGCAAAGGAGTGAAATGTTAATGGGGTGCAGATATATAAAAGAATGTAATAATAATTATAAGTATTATAGGTATGTAACAAAGTTTAAATAGCTGTTACTATTAACTTTGTTACAACATATTCATTCTTTTTAATTTCAAATTAATTTTTTTTATATCTAATTAAATTCTTTTTTAACTAAGCTTAATTTTTCTAAAGAACTTAATGTTTGTTTCGTATTTTGTTATTTATAAAATTTACTTAATTCTTATCAATATATTTTATTTAAATACTATTAAAAAAGTGATATTTTTATACATATGGATCCGAAAGCATATTAAAGCTTAAAAGTTAATTTTTTTTAAACTTTTGATTGCTTTTCTCTTACTGTCTTCTTTTTATACCGAACTGGAAAATATTTCCAATATTCTCCCGTGAAATAAGTACGTAGAGCTTTGCACTCCTCTAGCATATACAAGTTTTCCGTTACAATTGCGAGAGATCTGAAAAATGAAACGTTTCTATTGGAATGACCATACCATATTATTTGTTTTATTATCTAATCAAATCAAATTGTTTCTTTAATTAGGAATAACGTAAAACTGGTCATCTTGTTTAAACCTTACTGTTGAGATTAGTGCAAACACGTGTTTTACTAGTTATTAACTTGACGCAACGTTTGCGAATTTCAAAAGTTGGACGGCGTGAATATACATTTGAAATATGTCATCTATCGCAGAGAGTAATTATAGCTCAAATTCTGTTGCAAGAAATACACGAAATTATCGTCGTATTCAACTTTTAAAAGATAGCTTTTCAGAAGAAAGCGTATGGGAGATATCAACACATGAACGTCGTGGTATCAAACGTGGAAAATACGATCATATAAGTTTAGATAAAAAGAATATTTTGATAAAATTTTACGAAGAGGGAAGAAGCATAGTTGACTCCGCGGAAATAGCTGGTATAAACAAAAACACTGCTGCGTCAATTATTAATCGCTATAAGAAGGATGGGTGCGTTGTCACAAAAAACCGTTGTGGTCGACGTCATTTCAAATTGACTACAGAAATATTGGGCAAAATTGAGGTGATAATCGAAAGCAACCCTTGTATAACATTAAAAGGCATTCGTGAAAAAATTCGAAATACATACAATGTGGAGTTAAGTGCAACAAGCATACACACTGCATTAAAAGCTTTGAAAATTACACTAAAAACTGCCACAATTAATATAGATCGTTTAAATAGTGAGTGTACGCTCAATGTACGCAGTGAATTTCGCTCAAAACGCTCCAGAAATAAGAGAAAAAATAATATTTGTTGACGAGTCCGGTTTCAATTACCACCTCCGAAGAAATAAGGCGAGATCTAAAAGAAATACTCCAGCACATGTCATTGTTCCCACTGTTAGAGGACGAAATGATTCCCTCATCGCAGCAATTTACACCAAAAAGCAATTGCAAATTCCGCAGTTAATTCTAATATTTTTGTATCTTTTCTTGATGAACTTTTCGACAAATTAGCTGAATCCAATATCACAGGTGCGTGGTAATGCTCAGATACACAAAACGCATGCAGTGAAAGATAAAATTGCTGAGTCTGGCCATATTTTAGTTTTTCTTCCTCCATACTCTCCTATGCTAAATTCCATAGAAAAAGTTTTTTCAAAAACTAAACTCTGTGCTCGGAATTTGCTTTCGGATCCAGAAAATAATAATGACTTAGTTACAATTATTAAACGTTTCGTAGAATCTGTAACACCATCAGATTGCAATAATTATTATGTTGACATGACAATGAATCTACCACTAGCTGCTTCTGGAGAGCATTTGCATTAAAAAATTGTCATATGTATAAATATATCGCTTTTTTAATAGTATTTAAATAAAATATATTGATAAGAATTAAGTAAATTTTATAAATAATACAATACGAAACAAACATATTAAGTTATTTAGAAAAATTAAGCTTAGTTAAAAAAGAATTTAGTTTGGTATAAAAAAAATTAATTTGAAATTAAAAAGAATGAATAAGTAATTAAAGAAATTGTATTAGACATGCAAAATATTGAATTTACATTGGAAATAGTTTAATTTGTTTTAAATAAAGTTTAATTTATTTTGAAAAAAATTGTGTTTGATTTTAAAATAATTTAATTTGATACGAAAAAAAGTTAATTTGAAAGTAAAAACCAATAATAAAAAAGATAACCATTTAAATGAAAATATTCAGACTTCACTACTATTCCATTTGCTACCAAGAAAACATCAAAATCTTGTTAATTATAATTTTTGATAAAATTTTTATTTATGCTACGTTTTTTTGGTTTCGGGAAATACAAATCCAAAAAACCTAACTTACATACATAACATGATAAATATTTAATACAATATTGAATTAATAAAAATCCTAAAATATTTAAATTGCTTGTAAAAATCAATGATACCGCAATGAGCATTCAAAAGAAAAACAAAAAAACTAAAACAAATAATAATATATTTAATAACACACAATCCAACAACTACTTTTCTTCTCTTCAAACAATTGATGACGATAAAATCGACAATGATGAAGTGATAGTAGAAAAGACTACTAAAGTTCACATTCCTCCACTTACTATTTTGAAATGAAAATAGAAGAAGTACATGAACTATGTAAATTAGTTAAAGTGTCAGATTATGCTATAAGAAAAATTTCGATTGGGCTTAAACTATTTCTTAAATCTCAAGCTGATTATGAGTTCATGCTTAATATACTCGGTGATAAATATGAGTATTTAACTTATTCTTCCAAAAATGAAAAACCGTACAAAGCTCTACTATTTGGTCTTGATAGACAAGATCCAAAATTTCTAATGAAAACGTTGTCCGATGTATGGATGTAAAACTCGTTACCAAGACTTCCTCGTACAATTCGGAGTATATAATATACGTAGTTTATTTCCAAAGGCAAACTATAACACTGGAAGAACTACGTCAGAAATATTCCGTATTAAATTTCCTTAAAGTAAGATGGGAACATCAGAAATTAAACAAGTCACAAATAACCCAATGTTATATCTGCCAAATGTTCGGGCATGGATCTAGTCGTTGCAAGGTCAAAACTTTCTGTGCCAACTGCGCTGGATCACACAAGACCTCAGAATGTAAAGATGCTAACTGTAATGGATCACATGAATCTACGTTTGACCAATGTCCAAGTAAGGTCAATTACTTAAGTATGAGACAACGTTCTCAGCCTGTTCAACAACGTCGTCCACGCAACAGTTATGTTAATCAGCCAAACAGCAACTACAATAATAACTTTCCAAACACACTACATCAAAGCGCGAACACGCCGTCTAGTATCTGGATAACCCAAAGCAACAATAAACAACAATAGTAACCAAAGCAACACCATTAATGATCTCTTCTTCAGGAAATGAAGAATATAACATTAGAATTAATTATTAATCTTAAAAACTGTAAGTCAAAGATTGAGCAATTTGAAGTTGTAACCAGTCTAGCTATTAAATTTTTAGCATAATGAGTAACAACGGCATCTGTATAATAACTTGGAACGCAAGAGGTGTTAGGAACAAAAGTTTAGAGTTATTTCAATTCTTAATTTCTCTTAACGTACAAATCTGTTTATTAACAGAAACAGGGCTAATACCAGATATATCTATAAGTCATAATCAATTTATGATATACAGAAATGACAGAGTGAATTCGAGAGGTGGTGGGGTTGCAATTATAGGGAAAAAAGATGTTCCCCATCAATTACTTCCAATTGTAAACACTGACCTGGTTGAAAATATTGGCATTAAAATTTTTACTACTTCACATAGTATACATATTTATTCATGCTATTTTTCTGGTCGATTAATGGGTAATAACGGAGTCAGGAAAAGAAAATTTGCTTCCGATATTTTTAAACTAAGTCGAGACGACAGGTATATATTAGGCGGTGATTTTAACTGCAGACACCGGTTATGGGGGTGTTTAAGAGCCATTGGATGGGGAGACATCTTGTACGAAAAGCTAGATTCATATGACATTGATATAGTGTATCCTGATGACTTTACATACTTACCTGCTAGTGCAAATAGGCAAGGTTCTACATTAGATTTATTTTTAACAAATGTGCCTGGTTTATTGTCTCACGCCGAAGTCATAACCGATTTAAGCTCAGATCACCTTCCAGTCAAAATCATGTTAAATAGCTGTTATAACACTACTACAATTTTTAAATATGATTTTGTAAATGCTAATTGGAAACGCTTTTCTAGGCTGCTAAACAGAGCACTAACTATACCTAATTTAAGTAACATCGAAAATACTGAACATATTAATAATCTGTTATTAGATTTAAAGCTTGCTATTAATTATGCAGTGGATCTTAGTGTACCAAAAAAACAATGTTCACAAAGGAACAAACCATTACCACAATTCTTAAGGAGTTTGATTCGAAGAAGAAACAGTATCAGGAGAGACTGGCAAAGATTCAGAAATTTAAATGACAAACACGAAATGAATTTATTAAATCAAAAAATCAAAGAAGATATAACTAAACATAGAAACAAATCCAGGGATTACTTACTTTCAACCTTTGATAAAGGTTTTCCCCCATTTTGGAACTTAACAAAAATTCTAAGGAAGAAATCAAAAAATATTCCAATCTTAAAGCAAAATAATAATATTTATACTACTAATAGGGAAAAAAGTGAAATTTGGCTCAAAAATTTGCATTGAATCACTCAATTTCTACTTATCTTGGTGATATATACGAATTCCCAGGTCCACAATGCCCTCGAATCGTTAAGAAATTCTAGTCCAGTTCTTACAGATGAATTACTAACCAACATTTCAGAAGTCTCTGCAATTGTTAAATCATTAAAAAGCAAAAAATCCCCTGGAATCGATGGGATCAATAATACTTTTTTAAAAAAGCTTTCTAGCAAAGCTTTTAAGTTCTTGACTATTATAATCAATGGGTGTTTAAAAATCTGTTATTTTCCTGATGAGTTTAAGGAATCCAAAGTTGTTCCTATAAAAAAACCAAAAAAAAACACCTGATATTTCTTCATCGTGCCGACCTATAAGCCTACTATCCTCTATTAGTAAAATTTTAGTTTAGTGAACTTTTTTGAAATAAATAATATAATCCCTCCTCAGCAATTTGGCTTTCGCCGAGAACACAATACTGCCCATCCACTGATTAAAATAAGAAACTTAGTTAAAGAGAATTTTAATGCTCAAAAATCAACTGGTATGCTATTACCAGATGTCAAAGCTGCATTTGACTCAGTATTGCTTGACGGCCTGATTTTTAAAATGATAAATTTTGGATTTCCCACGTAACTTATAAAGATAATTCAAAGTTTTCTTAAATCACGCTCCTTCGAACTCTATATTGGTTCGACTTTTTCTAATTCGTATTCTATTGCAGCAGGTTGTCCGCAAGGCTCTTGTTTGTCTCCAATTCTTTATAACTTGTATACTTCAGATTTCCCCCAATTAGATTACTGCACTGTGTCAGTCTTTGCAGATGACACAGCGGTGCCGAAATACTCTTGATAGATGTATTAACTAACCTGCAGTGAGCTTTTAGAGATTTACAATGTTATTTTAACAAGTGGAAAATAATGTTGAATTCTGACAAAACACAGGCAATATATTTTTCCAGAAAGCGTAAAGCATGTTTTTACCTCAAAGCAACATTATGTTTAATAATTGCTCTATTCAATGGGAGGAGAAAGTTAAATATCTTGGAGTGATACTGGACTCCAAAATGAAATTCAAAGACCACATTCATTATATAATAAAAAAAGTAAATGTACTCACTCGCATGCTATACCCTTTTATAAATAGAAATTCTGCTTTAAGCATTAGCAATAAAGTGTTAATACTGAAATCAATATTTCACGCCGTTATTTACTACGCAGTTCCTGTTTGGTCGAACAGTGCTAACTGTCACTTAAACAAGTTACAAATATCGCAGAATAAATTATTAAAACTAATATATAACCTTCCGTGGTTTTATTCAACAGCTCGCCTCCATTCTCTTGCAGATATAGAATTAGTTAAAGATATATATTGTTACGAAATTGTACTTGAATTCAAATATAACGGTTTTAACGGCTGGTTTAAATCTTTCTCAAATCTTCTAGGTATTTCCGTTTATGTTAACAGCTGTTAACATAGCTGTAAAAATTATTAACATAGTTCTAAACATACAACATTGAATAAAAAGCTTTGACCATTGTTTTTAAGTGTGGCAGCACTAAGTGTTTATGCTGCTGGCATTATCATCAAAAGCTCTAGTTTGGCAGCACTAAGTGTTTATGCTAATGGCATTACCTACAAAAGCTCTAGATTGTCCGTTAACATTGTAGAAAGAAATAGTGCTTTCAAGAAACATCTAGTAGGCAATACAGTGTATATAAATTGGCCGTGAGAACACCATTGAGTCAGTCTGGTTGGAAGCGTCGTTAAGTAAAGACATATTAACTGCCTTGGCTGTATAATCTTGTACATTATTAAAGTGTGCTGTATAAAGCGTGTAATTTAAGTGTGTGTGTGTGTATTAAAACACAAAGTGACTTATAAACTGTGTTGTTGTACATTTTTAAATAAAATAAAGAGTCGTTACAATTTTTAAACTACTAAACTGCTGTTATTTTTGCAATCAAAGTACAAGTTTATTTAAAGGAAATAAACGACCGTTTTTAAAAGGTAAAAACGTAACAATTGGTGTCAGAAGTGGGATTGCTAAATAATAAGCAGTCATGAAGTTTGAAGAGCTAAAAGTGGAGCAACTCAAGAGGGAATTGAATAAGTTGGAGTTACCTACAGCTGGTAATAAAGCAGAATTACAAAAGAGGCTGATAGATGAATTCAAGCGGCGCAATGTTGACATCGGAGCTTACGAATTCGAGTATAAAGAAGAATTCGAAGTTTCTACCCGTGCAACAACAAGCAGCATGGATTTATCAACAATGTTTGCTGCTATGATGGAGCAATTTAAAGAAGCTAACGAAACTTCTAAAGCTAATAACGAGAAACTTCTTGCTGAATTCAAAGAAGAAAATAAAACAATGGAAATGAAATTTCAAGAAACTTCTAAAGAACTTCTTGCTGAAGTTCAAGAAACGTCTAAAGCAAATAACGAGAAACTTCTTGCTGAAGTTAAAGAAGCCAAAGAAACTTCTAGAGCGACAAACGAGAAACTTCAGCAAATTTCGGAAGTTATAAACAGCAGAGTGGATGGCATTGAGACAAAGGTGTCCGACTTAGAGAGCTGTCTAGATATACAAGCCAAAGTCGTTGATAAAGTTGATAAAAAGCTGTCCGACTTAGAGAGCTGCCTAGATATACAATCCAAAGATGTTGATAAAAAACTACATGATCTAGAAGTAAAGATGAATAATCTTCAATGCCAAGATGGACAGGTGCGAATTATTCCAGAATCCTCTAGTAGAATAAAGGCCCCTAGTTTTGATGGCACCACACCATTTAATGTGTTCAAGTTCCAGTTTGATACGATTGCCATTAGAAACATGTGGAACGACGAAGAAAAAGCTATAGAGTTGATATTGGCCTTAAAAGGAAACGCAGCAGTAGTGCTTGAAAGCGTGCCAGCATGTAAGAAAAATAGTTATGATGACATAATGGAGGCGCTACAACGTAAGTACGCTGGTGAACGTAAAAAAGACTTATACCGAATGGAATTGCGTGGTAGAGTGCAGAAGCCCAATGAGACACTACAAGACTTTGCGTTGGAAATCGAACGTTTGCTACAGCTTACTTATCCAGGGGAAAACAGCCCGTTTTTGGACCATTTCAAGATAGAGGCATTTGTCAATGGCATTCGCGATCCTGAAATAAAACACGCGGTTTGTGCCACACCTAAGCCATCATTTACTGAAACCGTCTCATTCGCACTGGCACAAGAAACGGCGAAAATAATTTCAAAGCCGCAAATATGCAAGGTGCGAAATGTTGAAGTTGTTCCTGATAATGAGAGAAATATAGTCGACGAATTAAAAAAGGTTTTGGAGGCGTTTAACGAGAAGCAAAATAGAGCCAGAGTAAAATGTTATAACTGTGGTAAATCGGGTCATATTCAACGAAACTGCAAAGCACCAAGGAAACGAACCAGATCTACCTCGCCTCAAAGAAATAACAGGCAGTCAAATCATCAATCATCACAAGAATCACCTTTAAACTAAAACGAGCTGGCACTATGGGGCAAGAGCTAGCTCCCACATCTGAGGGCCCCACCATCTCCATATCCGTAATGCAACAGAAAAATAGCAATGTTACTGCTTCGGGGTACATCAACGGTCAGAAGCACGTTTTTACTGTAGACACCGGGGCATCACAGTCTATCGTCAGGCCAAATTTAGTAAAGAAAACAATTGAACCATTATGTGGGGTAAGCCTGCGCACAGATACTGGGGAGCCGGCCACGGTCTATGGTAAAGTAAATGTGAAATTAACCATTGCCAACGTTACCGTCAATCATGTATTCATTGTTGCCGACATTGTGGACGAAGTCATCATTGGTGCTGATTTCATGATTAGTCACGGCATTACTTTGGATATGGGACAAAAAGTTATGATTTGGCGAAATGTGGAGATACCCCTTGACGTCGGATATGAAAATAGGACTCAAGTATGAAAGCTAGTTACCGTCGAGCATCAGAAGCTACCACCACAGTCAGAAACTTTAGTATGGGCTCGTATGGAGGGAGATTGTGAGGACAACAGTTTGTGGGTGGTAGAACCAGCAGAAATAACAAGTGATCTTGTAACAGCAAAAGCCCTCGTTAAACCCTGCAACAACAAAATAGTTCCTGTAAGAATGCTTAACCTGTCCAGCTACGAAAAAGTCGTTAAGCCAAATTCTGAAATAGGTCAATGCACTTCAGCAGAGGCAGTAATCAATTGCGAGAAAAACCCGCAACCTGCCAATAAATCCACCAAAGAACACGAGCTTCTAGCGGAATATGTGGGGAAATGGGTAGAAGGATTAACGCCGCCAGACAGAAATAAGGCCAAACAGATTCTGAAGAAATATAGCTCCGTCTTCGCCTTAAAAAGTCAAGGCCATGGTAGAACGGCAATTGTAAAGCATCAAATAAATACTGGCGAAGCGAAGCCAATAAAGCAGACGCCCAGAAGTGTTCCTCTAGCAAAACGAAGTGAAGTGAAGGAGTTGGTCAATGAAATGGAGCGGAACGGTATAATCGAACCATCTTCAAGTCCTTGGAGCTCGCCTGTTGTTTTAGTTAAGAAGAAAGATGGCAGCACTAGATTTTGCGTCGATTATAGAAAACTGAATGACGTCACCAAGAAAGACAGCTACCCGCTACCAAGAATTGACGACACCCTGGATACACTAGCTGGAACACAATGGTTCTCCACATTGGACTTGCAAAGTGGTTATCGGCAGGTAGAGATTTCAGAAAAAGACAAGGAAAAAACCGCCTTTAGCGCGAGTGATGGGTTATGGCAGTTTAATGTGATGCCATTTGGACTCTGCAATGCTCCAGCCACCTTCGAGCGTTTAATGGAACAGGTATTGAAAGGACTTCACGGGAAGACATGCTTGGTGTACCTCGATGACATAATTGTCATGGGTAAGACTTTTGATGAACATCTGAATAACCTTGAAGAAGTCCTTAAACGTATATCAGCGGCTGGACTCAAACTCAGTGTTAAGAAGTGTGCGTTGTTCCAGAAAGAAGTCAAATATTTGGAAATCGCGTAACAGCAGACGGAATATCAACAGATGAGAATAAGATAATTGCTGTAAAGAACTGGCCACGTCCGAGAAATATCCACGAATTGCTTAGTTTTCTTGGCCTTTGCACATACTACAGACGATTTGTCCCGAATTTCGCCAATGTAGCCGCAAGCTTACATGAGCTGACCAAGAAGTCACAATCATTCCAATGGTGTGAAGCACAAGAACTAGCATTCCAGAAGCTCAAGGATCTGTTATGTACCGCACCAATTTTGTCATATCCTATACCTGGAGAAACATTTGTGGTAGATAGCGATGCGAGCGGATACGGAATAGGCGGTGTACTTTCACAAGTAGTCGGTGGCACTGAAAGGGTCATTGGATACTTCAGCCGAACGCTTTCGAAGCCTGAAAGAAACTACTGCGTAACGCGACGAGAACTTTTGGCAGTATTAGAGTGTGTGAAGCATTACCACAAATATCTGTACGGCCAACACTTTCGACTGAGAACCGATCATTCTGCCCTCAGGTGGTTGCTGCAATTTAAACAACCTGAAGGACAACTGGCTCGTTGGATAGAGCGGCTTCAAAGCTATGATTTTAGCATCGAGCACCGGAAGGGTTTGAAACACGGCAATGCGGACGCGCTGTCAAGACGGCCCTGCAACGTGGAATGTAAGCATTGTACAAAAATCGAGGAAAAGGAATGTAACATCGATGTTCGACTAATGCATATAGAGTCCAGTGAAGATTGGTCTGTAGCGCAAAGAAATGACCCCATACAGGCAAAAATAATATCGGCAAAAGAAGAAGGTAGAAGGCCAGCCCGCAATGAAATATCCGCCGAAAGTCCATTAATGAAATCATATTGGGCCCTATGGAATAGTCTACAGTTGTTAAATGGCTGCTTATACCGCATATGGGAAAGTGCTGACGGTAAAACAGTGACAAATCTAATTGTAGTCCCATCCTCTAAAATAAACGAAGTAATGAAAGAGTTCCATAACGGCCCCAGTGGTGGTCATCTTGGTGTAACAAAAACCTTAGAAAAGTTAAAACAACCTTTTTATTGGGTGGGTTGTCAGCAAGCAGTAGCCGATTGGGTAGCCAATTTTTCACAATGCATAGCAGCGAAGGGCCCAGTAAGAAGAAGTCGTGGACAACTTCAGCAGTATAACTCAGGCGCGCCATTCGAGCGGATTGCAATGGATGTCGCAGGCCCTTTCCCCATCAGTGATGCCGGAAATCGTTACGTTCTAGTGGTTATGGATTATTTCAGCAAATGGCCAGAGGTATATGCCATTCCTGATCAAGAAGCTAAAACGGTTATAAGTGTATTTGTGAACAACTGGGTGTGCCGCTATGGTGTTCCACTGGAGTTGCATTCTGATCAGGGTAGAAATTTTGAATCTGCCTTATTCAAGGAAATGTGCGATTTATACGGAATAAGAAAAACCAGAACAACGCCACTGCATCCTCAATCTGATGGCATGGTCGCAAGATTCAATCGCACTCTGGAGGAATATTTAAGAAAAGTGGTCAGTGCACATCAGAAGGACTGGGATGAGCACATACCGAAATTTCTATTGGCATACAGATCAGCTGTTCACGACTCAACCTCTCGAACACCTGCAAAAATTGTCTTCGGGACAGAACTCAAGTTGCCTGGTGATTTAGAATTCGGTATTAAGCCCTCATTAACAAATAGTGAAAACACTTCCCAAGAGCAAGATGACCTGAACTAACTACATGAATTCGTACGCAGACGAATAAAAATGACCAGCGATAAAATGAAAGCCAGATACGATTAAGCAGCGAATTCTGAAGGATTTAACGAAGGCCAGCTTGTACTGTTGTATAACCCACAACGTAAGAAAGGACTGTCTGCCAAACTACAAACCCATTGGGATGGACCATGCAAAGTGATTAAGAAATTAAACGACGTGGTGTACAGAATACAGAAAGAAAAGAGCCCGAGATCCAAAATGAAGGTTGTACATCTAGAACGACTAGCTGCCTATGGGAAAAGTGAATTCGTGCCTATGCGGGACGAACAGGCTTAAGCGGGGGGCAGTGTTACGAAATTGTACTTGAATTCAAATATAACGGTTTTAACGGCTGGTTTAAATCTTTCTCAAATCTTCTAGGTATTTCCGTTTATGTTAACAGCTGTTAACATAGCTGTAAAAATTATTAACATATTTCTAAACATACAACATTGAATAAAAAGCTTTCACCATTGTTTTTAAGTGTGGCAGCACTAAGTGTTTATGCTGCTGGCATTATCATCAAAAGCTCTAGTTTGGCAGCACTAAGTGTTTATGCTCATGGCATTACCTACAAAAGCTCTAGATTGTCCGTTAACATTGTAGAAAGAAATAGAGCTTTCAAGAAACATCTAGTAGGCAATACAGTGTATATAAATTGGCCGTGAGAACACCATTGAGTCAGTCTGGTTGGAAGCGTCGCTAAGTAAAGACATATTAACTGTCTTGACTGTATAATCTTGTACATTATTAAAGTGTGCTGTATAAAGCGTGTAATTTAAGTGTGTGTGTGTGTATTAAAACACAAAGTGACTTATAAACTGTGTTGTTGTACATTTTTAAATAAAATAAAGAGTCGTTACAATTTTTAAACTACTAAACTGCTGTTATTTTTGCAATCAAAGTACAAGTTTATTTAAAGGAAATAAACGACCGTTTTTAAAAGGTAAAAACGTAACAATATATATATATATAATAACTATCGAAACATATAAGATACTAATCTTAAACTCTTCACAACTAATTATGTAAGACTGAGATGTAACATATTAAATATGAAATAAATTGAATTGAATTGCTTGTAAAAATTTTACTTATAGAATTAATTTCAATTTAACCTTAAACTATATTTATAAAACATAACAAGAAGTTAACTTTGTGAATAATTTTACCAAGTTTCCATTCAAATGTTATTATTTAGTACATATGTTTCTCGAAAAAAAATGTTATTTTTAAGATCGGTTTTTGTGTTTAAAAAACGATTTATTCGACATTTGAAAAATGAATATTTTGAAAAAAATGACATTACTTAAACCGAAAACCCCGGTTTTAAAACCGGGGATTTCTAAATATTAATTTTTAGTGTCATATTTTTGTTATTTAATAGGTTATGAGTATGATATGGGGATCATATGAAAGCTTGAAATGTTCTCTAAATGATTTGATGTATACGAGAGTATCGTTATATAGTTTAGAGATAACGGTACTTTTGTAAAAAAAAAGTCAAAATAAAAAATAATAAAATATCATATTGTCTCACCATGGATTAATGATTTGATACATTTTATATATCAATCGAAAGGCCTTTTCATTACCTTTACAATGATAGCTATATTGTTCACATACATTAAAGAGGAAGGAGAAAATTGCATTCTTATATTATAACTTCAAGTACCCATAACTGGTAAACTAAGAATGAGCGGGAAAAATTTTTTACATTGCTTTAATCACGAATAAAAGTGCTACTGAATCATTATCAAAATTATTTAAAAATTAAGTGTACTGATACTCTTGATTTATGACAAAACATGAGTTCTTGTTTTTGTACAAGTTTTGCTACCATCCATAAATTCGGGTTAATTTTGGCGATTGTCTTGATAAAAAAATTGTCTAATATACACAACGTAAGCGAAGAAAAATAAAACACGAATAAATTTCGTCCACATATCCAAAAGCAAGTGCGGACAAAAATTTGTTCAATGTTCGAACAAAACGATGTTTATTCTTGGCCGTCAGTAATAGTTTTTTTTTGAGAGTTATTTGGCAACATTTCTTTATTATCTGTACTATGGCAACACAATCGCCGAACAAAACAACATTTCTAATACATTTGTTTGCGTGTGAAGAATACTTCCTTGTTTTACTTTGATTTTATAGTTGAAAATGTCGGATAATTCTTGTGACTTACTTGATGGAAGTTCCAACAAAGTTAATGGAAGCAATTATTTGAAACTACAGCAGTCACATGTTATACGCAATAACATACATGGAATATCACAACTACTCAATACTGGACTCAACGCTGAGTGCTTGGATACCTGCATTAAGTTAATTGAAGCTGGAGTTCATCCCCAGGCTTTAGCTGAAGTTATTAATCAAATAAGGCGTGAAGTTGCTGCTTTAAATAATGAAAATTTATAAATTGAATGCATTTTGTTTTAAAGTTTTGTCAATGAAAGATATTAAAATATATACAATGTCCGAAGATGAATTTGTCGTTAAAGGCAAGTTTTTATACGCCTGGATGTTGGAATATAAAAATAATTAAACCTGTTTATCGATTTTTTTTTTTTTAGAAATGAATATATGCGTAAACCATAAAAACGTATTACAAATGGTCGATCTCAATGCCTAACAACAAATCTCGCCTATTGGAATCTGAAAATTTTGTTGATCATCCATGATCTTACGAATCTATGTTCAAACATTTTTATTAACTCTGATATTCCGTATCTAATTTTAGATTACTTTCGCACAAAAAATAGTTTCCTTGCACTTAAGAAATTTGTAAACAAATCAGAAAATCTTTGCCACATATAGAAATAAATGCGATTGCCTCTCTTGCTAATTACTGCATAATAATTGTTTGCTAGGTGCATTACGGGCTACTTTTTCGGTGTCCATGTTTTCATATTATATTCTTTATTAAACAAAATAAGTTTTCGAATTATTTGTATTTCGTTTTTGAGGTGAAAGTGTTGGTCGTGGATTTTGTGCAAAAATTAAAGTGACATTTTTTTTCTTCCAATATTTAAATTTTTTCTTACGTTTCATCACTATGTATAAGGTAATATTCAAGGCTTATTAACTATAATTATGAATAATACTTTTATAATTGTTTTATACTTTTATAAATCTTATCGGTACAAAATTTGTGGTGATACTAACTTATGCACCTTTAAGTGATTTTCGGAAAGGACCTTTTTACGAGAGTCGTGATCAATTATGGACTGATTCTTTTGAAATTTGCTTCATTGATTTGTATTTAAATAAGATGTGCCAAATCGTCTACATTTCCCTACATATTATCATTTTTTGTCTAACTAATGCACATTTAAGTAGTTTTGGGAAGATTCTTGTATGAGGCTTATGGGTAATACAGATCAATAATAAGAAATGGATGTGGTGGTTTAAGATTACGAAAGATTTTATTTGTGTTGAATTCTGCCACATTTAAGAGATTTATAATTCCTATAAACCCTACTCTGTGAAAACATTGAACAATGCAATAATGCATTCGATTCAAATGTTTTACTGGTTTTAATTAAAAATGATACTGAAATAGATTTTAGATTAGAAATAGTCACATTGATGTTTTAAACATTAATGTAAGCACAAAACAACTTTGAATAAATTTAATTCGGTACAAATGATTGAAGCTCATTACTGAAATATTAAATTATAGTTTTGTTCGTTTGAAATTTTAGCAAAACTATTAAAATAAGAGAAATTAAAAAAAAAAATCTCAAAAATTTACTTTTACTTGAAAAGGTAAGAAAACGGAATATAGTAAAATAAATTTTACTGTTAATGAAAAAATAAAATTTTTATTTAATTTTTTTTTTATTTATATCAAAGAGGAACATGGAAACGTCACAAAAATATTCCTTTGCAGATAATTTTTCACATACTCCCTTAAAGAATTTCTTTTATCTAAGGATACGTATGATTACAATTAGTGAAAGAATAAATATTAACGGTTTCTAGCCTTATTGAATATCATCAATAGTTCAGTTTCTTGATAGAAGTATTATTTCTTTAAAATCCCCACAACTGAATGCTATACATTACGTCAAATATTCATACAACTAACTTTTTTGATTACATTTTTCGAAATATTTGCGGCTCGCGTGGCATTTACTCCTTAAAAGCAGAATATAACATATAGTTCCAAGCCATCCAATTGACTGACATCCCATTTTACCAAATATTTTATAAATTCTTTTAAAAGAAATTGTGTAATACATATACAAAATAATATTTATCAGAGCATGTAAAAAATATAAAATTGGATAAGAAATTTAATGTATTTTAGTCGTAAGAAAGTATTTATATACTACTAAATAAATAAAAAAAATCTTTTGGAAGTACTCGATTAGACATAAAATACCTAATGAAGCGACAAATCTATCCTAAAATGCTCAGTTAAGATAATTCTTCCACAATTAGAGAAAACTTTTTGCCTTTACATATACAAATTTATAATAAAATGTATTTTTTTTAATTATGAACTATAGATTTTTTTTAATTTAAAAAGTCAAGCTCTTTGTTTAAATCTACTAAAATTCGATTCAGCTATCCTACCAAAGGAAAAAATTCTACCAAATTTGGTAGAAAAAGCCCACAACAGCAACGCTGATTAGCAGCCTTATTCTTTTCGTTCGTTCTGTTAATATACAGAAGCGACAACTTTAGTTTTTATATTCTGTATCATTTGTTACGATTAACATTAATAAAATATGTTAATATAACATTCATTTTGCCAGTTAAGAATTTTGTAGGGAACAAATCAAGATTACCGTCACAGTTGATTTTTTAACAAATTTTATTTTCGACAAAAGCACTATTTTTGGTTAAAAAAAGTTACATAAAAATTTTTCTCCGCTCTCTCTTAGTTTTCGAGTTATGGGTACTTGAAGTTATAATATAAAAATGCAATTTTCTCCTTCCTCCTGTAATGAAAATGAACAATATGGGTATCATTGGAAAGGTCTTGAGAAGACCTTTCAATTGATATATAAAACGTTATACAACATTAACCCATTGCGAGCCAAAATGATATTTTATTATTTTATGTACTGACTTTTTTTTACAAAAGTACCGTTATCTCAAAAATATATCGATATAACGGTACTTTTCTATACATCAAATCATTTAGAGAACATTTCAAGCTTTCATATGATCCCCATATTACACTCCTAGCCCATTAAATAACAAAAATATAGCACTTTAAAAATTAATATTCAGAGAAATGAATCGATTTTTACTCATAATATATTTGTTAATACCATAATTTACGACTACATATGTAATATGGATATCATTAGAAAGGTCTTGAAAAAACCTATAGTCATATGGAACAAATCAAGGTTACCAGCACAGTTGGAATTAAAATGTATTTTTTTAATGTTAATAAAGGTTGTTCTGCGTAGCCGGCCTTCGGCCGGGCTAAAGGGCTTTCTCCTCTATGTATGTCGAACACCGGCTTCGCTGAATAAACTTTTTTTTTGGAAATCAAACAATTTTTGTAAGTACCGGTATTCTTTTTAAATAATTTTTAATTTTTAACAAAGTTGTAAAAATGATAAGACTTATTATATATTTTTAAATTATGATATTAACAAATATATTACTAGCAAAAATCGATTAATTTTTCTAAATATTAATTTTTAAAGTGCTATACTTTTGTTATTTAATGGGCTAGGAGTGTGACATGGGGATCATATGAAAGCTTGAAATGTTCTCTAAATGATTTGATGTATAGGAGAGTACCGTTATATCGATATATTTTTGAGATAACGGTACTTTTGTAAAAAAAGTCAGTACATAAAATAATAAAATATCATTTTGGCTCGCAATGGGTTAATGTTATATAACGTTTTACATATCAATCGAAAGATCTTCTCAAGACCTTTCCAATGATACCCATATTGTTCATATTCATTACAGGAGGAAGAAGAAAATTGCATTTTTATATTATAACTTCAAGTACCCATAACTTGTAAACTAAGAGCGAGCGGGCAAAATTTTTTACATTGCTTTAATCACAAATAAAAATGCTACTGAATCATTATCAAAATTATTTAAAAATCAAGTGTGATGGTAATCTTGATTTACGCCTTTTGTAGTTTTCAGAATTATTTTCGACACCATTTCATTTCTTATAATTTCGTTATAATTTATATACTTATTGAATTATTTCTAATAAAATGACAAATATTTATGAAATATGTGTTTCCTTCTAGTTTTAGTAATATTTGCTCCCAACACTTTATTGAGTGTTGCAACTTTTCCGACTCCGTCGATTTTTTTTTTTGCTTTTTCGATTACTAGTTACTTCGTTTTGTTTTTTACAGCCCGTCGAGACGTAACATAATATGCAATATTTTTGTGTCAGAGAGTGTCAAATTCGCTCTCTGAGAGAATTATTTCACGTGTAGACTCAAATATTAGTATTATAAAATGTATTATGAGACTGTTGTGATGAGATTTCTCTACACAACCATCTTATAAGATGAACTATCAAAAAAATAAAAATACACGAAACTTTGTTTGTGTGCGTGCATGTGTATTTTGGAAATTATTAAAAAAACAGTAAAATTGTTTCCTTTTAGTTTTTGTTTTATATGCTAAAAACATTTTTATAAAAATTATGCTAAAAAAGTGCGAATTGCTTAAATAAAAAGGACATGTTTACTCTGTGCCTGATTGAAAATAATGATATCTTATAGGATTTATTAGAATTCGCGTACCCCTTATTTAAGATTTAACATAATATAAACAAAATAGTTACTCTCCTCTGCCGGCATTATCTCACATATTATACCAGCGTTAATCTCAGTTGTAGACCTGGGGTTAATGGCTAAATATTTTATGCCAGATCTAACCCACTACCGATTACTTTTTCTACACTGAATTACATTTCTTGTTTTAAAGGATTTCTGTGCAAGTGTTTAAACCAAGTGGAAGTTTTCTTTAATAGTTATTTTCTGTGGCAAGAGTATGTACTTCAGCTAAGAGAAGAAGTATGAGTCCTTTTACTGTTAAAAGGCAGTTAATTGTTCACGACAATAACTACTTAGTTCATTCCGCCCTTCAAAACCAATAAGGTTTTAAAAAGTCGTTTTTAAAATCAAAAATGTTAAAATTAAAGCAAAAATCTAAAAAAAGCAATAAATATAACTGCTAGATAGTTAACAATAGAATTTTTCTATCTAAAAAATTTCTATATATTTATATAATTTTAAAGTATGTAATATACTTGCGTTCTATTCTGCTTTTGTTAAGAAATATAAATATATATATATATATATATATATATATATATATATATATTACTTTTATAGATCTATCTTAAGTTTATATGATTAATATTGATCTTATTTTTAGTTATTTAATTTTTAACCTCTATTTAATATTTTAATGAAATTAATAAACATAAAATTTTGTTATTTATAAATGGCTCAGCCGAAAAATTTTTTCATTCGATAAAAAACTCGACGAAGAGCCGTTAAGCCGCAACTGAAAACTTTTGGTATTCAGCCGCCGCCGAAATTTTTTAATCGACTTGAATCTCTGGTCTGGTATAACAGCCCGTCTAGACGTAACATAATATGTATGATTTTTGTGTCAGAGAGTGTCAAATTCGCTCTCTGAGAGAATTATTTCACGTGTAGATTCAAATATTAGTATTATAAGATGTATTATGAGACTGTTGTGATGAGATTTCTCTACACAACCATCTTATAAGATGAACTGTCAAAAAAATACACATACACGAAAGTTTGCTTGTGTGTGTGCATGTATATTTTGGAAATTATTGAAAAACAATGTTATTTTGTAAAATGTTTTCTTTTAGTGTTTGTTTTACATGTTAAAAATCATTTTTATAAAAATTGTGTTAAAAAAGTGCGAATTGCTTAATTAAAAACGACATGTTTACTCTGTAACTGATTGAAAATAATAATTAAAAACGGCATGTTTACTCTGTAACTGATTGAAAATAATAATATCTTATAGGATTTATTAGAATACGTGTACCCCTTATTTAAGATTTAACATAATATAAACAAAATATTTACTCTCCTCTGTTGGCGTTATCTCACATATTATATCAGCGTTAATCTCAGTTGTAGACCTGGGGTAAAGAAGCTCCCACATCTCAAAAAGGATATAAAATTAAGATTAGAATCAGTGTTGCCAGAAAATTTTTGAAGTAATATGCTAAATTCTCAAAAATAATATGCAAAAATCTGATAAATAAAAAACTTTGTAGGACCGGAAGAAAACTCTATAAAATCAAATTATTTTTTGAGGAAAGTACGACCAAGAATTATGCCGGAAAATTAAATCCCAATAATATGTGTTAAACAAAAGGTATATATATTATTTATTAATATTTTAATTTAATTTTATTTAATAATTTCTTTTGTACAATAAATTTTTTAAATCTAAATCTAAAGATTTTAATAATTTAATGTTTATTTTTTTTATTTAATTGTTATCCTCTATAGCATTTCAAACAAATAAAGGCATTTCAATGAAAATGAATTACCTGAAAACACGAAAGGTTGAGCAATGTAGGTTTTGATACTTATTCTGTCAATTTTACTTAAATAGATCTAATTATATTCTTTAATATCAAAAACTTACCGATGCAAAAATTTGGAACTATTTTGATAAACGGAATCGTACCGAAAATCGATATTTTTTATACTAAAAATAAAATAAAGTATTTATTTTATTTGATTTCAGTTAAAAATAGCTTTGCTCCATTACTTTTCTTAACTTGTGAAAAGTAAGAAATTGCAAGAAAATTACGAGAATTACGGAGTCTATTATCAGAAGCTATGAGCTCTCCTGTATGGTAAACTATCCGGGTAAGAGAAAACAGCCGGTCTTTTGGACAAAGGAGTGTTCTTTTGGACAAAGGAGTGTTGAGTGTTCAACGTACCACAGTCAGCAGTTTGTATAACAGGGCCCATAGTACTGGTAAAACTGAAGACTGAGGCACCTAAAGGGTGAGTTTTAATAAGTACAAAAAGGACATTAGACGAGCTAAAAGGTCTTCGTGGATTCGGTTCAGCGAGACCATTGACTCTGTTAATGAACTATCCAGATTCAGGAAGATACTGTCGAAGGATGCTAGTGTTCCGGGTAGTATTCAGAGATCAGATGGTTCATGGACGGAAGAATCAGGTGGAGAAGAGCATTTCTTTACAGAGTCCGCCATCGTGGAGGTTGAAACGGTAGTGAGAGGCCTGATCACAGTTGAGAAAGTAACACTGGCGGTTAATACATTCGACCCTTATAAATCACCTGGTCCGGATGGTATCTTTCCGGCTATGTTACAAAATGCAACGGCAGCGGTTTGTCTACTACTAGTGGATATTTTTACTGGGTGTCTGCTACATAGACAAATACCAAAAGGGTGAAGAGAGGTAAGGGTCATCTTCATACCTAAGGGTGATAACACATGTCACTTGAAACCCAAGCATTATAGAGCTATAAGCCTATCGTATTTTCTTTTGAAGACATTAGGAAGACTGATAGATCTATATATAAATTCATCTATTGGAACCAACAGCATGAGTAGTGTTCAACATGCTTACCTGAAGGGTAAATCTGTTGAGAGTGCGCTTCATGAAGTGGTGAGCTATATAGAACAAGTACTTCGGTACAGGGAATTTATGATTCTGCGTTCTTGGATATTGAGGGAGCGTTCAATAATGTCAAAATTGACGCTATTAAGCAGCCGCTGGTCGATCTTAACTTACTTGGCTTCTTGATCGAATAGATAATTCTTATGCTGAGCAGTAGGATCATCAACTCGAGCTTGGTGGAGTATGTTTAAAGAAACTGGTGACTAGAGGAACACCGCAAGGGGGAGTGCTCTCACCCCTATTGTGGCTATTGGATGTCGACGTGATTCTGCGTCAATTTGACAGTAGGAGACGAAAGATCGTGGCATATGCTGACGATGTGATCATACTGGTGACGGGAAATTTCTTTCCACAATCAGTGAGATCTTGCAGTCTGCGCTGGGCGAGCTGTCCTCCTGGGCCACTGATAAGGGGTTGAGAGTTAATCCTGATAAAACGGAGCTGGTTCTGTTTACTAGAAAGTAAAAGGTCGAGAATTTTAGATTACCGGTACTGGGTAGAACGGAACTGAGACAATCCGACTCATCGAAGTATTTCTTGACAGTAAGCTGACTTAGAAGAGGAATGTTCACGAGAGACTCAAACGTAGCCTTAATGCCTACTACACCTGTAGGAACTATATAGGTAAGAACTGGGGACTCAAACCGAGGGTTGTGGACTGGATCTAAGCCTCGGTAATGAGACCAATTCTTACATATAGTTGTTCCATTTGATTCCAGGCAATGGAGCGAAAGAGTGATAGGAACCTTTTGTCGAAGGCACAGAGGTATGCTTCAATCGGCATTGCAAGTGCAGTGAGAAGTACACCACAGGCGGTTCTGGACGTCATAAGGGGTATGGCGGCAAGGAGTCTGTTGAGACATAAGGAATTAGGATTATTAGGTTCATCAAGAACTGGTCATCTTAAGGGCCGGCATCTAAATGCCGCGGAATTGATCAGGTTGAACGTTGCGAGAGGTTCTGAGGTTACTCTCTTGTGGACAGTCAGGCAGCTCCAAAGGCCTTGTAAATACATCTGGTAAAATCCAGGCTAGTTGCCAAATGTAAGAAGTACTGAGAGAGCTGTTGGAACATTACGTGGTGAGAGCCTGCTTGGTACCTGGCCATTGCAGTATATCTGGCAATGAATTAGCCGATGAATAGGCAAGGCAAGGCGCAGTGAAGGATGTTTCGGAAAGGGAAACCAACGTGAAAACCCCGCTGAGTTTCTTCTTTAGGAGGATCAACTAATGGATATCGCCTATAACCCATTCGAGAGTAGAGTGGAGTGTAAGTTATCGGCGGCTATATGGCCGGCACCCGACAGGACAGACAAAAACACTCTTCTGAATTTAAGTAGGAAAAATTTGGGAATCATGATAGGAATCATAACAGGACACTGCTTGATAGGGAAGATGAGGTCTAAATGGGACGCTGGCAATTCTAATTTTTGTAGAATGTGTGAGGACGTCAACGAGATCGAGTCTATTGAGCATATTATGTGTTACTGTCCACGATTGTAGCATCGTAGTATGAAATGGTTATAGACGTCATAGACTTCGTTATGGGAATAGGCTGGCTAAGGGGGAGTTAGGGGTATATCCCTAATAACTATTACATTTAGAGAGAGAGATAATGAAAAGTTTTGAATTAAAGAAGTATTGTTCAGCTATTTTTTTAGATGTCGCGGTTTGTTGTATTTAATTTACACTTCTGACTTACCAGTATGCGATGAACTGACTGATTTTACAAATAATATTCACAATGTAAATTATTTATATAATAAAATACATAACAAATTTTGTAAAATTTACAATACGAGGGTGAATCAATAAGTCCGTGACTTTTCGAACTTCCCTCGTAGTTATATGAAATACAACACTATTCCCATCAAGTACCACCTGTTAATAGACTACTGTCAAATTTTGAGCAGGTGTCGTCATTTACTTTGCGTAAAAAATAGGATTTTTCGAGGTCCTTAAAATAGGCATTTGTTTGGTCAATAATATCATCGTTGGAGCTGAATCTCTTTCTACCGAACCATTTCTTTAGGTTTGGAAACAGGAAGTAGTCACTAGGGGATAAATCCGGAGAATATGGCGGATGAGGTACCAATTCGTAGCCCAATTCATAGAGTTTTGCCATTGAGACTGCACACGTGTGCACCCGTACATTATCTTGATGAAGATGGTTTTCTTCACAAGTCAATGAGAAAAAAAGCTTCCATTGACTTGTATTGATCCCCATGTTCTGCCCCTCCAATTTCCCAGTATGACTTCCACCGACTTAATAAATGGTGGAATACACACCGAGATTATTGGTCGCTACGGCGATTCCGACGCTGGTATAACCTCCAGTTGTGCATCCGGGCAGAGGCTGCTACATCTGCTAATCGCAGGTGCCTCACTACCGGACCTAGCTGGCTTGTCCGTTCCCTTGAGGGAACACACAAGATGCAGGATGTGAGCACCCCCTTGCTTGCAAGCAGCGACTCTTAATTCCAAAGTACTGGTAGACACGGACTCTTTGCCCTTCCGAGCAATTACCGGCCCTTCGTCTACTTCCACTTTAAAACCTTCAGGATAAGACATTGCCAAGGTATCACCCATAGAGCCATAGGTTCGTTCGAACCTGTATATGCTCTTCCGGTATTTCCTGCGAACATGCCTATCCCGTCTGTCTATCAGCGATGGGTCCTTCTTAGCCAACTTATTAAGTTCGGCTATGTAGGCTCTAACGCCGTTTTTCAAGCTTTGTTCGGCTGTCGGTTGCGGCTTTTCCATACGATACGGCTTTCTGCCGAATTAACGTTTTGGGCAAAGGCCTGGACATGCCTGATGCCCCCGTCGAACTATCCTGCTCCTTACCGAGTGTCTCCGCAGTGGTTGAAGCTCCATGCCCTTTGTTCTGATCAAGAGCAGAGATAACTGTTATGTCATGCTCTTCATCAGACCTAAGATTCAGGTCCTCCATCCTCTCCGTCGCACTAGTTCCGACAAGATCCTTCGACGAGTCCAGCAGACTGTCCCCTTCCGTCAGTTGGGTCAGTATTTGTCCGTGCTGCATGAGAAGGTCGCTATTCAGTCTCATCAAGTCCGATTTGTAGTCCAAATCCTCATGCACCCCCCTTTATAAAATGTCGTCTTTATCTTTCCCTAGCTCGTCCCTATCCTTTTCACCTGAGTTAGCGTCCGTACCTTCCTCTACCCTAACTAAATCCCTATCTTGTACTTTTTTTCCCTTAACCTAATCATTTCTATAAAACTTTTACCTTCATAATAAATAGACGGTCTTGCGCAGTGACGGCGTATGGACTAGGCTGTGGTACAACTGACCCTTGCCATCAGCATCAGAGGAGAGCTGTTCTCGATTAGTTTCTTTTCGCACTAACTAATCATCCAGATCCACGGCACTTCTACCTACCACCTTGATCTTAAAAGTGCATATTACCTGTTTATTTAGTCCACGGGAAACGTATGGTACAAAGACCGGACTCAGTGCAAGAGAATATATTCACATTGGCAGGATCACCAACTAGGATATATCAATTGCACCGCGTTCAGTCCAATAACCTAGCCATTTCCAACCGGGCGTGATACAAAGGATGCATTTATGTTGGCTAAGGGAGGGAGCTCCAGCACCGTACATGAATACATCTAGTGACTCACGCCCAGCCCCCTCCCTATCCGGCACCTGGTGACGCGTCCAATGGGAGCAAACAAATAAAGACTCCGCACGGATGATTTTACCATATTTTTTATGATTTTTTAACTAAAATATGATTTGATGATTTTTTTCCTTCCAAATATGATTTTTTGAATCACCAACAAAAACATTTTTTGAAGTCTCCCAAAGGATCTTGTAATAAAATTTTACTTAAAAATTGCAATATTTGGATATTGATAATTATGTGAAATTTTATTCAGACTCAAGTTAAATTTTTAATGTAAATATTATTGAAGAATATATTGTATACTGTTAGACACTATCAAAGTGAAACGTATTTTCTGGACTAGTATCAGCATTCTTAATAACAACACGTTAATTTTATATGCCAGGACTATATCAAACAATATCTTCATATACTTAGGATATGTATATAGAAATTGTTCTATTTTAATCCGTTTTTCTGAGGAATGACGCGTTATATATTGTCATAGGTAAATAGTTCTATCCTCGTAAAGGAGCATTCTATAAGGATATAAAATTTAGATGGTAAATGGTACATTACATGGCTTCTAAGAAGGATCATTATTGCCCTAACATTTTTTTAGATTCTTATAATATTTTACAATATAAGTTTAATATTTAACCTACTCTAAACAATGAATGGTAAATAAAGACTTAGATTGATGTCAATTTTTACTTTTTTTATTCCATTTAATTTTCGAACATTATTAATTTGAACTTCTTTGAAATGAATAAAATATAACCAAAATTAAGATGAGAAAAAAACCGGTATTACATTTCATAAAGAAAATTGTTCAAAGTTGTATGATTTATACTTTAAATCACGAAAACGTTTTCTTCCGACTCAAAATATATGCGAAATATTCTCCCAAATTTTTTTCTGACGATAGTAGAACGTTTAATCGGGTCAAAACTAAAGTTAAAATTAAGAAAAAAATAATTTTGATGATTTTTACATTCAAACAATGATTTTTTTTATTCTGAAATGATGATTTTTTGACCAAAGTATCTGGTAACGCTATCTGTGACCCTTTATTTTGCTCTATTTTTCATTAAGAGAACAGAATTCCACTACTATTTTATCATTTTGTCCCTTTAGACGTTAGACTTTGTCGGTATCAGCTTCGTTGATTTCCATATCTAGTGAAGCACCGATTTTTTAACAACAACGAGTGTTGAGATTTGGTTGTTTGTAATATTTTTTATTTCTACGTTTTTTTACAAACATTTGCTGTTCGAGATTGTGTTTTTTGGTTTGTTTTTGATTTGTTTATTTGCTTTTTTCTTGCTCAATCCTTCTCATTAAGTTCACTTACTTGAGCTACCAGAGTCGAAAGAGTACTTGTAATAGTCGAGAGTGCTGACTTTTTTTTATTATTTTTTTTTTTTATTATTTGTACGTTTAATGTATTGACAGTTGTTGCTTAAACTTCTATTTGAGATTTAATTACTTTCATGTCAGTTTCGATGCCTGAGACATAGTTTTGCGTTTGAGTTTGCGAGATGATGGCGCTTGATGTGCATTAATTTCGTTTTGTTTCTTCCTATGACATTTTGTCCTTTGTGGAACTCCATTTTAATTTATCACTTAACTTATTATTAATTTTAACACAAAATATTCTGTATTCTAAATAACTTTTGAACTAATTGAGGATGTTTCCTCTAATGTCATTTCTTTGAAGGATTTGTAATAAATTTGTATGCGATAGAGTGTCAAAAGCTTTACTAAGATCGATAAATAGAACTAAAACACGCATATCGTTGGCTTAATGTAGATAAGGCGTATCTTGATTTTTATTGAAATCGCGTTTTTAATGTATTCTGGCAGACGGCAATCTAATATACGTCTCTTAAAAAATTTATATTCAAATATACTTTGAAAGAAAAGGTCTAACTCATTTGAAGTTTAATTTATTATTTTCATGTTTTTTTTTTAAGAAATTTCCTAGAATTTATAATGAAAATAACTTTTTTACACATTCGTATATCAAAATATTGTTTGTTCTTGTGTTATAAAGAGAATTGTGAAAAAGAATCAAATAATGTTCGAAATAGCATTTTTTACGTCCACACATAGCCAAATGAAAGCAAAATGAAAATAAAAAAGCGATTGGAAGGTGAGCAGTATGAGTATTCCTAGTTACTTCCTCAAAGATCGAAATCTACTATTGATTATATATCCCCTGATAGTATTTTTGAAGAAAAAAGATAGTTTTATTAAAAAAATAGAATGATTTGAAAGATCTATAAACAATCCTGCCACTAGATTGCCACCATTTTTACGAAAATTTGCCTTATAAAATATAATTTTTGTTTTTTTTTTTTGCAGTAGTCTATGAAACATTAATTTTTGCGAATTATAACTTCAATTATAGCATTAATTTATTATAATTTTAAATTACTGAAAAAACCCTAACTTTATACTTATTTTCAAAAATTTTAGTAACAAAAAGCCCTACCTATGATAACTTTCTAAGGAATAGAAAACCCCAAAAACAAAAGTCAGCATTCACTTCGCTCCCTGTTTTGAATTAAAACTGTGTTCTAAGTTTTTTGTATTTGAAATTTCTTAAGTTTTATTCAGTTTTTTCTTTCTCCTATAAAATTGCGAAAAGTCGAGATACGCCTTTTTCTATGAGTATTGAAAAGTTCCTTAAGAGTTTGTTAATACTTTTTCCTTTTTGGAATCCATACTGATTGTTATTGATTATTTTGATTTTTTGTAGAAAATATTGCAGTATCCTAACAATAACTTCTAGGATTTTATCAATTACTGACAGTATAGTTGTTAATATCAAGCTTGTTCCCATTTTTATATATTGATCTTTCGTCTTTCTATCAAAGTTTTAAGTAGATTAGGTACTATTGCTTCTTCTAAGCTAGAATTAACTAGTTTAGTTATTATTGGCGTCAAAACACTTGAGTTACATTTGAGATCTTTTGCTTATATGCCATCAATTCCCTCACTTTTCTTATATTTAGAGTCTTTCTTATATTTTTCGTTTGTATAATCAACCGTGTTATTGGTACTAGAAATTGTTATGTTACAGTAATGCATTATTTTTGCAACGTTAGTATTAAAATTTAATGCGAAATTATTGATAATATCAGTTAGACATTCACTTTTAAAATGTTATATTATATATCAATGTTGCTAGTTTTTTTTCCCAATAATTTCATTTATCAATTGCCATGTAGCGCGTAAATAGTTTTTATTTTCAATACATTTATTTTTGTAATAATAGTTTTTATCATAAACTAATTTATATTCTTGTTCAGTACGCTTGTTGTTAGGATTGTTTGAAATTTTTTTAAAAAGTTTATCCCTAACCTCACAGTATTTCACAATTTCTTCGCTAATCCACGGGTTAAACTATCTTTTTTATGCTTTTTTGTTTAATTTCTGTATATTTTATTAAATATTTCATGAATTGTATTTGTGTTAGAAGTTTGATTTTTTAGCATATTCCAATTTATATCTTGTATCTTTTGATTTATTTTAAAGTTATTGAATTGTGGCCGCCCCTTTAGTCATGATTTTATATTCCTGGTTGTTAACTTCTTCATAAAACACAAAAATAAAGCGAGTATCATTTGTTGCTTTACAATTTCTTACAAAGAGATAATTGATGCATGTAGCTCTCTTTATATCTTCACGTGTTCCTATTGACCAAACATTGCAAACCATTACCCCAGGTCTACAACTGAGATTAACGCTGATATAATATGTGAGATAACGCCGGCAGAGGAGAGTAAACATTTTGTTTATATTATGTTAAATCTTAAATAAGGGGTACACGTATTCTAATAAATCCTATAAGATATTATTATTTTCAATCAGTTACAGAGTAAACATGTCCTTTTTATTTAAGCAATTCGCACTTTTTTAACACAATTTTTATAAAAATGATTTTTAACATGTAAAACAAACACTAAACAATTTTGCAAAATAATATTGTTTTTCAATAATTTCCAAAATACACATGCACACACACAAGCAAACTTTCGTGTATGTGTATTTTTTTGACAGTTCATTTTATAAGATGGTTGTGTAGAGAAATCTCATCACAACAGTCTCATAATACATCTTATAATACTAATATTTGAATCTACACGCGAAATAATTCTCTCAGAGAGTGAATTTGACACTCTCTGACACAAAAATCTTACATATTATGTTACGTCTAGACGGGCTGTTACCCATCAACATATTAAGATTGGTGGTTGTTGTATTATTTTCTTTTAGAATATCAATATTTACATCTGTAGTACAATTTATATAGGACATTGCGTCGGCATTAATAACAATAAAGTTTTTAAAAAGTTATTTTAGTTAAAAAAGGCACTAAAATGTAAAATATATTGTAGGATTTTTAAAAACTACCAACAAGATTTTTTATATATATTTATGATAAAGAAAGAATACAATTTAAAATTTATTTTTATTTATTATGGTTCGGAGGATTCGTAAGGAACCAACAAAGTATCAGGTTTTTACTTCCTAAAAGTTCGAAGATTCAAAAACTACCAAATTATTTCTATTTTAGTAGAGAGGAATGTGTCTAATTGGCTTGTGGATTCTTATCCAAATAGAACCATATATCCTTAATTTCATATTTCTATGTTCATTATTGCAAAAATATTAGATATCAGTAATATTAGAAAAACGAAAAAGTACCGCAAAATCCACTCTTAAGGATTCTCAATCACTTAGGACAATATATATTCAATTTTATGATTCTAGGCCCAATATCACAGAAAATTAGAAGAAAGAAAAGTACCACAAAGTTCCCCTTGTGAATTCTTACCCACATAGGATTATGTATATGTTATTTATTATTTCTTCTTTTAATATTTTAGAAAATTCAAAAAGTATCATTAAAAGAACGAAAATGTACCATAAAATCCCCTAATATGGATTCTCAATCACTTATAACTACATGTCTGTAATTTCAGGTTTCTAGATTCAATACTGTAGAAAATTCAAAAAGTACTATTAGAAGAACAAAAAAGTTTCACAAAGCCCCTCTTATGGATTCTCATTCATTTAAGACCATACATCTTTAATTTCATGTCTTTAGGTTCAATATTACAGAAAATTCAAAAAGTACCATTATATGAACGAAAAAGTGCCACAAAGTCCCCATCTTTAATTCATATACTTATAGGACGATATATCTTTATATTCATGTTTCTAGGTTTTAATACTATAAAAAATTCAAAAATTTCCATAAGAGAACGAAAAAATGAGAATAAGAGGAAATGAGATAAGAGGATCTTTGTGAAACTTTTTCGTTCTTCCAATGTTACGTCCTGAATTTTTTTTTGTAAAAATTAATATATATATATATATATATATATATATATATATATATATATATATATATATAAATTTCAAAAATATTCCAATCAGACAGCATTCACTTTAATACACATGTACATTAAACATTTATTACAATATTAAATATACCAACATCAATACGTTTCAAATTAACCATCAAAACATCAAACTATATTTTATATTATTAAAGTTAAAAAAAAAATCCATTTTAATTTTACCCCCTAATAACAAAAACATAAAAAACACAAATAACATGCAAATAATCAAAAGTTTTATTTAATGTTGAAAATTTATTAGTTGTGAATTACATATATATTGAAAATTCTATAAATAATTAACAATTCTGTTAAATAAGCCTGGCGCATCTATGTTATCGTTTTTTTCATTCAATTTTATGTTTTCTGCGTAGTTGGCTTGAGGAGCACTCGTGCTATTGCTTTCTTCAAAATAGAAAAAATAAAAATTAAATAAAAACATAAAACGAAAATTGAGACATTAAAAACTATAGCCGAAAAAATACAAATAAACTTTCTATCTGAATATACATTGCTAATGTAATAAAAAATAAAATAAAAATTAAATATTTTTATATTAAATTTATTTTATTAAATGAAATTGTAGATCATTAAACATTTTAGTTATATGGATCTTCCCTATTTAAATATTTTGTAAATCTCTGCTTAAGATAAAACCATTTATTATTATCCAAGAATCATTAGTTTTTACTCCAAAATGTTTTTATATAAATTGAGTGTTTTTTGTATATAAGAATATAATTCAAATCGACTATCATTTTGAAATCATATTAACATAAATTTTACAACTCACCCTTTTAATTTCCTAATATAATATTAAGAATAAATTATCCAATGTGAATAAAAAATACTCTCTCCTTAATTGTTATTAGAATATTCAAAATTGATCATGACCATACCCAACAAAATCTAATATATCTTCATTAATGTGAAAATGTTATTTTTTCCATAAAAACACTTTTTTCCATCTAAATATAGATGAATAAACCAAAAATACTCAAACACTATGTATAAAGAGTTAGATTTTTTGATAGCTGAGTTAGGTTTTTTGAGAGAAAGTTGGCTTTTTTTATGGTGACGATCGTGATATAAAAAACAAGGTAGTTCCCCTTCTCTCTCACTAAAAATAATTTGAAGTTTATCGGGATTTTCTGAATTCTTATGTTTGTAAACAAACAAATCGTTGTCACATATAGAAAGGGGAAATTGTGCTTTTGAAAATTATTGTATTAAATGTGTAATAGGTACTTGTAAAATAAAAATATTTTTCAAATAAAAAAGCTGATTTACATTAATTTTAAACATTTTCAGCGTATCTTTACTTACAATGTATTGCCAAATCCTGATTTATTTTGATCAGCGATAAAAAATCTTTGATATTCATTCAAACGTTTATAATAAAAATAAATACAACAGTATTTGTTATTCACTAAAATGCATATATTTCATAAATTTCATAAATTCATAAAAACTATGATGAGTTTTGCTATTTTATGTTTATTTGTTTGCAACCAGCTGTCATGGCTATTTTACTGGATTTTGCAAATTTTCCGTTAGCGAGCTTTTTTTTGAGATTAAAATCTAAAATTTACTCAGAAAATATTCAGTTTACTGGATTTTACCGGAAAAGTAAAACAAAGGATCTGGTTTTATTTTTTTTTCTTCTTTTCAATCTGACACATGCAATGATTTGATTTCAGTCGATTCGACACACTTTGTGGATTGTTCTATTAAAAAGTGATCTGAGTGACCTGTGAGTGAGTGATTTGTTGCCACTTTTGTGGGAATATTGATCCAAGTGGAGTCCTCGACGACATATATTTTCATATAAGAAGCTGGGCCGCTTATATCTTTTTATTTAGGTGGTTGTCGATTACAGTTCCTGACGACCTATATCTTCATATAGGAAGCTGCACTCAGATAAAAGCACGCGGTCAATATAAACGGTTGCAAAATGTAAACAAAACAAAAAGTAAAACAAAGGTAAACAATGAAAGAAACATTTTCGAAGAGAAAAAATAGTACTTTTGCATTAAAATGTTATTAAAAGTACATTAAACAACAGATATATTTGTAACAAAAAGAAAAATGTGAATATGTTCACAAAAGTGCATATATTTCGGTAAAAGCTCTGATTATTATTATTATTATTATTATTATTATTATTATTATTCTTTTTGTTTTATGTTTATTTGTTTGCAATCAGCTGTCGTAGTTACTTTACTGGATTTAAAAATTTTTTCGTTCTCTTTGTTTACAAGTTTTTTTTTGGCAATAAAATCTTAAATTTACTCAGTAAGTATTCAGTTTTAATGGAAAAGTAAAACAACGGACCGAAGTTAAATTAAACCATAATACAAAGAAATAGATGTAGAGCCGTTCTATCTTTTCGTCGTCATACTAGCCTTCTGTCATTTGAGAGATTTATTATTTTATCGTGGAAGCTTCTTAAAAAATCCAATTTTTTAATTTAATTTAATTTTAAACAAATTATATTTTCAACCAATTGAGACGTTAATTGAAATAAATGAAAGAAAACACATTTCAATTTAGGGTTTATGTTCCTAATAAAGATTATTTGCACACATTAACATTTATCCCCCATTATACTATGTTTGAGTGATTTAGTAGTCATTATTTTAGCGATATTGCTTTATATTCCCAAATTTAAATTATAACAAAAAATTAAACACTGCTACTGCAACATATTAAATACTTTTGTTTAACGAAATACAAAGGTCAAAATCCCATTAATAATGCTTCAAGCAATATTCCTAAGATATATTTGCTGTAATTTAATAAGTCAGTGAAAGGAATATATATAAGACACAATTTTTTGTTAAAACAAATTACACAATTTTGATAACAATTTCCTTAATATAATTTTCTTTTGTTGTAGTGAGGCAAGAATTTTTTCATTTGTTTATAAAAGAATATATTTCAAAAAATCCTTTATGCTTCAAAAAAATTTTCTCAAGAGAGAATAATGTTACCTTGTTTCTTTACATCATGAATTAAACAAATTTATATTAAATTATATTTCATGATAATCATGTACGTGATAGAAATCGATTCGTTTTGAAATGAAATTGAATGTTCAAAACGAACGAATTGTGTTAAGAAATTTATTTCGACATTTGTTTTTTATAAATAAAATTTATTTATTAATTATAAGTTTCTTTCGTTATGCATCCGGTGAAAGGGCTGATTTGCAAATATTATGTTGAAAACAATTTCGCATTCAGATTTGAGATTTTGACTCTAAATTTGGGGAATTTTTGTTTCAGAAAAGGATGAAAACTTTGGTTTCGGGATTGGGAAATTTATTGGAGATATTAAAAACATTTTGGGTTTTTTTTTTCAGGGAAATTATGTTTTGTTAATAAAATTGGAATTTTGGACAAAAGTATATACATAATTTTAAATTTAATTTACATGTCATTATAAAGAACTTGTTCATGCAGTCCTTAATATACTAACGTTCCCTACAAGCAATGCATGTGTGGAATGCGTATTTTCAGTTACAAAAACCAAGTTTCGATATAACATGCAGTATGAACCTCAGCAGGCATCTTAACTCATTAATCTACTGTCTACATTAGGCAAATGTTTATCAAAACAAACGTCAAAATCAGTGCGAATATATACAAGGTAACCTTAGTTAAACAGCTGATTATTATTTTGGTTGTTACAGTTCTCAACCTGCATATATAAAAAAATAATGAATACGCCATATTGTTGTATTTGTGCAACTGTTGCCACCTTCTACAAAATCGTGTTATATTTGATGTTTGTCTTGATAAAAAATTGTCTAATGTAGACACTATGTAGTATTCACTGTACGTGATTGAGTACAGTTGAATTACACCATGTGACGAAATGGAAAAAGATGAATGTATACTTTTGAAATGACATAGTGTGGGTCTAGTTGAGTAGATAATCTTGTAGATTTTTCGATACATCCTCAAAATCTGAAGTTATCGATAAAAAACGATTTTTTACGACTTGACGTAATAAAGAAATTTTTAAAAATAATTTTTTTTTGCCAATTTTGAATTTTTTAACGATGAGAAATCAAGCTTTCTAAATATATATACTTTTTGACTTTGCACGAACTTTGGCTGAAATATTGTTAAAAATATCTATGTTTTTTAAATTCATTTGAAATTAACATTATGTAACAATTTAAGCCTTTTTTGTTAAAATTGAGAACTCATTAACAGAAATATATATATTTTTGTAAATAAACAACTTACATATAAAAGAAAATCTATTTTAAAATAATTTTAGAATAATTTTATTATTTTTTTATTTTTGTTCGAGTACATACTTTATTTAAACAAGTTAAAAATATTGCAACTTTATTAATTCTTAATTGATTTTAACAAATGAGGGCTTGTACAATATTTTACCAAAAGTAACTATAATGTAAACAAATGTATATACTTAGAAAATTTAATTTTCTTTTCTATATAAAACCGTTAAAAAATAAAAAAAATTATAAAAGAATTTATTTTTAAAAATATAATTTATTTTTCAAAATAGGTTAAACAAATTTTACTACCTCTATATATATATACAGTTATTCGAAAATTTTGTTATTCACAAATATGTGTACATTTTTTGTTTCCGACGCTTCAAGTAAATGTATATGCTACGCCAGTACAGATCTCTAGTAATTATATAATATACTTAAGATACCTAATACAACTTTCTTCTGGTAGTAAAATTTGTTTAATTTTGACCCTCAAAAGTTCTATTTCACTAAAATTCAAATTTAACTAAAATATAGTACCTGAGAAAACATTTAATAACACATAGTTTGCGAGTAATGGCAATTTACTTCTGATAAAATTTACAAAAATCATATTTTTTTATAAAATAACATAAAATATTTGTCTTGAACAGCATGCCACGCTCACAATTACCCATATTTTGATCTAATTTTTTGGTCATCTTAGTTTACTTTTGAACGACATTAAAATTTTGGAATTAACAAAAATTGGACTTTCGGCCAATGAAATTAATTTCTGAGCTACCGTGAACCGATAACATAGTATGACAGTGAAAATATACTTTCAAAATGACGTAGTGAACGTGGTAGACCATATTGAGTAGATCATTATGTCATTCTTAGAATTTTCGATACACCCTCAAAATCGGAAGTTATCGATAAAAAACGATTTTTTACGACTTGACGGAATAAACAAATTTTTAAAAATAAATTCTTTTATAATTTTTTTTATTTTTTAACGGTTTTATATAGAAAAGAAAATTAAATTTTCTAAGTATATACATTTGTTTACATTATAGTTACTTTTGGTAAAATATTGTACAAGCCCTCATTTGTTAAAATCAATTAAGAATTAATAAAGTTGCAATATTTTTAACTTGTTTAAATAAAGTATGTACTCGAACAAAAATAAAAAAATAATAAAATTATTCTAAAATTATTTTAAAATAGATTTTCTTTTATATGTAAGTTGTTTATTTACAAAAATATATATATTTCTGTTAATGAGTTCTCAATTTTAACAAAAAAGGCTTAAATTGTTACATAATGTTAATTTCAAATGAATTTAAAAAACATAGATATTTTTAACAATATTTCAGCCAAAGTTCGTGCAAAGTCAAAAAGTATATATATTTAGAAAGCTTGATTTCTCATCGTTAAAAAATTCAAAATTGGCAAAAAAAAATTATTTTTAAAAATTTCTTTATTACGTCAAGTCGTAAAAAATCGTTTTTTATCGATAACTTCAGATTTTGAGGATGTATCGAAAAATCTACAAGATTATCTACTCAACTAGACCCACACTATGTCATTTCAAAAGTATACATTCATCTTTTTCCATTTCGTCACATGGTGTAATTCAACTGTACTCAATCACGTACAGTGAATACTACATAGTGTCTACATTAGACAATTTTTTATCAAGACAAACATCAAATATAACACGATTTTGTAGAAGGTGGCAACAGTTGCACAAATACAACAATATGGCGTATTCATTATTTTTTTATATATGCAGGTTGAGAACTGTAACAACCAAAATAATAATCAGCTGTTTAACTAAGGTTACCTTGTATATATTCGCACTGATTTTGACGTTTGTTTTGATAAACATTTGCCTAATGTAGACAGTAGATTAATGAGTTAAGATGCCTGCTGAGGTTCATACTGCATGTTATATCGAAACTTGGTTTTTGTAACTGAAAATACGCATTCCACACATGCATTGCTTGTAGGGAACGTTAGTATATTAAGGACTGCATGAACAAGTTCTTTATAATGACATGTAAATTAAATTTAAAATTATGTATATACTTTTGTCCAAAATTCCAATTTTATTAACAAAACATAATTTCCCTGAAAAAAAAAACCCAAAATGTTTTTAATATCTCCAATAAATTTCCCAATCCCGAAACCAAAGTTTTCATCCTTTTCTGAAACAAAAATTCCCCAAATTTAGAGTCAAAATCTCAAATCTGAATGCGAAATTGTTTTCAACATAATATTTGCAAATCAGCCCTTTCACCGGATGCATAACGAAAGAAACTTATAATTAATAAATAAATTTTATTTATAAAAAACAAATGTCGAAATAAATTTCTTAACACAATTCGTTCGTTTTGAACATTCAATTTCATTTCAAAACGAATCGATTTCTAGCACGTACATGATTATCATGAAATATAATTTAATATAAATTTGTTTAATTCATGATGTAAAGAAACAAGGTAACATTATTCTCTCTTGAGAAAATTTTTTTGAAGCATAAAGGATTTTTTGAAATATATTCTTTTATAAACAAATGAAAAAATTCTTGCCTCACTACAACAAAAGAAAATTATATTAAGGAAATTGTTATCAAAATTGTGTAATTTGTTTTAACAAAAAATTGTGTCTTATATATATTCCTTTCACTGACTTATTAAATTACAGCAAATATATCTTAGGAATATTGCTTGAAGCATTATTAATGGGATTTTGACCTTTGTATTTCGTTAAACAAAAGTATTTAATATGTTGCAGTAGCAGTGTTTAATTTTTTGTTATAATTTAAATTTGGGAATATAAAGCAATATCGCTAAAATAATGACTACTAAATCACTCAAACATAGTATAATGGGGGATAAATGTTAATGTGTGCAAATAATCTTTATTAGGAACATAAACCCTAAATTGAAATGTGTTTTCTTTCATTTATTTCAATTAACGTCTCAATTGGTTGAAAATATAATTTGTTTAAAATTAAATTAAATTAAAAAATTGAATTTTTTAAGAAGCTTCCACGATAAAATAATAAATCTCTCAAATGACAGAAGGCTAGTATGACGACGAAAAGATAGAACGGCTCTACATCTATTTCTTTGTATTATGGTTTAATTTAACTTCGGTCCGTTGTTTTACTTTTCCATTAAAACTGAATACTTACTGAGTAAATTTAAGATTTTATTGCCAAAAAAAAACTTGTAAACAAAGAGAACGAAAAAATTTTTAAATCCAGTAAAGTAACTACGACAGCTGATTGCAAACAAATAAACATAAAACAAAAAGAATAATAATAATAATAATAATAATAATAATCAGAGCTTTTACCGAAATATATGCACTTTTGTGAACATATTCACATTTTTCTTTTTGTTACAAATATATCTGTTGTTTAATGTACTTTTAATAACATTTTAATGCAAAAGTACTATTTTTTCTCTTCGAAAATGTTTCTTTCATTGTTTACCTTTGTTTTACTTTTTGTTTTGTTTACATTTTGCAACCGTTTATATTGACCGCGTGCTTTTATCTGAGTGCAGCTTCCTATATGAAGATATAGGTCGTCAGGAACTGTAATCGACAACCACCTAAATAAAAAGATATAAGCGGCCCAGCTTCTTATATGAAAATATATGTCGTCGAGGACTCCACTTGGATCAATATTCCCACAAAAGTGGCAACAAATCACTCACTCACAGGTCACTCAGATCACTTTTTAATAGAACAATCCACAAAGTGTGTCGAATCGACTGAAATCAAATCATTGCATGTGTCAGATTGAAAAGAAGAAAAAAAAAATAAAACCAGATCCTTTGTTTTACTTTTCCGGTAAAATCCAGTAAACTGAATATTTTCTGAGTAAATTTTAGATTTTACTCTCAAAAAAAAGCTCGCTAACGGAAAATTTGCAAAATCCAGTAAAATAGCCATGACAGCTGGTTGCAAACAAATAAACATAAAATAGCAAAACTCATCATAGTTTTTATGAATTTATGAAATTTATGAAATATATGCATTTTAGTGAATAACAGATACTGTTGTATTTATTTTTATTATAAACGTTTGAATGAATATCAAAGATTTTTTATCGCTGATCAAAATAAATCAGGATTTGGCAATACATTGTAAGTAAAGATACGCTGAAAATGTTTAAAATTAATGTAAATCAGCTTTTTTATTTGAAAAATATTTTTATTTTACAAGTACCTATTACACATTTAATACAATAATTTTCAAAAGCACAATTTCCCCTTTCTTTATGTGACAACGATTTGTTTGTTTACAAACATAAGAATTCAGAAAATCCCGATAAACTTCAAATTATTTTTTGTGAGAGAGAAGCGGAACTACCTTGTTTTTTATATCACGATCGTCACCATAGAAAAAGCCAACTTTCTCTCAAAAAACCTAACTCAGCTATCAAAAAATCTAACTCTTTATACATAGTGTTTGAGTATTTTTGGTTTATTCATCTATATTTAGATGGAAAAAAGTGAAGAAATAAACTTGATAACTGTTTATATGGAAAAAATAACATTTTCACATTAATGAAGATATATTAGATTTTGTTGGGTATGGTCATGATCAATTTTGAATATTCTAATAACAATTAAGGAGAGAGTATTTTTATTCACATTGGATAATTTATTCTTAATATTATATTAGGAAATTAAAAGGGTGAGTTGTAAAATTTATGTTAATATGATTTCAAAATGATAGTCGATTTGAATTATATTCTTATATACAAAAAACACTCAATTTATATAAAAACATTTTGGAGTAAAAACTAATGATTCTTGGATAATAATAAATGGTTTTATCTTAAGCAGAGATTTACAAAATATTTAAATAGGGAAGATCCATATAACTAAAATGTTTAATGATCTACAATTTCATTTAATAAAATAAATTTAATATAAAAATATTTAATTTTTATTTTATTTTTTATTACATTAGCAATGTATATTCAGATAGAAAGTTTATTTGTATTTTTTCGGCTATAGTTTTTAATGTCTCAATTTTCGTTTTATGTTTTTATTTAATTTTTATTTTTTCTATTTTGAAGAAAGCAATAGCACGAGTGCTCCTCAAGCCAACTACGCAGAAAACATAAAATTGAATGAAAAAAACGATAACATAGATGCGCCAGGCTTATTTAACAGAATTGTTAATTATTTATAGAATTTTCAATATATATGTAATTCACAACTAATAAATTTTCAACATTAAATAAAACTTTTGATTATTTGCATGTTATTTGTGTTTTTTATGTTTTTGTTATTAGGGGGTAAAATTAAAATGGATTTTTTTTTAACTTTAATAATATAAAGTATAGTTTGATGTTTTGATGGTTAATTTGAAACGTATTGATGTTGGTATATTTAATATTGTAATAAATGTTTAATGTACATGTGTATTAAAGTGAATGCTGTCTGATTGGAATATTTTTGAAATTTATATATATATATATATATATATATATATATATATATATATATATATATATATATATATATATATATATAAAGTAAAGTAAGTAAATTGCCATTACTCGCAAACTATGTGTTATTAAATGTTTTCTCAGGTACTATATTTTAGTTAAATTTGAATTTTAGTGGAATAGAACTTTTGATGATCAAAATAGGTTAAACAAATTTTACTACCTCTATATATATATACAGTTATTCGAAAATTTTGTTATTCACAAATATGTGTACATTTTTTGTTTCCGACGCTTCAAGTAAATGTATATGCTACGCCAGTACAGATCTCTAGTAATTATATAATATACTTAAGATACCTAATACAACTTTCTTCTGGTAGTAAAATTTTTTTAATTTTGACCCTCAAAAGTTCTATTTCACTAAAATTCAAATTTAACTAAAATATAGTACCTGAGAAAAAAAATACTTCTTAGAACTCTTTTAAACGCTTTAAAAAAATCCAATAAAAAAATAATTTAAAAAAGTGGCCTTTAGGAAATGGTTCATTAGAATGAAAAATAATATATAAACATTTTAACAACTGGATCTTGAATCGTTCCCTAATGCTTCTTTAGAACCGTTCCATAGAACGAGTACTGGCTAGGTAACCCTTCCAAAGAACTAATTCTGGAGGTGATCATTTTGAACAAAAAAATGATTTTTGTCGTAACACCAAATTAGAACAAGTACTAGCTATTTTTATACGTTCTGAAACTAGTTGTAGAACTAATACAGTTTTTCCTGGGACAGTTCTTTTTTATTTCTTTGCCTTTATTACTTATACGAAATTAAAAATGCATTATTTTTTAAAGTAAAAATCATTAATTAATTTATTTATTCTAAAAATAAGACAATAACAAAACAGTGCAAAGAAATCAGAAAATAATTTTTATTATGATAATATAGATCAATTTATCTAAAATCAATGATTAACATATTGCAGTTTCCGTAAAATTCTATTTCGATTGATAATTTTGTCAACATAATTGCGTTATTTTTAGTTTTGACCTTTAATAAGAAAATACTTGGCAGCATGTAAAGTGAACAATATATTTGTAGAACTTTATCTATGTTTACTATATATGTATGTGTTTTTTCGGAACATATTTTTCTGTAGCTACTTACTCGGCAAACAACTGTTAACTATACTTCACTACTTGTGCTCTGAGAGAGAGAGAGAGGCAGAACGGGTAGTAAATATATTCGATGTCGGTCTTCACATGTGTAGCGTAAACTTATTCGTTGCAGGCCTCTAATAATTACTCATTTTAGCCCTTTTTAGTTTTTTTAGCACTTTTTTATTGTATTTATTTGTGCTACCTAGGAACATAATATAAGGTAATGTAAGAAAAGGATAAAAGCCAGGGGTATTCAAATATAAACTCAATTACTATAAAAAAGTTGGATGGAGCAAACACAGATTTTATACTAGCTTTGAAAACTGGTTAAGGGGCGAACTTTCTTTCCAGGTATCTTTAGAAAGTATAAACGAAAACAATTTTGGGAGACCACGAAAATCACTTGACAACTATAGCGATAGATCTAAAAGGCGGAAACTTAAGGATATCAATGAAGAAATTGGATGCAAAAATGAAGAAGAAACTTCGCTGTAACAATTTCGATCACAGAAACTCACAAAAGTTGATATCATCCAAAAAGTATTTAGCGCTAGTCCAGTGAGAACAAAATGGATTCTTAAAAGTATTCCAACTCTAAGTGATGAAAAAAAGTTCTCAAATGAAGAGGCATTACCATTATTTTTGGATTAGAAGTTAACAAAACACCAATATACTCAGCACAGATTGCGTGCACGTACGTGCGATTGAAAAAGTCTAAAATTTCTATCCATCATATCAACTCAAACTGCTGCTAAGAAGGAGTGTTTGCCACCAAGGCACACTATTACAATCACACTGATTTCGGTAGAGGTACAACTTCAAGATCATATAGCTCAACGCTTGTACTATCATTTAATGTAAATGATTTGAAGAAATATGGAAACTGCAAGTTAACTCTCTTTTGCAAATAAGGAAGTGATGGTACTTCTGGACAAAAACAATGCAAGCAATATGTATGTGAAAACACTTCAGACAGAGATATGTCATGGTGTCATTTGTACTATTGCGATTGATAAAGAATTTGGAAGTCTCGGAGTCTTCGACCAATTGGGTATAAATAAAGGATATTTTGAAAAATCAAACACCATCTTCTACGGAATACTGCAGACCTATTAAATTTGAATTTAAAAAGGAAACTCATGATGTCATTAAAAAAGAAATCAGTGATATTAGAGCCAAAATTTCAACACTGCAGCCTCGAATTAAAGATAGACGTCCAGATAATTGAAATAAGCTACCAATTAGTGCTAATGACGATAGATGGAAAAGTAGGCCAGACTTTGACTGACACAAAGGTTTCATCCAGCTGCATTATATGTCAAACCACATCAAACCACTTAAATCGAGTCCCGAAAAAACCTTCTGCTTCATCCAGCTGCATTACATGTCAAATCACATGAAGCCACTTAAACCAAGTCTCGGAAAAACCATTAGATAATACTGATGCATATGAATTTAGATTATCACCGCTAAATACAAGAATACGATTCATGGAACACATACTAATATTAGCTATGACTTGGATTTTAAACCTACAGGATCAATAAAAAACAACGACACCAATAAGGAGTTAAAAAGTTAAAAAAACATGTTCATGACGAATTTCTCAAATATGGGTTGATTATAGATCAACCAAAACAAAATCAGGCAATACGAATGATGGGAACACAGCAAGGTGGTTCTTTTCAGATACCGAAAGAACATCTGAAATAATAGGTGTTGATGTAAATCTTATTTCAAGATTTGAAACAATTATCGATGTACTTGTGTGAAATGAACAAATTGATGCTAGTAAATTTGGTGATTATGCAAAGCAAACTTCACGAATATATACAACCAAATATCCATGGAAAAATATGTCTGCAACAGTTCACAAAATCCTTTATCATGGAGAAGATGTCATTAAGCATCATTTAGTACCACTTAGAGATCTATCAGAGGAAGCCCAGCAAAAAGGAATAAGGATTACAGATTTTATAGATAGCACAATACCAGACAAATTTCGTGAAATTCTACAAATGAAGATCTATTTAATATATTACTGGCAACGTCAGATTCGCTCATCTCTAGCATTCGAAGTCAATGGAAAGTAGAACATCGGGACTTAGATGACGAAGCAAAAGGGCTGCTAGAGGACGGAAATAATATAGAATTAAGTATGGAATATTTGCAAGCTATTTACCAACCGAATGACTAATAATTATAATTTTCTTTTACTGTTTTTTAAGTAAAAACTAAAATAAACATTTATAAGTAAAGCTGATTCAAAAAATAAGAAAATCTGCACTTTTATACTAAATTCTATAAAAAAAAAAATTAAAAGTTAAATTTTAGAATTAAATTTCTCAACAACTACTAACCGATTTTAATGAAATTAAAACTGGAGAAAAATTCGAGAAAACATGTCTTCCTCAAAAAAAAAAAAAAAAAAAAAAAATCCTAAAATATCTCTCTATTCAAAAGTTACAGAGTTTTTGCTGGTGAAAAACTATTCTGAAAGTATTGAAGTTTTTTTTCTTTCTTATTCAAATACGTGTCAAACAATGAAAAGTAATTCATTTAAAATTTAGTGGTCTTAGGGCTTGATATAGATGCACTCCTCGATGCCCTAAATTTGTCCTAATTGTAAATTAGGAAAATAAATACTGAATTTTACAGATTTTTTAAAAGCTTTAAAGGAGAGTTTGAACAACTAAATAAGGCTTTATGTCATTGTAAGGTAAACTCACTAAATTTGGTGAACTATTTACTAATTATCCAAATTTGGATGAATTATCCAAATCCAATCATAATTCATCCCTGAAACGGAAGAAGCTAGCTGATAATTCTCCAATTACTTCCAGAACAACATATCCTTCATCGGAAATTTCTAATATTTCCAGTTCTCCTTTACAAGCATCATCATTAGCAATGCCGATAAGGTCAATTGATCCTAACCTTCCATTATCCACTTTCATTAATCCAATTCCTTAACTATTGGTCACAGTCCTTCCATTGGGAAATACTTTTGAGTCTCCATATCCATCATTAACCTCAATCTGATCTTCAAATAATATACCGAATCCATCGATAGCATCTATTGAGACTGGTCCTGAACCTAGAGAACTGCGTATACTTCCGCCTAGAAAAACTATTTTTGCTACAAGATTTTATCATGATACAACCGTAAATGATATAAGGAACTATATGAAAGGTAAATTCAATAACATTATTTCTGATTATGTCAATATTTATAAAATAAATGCAAGAAATAGACCATCATTTAAGATTATTGTACCTGTTGAATTATTTGATCAAGTTGGGAATCCAAATTTCCGGTTGAAAAATGCTTTTGTATGAGAATTTATTTACCGCGAGATGATAATGTTGCCCGTATTCCAGTATCCTCCATAAACTCAAAAAACTACAACCATCCTTAAGTTTTAATATTATATATCAGAATGTTAACAGAATAAATACAAAGCTTTCTGACTTATTCCGAAATAGTTACGATTTTGAATTTCAAGTGATCGCTTTTACTGAAATATGGCTTAATGGTAACACATATAATTAAGAGATAATGTGTGATAATTATAAAATTTTTAAAAGAGATAGAGTTAATAAACTCGGTGGCGGTGTTTTATTGGCCGTGTCAAACGAATATCCTGCTGGAGAAATCCTAATAGATAACTCCATGAATTCTGAAATAATTGCTGTTAAATCCATCGCTGATAGACTTAATCCGTATGACCACTTAGTTACACTTGGTGACTTTAATATTCCAACGGCTTCCTGGGTCACATCATTTGATAAAGACTTCCTTATACCCATAAATCTCATTGATTGCATAGAATATTTTCCAAATAAATGATATTTATAACTCTAACAACAGAACATTAGACTTAGTATTTGTAAATAATTCTTCCTTAATTGATGTAGTTCGAGTAATCCGCTTTGTACACCTGAGGTTCGACACCATCCAACTCTTCAGATATCAACACTAATTCCACCCAAAACTGAAGCCCCTAGTAGTGTTGTCCTGACACTATGATTTAATCGCACTAATTTCCAAATAATGAATCAACTACTGCCCAATGCACCGTAAGGCAGAATCGAAATTTTTTGGAAATAAATCTGTAACTTCTGATCGGCTGGTTGGATTTTCATGAAATTTGGTATAAGCGTAGCAGCGGAGTGTACAATGTTAAGAGGGGCACAACGTACCCCTCAGGGACGGAGCTAAGGGGGCTCAAAGTTAGGTACCTCTGACATAAAAAATTTTTAATCGCTTGCCAAATTTTTGTTTCTCGTCCGATTTCAAATATTTTTATATATTGTAGGCCCTGATAAGACCTATAAAAAACGTGCTTACATGTCCTATTTATCTCTTACAGTTTTCGAATTTTTAAGCACCATAATTCTGCATGTTCTTGGTCCAGTTTTTTTTCATATATATCCTACTATTTCCGACCGATTTTATTAGTTTTTTTTGTAACTAGTTAAAGAACAAAATTATCTATTGAATAAAAAAATTTTAAGTCGATATCTTTACCAAATCCAAAATAAACGATTTTGAATTTGAAAATTGCAAAAAAGACGACTTTTTGTGTTTTTTTAGCCGAAAAAGTATCTACACTCTTTTTTATCTAAAATAAAATTTTCTTTAGCAACATATAATAATTTTTCACTTTTCTGAAAGGTAACTTCACAGACTTTAAGATAAAAAACAAGCCCAACAACTCATGGTACACACGCACTTAGAAAATTATGAATAGTTCTGTATACTTTTAATAAAATCTATACACAAAATATTTTTATAAAAATAATTAATAAATATTTTTTATTTTTAATAGGGTTGCCATATTTCCTAAATTTAAGTAAATCTTTTATAAGTATTCATATATTTCTATTAATGAATTTAAAATAACAAAACAAACAAAAAATGTCTATTTTAACTTAATCAATATTATTATTTTTGGTATTTATCATCTTCCTTAATAAATATTCTATTTCTAGTACGATTTTTTATTACTTATTTACATTAAATTTATGTAGACAATTTTTCTAATATTTTAAACTTATACTACTTATTTTCTATAAAATAATATATTGTATCTGTATACATATCTAAAAGATAATAAAGGTCCTTCAAGTCTTCAGTATTTTGAGTTGATAAAGGCTCATAATAAATCCCACTTTTTCTCATTGATGATAATATTCCTGGAGCTGAATAATTGAACGTGCTTAAAATCTCTGTTTCTTGCTACTTTAGCCTCTTCTGTAAGCTCTCCAAGTGAGAGAATATTTCGTTCAATTATAATTTCGCCATGGCACAATACTTTATGTACTGTTGGTGTCATTTCTTTCCATGGACATAGAGAAACAAGTAGTTTAGATATTTCTGCTGGATATTCTCCAAATCGAGCAGAGTTAATTTTGTGCTTACTATTAATTGCCATTAATAGTATGTTAGTCCTTTCAAGTAACTCTTTATTAATGCCAGTTATTTTTGATGTAGCTTCGAAATTTTCGAAAAACTTTCTTGTGTTTCCATCATTTGTACTACCACCAGTCGGCAGAGTTTTGTCGATGTTTAAACCCGTCTCTTCTTTGAATTCATCCTGGATTCCACTTTTCTCAAATATTCTAAGTGTTTTTAAATCCTCGTTGTTTCTGGTAGGTCTTGTTAAATTTTCTGGCACACTTCTATACTTTAAATCATATGCTATGTGAGAAAATGCTCCATGAACCGTATTCTGGCGTGAAGTGGAGATATTCCGAAAGATAGAAATTCTTCATTAAAACTCCTTGCTTTACCAATATCCGAAAATTGTGATTTCGTCTCATCACATAGTGAGCATTTCCAAAAAGAAGATGTTTCCGTAATGGCATTACTAGCCTTTCCATCAATCATCGTTAGACTAAGTTGAAAGGATATGTCGAATGAAAGAGGTTGTAAATCATTTATTTCATCTTTAATATATTCCACTAAATCCTTTGTTGTTGTCTACGACTTCCTTGTGTATTCGAACCAAATAGGTCTGCAAAAATGTTTTGATCCTGGAGTGGTGTTAAGCCATATATCTTCAAGTGAGTTTTTACACTTAATGGCACCAAAGATGCTATAAATACGCTTTTATAATCCGCCATTTTCTTACTTCCACTAGAATGCTTGTATTCAGGAAGGGCTGATAGTCTGTCACATCACCAATTACAGATTAAAACAAAGTCGCTGTTATTTACTTTTTCCAACTGATCTGCAGAAAAATCTGCAACTATCTTGGTAGCTGTATTCTCAAGCAAAGAAGATAGCTCTACACATGCTTCCATTTCGGTAACCGAAATAGATGGTAAAATAGTTTGCTCTTTTTTTCTTGAATATCCTTGTATGATGGAAGAATTGAATGTACCTTTTCAAGCAGAACTCTTCTTAAAATTTGATATTTGTTTCGGCTGAGGTCCAGTTCAAGCACTAAAGCAATTGCTTCTTCCTCTCTAAAATTGGATTGTGATGTTGGAGTAGGTACACCTTCGACAATCCGCTTAAGACGTTTTGGTGATGTAGTTGGCAGTATTTCAGCAATATTAATTGCACTCTTAGGTTGCTTCTCCTTTTTTAACATTTCTTTGAATGTATCAGAAACTTCTTCATTCGAAATTATAGAAAGCTTATGGGCCAATTTTTTCTTCTTAGATCATCATATGTCTTGCAGGGTGCTCCAGTTGATATTTTGCACGCTGATATTTCTATATCAATATCCATCCAATCGGAATGTTTAATTTTTAATCTGTTGGTACGCTGATTCAAGGACTTCATTTTTACGTCATACAACTTTAAAAAGCCCTCTATCTGAGATTTACCAATGACGTCGACTTTTGCATGATATGTAGTTTTTATGAATTCCACTATAGCTTCTAAACAATTAAGATCATTTTTAGATAAACTCCACAGAACACAACACAATTTTTCATGTTTCAATGTAATCACCATGGTAATCAATTTCGTTATGATGTTGATAAGGATTAGCTGCGCATTTATATATATATATATATTAGATATATCGCACAGGTATATATATTTACAGGTATTCTGTGAATTTTCATTAGGTAAAATATCTGAAAGAGTCAATTTGGAAGAGTACCTATATCGAATTAATTGATATTATATGTTGCTGTTAGGTATCACCGGAAAAAATATAGACTTTGAACCATCAGTAATAGATAAATGCTGCAGCCAGGTATCATCGGAAAGGTTACCTGTACATTGCCATTAGATCATATATATATATATATATATATATATATATATATATATGTATTTTTTTTTTAACCATCACCAATAGATAAATACATACATTTGTTAAATTTAGGTAAACACCATAAATGTAAACTAATAAAATACTTATTGATTAAGTTGAAATATACATTTTTTGTTTGTTTTGTTATTTTAAATTCATTAATAAAAATATATGAATGCTTAGAAAAGGATAACGATTTACTTAAATTTTAAAAATAAAAAATATTTATTAATTAGTTTTATAAAAATATTTTGTGTATAGATATTAGTAAAAGTATACAGAAATATTCATAATTTTCTAAATAATTATTGCCGCAAAACTAAAGGCAAAAGTTGCAAGTTTGTAAAAATATAGTCGTATATACAATAAATTGGAAATATAAAAGTTTAAAGGCGCATATTTCTGAAATGAGGCATGATATTGACTTGAATCTTTTTGCAAAAGATCGGAAATTATATCTGCTAAAGGATAAGCTTAATTTGGAATACTTATTTTTAAAATTTCTTTCGCTATTTAGAAATAAACCAAACAAAAGATCCAATTTGAGGTTTTCGGAGAAAATACAGATTTTTTAATTGTAATAACATATTTGTTTATAAAGATATCTTAATGAAATTTTACAGGAAATGTGGATCTTATTAACATAAATAAAAGCGCGTTATCCAAATATCAATCAGGGGTAGGGTTTTTCTGAATTCCTAAAAAAGCTAATTAAAATTCCCAAAAATGGTATTTTTTTACATTTTTGGCCATAGAATCCACATTTTTCCGAAGTCCCGTAGATTTTGATTTAAAAGTTTTAACAACATATTGAAGAGTTCTTTAAATATGTTCCGGTTATCGATTCGTGCTATGGGATTTGAGAAAAAATTTTCTAAATTCAAAACTTTCATATAAAATGGGTCGAATTCGGGAGGGTGTGTACCATGACCAATTGAGTTATTGGGCTTGCTTTTTATCTCTGTGAAGTTAGCTTTCAGAAAAGTGCAAAATTATTATATGTTGAAGAGATAAATAGGACATATAAGCATGTTTTTTATAGGTCTTATCAGGGCCTACAACAATATATAAAAATATTTGAAATCGGACGAGAAACAAAAATTGTTTATGTCAGAGGTACCTAAATTTGAGCCCCCTTAGCTCCGCAACTGGGGGGATTGTTGTGCCCTTCTTCCAAACGTAAAATTGTACACTCCTCTGCTATGCGTATACCAAATTTCACGAAAATCCGATTGGCCGATCAGAAGTTACAGAATTATTTCCAAAAAATTTCGATTCTGCCCCACTGTGCACGCATAAAAATGAACAGCAAAAACAGTATTTATATGGTTCTAAATACCTGGAGAACAGTATTTCAGTACGAAAGTTTGTTTGTGTGTGTATGAGTATTTTGGAAATTATTAATAAACAATGTTTTTTGTAAAATGTTTTCTTTTTAATGATTGTTTTACATTAAAAAAAAAAAAAAACATTTTTATAAAAATTGTGCTAAAAAAGTGCGAATTATTTAAGATTTAACATAATATAAGCAAAATTGTTACTCTCTTCTGCCGGCGTTATCTCATATATTATATCATTGTTAATTTCAGTTATAGACCTTATAAGACATAAGGTCCGTTCTTTTACTTTTCCAGTGAAATCCAGTAAGCTGAGTACTTATTGAATAAATTTAAGATTTACTCTCAAAAACACTTTTAGAAAAAAAAAGTACGTAAACGAAAAATTTGTAAAATCGAGTAAAATAACTACACAGCTGGTTGCAAACATAAAATAAAACAGAGTTGTTATCGAAATTTATTAACTTTAGTGAATAAAAACTTGATTTTTCCTTTTGTCTTAAACATATTTACTGTTTTTTAATGAACTTAGTTTATAAGCTGTCACTTTTGTCTTTAAATTTTTTCTCCCTTTACTGGATTTTGGGTAAGTGAATGCAAATCCAGTAAAAGTTTTAACTGGGCAGTGCAAATTTTTCGGTAGACGAACGAACTTATAGTCTGCAGGGCTCTAGTGTAAACCTTCTTTTTCAAAATGCGTTTTTTTTTGCATAATATTACTTTAGTAACCAATTTGCATCTATTGATACAAAAATAATTTTAAAAATCTGTCAACTTCAGCGAAAAAATTACTTTAATTACACGATTTTATGGAATTTTTTTTCATACTAATTTTTTTCTTGGATTTTTAGGTGTTTTTGAATAATTATACTGATACATAAACTTCAGAATATGAAGAAGACACTTATAATTTATGTCATATTTACTCATATTGCAAAAAAAAAAATATTATCAGATCCGATCATTTGATACTCTACACCATGCGTTTTTAATATTTGTGGTGGGAATCTTTCATGGGACATATGTTTAATTGTCGACCGGTTATTATAAGATTTGAATGGTGTAAATTATATTTCTGTACATTTTTTAAAGCATAAAACTTGAATATTTAAATTTTCTACATATTCAAATTATATTTGTTAAAAATTTCAAAAAAATATTAATATTACCAAAGAAACGAAAATTTTAAAATTTAAAATGTTTAAGAAATTAATATTTTATTACTAAAAATTTTAGAAATGAAAATTTGAAAAATTAAAATTTAAATATTTTAAGCAGTGAATATTTTACTATTAAACATTTTAACTATAAGACATTAAAAAATTAATATGAAAATTTGAGAAACTTAAAATTTCTTGCTAAATATTTTCAAAATACAAAATTAAAACGACCTAAATATATGAATGTTAATTTGTTAAAAAAATTAAATCTGACATTGCATTATCCCAATATACTGCCTTTTGGAGATTCTGATGCGTATTGATGAGCTGGGAGGTTATTATGTAATTCGATTCGAAGGGAAATATTTATGAATTCGCTAAAATTGTATTTTTTAGTACGATTTTCGAAAATAAATTTACGAACGTAATACCTTTCGGAAATGCAACTACGTAATACGAAAACAAGTGCCAAGAGCATTACTAACGTTTGGAATTCGTTGTATGCTGCTATAAATAATTATTTAAAAATTTAAGTAAATTAATATAAATAAATTATATTTTCGTAAATAACATTACACTTCAAAAAAAGTGTTTATACAAAGCCAAGACAATATGAGATAATGGTGGAGCTTATGGTTAAACATTTCGATTTGACTTAAGGACATCACAATGTTTCATATGCAAAAAGCAAATTAAGGGAATTAGGGAAAGGATAACCCAATATTTAAATGCTGCAGGACCACCATCACATGAATTCGAAATATGAACAAAAGTGGTTTATTAAATTATGTGTAAAAATAAATTATATAATTTATTTATATTTTAATATTACTAGGTATGGGCAGTCTCGTTGCAACAGAAATATACAGAATCAAATACAAAATGTTTGGCAGAATAGGTGATGTTGGTCAATCCAGTGCTGATTACCTCTTTGTGCCAAAAATGTTAACGTGGCCACTAATTTCAAAATTGGAGGAATGGCGGCGAATCTTTGGGATTCCTTTAAATCATCCTTTATGCATTCAAATGCATAAATAAAGAAGCTTTTACTCAATCGAAAATTCTTCACAAATCTAAAAGTAAAAATATTTACAAATTTTTTTCGGCATAAATTGAATGTTCGATTCAGCTCCGATTTTTTGATTTCATTGTTAGTTTTAACGGTGGAAATAATGATGCAAAAATTTTTGAGTGCAATACAAGAGTTTGGAAGTTATAGGCCTTTGAAAATCGTACTTCTATAAGAAACTCATATCCAAATAATTTTTCGTTATAAACAAATGAGAAAAAAGAAAAAAAATCATTACAATCGGATAAATGGTATAGAAAATATTTACGATTTTAGGTGAGTTAGAGACTTCAATGAGTAGTAAAATTTCTTATGCATTTTCATTGATTTTTCTCTTACTATCTTCCTTTTAATTATTTCTAGGACAAAACATCTCCATCACTTTCCCATAATAAAACACAATCAATTTTATTTTATATTATATTTAATTAGATTTCAGCGTTCGTCTCAATTTTTTTTTGTTCAAAATAATTTTGATATATATTTAAATATACAGAAAATTTAAAAATGCTGCCAAATTTTATAAATGTTTACATTTGGCAGCACTTCTTTTTAACCGTAAATATAAAAATATACATATGTGGGTGCTTCGAACTTATTAAATAATACCAAGTTTTTGAATTGGAAATTATTTTCGAATGCATTATATAATAACCCCCCTATATCCAGGAAAAATAATAAAAAAAATAGAATTGGTCTTCAGCGAATGAAAAATAATGACCAAAAAAAGGTTTGACTTTTTTTCGAAATGGGTCTCAAAATTTTTAGCTTGTTGTGGACAAATATTTTAAATTTTTGCCCTTTTGTGAACAAATGTTTGTAATGTTTAAGACGCACCTTAATTTCTACAAAACAGCTTTTCAATATTTTACTCATAAAAGGAACATAGTATAAAATTTGCATATATTTTGCAAAAAAAAACAAAAAAATACGGACCGACACTTTTGTAAAGAAAATTATTTTTAGATCTGTGTTTTTGGCAATAATTTTTACATGGACAGACGGACAGACAGATATTGATAAACCCACAGAAATTTATTTTATTGTAAATAAGGAAATACTAGAAATGCCTACACAAAAAAAAACAAGACTTGTTAGAAAAAAAAAAAAAAAAAATGAAAGAAGATTAATGTTCAATTCTATCTAGATGTACTAGATGGATGTTTAAAAGAGAACGAAAATATTTTTTTACCGACCAGAGTTATGGACCGATACTCATAAAATTTGGCACTTTACCTAATACAGATAGGAAACTTATATAATTCAAATTGTATATATAATCATAATGCTAATATTTATACGAGATTTATGCGTAATAATACAATCTTGGAACCTATGGCAAATTGTGGACCGATGTTTATGAAATCCTCAGATTTAAACTTGCATAAAAAATCTGTGCTGAATTAAATTGAAATATTACTACACCTAAGGTATTTATGAGCTTTAAACTCTTATTTCGGGATTGCATTTGTGAAAAATATACCGCTCATAACCAATTTCAATAGGTTCACCAAATCTACTCAGAAAGTGAGTCTAACAGTACATTTTAAGGTAAGGGCAATTTTAAATTTCCCAAGTTTTTGATATTTATTTTTTTAATTCCTTATGGTTAAAATTTTTAATAGTAAAATATTCATTGCTTAAAAAAATAAAATTTTATTTCTAAAATTTTTAGTAATAAAATATTAATTTCTTAAACATTTTAAATTTTAAAATTTTCACTTCTTTGGTAATGTTATTTTTTGAAATTGTTAATAAATATAATTTGTATATTCAGAAAATTAAAGAACTCTGCTATGAAAGTTGTAATATTCAAACGATTATATCATTTTTACTAAAAGAAATTTGATAAAAATTATAAATATGAAATATTTTCAGTAGAACTAAAATGAAAGCTCAAAGAAAAACCGTTTGCATATATGATATTTATATATTAAAATTATATTTTAATATTGTATATTTTAAAAATGAAAACCTTACATATTTATTGTGTAATCGTTAGCAAAAAAAAAAAAAAAAATATTTTATAGAAAAAAAATATTTTAAACTCTGGTTTATATGCCCTTATACGTGTCAAATGTTTAAATTACGAGTATAACGGAATTATTTATTTTCATATTTTCATATAAAATATCTGTTATAAGGTAAGTAGTTTCTTGGTAATAAGGCGTCATTATTATTTGCCTACTCTATATTACATAAATAAGGAAAAGAAACATATTTTATAGAAAATTTTAAACTCTGGTTTATATGCCCTTATACGTGCTAAATGTTTAAATTATAACGGAATTATTTATTTTCTTTATTAATATATGTTATAAGATAACATAAAAAGTTAGTTTTAAAAAATATTATTATCATTTATTATTTGACTTTATCAAAACCATTTATAAAATAATTAAATGAAATGTTATGAGGATTTACCCAGCAAAAACTTTTTAGTTCTCGGTAATGGCAACTAGTTATTAAAGTAGTTTCTTGGTAATGAGGCGTCATTATTATTTGCCTACTCTATATTATATAAATAAGTAATCAATAGTATATTAGCATAGTAATAGCTAATCTAGCACTAGAGCGCTGGATTAGTTTCTTTTTTTAACAAAATATCTAAAAAGATATTTTATACTAAAAAAAAATTTTGTCACTTATAACTGCATGAATTTATGGACAACTCGAACAAAAATAACTAGTTATTGAGGCAAAAAATAAGTAGTTTATTTTTGTTTCCAATTACACATGCTAGCTTACCAGGAAAGCAAAGTTTTTGATGGGATGTAGTACACGAAATATGATGATAATCTGTCCAGTCAAAAAATAGTTTTTTAAGTCTTTCCTAGAATAGATATTTACATTGAGGATCCTTTTTAAAGATATTTCCAATAAATAGCTAACTTTTTATTTTATTACAATAAAATTTTTAAAGAAACTTATAAAATCATAAATATTTTACTTTATTATTTTTTTAATTATTCGAATACGTTTTGCTCGAACAATAAAAAAGCGAACAATTTGTATTCCCTAGAAAACATATATTTTAACATTCATCAGTAGAACCGTAGTATTTTAGGGCACGTTATAAAACATACCAAGTTTTATTTCCAGGGGGATAACAAAAGCGCTTTTTTTCCTTCTATAGGGAGTGGGTCCCCTTAATACATATTGAATAAATATAATTAATAGATCAGCTTTTAATAAATATATTTAGGAAGGACAGGGCAAATTTCGTTCTTCACCGTGTATCGAATAAAAGATAAAATTATTAAACACCTAATTTTTTATTTTTAAATTATATTATATATTATTATTATATGAATATTCATATATTATTATTATATGAATATAATATTACATTTACATATAAATATATATATATATAAATATATATATATATATATTTCCAATAGGATCAAGAAAGCATTATTATTATTTTCTATCATACTAAGAATCAGGAATAACCTGTCAGCATAATAATATATATTACATTTTTCTTAATATAATCTCCCAATATCAGCTATTTCTTTGTAAAAACGCTCCCGTGTTCATGGCTTATTTTGCCACATTTTCGGGATTTTTGAAATTTTAAAGACATACCTTGTACTAAATTCTTGTAGCACTATTCCTTTTCTATAAATTACGAAAGTAGTATGAAATGGGAAAGCAATAGTTGTTTTTGTTTTTAATGAGGAGTAATTTTTGAAGAGCAATTTTTGTATGAAATTGAAAACCAATGTATTTATTTTATAAAATAATATTAAAAGTACATATAAACAATTTAACAGGGAGATAATTTTTTTATTATTTTTTTCTTTTTGCACTTTTAATTGTGATGAAAGTAAAAACTGATGACTTGTATAAATAGCGTTTTTAGTATTTTTGGTTTATTCATCTACATATTTTTATATGGTCATTTTTGTTAAGTGGAAAATAAACTTGAGATTGTTTTGCTTATATGGAAAAAATAACCTTGTTGTTTTATGTTTTATGTTGTTGAGTATGGTCATGATTAATTTTGAATATTCTAATAACAAATTAAGAGGGAGTATATTTTATTTACATAATTAGTATACAAATCAATGTTTCTAAACCTAAATTAATGTTTTTCTCTATTTGACATATTAAAGAGAAATACTCAAAGTATTCAATTTACTTATTTAAATATAAAAAAGAGTATTTTTTAAATTTGTATAAAAAGAAGAATCACATCATATTTGCTACCATTGATCTGAGGATTACTTCAAAGTATAGTTAACAGAATGGTAAGCTATCACTATTGGAAAATTTATTTAAGTTTTCATGTATTTATAAATTTCTTATTTTTATTCCTTATATGTATGAACAAATTATTAAATTGGCTCTTGGTACTAAGGCGGAGTATACAAAAATTGAGGATATTCCCTTACATCATCCTTTGAAAATTTTAAAATTTGAGTGGAAAGAAACACAATATGGATCAAAAGTTATCAAATATTTAAATAACAATAAATGGTTTTATCTTCCGCAACGATTCGTGAAATTTTTAAATAAAGAGGATCCCTATTTAACACAATTGATTGATAAAAACTGGACTACTATTTACAAAGGTCGTCAATCTTTAAATGGGTTTGCAATATTTGAACTTAGTTATAGCTAAAATTTTATAAATAAAACATTACTGGTATTTAATAAAAACATATTAAATTTATATAGTGTTTATTATTATTTTATTTACATAATACTTAAAAATTATTCTATATCTAAATTGAGAAGAAGATCCTCATCGTCTTCGTTCATTATTTTTTTATATTCGTCTGGAACTTAGTATGCAGTGACATCCAGATTTATTAGAAGATTCTCATCTTCCTCCATTATTTCCCTACACTCCGGAACTAAATTCAATGTTGTGCCCCTGAAGGAGTTGCAGGCTCTAAATAGTTTGAAGAATCTTTCGCTTTGTTTTTATGGAAATTATGTTTCATAAAATGTCTTTTTTTATTCCACTTTGTGGAAAAGGTCCCATTAACACAAAATTCACATATAAGCTTCTGTCTGTCCATGTTTGAAGTAATTATTATTTTTCTTTCAATTTAATAATTCCTGGTAAATTAAAAGTTACTAACGAAGCAACATACATCTTCCGTTAAAAAAAAATATAATAAAAACATTTTGGTAGGAATATGCATACATAAGTGTAAGTGTATAAAAATGTCAAACCTTTGATCAATATTTATTTATTTTATTTATTTAATAACCAATGAAATTACAATTTCTTACAGGGTAGCGGAGACCTGCGCCGAGCGGCTGGAATTCGGCTAAGCCGAGCCGCCGAGAAAAATTTGGAAGCCGCCGCCGCCGTAAAATTTTCAGCTTAACTCGGCTTAAGAGCAGCCGCCGTTTTTAAATTCTTTTTGTAAAAAATATGTTAAAAATGAAACTTTTTTATTATTTTCATGCACTATTTGCCATCAATTAAATATGAAAGAAAAATATTTGCATCGTTTTGAACTTCAAATAATTATAAATCAATCAAGTATTTTTGATGACTTATAATTGATTAATTTTGATGCAAATACTGTGAAAAAATAATATTAACAGTTGCTAATAAATTTTAATGAGCCTTAATCGCCATCCTGTGAGAAATCTAAAAAAAACTCGTACACAAGATTTTGTCAGCTAATAAATCACTTCTATTCACTAGCGATATGTGGTTGGGAATTATCAAAATAATTGATATAAATTCCACTATTTATTGTACTTTTTTATTTTTTAGCATATCTTAATAATTGATATGTTTTTATATCGGAGCAGACCATTTCTCATTCTAATATGCGAACAATTATTCTAATCTTTTATGCAAAAATCCAGAAATATCTTTAGATCATTCCCATATTTTTTCTTATATATTTTCAATAAATTAATAATTCTTTTTATACCTTCGCTGGAAACAATCTCGTCCTATTTTTATGAACAATGTTAATCAAAGCTTCATGAAAATATAAAATTTTTAATTAGAAAAATGTGTGTAATATCAGCCGGCTGACAGCCGATTTTAAGCCGCCGCCGAATCTTTTTAATGCAAGCCGCCGCCGCCGATAAAATTCCTCGGCGCGGGTCTCTGCAGGGTAGCATATATATTAATCTTAAAGCTACTTACAATAAAATGTTTTTCATAATCATTCAACAATAAAGTCTTATTATTTAACTAAGTTAAAAATACTCGTCTTAATGCGGATTGGATTTACTGAGGAATCAATGTATGGGTAAAAACTGTTGATTTTATTGCATAAACTTCCCATGGGATCAAAGTTAGCATAATTGGTTCGAAAATATTTGACTTTTAAAGGAGTATAATTTATAGTTGGACGAAGCAGGAATTCAGAATTAATTGAACCGTTTACTAAATTAATTACAAATGAAATATTCATATATTTTTTCCTAGTTTCAAGAGTAGGGAGATTAATAAGCTGTAATCGACTTTCACATGATGGTAAATTAATACTAGGATTCCATGGAAGATTACGAAGACAAAATAAGAGAAATTGTTTCTGAACCGATTCAATTTTCTTTATGTGAACTTGTATCCCAGACCATGGAAGGATATTCCTGGATTGGTCTAACGAGAGATGTGAATAATTGCTTGGAAACGTAAGGATCATTAAACTTTCTTCCGCAGTACTTGAGAAAACCTAGAACTTCTTTTGCTTATTAACGATTTGCGAAATGTGGGAATTAACGAATAGTTTACAATCAAGCAACACACCCAGATCAAGAAATTCTTCGACTAGATCAAGTTGATATTCATTTATTATGTATCTACAGAGTACAGGACTTCTTCTGTAGAACATCATGTGTTTACACTTTCTTAAATTCAGATCCGTTAGATTCATCATACACCAATCATAAAGATTGCCAAGATCTGATTGGAGTAGGGAACATTGAAAGGAATAGCTTTACATCATCAGCATACATTAATATTCTAAAATTCTTAATGCAAGCTGGTAAATCATGTATAAATATAAGGAATAATAAGAGTCCGAGATGACTACCTTGCGGAACACCGGATAAAACAGGAAGGATGGTTTTTGGTATACATTCTCTAAATAATACACATTGGCATCTATTTTTAAGATATGTGGAAATCCATTTAAGGAAAACAGGAGAAAATCCGAGTTTATCCAATTTGGACAATAGGAGATCGTGATTTACTTTATCGAAAGCTTTACTGAAATCTTGTAGTAGAAAGGCTTGTAGTAGTGGAACATCCTTTTATAAATCCATGCTGAAATGGCTAAAGATAACAAACAACTTAATGTGAAAGGATTTCAGTAACTATCTTTTCGAAAAGTTTTGGAATAACACTTAGTTTATCAATACCTCTATAATTGGAAATGTTGGATCTGCTTCCGGATTTAAACAAAAGTATAATATAAGATTCCGCCCAAACTTCATGAAAATAACCACTAAATATTGATATGTTGAATAAGAAGGTTATTGGAGATATAAGAGTATGTAAACATTTAATAAGAATACAGCTTGGAACACCATCAGCTCCACATTTATCAGAATATTTTAGATTGTGTACAAGACAATTTATTAGGGTTGCAGCAGGAATTGGATATGGATAATTGGAAAGAAAGCAGAAAACACATCGCAAATATCTTCATCGTTTGAAGATTCTTTATCTGATATCGAGAGACTCAAGTCTTAGAATTTACAAACTAGTAAAAATATATTGAATTATTTTTAAAGCTTCTTTTCACCTTAAAAAGATAATTATTGTAACATTGCATATTTTCTGAATTGTAAACTGATCTTGATATGGAGTATCTCATATATATATTTATAATGTCTATAATGTTTTTAAAATTTTTGAAGCCATTGAGCTGCTTTGTATTCCAAGGCAGTCCATGTGCAATTTTATTCTCGTCATTGGTATTGATTTCTTAAAACATTTAAATAAGAAATCATAGAATTTATTCAAAATGGTGTCAATATTACGAGGGCATACTTTATTGTAAGGAATATATTCAAACCAATTTTCAGAATAAAGTAGGTGATTTAATTTGGAATAATAAGCTTTGCTAAAATCAATAATAGTGTTAATAATGGATCAATGCGAAGAATATTAAATTATTCAGTTTGATCAACAAATACAAGATCAAGTAATTTGCCAAGCTTAATTACTATTTTATTTAATTGGAATAATCGTAAATCAGCAATAGGATCCAGTAATTCAATATATGTTTCCGATCTTATTGATGGGCTTAAAAGTATGAATCAGGAGTTTTCGTCTATAAATTTGAAATTTACTGCACATTATTTCAGAACTATGAATTATGCTCAATCTCAAAACTCTAAGGGATTTTATGGATTTTAACTTTGTGTTCATACTTCTAACATTTTGGTATGCAATGGAGATAGCTGAGGAGTTGTAATTATTTTTTGGACAAATATTAATATTTAATGGATTATTTAATTCAATTAGTTTTTTGGATTTGGATCAGAAGACCTTGGAAGAATTACGTTATTATCATCACGATAAATAAATTGTCGAACAATTGTATTTTTTGGCCAACATTGTGGATTAACAAGACGATCAAAAATACTTTCTGGAACAATTATCTTAAATTGGATATCATTATAATCTTCGATGCCAAGGTTCGTTTTAATATAGAATTCAACATCATTTATTGTTGTATCTACTGAAAAACGGCTAGCAAATATGGTTTTCTTTGGAACTATAATTTTTAAAGGCCTTGTAGTTAGTGTTGTAAACCGATTTATAAATTTGACGACATCTAAATTATTTGGGATATTTGGCGATAAGGGAGTTAATAAAATAAGTTCTGGAGGCTTACTGGTAGCAGGATTTGGAATCATGGGCAAGTTTGTCTAATTAGATACCGTAGGAATAACTAGAGTTGACTCTGACGGAATAGTATTATAATTGGAAGCATTTGAAGCATGATGAGATGGAATAAAATTATTTGAATTGGGAGTTACAACAGGAGCAGGACTATTACTTGGATTTGCGGTTGGTAAACGGATAGAATCACTAGTAGTAATAACCTCTGTATTTTTAGGAATGCAAGGGGGTGTTGATGATGACTTAGCAGTTCTTTTACGTTTTGGTCTCGGGGAAGCAGTTAAAATATTTAAATTTTGTGAACTTAAAAAAAGTTTACCATATTTAGTTAGTTTTCCTTGTAAAAGTCTTTGTTAATTCCATCTAACTCAGCTTTATAGCTTTTGAAGAAATTGCAAAATACAATGCCAATTACTCTGCAATTTGGACAAGTTCGCTGCAAGTTATTGGCATTGTCGGATAATGCATCAGCATTACGAGCTTTGAGGCCACTACATTTTAAGTAGTAATTTCCCAAACATGTTCTTCTCTGGAAATACTCCAGTTTTTATTCATGCAGTTCATCTCAAATTTTATTAAGGACACACACCGACACAAATATTATCTAGGATTAAAACCAGTAATATGTAATTGAATGGCAATACAACGGATAATTAGTAAGGACACTAATTATAATATTGATCTTAATAATGGAAAACGGAGTGGTAATATTAAATAAAATATAAAACGGAGATGTTTTATATGACAGTTGTTTAATTTGACAAATCGAACTATACCAAATGTATGTCAATGTTTGTAAATATATGCTGTATACATTTGATGTTGCGAAAGTTCTTATCGTAGGTACTAAGGGAGTTTGTAAGTATTGTGTATTAGGCAATACAAAGGTGTAAATTACTCTCAATTTATTTTTTTCTTCTTGTTCGTTGTCCGAGTTCTTTTTAAAAGCTTAATGGTTTTCTTTGGAACTATAATTTTTAAAGGCCTTGTAGTTAGTGTTGTAAACCGATTTATAAATTTGACGACATTTAAATTAGTTGGGATGTTTGACGATGAGGGAGTTAATAAAATAAGTTCTGGAGGCTTACTGGTAGCAAGATTTGGAATCATGGGCAAGTTCGACGAATTAGATACCGTAGGAGTAACTAAAGTCGACTCTGATGGAATTATATTATAATTGGAAGCATTTGAAGCATTATGAGGCGGAATAAAATTATTTGAATTAGGAGTTACAACAGCAACAGGATAACTACTTGTATTTGCGGTTGGTAATGGGATAGAATCATTATTAGTAGTAATAACCCCTGTATTTTTAGGAATACAAGGAGGTGTTGATGATGACTTAACAGTTCTTTTACGTTTTGATCTCGGGGAAGCAGCTATCTAGATTTGTGAATTTAGAAAAAAGTTTACCATATTTAGTTAGTTTTTCTTGTAGAGAAGAAAAGTCTTTTTTAATTCCATCGAACTCTGTTTTATAGCTTTTGAAAAAATTGTAAAATTCAATGCCAATTACTCTGCAATTTGGACAAGTCCACTATAAGTTTTTGACATTGTCAGATAATGCATCAACATCACGAGCTTTGAGGCCAATAAATTTTAAGTGGTAATTTCAAAAACACAACCAACAGGAAACCATACGTTCTTCTCCGGAAATACTACAGTTTCTACTCATACAGTCCATCTCAAACTTTATTAAGGACATACACCAATACAAATATTATCTAAGATTAAAACCAATAATATTTAATTAAATGGCAACACAGCAGATAATTAGCAAGGACACTAATTATAATATTGATCTTAGTAATGTAAAACGGAGTGGTAATATTAAGTAAAATATAAAACGGAGATGTTTTATCTGACAGTTGTTTTATTTGACAAATAGAATTATACCAAATGTATGTCAATGAACATATAAAAACAATTTAATGCAAAACTAAGTCTTATAGTATATATTGTTACGAAATTGTAATTGAATTCAAATATAACGGTTTTAACGGCCGGTTTAAATCTTTCTCAATGCTTCCAGACATTTCCGTTTATGTTAACAGCAGTAAAAATTATTAACATAGTTCTAAACATACAACATTGAATAAAAAGCTTTCACCATTGTTTTTAAGTGCGGCAGCACTAAGTGCTTATGCTGCTGGCACTATCATCAAAAGCTAGTTTGGCAGCACTAAGTGTTTATGCTAATGGCATTACCTACAAAAGCTCTAGATTGTCCGTTAACATTGTAGAAAGAAATAGAGCTTTCAAGAAACATCTAGTAGGCAATACAGTGTATATAAATTGGCCGTGAGAACACCATTGAGTCAGTCTGGTTGGAAGCGTCGTTAAGTAAAGACATATTAACTGCCTTGGCTGTATAATCTTGTACATTATTAAAGTGTGCTGTATAAAGCGTGTAATTTAAGTGTGTGTGTGTATTAAAACACAAAGTGACTTATAAACTGTATTGTTGTACATTTTTAAATAAAATAAAGAGTCGTTACAATTTTTAAACTACTAAACTGCTGTTATTTTTGCAATCGAAGTACAAGTTTATTTAAAGAAAATAAACGACCGTTTTTAAAAGGTAAAAACGTAACAATATTTTATTATTGTTGTTATTCAAAACAATAAATAAAACAAATTTAATTAAGTCTTAATTGCAAATCCAATTCAATGAACTTCAATATTCATTAATTAAGATATATATGTGGAATGCTAATTTTAAATAAAATAACCAGAAAAGACAATTATAGATGGTGTTTTAAATTAAAAAACTTTTATAAAATCGCAACACAAGAATTTTCACAGCCGAACTTTATTATATAAATTTATTTTTTCATTAGTCTGTTGACTTAATTAAAAGTGATTACACGTTAATTTTAAACAATATGCCAGCTTGTAAATGTAAATATTGCAAATTAATTTTTTCTCAAACGAAAAATATCTAAAGGAACATGAAGGACTCATGCCAGCACATTACATGTCAGTGGTAGAACTGATTAACTAATAAATGTACTTGTATTAAAAGTGCTCTAAAAAAAAAAGAATTGTGACCTCTACAGAAACAAAAGAGGAAATTCTGCATCCTCAAGAGTTTTTAATAGATGTAAGTCATGATATTTTTGAAATTTTGGAGAATGCTATAAATAAAAAACATAGCATAGAAATACAATTTAGAAGTAGAGTGCGAATACATTAAAATTATAAAGATGAAATAATAATAATCAAAATAATGCATAGAACAAAAATGTGCAAGTGATAGTGTTGAAGAATCTTTGAAAGCAAAATACACGTATATATGTAAAAAAATGTCAGAATTCCAGGAGAGTGATAGTGCATGGTCTTTAATACGAATGTAGCATTTGGAAATATATATAAATAAAGCTTCATTCATTAGAGGCTCCAAATATATACCATTACCACATTGGATAAAGAAAAAAGATGCCTGTTTCAACTATCAAATGATGATGAATATTGTTTCAAGTGGAGTATAATTGCTTCATTCTTATATAATGAAGCAAATGTATTTGTGAATTGTAATGGATTTGTAAATATTTAAATACATGAGGAGAAAATATGTGTGGAAAATCAACTGTTAAATTTTGAAAAACTAGAATTTCCAATGAAATTAAAAGACATAAAAATATTTGAAACTAAGAATGAAAATATTAGCATTAATTTATTTGGCTGCGAAGGTAATACTATAGTTGGACCATATTACCTCACATCTGCGGTAAAGAATCATCACATAAATCTTCTTCTTATGGACGAAGAATGGTGGCATTATGCTTTTATTAAAGATATCGGAAGGTAATTTAAATAAAAAATTAACCATGTATATTTTATAAATTAAATTATTATTTAAATATTTCAGATTAGTAAGATCATGTCTTCAGCACTCTCCAAATGAGAAGATAATGCAAGACTGCAAAAAAGTGGTACCGAAAATACCAGAGGCCATTTCATATGAGATTTTGTGACATATTTGGAAAAAATTGATAACGAGCAAGAAAATATATAAAAACATTTAGCTTGTGTCTTTAGTTATTATATTAAGTGTAGTTTTAATGATAACTTATATAAGTTTTACATTTATTTTGGTAATGATGCTCCTGCAATATTCATAGAAAATTTAATTAATGATGCAAAAGAAATTTACAGAAACTATCTAAATAAGGTCGTACCAATGACAGCACTCTCCAATGATGAGACAATTTTGTATAATCTCTCAATAACTTGTCACATATGTAAAAAAATTTTAGGAGCAGACAAAGTACGGGATCATTGTCATTTAACTGGCAAATTTAGAGGAGCAGCCCATAGCTCATGTAATATTAATTATAAAATAGCAATATTCATATCAGTACTCTTTCATAATTTTTCCTCTTATGTTTTTTTCCTCTTAATTTTTTCTCTTATTTATGAAAGAACTTTCGCAATTTGAGGGAGATACAAAGGTATTCCTCTTAATAAAGAACTATTTATATCGGTATCAAAGTTTATAACAGTTGAAAAAAATCAAAGATTTGAAATTCGGTTTTTAGACTCTTTTCGTTTTATGGCCTCCAGCTTAGAATCTCTAGCCAAAAATTTAAATGACAGTGATTTTCAAATTCTAATTAAAACTTACAATCAAAAACAACAATTTGATTTACTAAGAAGAAAAGGAGTATTTCCTTATTCTTATATTGATTTGATGGAGCGCTTCCTGCTCAAGAAAAATTTTATAATATTTTAAATAATTCGGATTGTACTGATGAAGTTTATGATCATGCTAAATCGGTTTAGACAACTTTTAAATATAATAACTTGTTAGATTACACTAAATTTTATTTAGAAACAGATGTTCTCTTAACAGATATTTGTCAAAATTTTAGATGTATTTGTAAAAGTATATACAAACTTGACCCAGGAATGCAATGCTAAGAACATCTAATATAAGGTTAGAACTTTTACGTGACGCCAATATGTATAATTGTATACAAGACGGTATTAGAGGAGGACTAGTACAATATTCAAAGTGATATTCTAAAGCAAATAATAAATATTTAGAAGACTTTGATAGTAGTAAGCCTTTAGAATATTTAATGTATCTAGACGCTAACAATTTGTATGATTGGGCTATGTCAGAATATCTCTTATATGGAGACTTCGAGTGGATTTAAGATGATGCGGCTTTAGAAGTTATTGATGTAACTACTATGTCGGATACATCTTGTATTGGTTATTTTTTGGAGGTAGATTTAGAATATCCACACTATTTACATGAATTTCATAATGATTTACCCTTTTGCCCAGAAAATAAATCTGTTGGTAAATCTAAATGTAGGAAGTTGATTGCAGACCTAACACCAAAAACAAAATATAGTCAGATCCATTATAGAGTTCTTAAACAATGTTATGTTGATATTAAAAAAAAAAATACACAGAGCATTAAAATTTCGACAATCTCCATGGTTAAAAACATATATAGATTTGAACACATACCACAGAACAAGAGCAAAAAATGCTTTTGAAAAAGATTTTTTAAATTATAAATAAATCTGTATATGGAAAAACTATGGAAAATTTTCATAAATGCAAATATATGAAAATTGTTACAGATTGGGAAACAACAAGGCGTAATCATTTATGAGCTAGAGAAATAATTTCGAAACCTAATTTTTCGAGTATAACCCAATTTTCAGAAAACATGTTTGCAGATCAGTTAAAGGTTATGCAAATAACTTCAACAAACAAATTTATTTAGGCTTTGCTGTGTTGGAACTCTCAAAATGGAAAATATATGATTTTCATTATCAATACATGAAATCTAAATTTCAGTCGAATTTAACCTTGAATTATGTATATGGATACATACACATTCATATACACTATAAAAACAGATAATATTCGTGAGGATTAAGGTTTGATACATAAGAGTATCATCCCAATAACATATTTAAACTCCCAATATTAAATAATTCTAGGCATGATGAAAGATGAGAATAGTGGGAAAGTTATGAAAGAATTTGTAGGACTTCGATCAAAAATGTATTCATTCAAAACGGTTGACATGGAGGAAGTAAAGAAGTCTAAAGAAGTTAAAAAATCATGTATACAAAATTTATCAATAATAGACTACAAAAGGTCATAATTTGAAAGAAAAATAATTTCTGATACAATGCATATATTTAGATCGAAGTATCATCAGTTGTACACACAAAAATTACATAAAGTTGTCTTGAGTTATGCGGATGATAAAAGAATTATTGCTTCTGACCAAATAACTACTTATGCGCGTGGACATTTTAGACTTCAAAGTGACTTTGATAACTTTTTTACAGAGATAGATGACGATATTTTCTTGAATATTGATAGTGAGTATATAGAATTTTTAAAAGATTCATCAGATGATGAATATTTAAAGAATATAGATGTTTAAGTTGTACATTTAATAATTTAATTACTTTCGTATTTTCTAATTTTATTTAAAGTTTACATAAGTAGAACTTCAAATGTATATATTTCTATTGAATAGAGTTAACTCCTTAAGATATTATTAATATCTCCTTTTTAATGAAAATGACACTGATATTTATGTTATCACAATGAAACAATAATAAATATATGTCTTTTATTATATAATAAATGTGTTTTATTTTTAAATATTTTTCCATTGTACATTTTCTATTTCGTAATCTAACTTTTTACGATTTCTAGTTAGTCGAGGAGAATATTGGCATGGTAGAGCTGATTGCTTAAAACTTTTGTGATTTTCATCCTTTGACAATTTTCTTGTTTTTGGTGTTCCATTATTTGAAAAATGTTTAGCTGCTAAAGAGGTAGAAGTAGGATTAAGTTTTTGTACTGTTGCATCCATATCAATTTCATCATAATTTTCATTAGTATAAATTTCTTCAGGTAAATTTATATTAGATTGTGTTCCTACATTACTTGACTCTGGTTGCATTACTTGAGTTTCAATATGAATGAATTAGAATTCATTTGGATAAATTATTTGACATTTTCTAAAATTTTTCCAATGAATCCACTTAAAACGGAAGAAATAATAATTGGTAGAAATCTTCCTTTTTGAATTAGATGTTTCCTCTTTTGTTTCATTGAGGTTTCTGGTGAACAAACTTTTCTAATTGTATTTTTATATGGTTTTATTTTGTCAAAAACTGATTTATTAATTTTATGGTTCTCGTTAATTATATTAAAAAGTATTTCATTTATTGTTTTAATAACAACATCATCAACATGTTTCAGTATTGCATTTCTGCTTTCTTGAGAACGTAAACAGTTTTAGGTTCGAGGTCATTGCTTATATTTGCAAATATTAAATAGTGACTTTTATTGAAAATATCCGTTCTAAATCTTAATGCGTTGTGTATTTGTTGAGTGAGATCAATTAATAAATAACCATGAGCCTGCTGCGTACAGTTAATATATACATTAACCAGAGCTTTTGACTTTTCTGGGTATATTTGACGAGCTAAATATTGAAATTGTAACTTATCCCTATGATTTTTAAACATATCTATATATTTAGAGTTTAAAGAAATATCTCTGGAATAAGCACCTTTAAGAAAAATGTTTTGTGTTGGTAAAATCACAGATAAATTTCTATGATGAGGTCCCTTAGTTAAAAGTTCACACACTTTTTTATTAGATGATTCAAGCATTAAATCATCCAATATTATTAAAGCCGATTCATTTTCTGCAGTAGCAAAATCCTCTGGAATACCTTGTATATACTCTACATTGTTAATTCTTGGAAGAGAATTTTTTTCTGCCAAACACCTAATAACACGATATGTGTTTTTAGATATTAAATGTTGATTTTTTATCAAATTCATAATAAATGTGGATTTCCCACAACCAGAGGGACCACAAATCATCATAGTGAATGGATATATAAAATGTTAAAACATGTTTACACTTTAGTACACGACATTTAAATGAAGTGAAGCATTAACTTTCTATAAATATAAATATAGAAATATAGATGAACTACATCGTCAAGCGAGAAAGAGCTTTCAGCGCCGACGATTTATTCAAAAGGGTATTTTAGATACATGGCAGATTGACTTAGTGGAAATGATACCGTATGCAAAATTTAATAAAGGTTTTAAATATATGCTTACTGTAATTGATGTATTTTCAAAGTATGCATACGCATTACCACTAAAAACTAAAACAGGAATAGAAATTTCGAAAGCATTAAAATATATTATAAAATTAAACAAAGGAAAATCTCCCAAAAATATCCATTCTGATCAAGGGAAAGAATTTTATAATATTGTTACGATATTGTATTTGAATTCAAATATAACGGTTTTAACGGCTGGTTTAAATCTTTCTCAATGCTTCCAGACATTTCCGTTTATGTTAACAGCATTTATCATATCTGTAAAAATTATTAACATAGCTCTAAACGTACAACATTGAATAAAAAGCTTTCACCATTGTTTTTAAGTGTGGCAGCACTAAGTGCTTATGCTGCTGGCACTATCATCAAAAGCTAGTTTGGCAGCACTAAGTGTTTATGCTGCTGGCACTATCATCAAAAGCTAGTTTGGCAGCACTAAGTGTTTATGCTAATGGCATTACCTACAAAAGCTCTAGATTGTCCGTTAACATTGTAGAAAGAAATAGAGCTTTCAAGAAACATCTAGTAGGCAATACAGTGTATATAAATTGGCCGTGAGAACACCATTGAGTCAGTCTGGTTGGAAGCGTCGTTAAGTAAAGACATATTAACTGCCTTGGCTGTATAATCTTGTACATTATTAAAGTGTGCTGTATAAAGCGTGTAATTTAAGTGTGTGTGTGTATTAAAACACAAAGTGACTTATAAACTGTATTGTTGTACATTTTTAAATAAAATAAAGAGTCGTTACAATTTTTAAACTACTAAACTGCTGTTATTTTTGCAATCAAAGTATAAAGTTTATTTAAAGGAAATAAACGACCGTTTTTAAAAGGTAAAAACGTAACAATTGGTGTCAGAAGTGGGATTGCAAAATAATAAGCAGTCATGAAGTTTGAAGAGTTAAAAGTGGAACAACTCAAGAAAGAATTGAATAAGTTGGAGTTACCTACAGCTGGTAATAAAGCAGAATTACAAAAGAGGCTGATAGATGAATTCAAGCGGCGTAATATTGACATCGGAACTTACGAATTCGAGTATAAAGTAGAAATGGAAGTTTCTACCCGTGCAACAACAAGCATGGATTTATCCACAATGTTTGCTGCTTTGATGGAGCAATTTAAAGAAGTTAAAGAAGAAAATAAAATAATGGAAATTAAATTTCAAGAAACTTCTAAAGAACTTCTTGCTGAAGTTCAAGAAACTTCTAAAGTAAATAACGAGAAACTTCTTGCTAAAGTTCAAGAAACTTCTAAAGTAAATAACGAGAAACTTCTTGCTGAAGTCAAAGAAGAAAATAAAATAATGGAAATGAAATTTCAAGAAACTTCTAAAATAATGGAAATGAAATTTCAAGAAACTTCTAAAGTAAATAACGAGAAACTTCTTGCTGAAGTTAAAGAAACTTCTAGAGCGACAGACGAGAAACTTCAACAAATTTCGGAAGTTATAAACAACAGAGTGGATGGCATTGAGACAAAGGTGTCCGACTTAGAGAGCTGCCTAGAGATACAAGCCAAAGTCGTTGATAAAGTTGATAAAAAGCTGTCAGATTTAGAGAATGAAATTGGCAAAGGTGTTGATAAAAAACTACATGATCTAGAAATAAAGATGAATAATCTTCAATGCCAAGATGGACAGGTGCGAATTATTCCAGAATCCTCTAGTAGAATAAAGGCCCCTAGTTTTGATGGCACCACACCATTTAATGTGTTCAAGTTTCAGTTTGATACAATTGCCATTAGAAACATGTGGAACGACGAGGAAAAAGCTATACAGTTGATATTGGCCTTAAAAGGAAACGCAGCAGTAGTTTTTGAAAGCGTGCCAGCATGTAACAAAAATAGTTATGATGACATAATGGAGGCGCTACAACGTAAGTACGGTGATGAACATAAAAAGGAATTATACCGAATGGAATTGCGTGGTAGAGTGCAGAAGCCCAATGAGACACTTCAAGACTTTGCGTTTGAAATCGAACGTTTGATGCAGCTTTCTTATCCAGGGGAAAACAGCCCCTTTTTGGACCATTTCAAGATAGAGGCATTTGTTAATGGCATTCGCGATCCTGAAATAAAATACGCGGTTTGTGCCACACCTAAACCATCATTTACTGAAACCGTCTCATTCGCACTGGCACAAGAAACAGCGAAAATAATTTCAAAGCCCCAAATATGTTATGTGCGAAATGTCGAAGTTGTAGCTGACAATCAGAGAAATATAATCGACGAATTAAAAAAGGTTTTGAAGACGTTTATTGAGAAACAAAGTAAAGTCAGAGTAAAATGTTATAACTGCGGTAAATCTGGTCATATTCAGCGAAACTGCAAAGTACCAAGAAAACGAACCAGATCTGCCTCGCCTCGAAGAAGTAATCAGCAGTTGAATCATCAATCATCACAAGAATCACCTTTAAAATTAAAACGAGCTAGCACTATGTGGCAAGAGCTAGATCCCACATCGGAGGGTCCCACAATCTTCATATCCGTAATGCAACAGAAAAATAGCAATCTTACTGCTTCGGGGTACATTAACGGTCAGAAGCACGTTTTTACTGTAGACACCGGGGCATCACAGTCTATCGTCAGGCCAGAGTTAGTCAAGAAAACAATTGAACCATTATGTGGGGTAAGTCTGCGCACAGCTACTGGGGAGCCGGTCACTGTCTATGGCAAAGTAAATGTGAAATTAACCATTGCCAACGTTACCGTCAATCATGTATTCATTGTTGCCGATATTGTGGACGAAGTTATCATTGGTGCTGACTTCATGATTAGCCATGGCATTACTTTGGATATGGGACAAAAAGTTATGATTTTGCGAAATGTGAAGATACCCCTTGACGTCGGATATGAGAATAGAACTCAAGTAAGAAAGCTAGTTACCGTCGAGCACCAGAAGCTACCACAGTCAGAAACTTTAGTATGGGCTCGTATGGAGGGAGATTGTAAGGACAACAGTTTGAGGGTGATAGAACCATCAGAAATAACAAGTGATCTTGTAACAGCAAAAACCTTCGTTAGGTGCTCATCAACAATTAATGAAAACACTTCCCAAGAGCAAGATGACCTAAACGAACTTCATGAATTCGTACCCAGACGAATGAAAATGACCAGCGACAAAATAAAAGTCAGATACGATCGAGCAGCGAATTCTGAAGGATTTAACGAAGGCCAGCTTGTACTGTTGTATAACCCACAACGTAAGAAAGGACTGTCTCCCAAACTACAAACCCATTGGGATGGACCATACAAAGTGATTAAGAAATTAAACGACGTGGTGTACAGAATACAGAAAGAAAAGAGCCCGAGATCTAAAATGAAGGTTGTACATCTAGAACGACTAGCTGCCTATGGGAAAAGTGAATTCGTGCCTATTCGGGACGAACAGGCTTAAGCGGGGGGCAGTGTTACGATATTGTACTTGAATTCAAATATAACGGTTTTAACGGCTGGTTTAAATCTTTCTCAATGCTTCCAGACATTTCCGTTTATGTTAACAGCATTTATCATATCTGTAAAAATTATTAACATAGCTCTAAACATACAACATTGAATAAAAAGCTTTCACCATTGTTTTTAAGTGTGGCAGCACTAAGTGCTTATGCTGCTGGCACTATCATCAAAAGCTAGTTTGGCAGCACTAAGTGTTTATGCTGCTGGCACTATCATCAAAAGCTAGTTTGGCAGCACTAAGTGTTTATGCTAATGGCATTACCTACAAAAGCTCTAGATTGTCCGTTAACATTGTAGAAAGAAATAGAGCTTTCAAGAAACATCTAGTAGGCAATACAGTTTATATAAATTGGCCGTGAGAACACCATTGAGTCAGTCTGGTTGGAAGCGTCGTTATGTAAAGACATATTAACTGCCTTGGCTGTATAATCTTGTACATTATTAAAGTGTGCTGTATAAAGCGTGTAATTTAAGTGTGTGTGTGTATTAAAACACAAAGTGACTTATAAACTGTATTGTTGTACATTTTTAAATAAAATAAAGAGTCGTTACAATTTTTAAACTACTAAACTGCTGTTATTTTTGCAATCAAAGTATAAAGTTTATTTAAAGGAAATAAACGACCGTTTTTAAAAGGTAAAAACGTAACAATATCTATTTTAAAACTTTATGAATGAATATAAAATCAACCATTACCACACTTTTTCAAGTATGAAGGCATCAATAGTTGAACGTTTTAATAGAACTTTAAAAAATAAAATGTGAAATAATTTAGTATGCACGGAAATTACAAATGGATAAATATATTAAATAAATTATTGAAAGAATATAATTCTTCATATAAAATCAATTTGAGAAATGATATACACCAAATTGGTCTACAGAGGTTTTTAAAATAAACAAAATTTACATAACCATTCCTATAACCTATCAACTTATAGATTTTAATGGAAATATAATTAAAAGTGGATTTTATGAAGAAGAATTGTTGAAAAAAAGCCCCTACAATTTTTTGATAGAAAAAATTTTAAAGCGAAAAGGAGAAGAACTATTGGTAAAATGGCTTAGTTTCGGAAAAGAATATAATTCATGGATTCATCAGAACGATATTAGTAAATAATATATGTAAAACAAATAACATACTATATTAATCATTCTTTTTAAAGATAGCTTCAAGTATACAAGAAGAAAATACAAGCTATAATAAATGGAAAAACAAAACTTCAAAGCATAATGCAAATAATGAATATGAAGACATTAAGTTAAAATTTCACGAACTCTTAGAAAGCTCTAATGATTTTCTGATAACAAACCCCAGTTTGAAAAATAAAACAAAACTTTTGAATAAATTAAATGATACTCCAAAAAGTAATGTATCCACAGAAAAAAAAAAGATTTAAGTGATAAAAAATCAGATCCTTCAAATAATGAATGATACCTCACAAACAAATTTAGCAACAGAAAAGAGACAACGAATTTGATTCTTATACTAGTAGACATGAATTAGAAAATGTTGAAAAGGATTCCATTTTAACATCAGCAAACCACAATCTGCACAAATCTTTAACCAAATTTTCAGATAATATGACAAATTATTTTACTAAAGTCTTTTCACCAGATATAAATGAAATTGTATTTATTTACACTGATATAATTAAACCACGACATGTAGGTAATAAAAAAACTAAATGGTTGAAAATATTTTCAATATCCACATTGAAAAATTATATTCATTTTAATAGAATTGAATATTAATATTAATATTAATGTTATAAGATTCAATAGGTATCTTATAACATTAATAATATATCTATAATGATTCGAAATGATGAAGGAGGAATAATAAGTTTGAATGAATTCATACCAGTTTATTGTACTCTGCACTTTAAAAAATATATAAAATAAATGTTTAGTAAAATGTTAAATCATTTTTGTGATAATCGTGGATGTGATGTATATAAATTATTATAATAATCAGTCTGGAAATAATGTTCAAAATATTGGTGAAATATATCATACACCAAGGTTTGTGCAAAATGTTTTCATCTTTGTTTTCACACCTGAAACCATTCTTGAGAACAGGATTAAATTATTTAAAGTCATTAGACATTGGAAAATAAATTTTGGAGGAAGTCGGAACAAAACCTGTGAAAGATATTCTATTTAATCAAGGGAGAAAAATTATGAATAATATCAAAGAAGCTACTATTGAAAAAATAATAACAATGCAGAAAGGTAAAGGGAAGCATATAAAACTTAAACGCTTAAAACAAAAAAAGCATAATAAATCCAAAATTATTATATCGTTTGAGAAGATATAACATTCGCTCTTCAAACTCTGCCATCACATCATTTCCATATTTATTCTTATGGCGGAACATACTTAATACATTATATGGCTTTGATGGTAGTAAATCATTTGCTGCTAGATATGGTCAATATTCGATTCCATTTTTTGTTCCGCCTTTTAAAAAGTTTATTAACTGATTAATATAACTGATAACTGATTAAAAGAATTTTACTTCAGACATTTATATTTATATCTAATCTAATTTTATCTCCAAAGAAAGAGTAATTTGGGTATATCTCTTAATATTTTAAATTGGGAAAATATTATAAATACATAAATATTGAGCCATTAATTAATTTTAAAAGTATTCTAGGTATGAAAAAATTTTAATGTGAATAAAAAATACTCCCTCTTAATTTGTTATTAGAATATTCAAAATTAATCATGACCATACTCAACAACATAAAATATATCTTCATTAATGTCAAAAACCTTACACAAGGTTATTTTTTTCCATGTAAACAAAACAATTATCAAGTTTATTTTCCACCTTACAAAAATGAATAAACCAAAAATTCTCAAACGCTACTTATACCAGTCACCAGTTTTTAATTTCATCACAATTAAAGTGCAAAAAAAAAAAAAAAAATAAAAAATTGTCTCCCTATTAAATTGTTTGTACTTGTACTTTTAATATAATTACATATATATTATTATACAAAATAAATACATTGGTTTTCAATTTCATAAAATGCAAAATAATTTTTCTCCTATTATTGTATGTACAAGAAAAACTTACCAAAACAAATTCATTGGTTTTCAATTTCATACAAACAAGTGCTCTTACTCCTCATTAAAAGCAAAAACAACTACTGCCTTCCCATTTCCCTACTACTAAAGATGGTATTTTGTATCTCCTTGAAAAGAGAAGTAGTTCCGCCTTACCAGGATTCACCCTTAGGCCACTAATTGTACTCCATTTACTGAGTAGGCCTAACGCATTTTGAAGGCGGTGAGATATGGTATCCAAATATTTTCCAGATACGGCCACCGCTACATCGTTCGCATATGCGACGGTTTTGAACCTCAGGGAATCAAGTTCCCTGAACATTGTATTGACAGCAATATTCCAAAGAAGTAGAGATAGAACTCCACCCGAGGAGTGCCTCTATTTGCTACCCTATATGGTATCCGCACCCATAGTGGAGATTATAACTCTGTTGGTTAGTAGTATCCATATGATGCCAATAATCGACTGATGTGTATTTAGTCTTTCCATAGCCATTTCAATAGCATCCGGGGTCACATTATTAAAGGATCCTTCTATATCAAGAAAGGCCACTAATGTTTATACTCTTAATTGTGCTCGAGAGAATTTTCTATAAACCCTACAAGCGAATGCAACGCCGTATCAACTGACTTGCCTTTCATGTAGACGTGTTGGGACGCTGACAAAAGGTTAGGGTTGATTGTCCTGCGAAGGTGCAGGTCAATCAGCCTTTCCAAGGTTTTGAAGAGGAAGGAAGATAGACTAATAGGTCTGAAGTCCTTCAGTCTCGTATGGGAGGTCTTACCCGCTTTTGGGATAAAGACCATGAGTGAAGGATATAAGAGCATGATAAGCAAGCCGAGTATATTCGAATCAACCATGGAACTATAATATCAGCATTATACTGTAGTTTTGCAGGTATAATGTCATCTGGGTCCGGGGATTTAAACGGGGGATTTAAACGTCGACATACCAACAAAATTTTTTTTAACATTACCTTTCATTCTCGTGAAATGAAGATTTTAGTAAAATTTTCTATGAATTTTTTTAATATTATTTAAAAAATTTAATAGGTTAAATTAATTTTTATGGCAAATAAATGGTTTGTTAAGAAATTAAATGCCGCAAAAAGCATAAATTTGTCAAAAAACTATAAATAGCAGCAAAACTTCAAATAATTTTTTTATATAATAAACACAACGTATTTGCAAAAATTGCTTATTTAACCTTTTAGGAACTAAATGTATAAAATTGACCCGTTCGCTTTAAAAGGGTTTATTATCTATAATTTTCAATAGTATCAGAATCAGTGATGCCATTAGGATACGAAAGATACACTTTTCGTATCTTTTGATGACTTCAGGTACCATATATAATCCTGACATTTTTCGTATCTTTTGAATCTGTACGCAAAATGTACGGAAATAAAATATTAAACTTTCCGTCTCTGACAAAGTTTTTTAAAGTTATCATTTCGTTATGAATACTAAAAAAAACAGTGACAACTAAATACAAAAATAACATGTATTTTGTTGTTAGGTTTTCTAAGTTCTTCTGCCTTCTTGTGTGTGTTAAGACGAAATTGTAGAAGAAAACAATAAGGATAATAATTTCAGACCGTAAAATAGTTTTATAAAATAAAACAATTTTAATCCTGAAATTAAAAAAAAGAAAACTAAAAAAGCTGACTGCAAATATTATATATTTATGTATAAACAAAATGAGTGAGTGAATTTTACATTTTAAACGAATTTTATGTACATATGTTTCTATATGGAATTATTGGCATCTCATTATAATTTACAGGTTATTCTCCAAAAAAGACAACGTACAATTTTAATGATAAATGGCTATTAATAAAAGAGTACAATAGGTGGTTAATGAAAAAAATTACTAAGGTATCATTTTGCAAAGTTTGTGAAATAACATTAGCAAACCATAAGCCAGTATTAAACAAACACCTGCATTCGGATAAGCATATAAAAAATTTGAATGTAATAAAGAACTGCAAACGAATCGAATAATTGGTTACTTCAAACCATGATGATCATGCCATCAAAAGAGCCGTAATTAAAATTTGCACGTTTCTTGCCAACAATAATCTTCCGTTTTCTCTATCAGACTCATTTATTACATTTTTTGCAAATACGCTTCCGTATTCCAAAAATGCGCTTAAAATTCATTTGGGCCGAACAAAGGCAACTAATGTAGTCACAAGATTAGTTGGACCACCATTTAAACAAGACATAATAAAAATTATTTGTTCACCCGAAAATTTCTTAGCATTATAATGGATGAGACAACAGACATTTCTGTTAAGAAGCAATGTGCTTTTTGTGTAATATATTATCATCCAGACAATGAAAAAGTTGAAACTCATTTTTTGGATCTTTTTGAAACAGAAAGTGGCAAAGCTGAAGACACTTTTAAACTGGGTACGTACTAATTCTGTGCCTTTTGAAAATTTTATAGGATTTTACTCTGACACAACAAATGTCATAGCTGGAGACCATAACTCTGTTTTTAGTCACTTAAAAAAGTCTGTAAAGAACGTTGTATGCATTAAATGTAGTTGCCATCTTATACATCTAGTAGCGTCAAAAGCTTGTGCGAAATTACCAGGAACAGTAGAGGACATGTTAAGAAGCATCGCAGGACACTTCTGTAGAAGTTCAAAGAGGATATCCAAACTTCAAGAATTTCAAAATTACTTTCAAGTATAGAACCATAAAATTTTAAGTCCAGCAGCAACACGATGGAGCAATATACTGCTTTAACAGAATATTTTTGGTTGGAATTATTCGAGAATCCCACTAAAGGCAACCAAGAAATTTTTGATTTATTGAGTAATGACATTACAAAAATTTATTCGGAATTTATATCATACACTTTGGAACTTTTAAACGATTTTAAATTAATATTCCAGGCGAAAAAGCCTCGTCTACACCTTTTGCAATTTGAAGTTGAAAAATTAATTAAAACAATTGCTAGCAACTATTTAGAATTTAACCATGTAAAGGCAACAGAAACTTTGAAAATAGAATTTTCAAATCCAAATTATTTTTTACCAATTGAAAAAATTTATTTAGGTGTTTTCGCTCATACTTCGCTTGCTACCCTAATAGAAGATCAGCATAAGAAATATGATTTACTAAAAAAATTGCCAATCATTTTATATTAAAGTTTTAAAACAAATAAATTTAAAATTCTTATTTACCGATGAAATATTTAATATTATAAATATGATTAATTTAAAGGAGGCTTAATCTTTTAAAGAAAAGGATTTAACTGTTGTATTAAAAAAAATTTCGTCTTTGTTAAATTTTATCGACCAGAATGCTTTGCATAAGGAATGGCGTGAGCACGCTCTCATCAGCCACGAAGAGCTTGGGTTAAACACTGATATGGCCGCTGATGAGTATTGGGAAAAAGTGTTTAATTTAAAAAATGTTGTTAATGAGCCGATGTTTAAAAATGTGAAAAAAGTAGTTTGTTTAACATTTGTACTTCCATTTTCGAATGCATGCGTGGAGAGAAGTTTTAGCCAACTAAAACTTATTAAGACTGATCATCGTAACCGACTCAATACTAATACAATAGCAGCTTTAATAATGGTGAAAGAAAACATTAAGAAAGTTTCAACATACGATCCATCTAAATTGATGATTACTAGTAGTGCGAAGTTTTTCTGAGGAAATATGAACATCTTTTTTATTTTCAGGAAATTTATATGAACTTTTTGATATAATGCCTTAACTCGTATATTAATTTTTACAAAAATGAATTTGTTTTGATAACATCCAAAGATAGTTATATATAATTAATTTTAAAGTTTGCTTATTGTATTTTTAAAAATTACATACCTAATATTTATGACTTAAATAAATATAAAAATGAATTTATATGATATCATTTTCTTTACAATATTCATTCATTAAATATGAAATAAAAATGTTATGTTAATAAATGTTAAACGTTAAAAATGGATTTTCAATTTTTTTTTTTAAATGTATCTTTTTGGGAAAAATGTATCTTTTTGGAAACTAAAATGTATCTTTCTCGAAATTTCACTGGCAACACTGATCAGAATCGACCTTTCCAATGGTACCTTAAAACCCAATATATGTTGAAAAATGTCCGAAATATATACAATTACATGTTTAAATAATGAAAATATGACAAGAACTGTTAATAAAATCTTGATACTTCGTAAATGAAAAGAGATGTAAGAATTATTTAAATGCATATTTCAAGTGTGAGTATGTCTCTATAATATTTTGAAGTTAATTTTTTGTAACAAAAATTTTTATAATACTATTGAAAGAAATTTTAGAGGTGTTTTAAAAATGGCAAATAAAAACAATCAGATGTAGTATTTTGAAAATCATACAGGAACATACTAGTTTTCTTTTCTAGAGAGGTATATTTTCAACTTTTCTTCGTAAGGCACTTTAATGTACATACATATAGTATGTATGTATAACATATTATTTATAATATTCTATTTTTTTTTTTTTTTAGAATTTGTTTACTTATGGCACAACACTTTGTTAATCTAAGAAATAACGAACAAGCATTATCTTGCTTTAAAGAATGCCTGAAATACACTCCAAATGATATTGAAGTACTGACGTCGCTCGGCCGTCTTTACATGCAAACAAATGCCATGGAATTGTGTCGTGATGTGTGCCTTCAAATCCTACAAATTGACAGTAATCATGAAGCAGCATCTGTAATGATGGCTGACTTATCTTTTCGAAAAGTAAGTTTTTATTCAACAATGTGCATATATATATATATATGATAAATTGAAATCTTTTAGATGGATTTTGAAAGTGCGGCTTATCATTTTTCACAACTATTGTTGGCTCAGCCTTGTTATTGGACAGCTTTAGCACGTTTAGTTGAAGTTATGCGAAGGTCTGGTTCATTATCGGATGTAATGCCATTTTTACAACGTGCCGAACAAGGAACGCCTAATCCAAACCAAGTTCCTGGGCTTAACTATTGTAAGGGTTTATATGAATGGTATAGTGGTAATCCAAATACTGCACTGAAATACTTTAATGCCGCTCGAAGAGATTTTGAATGGGGTCCGCAAGCTATATTTAATATGATTGAAATTTGTATCAATCCTGATGGCGATATTCCAAATGGGAATGATCTTGTCGACAATAATGATAACGAAGATTTTAGTGACGCGCGTGCTATAGCATTACGTACAGCAGACAGATTGCTCAAAGAATTGCGACCACAACCAATTGGTTTGGATAATGAGACACTTAACCATAGAATGTTACAAAACTTTTTGAAACTGGCTTCAAAACAAAAGTTTCAAATCGAATCTGCTATCCAAGACTTCACCGAAATAGTGACTCGTGAAGAATTTCAGTCTGCTGTTGGACCAGTTTTAGGAATGGCAACTGGACTCGTTCAGTTAAAGCAAACGCAAAGAGCTAAAAATCATTTAAAACGTTTAGCTAGAGCTAGCTGGAACTTTGAAGAAGGTGAATATTTGGAGCGTAGTTGGCTCTTATTAGCAGATATTTATGTCAACGCTAACAAGTGGGATATCGCTGAAGGTTTGGTTGATAAAGTTTTAGAACATAATAAGTCAAGTGCAAAGGCTTACGAACTGGCTGGACATATAGCAGAAAAATCACAAAATTATAGGAACGCAGCTAAAAATTACAATAATGCGTGGAATTGTTGTGGACGTTCTAAACCTCATATTGGATATAAATTGGCATACACTCATATGAAAACCAAGCGATTTGCAGATGCTATTGAAATTTGTCAACAAGTCCTTAAACTACATCCAGATTACACTATAATTCGAAAGGATATCCTTGAAAAATGCCGGAATAACTTGAGACCTTAAGTAACTTACATAACAAGACCATTATATCTGAAAATTTGACAACATTTATGCCCGTAAATATAACTATAATAACTAAAGTTAAGCTGTTATCGGACACATAAATTGTTTTGGTTATTACAAGTACAAGTTAAGCCAAAAGTGACCGATAAACTAAAGGACAGAACATTTGAGCTTTAACTTTTATCCTAAGGTTTAAGCAAAACGTATCATCTGATTTGTTACATTTGTGTTTAACAAAACCTTTGGGTTTTTGTCTTTCACATAATTATCTACTTACTAATCTATGCTCCTTTACATGTATGATTGACGCTTTTGCTACATATTCATCAATCAAAATTTTATTTTTGTGAATAAATGCTTTTAAAAACAAGAAAAAACATTTTCCCTAATTTTTCTTTTATTTTGAAATAGCGAACTGAAATTTTCATAAATGAAAAAAAAAAAACGGAAAAATGTAAACATTTGCTTTATTCGAAACAAATGTTTACAGCATAGAAAACAACTAAAAGTGCAACTTGCTCAAAAAAAAAAAAATCTAACTTAGCTGTCAAAAAACCTAAGTCTTTGCATGTGTTAGTAGAATTTTCTACAGAACTAATTTATACTAATTTATGTGAAGAGAATATTTTTTTTTGCTGTGCGAATTAAAAAAGTTGAACCAAGGCAGATTTAACAAGGTAACAACAGTTCGGAGAGAATTTTTTACTAAAATTTTGTATACTTGGTGTTTTGGCGTTCAAACAAATTACTGAGAAAGGGTTAACTCCTCAGTAATTTGTTTGAACTGCTCAGTAATTTGTTTGGACTTTGAGTTGTTTTCTATGAATGTTTATTTTAAAATCAAAATTTTACTATACATATAGCTTATGCCGTATGTGTCTATGGGGCGCTTTACTAAAAATATTTAAACTAAAAGAATATAAGAAATTTAAGAACATTTTTTTGTTTATATTGCAGTTACGTTTAAATTGGTCATAATGCCACCACGATAATAAAATTTATAGATTTTTGCTTTGTCCATGCTGTTATAATAATCAAAAATAGATAAAGTTTACTTTATGGCTTACTGTAGTTTATCTTACCTTTAATTATCAGATACCATAAAGGAATATTATGTTAACGGGCCTTAAATAGACCTCTACATGGTATTGCAATTCTATAATAAGTTTACAAATTAAATTACACTGTATTATAAAGTGACAATCTGGATTGTAGTTTTCAAAATTTCAAAAACACCCACAGAATTTTGGGATAGTTCTTTGATTATATAGAAAATATCAAATTAAACAAAATTCCAAAAAAGCATGATCCATACCACCGACGGATAACGCTAGGACAAACATTATGTGAAATGGCATAAGACTAAAATGTATATGATTTTGAGTTATGACGGTCTTAGAGGCAGGTTTTTTAAAGATTAGAGATTAAATTTAACCGTTGAATTTGCTTTAGAGTTATTGATAATAATTTTGGTTTTAAATTAAATTTTCTTAAAAACAAAAAAAAAAAAAAAAAAAAAAAACGTCGTTGTGTGTTTTGTTTGAATCAAAAAATGTGACTCACTTTATTTTCAAAATCTTAGTTTTAAATATTAAAATTGAACAATTAAAAAAAAAGGTAATATTCAATTGATATATTTAGAGTTTATTGTTAATGCTTGGCCACCGAAAATATATTGGAAATGCAAATAAGCATTCTTGGAAAAGAAAAATTAAAATATTTAAAGTTTTTTATGCATGCATGTTTGTACACAGTGTTGTGGACAAATAATTTTTTAATAATTTTGAATAATTTTTCTACTCCTCTTTTAATGGGAAACAAACGAAAATTTATACGTAAATATATTAATGCAGATATTTAAGTATGTACTTTTGTTTAATTTTTAAGTATGAACGTTTGTTTGCTTTTATTGTTGAAAATGTTTAAAAGGTTTCAAAAATATTAAATTTATTCTTTTTTTGTAAACATTTAATTCCGAATTTATTGTATATGTTTGAATGAGAGTATTTAAAGAAAATTATATGGAAAATCTTATGAATAAAAATGTAGTGTTATATGATTATTTTATTAGGGGTTACTGTAACTCCCCCTTCGTTGGAGTGAGGCTCCGACGAAGAAACAATGTAAGTTTTTATTCTAAGTGTTCTAACATAAATTATAATGAAAATAGCAATACAAATTTTAGAAATTCCTATATTACTGCCAGTATTACTTAAAGTTTTTTTTTTAAGTATATTTTTAACAATTTTTATCGTTACGTTAAAGTGTATTTCTTTAATGTCTAGATCAGTAAATGAAGTATTGCTTTCTTTGACTTTTAAAATAAATTTCACTAAAATGAACATTTCTTTTGCATTTATTTTATAGTTTTTATAAGTTCTTAGTTTTGTTTAAACAATGCAATTTTCGAACTTTAATAGATGTCTCAAAATTTTCCAATTTGTATGGGGTTTTATACTTTTTTTTCTTGATAATGCTTAAATATAGGAAAACCAGGGTAAATATCTTTTTCTTCTTGATCTTTTTTTATATTCATATTACATTTAGGTTCTAGATTTTATTCAATATCGGTTAAACAATCAGCGTTTATCTTTTCTATGCTTTTTTATTCTAACGTGTTTGTTTTATATATTTCATTTTTGTAGACAAGAACAGTGTTTTGGTTTAATATTAAAGTTTTATTTTAATTATTAGGAAGTGGTTCAAATGTTACTTCAAAAAATGATTCATTTAGAAATGTTGGCACACTCAATGTTAAAACTACGAAATTTTCTCTACACGTTAAGGATATTTTTGTCTGAAGATAAGATTCTATTCCATCTATGAAATTAAATTCTTCTTTCTTCCGATGAAACTATTTCTAATTTGGAATTGAAAATAACATGTGTAATTTATTTTACATGGTCCACCAATAGGTTTACATCGTTATTTATTTGAAAAACATTTTGAAGAAAAATGGTTTCGTCTTCTAAGTCTAAAATTTTATTTTGTACTTCTGTCTTGAATTTGTTTACTTATTTTTTCACGATTTATTATTTATATTTGATATTTGTAATATTTGATACTTTGTCTGACATAGAAGTGCTTAGATATGAAATTTCGTCTAAATCTTTCATTGTGTCTCTGTTACTTCCCTCAAGTTTTTTTTTAATTTTGTCGAATAATTCTTTTTCGTCGTCATTGTCCATGTCACGTATTTTAGTCCTTTACCTATTGCGTTTACTAGTCCTCATTTCTGTCTGAATTTGGGAGTCAAGTTTTTGATTTTTATTTTACATATGTCCATATTTCTATTCACGCTGTCCAATAGTGGGCTAATGTTCGTTAATACTGAAATTTACGTGGTCTACCATCTGCGTAGTCAAACGATTATTTTCAGATAATAAATTAACTTCTACTTCTCCGTCTTCTGTGTTTAAAATGCCTTCTCTTAAAATTTTCCCATCATTTTCTCAGTCATATGGAGTAGTATCCTGTAACAAAGTTAAAAGTAACAGCTATTTAAACTTTGTTACATACCTATAATACTTATATTTATTATTATATTCTTTTATATATCTGCACCCCATTAACATTTCACTCCTTTGCTCGTCTGTAACTACATTTGTTTACACCAATACATTAACGTATTTACTTTAGCTACCAACCTCATATGTTAGAGGGAATTAATAATTCTCATTTAGTTTGTTTCATTTTTCACATAAGTATTCTAAGGTTGGTTGAAGTAGTTGCGATTCGAGCGCTCTAGAATTTGCCACAAACTAAGACAGCTGATCTTACGATATAATCTGCCTTGTTCCCAAGACATCTGATATTGTGAAATCAGTCACTGTTTCTCTGATACTCGGAGCAATTCCGAGGGCGTCAGGGCGATACCTTGCACAGCGACTTCGGTTGACTGTTTCGGTCACAGCGGCTTCGGCTGACTGTTTTGGCACAGCGACTGCAGTTGTCGGGTTCGGCACAGCAACTTCGGATAACTGTTTCGGCACGGCAACCTCGGTTGACTGTTTTGGCACAGCGGCTTCGGCTGACTGTTTTGGCACAGCGTCTTCGGCTGACTGTTTTGGCACAGCGGCTTCGGCTGACTGTTTTGGCACAGCGGCTTCGGCTGACTGTTTTGGCACAGCGGCTTCGGCTGACTGTTTTGGCACAGCGGCTTCGGCTGACTGTTTTGGCACAGCGGCTTCGGCTGACTGTTTTGGCACAGCGGCTTCGGCTGACTGTTTAGGCACAGCGGCTTCGGCTGACTGTTTTGGCACAGCGGCTTCGGCTGACTGTTTTGGCACAGCGGCTTCGGCTGACTGTTTTGGCACAGCGGCTTCGGCTGACTGTTTCTCTTAGATTAAGTCTGAATTTGTAACCTAGATTTAAGGAATTGTATTATTTAAATTAGTATTCGTAAGATAGCTTTAAGTATCATAAACGAACCGGCGTGCTGCATAATACTCGAGGGAGCCGAATCTTCGATCCAGCATCTACCAGTTATAGAGCCGATTTACCTGCGAAGTACCCGACAAAATCCCTGCGTATCATCGTACTGCCGAATCTTCGATCCAGCATCTACCAGTAATAGAGCCCGATTTACCTGCGAAGTACCCGACTAAATCCCTGCGTATCATCGTACTGCCGAATCTTCGATCCAGCATCTACTAGTAATAGAGCCCGATTCACCTGCGAAGTACCCGGAGTGCTGCATAATACTCGAGGGAGCCGAATCTCCGATCCAGCATCTACCAGTAATAAACCCGATTCACCTGAGAAGTACCCGACTGAATTCCTGCGTATCATCGTGCTGCTAGTAATTTATCTAACACAAAATATTTATAAATACTACCGATAACCGAAACATTGAATTATTAAATAAAGATATACTGTATATTCGAACCCCGGAAAGGGTAAACAAATTGTGTTCTCACTTAAGGTTCGTGGATCCCGTAAGTCGACCCTGGACACTACTGAACTACCTCAGCCGACGACAAAACCACGTTACAAATGGCGCCCGAGCAGGGACCCGATTCTAAATCGCAACGCGAGAAAAATGAAACCGTCGCCAACGAAGAAGGATCGGCCCAAAATTACGAAAGCAGCAAACACGATCATCCGACAACAAGTCAAAATCTAAATAAGGATTCAGTCGGATGGATATACCTATTACGCAAGGAGCAACTGATCGAACAGTGTAATAACGCAGGAATACCAACCGCTGGCTTCACAGTCGAGCACCTTCGCAGACAACTAGCAGAGAATCTTCGTGCAAAACGATTAAGGGCTTCGGCTGAAAACCTATTGCTGGAATTAGAGAAGGAGTTAAAGACAGCGGAGAAGAGTATAATATCCGAAGGAGAAATATCATTACCTGTACCCCGATTAGTTACGGAACAAAAATTTTCGGATTTTGACATCATGAACATCGTACAACGGTGGGACCTTAAGTTTTCGGGAGAGACTGACTTAATGGAATTTTTAGAACGCCTAGAAGAGCTAGCCGATTGCCACCGAATAGGCCTCGATCGTCTCCTCCCATGTATGATAAGTATGCTTAGCGGAAATGCACTCAAATGGTTTAGGGTAAAAAGGGAATCCATCAACACCTGGCAGTCTTTTCGACAGGAGATTGAACGATTCTTCCTTCCGACCCGTTACCTTGCCCATTTGGAGCAAAGCTTTTATAACCGTAAACAGAACAACAGAGAACGAGCGAAGGATTATATTCTATCCATGCTTACCCTGTGCAGACGGCACCCTACTCTGCGAAAAATTAATCATCTAGATCGTATTTACGATGGTCTCCGTACGGAATACCGGTACTATGCTCGCCGTAATGACTTCACTGATTTAGATGAACTTATAGCTATGACCGATGAATACGAAGCGTTGAAACAGGAAGAACGCTCGCAAACCTCGCACATGATGTCAGATTCGGTTTACAACAGGGCCACAAGTTGTTGGAGGTGTAAAGGTGCAGGCCATAAGAGGACAACATGTACTCTCCCTGGGAGAATATTTTGCTCACACTGCGGACGCGATGGAGTTCTCTCAAGAACATGTCAGTGTCGCAGACAACTACAATCTACTAGAACATCCAACTTGACATCCCCTGACTTCCGATACTACGTGTCAGTAGTAATGCATAATAAGCGAATATTAGCTTTAGTCGACACGGGTTCATCTCGTACGTACATCGGGAGTTCCCTTCGTCAATATTTACTGGACTTCGAAATCAAACCTGTTAGCACTCGGGGTATGGTGCAGATGGCTGATCAGTCTATGGCAGCGTGTCTGGAAGCGTTTTCGATCACTATCGAGTATCACGAAACAAAGGTGATATTAGAAGCCTCCGTGATTACCACATTAGCCGAACCAATGATTTTGGGGATGGATTTTTTGAGCGCGGTAAATATAGAAATACGCTTGAATGGCCGAATATTACCACAACCCGCCGTCATAAAAGCAGATACACACCCTCCGCTTCATACGATAACCAGCCGGGGTTTCCTATCTGAAGATGAGAAAGATGAGTTGAACAACCCCCTGCGAGAACACGAGGGAAAATTCAAATTGATAAAAGGGCTAGGTACAGTCGTCAATCGTGAAATAATTCTTCGCCATCAAACCCCGATCAAGCAAAAATATATGCCAACAAACCCGACCATGATGCAAATAATTAACGAAGAGATTGATAAACTCTTAGATGATGACCATATAGAAACCCCACGTAGTGCATACAGTGCCCCGATAGAGCTATCCCGAAGGAAACATAGTGGATGGATAACGTGTATCGACTATCGGCAATTAAATACCGCCAGTGAACCCGACGCGTACCACCTTCCACAGATTAATGCGATCAGGGATCAGCTTCGCGAGGCAAAATTAATCACTTCTCTGGACTTAAAACATGGGTATTGGCAACCACCTCTCAAGGAACCTCCCAAGCCTTATTCAGCGCTCACTGTTCCAGATAGGGGTTTATTCCAATGGAGAGTTACGCCCTTCGTGTTACATTCTGCACCAGCTACTTTTCAACGCAAGCTCGACAATAATATTGGATTGGACTCGCCCAACAGTAGAATAACTTATTTCATTCGTTCCCCAAAGAGGGGGGGAAATGTAACAAAGTTAAAAGTAACAGCTATTTAAACTTTGTTACATACCTATAATACTTATATTTATTATTATATTCTTTTATATATCTGCACCCCATTAACATTTCACTCCTTTGCTCGTCTGTAACTACATTTGTTTACACCAATACATTAACGTATTTACTTTAGCTACCAACCTCATATGTTAGAGGGAATTAATAATTCTCATTTAGTTTGTTTCATTTTTCACATAAGTATTCTAAGGTTGGTTGAAGTAGTTGCGATTCGAGCGCTCTAGAATTTGCCACAAACTAAGACAGCTGATCTTACGATATAATCTGCCTTGTTCCCAAGACATCTGATATTGTGAAATCAGTCACTGTTTCTCTGATACTCGGAGCAATTCCGAGGGCGTCTCATTTAGTTTGTTTCATTTTTCACATAAGTATTCTAAGGTTGGTTGAAGTAGTTGCGATTCGAGCGCTCTAGAATTTGCCACAAACTAAGACAGCTGATCTTACGATATAATCTGCCTTGTTCCCAAGACATCTGATATTGTGAAATCAGTCACTGTTTCTCTGATACTCGGAGCAATTCCGAGGGCGTCAGGGCGATACCTTGCACAGCGACTTCGGTTGACTGTTTCGGTCACAGCGGCTTCGGCTGACTGTTTTGGCACAGCGACTGCAGTTGTCGGGTTCGGCACAGCAACTTCGGTTAACTGTTTCGGCACGGCAACCTCGGTTGACTGTTTTGGCACAGCGGCTTCGGCTGACTGTTTTGGCACAGCGTCTTCGGCTGACTGTTTTGGCACAGCGGCTTCGGCTGACTGTTTTGGCACAGCGGCTTCGGCTGACTGTTTTGGCACAGCGGCTTCGGCTGACTGTTTTGGCACAGCGGCTTCGGCTGACTGTTTTGGCACAGCGGCTTCGGCTGACTGTTTTGGCACAGCGGCTTCGGCTGACTGTTTTGGCACAGCGGCTTCGGCTGACTGTTTTGGCACAGCGGCTTCGGCTGACTGTTTTGGCACAGCAGCTTCGGCTGACTGTTTTGGCACAGCGGCTTCGGCTGACTGTTTAGGCACAGCGGCTTCGGCTGACTGTTTTGGCACAGCGGCTTCGGCTGACTGTTTTGGCACAGCGGCTTCGGCTGACTGTTTTGGCACAGCGGCTTCGGCTGACTGTTTTGGCACAGCGGCTTCGGCTGACTGTTTCTCTTAGATTAAGTCTGAATTTGTAACCTAGATTTAAGGAATTGTATTATTTAAATTAGTATTCGTAAGATAGCTTTAAGTATCATAAACGAACCGGCGTGCTGCATAATACTCGAGGGAGCCGAATCTTCGATCCAGCATCTACCAGTTATAGAGCCGATTTACCTGCGAAGTACCCGACTAAATCCATGCGTATCATCGTACTGCCGAATCTTCGATCCAGCATCTACCAGTAATAGAGCCCGATTTACCTGCGAAGTACCCGACTAAATCCCTGCGTATCATCGTACTGCCGAATCTTCGATCCAGCATCTACTAGTAATAGAGCCCGATTCACCTGCGAAGTACCCGGAGTGCTGCATAATACTCGAGGGAGCCGAATCTCCGATCCAGCATCTACCAGTAATAAACCCGATTCACCTGAGAAGTACCCGACTGAATTCCTGCGTATCATCGTGCTGCTAGTAATTTATCTAACACAAAATATTTATAAATACTACCGATAACCGAAACATTGAATTATTAAATAAAGATATACTGTATATTCGAACCCCGGAAAGGGTAAACAAATTGTGTTCTCACTTAAGGTTCGTGGATCCCGTAAGTCGACCCTGGACACTACTGAACTACCTCAGCCGACGACAAAACCACGTTACAATCCTTTTTATTTATTGTTTTATTTTCAAAAAGCATTGTACACTCAAAAAATGTGCACATTAACTGTTTGCAGTTTATTAAGAAAGCTTTCTGTTAAGTTAAAAATATATTTAAATCAAGTTACTTCATAAAGAAAATTATTTTTCAACTTTTTATATAAATTATTCATAAAACAAATTACCATAAAAAAATATTTTTAGTTAGAGTTAATATTTTCAGTAATTATTTCTTTTGAAAAATAAAACTAAAATTTTTAAAAATAAATGATAATTTAAGTTAATTTAAATGAAAATATTGTGGTATTTTATTCAATCATATTTCATATATTGTTTTTAAAAAAGACATTTTTTTTCCAAAAGAAAAAAATAAAAAGATAAAAAAGAATTAAATAAAATAATCAACAAATGAAGGAAGCAAAATATAATTTAATATGTTGTTTTGCGGTTTTGCGGCGACTATTGTTTAGTGAAGTTCCTTACGTCTAGTCTATACCAGACAAATTTATACTATCAAAACAAACGTGTTAGAATGTGACAGAAAATGTTTATCTTTGAGAAATGGTAAGATTTTAGTATACATTTATTACCTTAAACATTTGCTGACAATTATTTCCATATTTCCATAGATTTTGAAACTTGTTTTCCAAAATAAATGTCAAAGCCGTTAGCACTGGTCAAGAATAGCCCAGGAATAGTGAGACATTTTCTCGAACATAAGTTCTTCTTAATATAAGTGTTGTTATTTAGATATAAATATGTATATTTTATTCCTCTAATTATTTCATAATGTCATTATTTATTAGTTTTTTTTTTTACAAATTAATTTGCAATAAAAGAAAAAAAAAAAAACAAATATGTATGGAAATAATGTGTTTTAAATTTTTATTTTCAATAAATTATAAAACAGTAATTCCAAATGATTTGGTAGGTATATTTTAAGAGTTAAAATAACTGACACAATATTAGTTTTTAATGTTTTGTATGTCGAAATTTTGTAGGCTAAATAAAAATATAAAATTATTTTTAGCGAATTTGTTAGTTAAAAAATCAACAGTAAAAAAGAATTGAAAAAAAACTTTTGTTTCAAATGAAATGTAAGCGGTCCGTTTCTTAAATTAAATTTTATTTATTTTTAAGGATTTTTTTGTCGAATTTACTTACATAATTTTGTAAGTGTAATGCTTTATTACTGATGGTTATTTCCTCATTCTTATAATCTATGCAAGCATCTAATGGTCTTAATATGTCATTACCTATCAGACCGTCGTAAAAATGAAATTTTATTACGTAAAATTTAAGTGTTTCGTCTAACCCGTTAATATTAAATTCCTCAAAAATAGGTACTATAGCTTTTTACTTTACGTAAATTTGGTGTTGAAGTGTTTTAATAAGAATTGGATTTGTTGAACAAATTCTTTTTGGATTACAAATTCCTGGGTACAGAATGGAATTTGTTGCCCCTGTGCCTATTATTAATTTATTAAGTCCTAATTTAGTTTTTATTGTTATAAATAGTAATTTTCGTCCAAGGCTACTTTTTCTGCTACTTCGACTTTGCCAATGTCCATTGGCTCGGATTGGTTCCTAAAGTTCGGCCTGTTCAAATTAAAAGGTATATTTTGGGAAATTGATTTTGTTGGTTTATTTGTGGATATGTGCGTGGTTGTTGAAAATTCCGGTCTTAATTTGGGAATGGTTGAAAAACACCCTTGAGAATTCTGTGGTAGAAAAATCCTTCCGTGATTTTGGTATGAGAGATTTCTTCCTTAGTTTTGAGAAGGTTGCGAAAAAATGTATTGGTCCTTGATAGTTCTGCTTGGAATTATATTTTCTTTGATTTTGTTTATTATTTTCATGTCTGTTGTAATTCTGTAATAATAGCTTAATGTCTGTCCAGGAAATTGCTTGGAAATTTATTTCTATTACATCTCTCACCTTGCATTTCAATTTGCTTTTAATAAGGTCAGAGAATAGTGACAATTCGTCATAACCTTGCAAGTCGGGGTTTATCCTCCCTATTAAGTTTATAAAAGTCTGTAACTCTATCGTCTCCATTGAATTAAGAGAGGTTTCCCAAATATTTAAGGGAGTCGAAATTTATTTGTGCCATAGATAGAATTAATTACAAGGAAAAATAAATTTTATTGTTATTTTTTTAACCAATTTTTTAACATTCTGTTACCAATTAAAAACAATTTGGTTTTGTTTTCTATTAACACAATTTAACACTTTAAATTGTCCTTGATGATGAGAATGTGATGTGCTGTGGAATTTGTCGTGGATGGTTTTAATCCTTTTGTCTTAAATATTCTTCTCTTAAAATTTGTAGTTTTTAAAATAATACAGCTTCAATATCGGTTTTGTTGGAAAAATGTTCTTTATTGGATGTCGTGTTGCTACGATCTTTCGCAGTCAACACAAAACACAAAGTAAAGAAAAAACACTTTCACAAAGTTCAAAAATTAATAAAAAGTATCGCGTTAATATGATCTTTCTTTGTAAAAAATAAGTTTACAAAGGTTTTTGTTCACTCCTTTTTCTTTTTCACTAAGAATTCAAATTCAGTCATTACCGCGTTAATACATAAAACTTCGTATTTTATATTTTGTAGGACTTGCGATAACCTACTGACTGCACCAATTTTCGTTTTAAACTAAATTTTCTTTAAAAGAAAAAAATGTAGTTGTGTATTTTGTTTATATCAAAAAATGTAACTCATTTTATTTAAAAAATCTTAGTTTTAAATTATTAAAATTGAACAGTTTACAAAAAAAAAAAAAAAAAAAAAAAAAAAATGCTTATTTGTAATTTTTATGAACTACTATGAAATCAATTTAGAGTTTATTGTTAATGCTTGTTCACCGAAAATATATTGGAAATGCAAGCAATCATTTTTGGAAAAGAACAATTAAAATATTTTTTTTTTTTAATGGGAAACAAACGAAAATTTGTACGTTTAATTGTTTACTTTTTAAGTATGTACATTTGTTTGCTTTTATTGTGGACAATGTTCAAGAGGTTTAAAAAATATTAAATTTATTTATTTTTGTAAACATTTAATTCCGGTTTTATTGCATATTTTTGAATGTAAGTATTTAAAGAAAATTATAAAGAAAATCTTATGGATAAAAATGTAGTGTTATATGAATATTTTATTTATATAAGATACAATTGAGAGTTTTTCGTTTTTCGATGTTTGAAAAACTGTCAACAGTTGAAAAGGCAAAAGTCATTATATTATATATTTTGTACTTTGAATTAGTTTTTAGTCTTCCTATAACTCTCACTGATATAAGTAAAGTCGAAAATAAACTACCCAGAATTGTTCAACTAATTGAATTTTTTATTATTTTTATTTAATGGAAATTTCTTACTTAACCACCCCGAACACAACATCTTTCGAACCGGATTGCAAGAATTTTTATTTAAAATGTACATTTTACCCGAAAATAAAACTTTTGGCTTAAATTAATCTTTATTAGCAGTACCGTTGTTTTTTTTATCAGCATAATATAATTTTCCATCGATTTTATAAACCAAATACACAAGTTTCTCTAATTGCAAAAATATATTTCATTTACGATATTACACGTTTCGATCTCATTGTGTAAAGCTTTTTAATTAGTGTTAACTTGTTAATCCGTTAATTTTTATCTGTTCATAACAGTGTATTTAGTAGAATTTTTGCTCACACAACCTATTTTAGTTATGTTAATCATTAAGTGCATAGATTCTGTGGAACTCTGTTAAAATATAAATAGTTTAAGATTAAGAGAACTTTATAAGAAAACGCTTCAATGTCGTGATAACATCGAGTTCTAGCTTTTTATATTGTCACATGCACTGCAATATATTTGAATAGAACTTGTTATCTAGAATCATAATTTTGTGTACGTGTTTTCAATTCTTAACCAATTGCCAGTAACATCGACTTATTTATTTGAAAAGTTCCCCGTATAAAGGTTTTCGTAAATTTAATTCGAATTACTCCTCTATTTTGAATCTGTTTTACTTGTTAACATGTCAGACCTAGACCGTTTCATTCGTGCATCAGAGGTTGACATAGAGACCATTAAAAATAAGTTTTATGTACACAGAAAAAGTTGTGGCTAAAATATTTTTTAATAAATCATTATTTGGTTGTAAATAAAATTCTATAAAAATAATTATTAGATTTTAACATTATATTTTATTGATTGAAAACGAATTTGAACCAAATACTCAAAACAAAAAGAATTTTACGTATTCTAACAATTTCAGTCAGATTAAAAATAAAATTATAAAAATGAGGAAATCAAAAAATATGAATTCCAACATATGAAGACATTTGGTGGTAAGTTTCCTTACAGATTTTCCTAATAATGATTAAAATTTATATATCTTTCAGATGATTCGAAAACAAGTGATGATAAATATATTTTACCTCATAAAATAATTATACGTAAGTAATATTGTTTTGTTATCCCCTATCGATATTATCTTGTGAGTAAATTTAAAAATGTCCGTCTTTATAGATAGCTACACGAACAGTTTTTCATTCTATGTTCTCTTCTAACGAAACGATTGTGTTCGATACAGATCTTCCGTGATTGTTTCATTTGGATTTTCCTAGTTGACCAGACTTCATAAACGATTTTTGCGCTTTGAATTATCATAATAGATTAACTTTTCAGTGCTTTTGTATGTCTGGAAACTCTTGTTAGATTTGGAGAGACTTTTGCCAATCTCCAATTCTTCATTTTCAAACATATTTGGCTGACCGGAACGCTCCATATCAAACCTATAGAAATCAACACTTTTAGGTACCAAAACTACATCTAAGACAAGTAAGTTATTCTCATTTGGAACTAATGTTAAATTTTAACAACGATGGATTACTTTTTTAGATCGATTTGGTAATTTATATAAAGTGAAAGAAGCGTTGAAGAATCAGCATTTTCTTATTGTTTTTGTTTTTATCATTTATATGTATGTATATTAAAATACATCATTTTTACTAACTGTAATAAAATACCAACATTGCACTTCATATACACGTATTCTTTCATGAATACGTGTATGTGCAAACATTAATAGATTATTTTTCGGAATTTTATTGTAAAATATACAATATTAAAAAAAAAAAACATAAATTTTTATTAAAAGTTTTATTGATTCAAAAATAAATGTTGATTGAAAATCTACTAAAAGATAAATATTATTTTTATTGTTTTACTTAAAAAAATCTATTAAATCTTATGAAAATTTTCAAATATTAAAACTTATAAATAGTGAAAATATTTTAATTAGGAAAAAATTCCTTTTTCAATAAAACATTTACGAATTTAATTATTTGATTCTTCAGTGATCAGGTCCGATTTCAGTAAAAAATATAATTGATTTTATAATTTTAGTATTAAAATGTGAAATTTTATTTTTTCTGTGTAGCCTATAATGCACAGTTAAAAGTTTATCGAAGTCTAGGTAATTGTTAGTTGTGCTCTATTTCATCAGTACCTATTCACTTACCTCCCTGTGATACTGATGACTTTCACGGCGATCTATTTATGTAATTCAGGTATATATTTCTCAAGTTGCGAAACTATGTCATCTTCTAAAAAAGACAAAAAGGATTTTTTACAAATGCAGGGTTTGACATGGCCTGGCAGAACTTCATTGACAGATATGAGAATAAGAGAGTACTCATTAATGCTCAGTTAAAGACACTTTTCAATTTACAACCTATATCAAAAGAAAATGGTACATGTATAAAAAGTCTTCAGCGCACAATTAATAATTGTGTAGCAAATTTTTCCCTCCTGAAAATTGATACAAAGAATTGGGATGTGATTTTTATTTACAACCAGATGTTACACCCAATCTTTGGGAACAATCGCTGGGAAAGCATTCTGAATTTCCTGCCTGGAAAGAAATGGACTCTTTTCTCACATCTCAGTTTCACATTTTAGAGCCTGTAACGGATATTAGAGCCCCTTCGAATAATAATTCTTTTTTATAAAAAGAACACGCATAAAAAGAATGATAATTACTGAGAAGGGAATGCTAAATTGAGCTCTTACCATACGAATGTAAACTCTTCAAAATCGAGAAAATGTTCCCTCTGTCCAGATGAACATCCTTTTAGATTATGTCCTATATTTTTACGTATGTCTTTAGAAGAAAGGTTTTCTATTATTCGCAGTCAGAAGCGTTGAACAAATTGTTTAGCAACCTCCCATGAATACAAGAATCGCGATCATTTTCTTGTTGCAAAAAAAAACCGGTATTCGGTTGGATAATTACCGGTAAAGCTTTTAGTACTGATACTCCTCCCTCAGCATTGTCCTTTTTTATAATGAAATTAACCTTAGCCATCGTATATCCAAATTCTAGGAGCTCGAAGCTAGTCGTATGTCCAAAGATGATAAATATTGCGAAGAATACTATCAGGCTACAACTTACCGCCATGAATCGGGCAGTTATGTAGAGATTTTCAAGTGAATAAAACATTAGCACTTTCACGCAATATCGCTGAATATTTGAATATTTAACTCCAGGTCATATGACATGTATTAGCGTGGGACTTTCAGATCACGAAAAATATTCTTATTATTTACCCCACAATGCGGTACTGAAGCCTAACAGTTCCACGACTAAACTGCGCGTCGTTTTCAATGCATCCAACCCTACAACGAATGGTGTTGGGTACTTTACGCAGGACCATTTTGCAATCTGATCTGACAATTCTAATTCTTAAATGGAGGTTTTTTAGATATGTTTTTAGTGCTGACATAGAAAAAAATGTACAGACTAATTCTAGTCAATAGTAATTACACCACTTATCAACGTACTTGGCAATAAGAACTCTAATAGAACTTGCCAAAAAATGTGAAAATCAAAATCCCGTCATTTCTGATATTCTTATAACCTTTATGTATATCGATGATATACATTACGGCTCTCATAGTCTCACGGAGGCTATTGAATCCCGAAACTGCCTTATTAAGGTTCTCCACACAGCAGATTTTCAACTTCGAAAATGGACTGCCAACCACCAAACCCTCCTTTCGGAACTATAACCCGAGCATTTATTATATGCGAACTTTCTTAAACTGTCTGAGGCAAGTAGTACAAAAACTCTTGATTTAAGATGGAATTCTGAAACCGATTGTTTCTATTTCAACCCCCAAAAGTACCCTAATCGAAATAACATTACTAAAAATAGTAGCTAAAATAATTATGCAGCTCATTTGGAAAGATCAAACTGACTGGGATGAGGAAATAAAACCTCATATAGTAACCCAGTGGCATGCTTTTTTGCATGATTGTTGCTAAATTTCAAATATTAAAATTACGCGCTTCGTAAACTACGACCCAAGTTACGCAATAGAACTACACGATTTCTGTAGTGCATCGGAGAAAGCCTATGGGACTGCTTTATACCTTCGAGCACAAAGTCCATACGGTCAAATATTTTTCCGTCTTCTAATAGCCAAAACTAAAGCTCCCCTTAAATTTATAATTTTCCCTCGAAAGGAATTATGCGCTGCCGAATTACTAGCAAAAATGCTGAATTCTGTCCGGACTCAGTTAAAAATGGAAAATCACTTTTGTTTTTTGTGGATGGACTCCACAATAGTACTAGCTTGGCTACAGAAAACCCCTACTCATGGACCACCTTTGTAGCAAATAGTGTAACATTAATTCTTGAAAAAGTCGGTAGCAGCACTTGGCATCAGGTCGATTCTAAAAATAAACCCGCTGATCTAGTATCCCGTGGTATCACGGCTAGAGAGTTGACAGACATTGTGGTGGCATGGACCTAACTGGTTAAATCTCAACCTCATTGATAGACCTTCTGGTTCTATTACAAATGATATTTTGATCGGTTTGCCAAACTATGTCACTCAGAAATATAATTTGTAAGATCGAGTCTGATAATTCTATGTCAAAATCTATATTACCCAAGTATAATTAGCTCTCTCAAGACTTTCCATTATCCCCAAAAAGTAAACTTCTTACACTTAATCCATTCTTGGATCCTAAAAGCATAATGAGAGTCAATGGCAATTAGCTCTCACATCTACTATATCCTATAATAAGCGTTACCCTAAAATTCTCCCATATAAGGTAAGATTTACTCGCCTCTACATACAATTTCTATATCAATGCTCAATTCATAAGTCAAATTCCCTATTAGTTCGATTAATGAGAATTAAATTTTTGGTTCCCAAATTAAAAAAGCTTACAAAATCCATAGTATACAACTGCAAGAGTTGTGAGTTGTAACGACGTGTTCAAAGTCAAGAGATTATGGCAGCCCTTCCCGAGGAAAAAGTAACGTTTTCGAGGCCCTTCATTAATACAGGAGTTGATTTCACTGGCCCTTTCGACATAAAGTGTTATGTCGGTCGCGGTTGTAAGAAAACTAAAGGTTACGTTTTAGTTTTCGTATGCTTTGCAACCAAAGCCATTCATTTAGAAGTTTCTTACGATATCTCAACTGGTGCATTCTCCTCACGTCGTGGATCTATAAGGGCAATATACTCAGATAACGGAATCGCCAACATACTTTCCAAAGATGGAATAAATTTTTTATCCGATTTAAGACATGGTATCATCTCCGGAAATGAATCCCAACCTGTTGAATGGCATTTTATTCCTCCTTCAGCCCCTCATATGGGAGGGTTATGGGAAGCTGGGGTAAAAAGTTTCAAGTCTCACCTTCGGAAGATTGTTAATGCCCAAAGGTGGACCTGTGAAGAGTTTTCGACCATGTTGACTCGAATTGAGGGTTGTTTAAACTGGAGACCTCTTACTCCAATGAGTGATGATCTTCGGACCTTTGTGTTCTTACTCCAGGTCATTTCCTCCTTTGCTATCACTCCCAGAGCCAGATTTCTGTAATCAATCTGTCAACCTTCAAAATCGTTGGAAAAAATTGAAAATAATTCATCATCTATTTGCCCTTCGCTGGAAGGAAGAATATTTAAAAGAACTACATAAACGTGTTAAATGGAAATACCCACATCACGAGTAGCAGAAGTTCGCACTTCTAATGGATTAATCTGTTACACGTATGACAATAATTTGCCATTATGATTCAAGTTCCATTAGATTTTTTCTTCCGGCTATCCTTAGTTTGGCGCGGTTTTCAGAACCTAACATCACTATTAGCATAACAAATAGAAAAATTTCATCATGCCTTTAACAAAATATGTCAGTATAATATAATATTACTATTAGAACCCTAGTTGGATATATATGGTCAGATATTTGATCCGAATCACATTTTTCCCACCCATAGATTTAAGGCTACTCCTATGACAATTTCGTGCTCGATAATGCAATAAATTGCTCCTTTTAATTAAATCATTCACTAAGCAACCACATGATATATATATATATTTTTTTTAACATTCCTCTTTTATATTTAGTTTAGAAATTCATTATTTAAAAGTATTTAACAAATTCAAAACATTCCTTTATAATTGTAACAAAAAGATATATGAACTAACGCTAATAAATGATATATTTTATTTTTATAATAAATGGTAAGGAAAATAATATTTAATATTATTAATAATACATAGCTAATAATATATTTAACAATTTGAAATTTTGTATACATTTTTGTAGAAAATATTATGTATATAAGAAGTTAAGAAATTATTATGTAGTCACTGAACTCTAGTTGACGAAAGAAAAGTTGATAAAAAATAATAATAAAAAAGTTAATTACAACAAATCCACAGGATGATCATTAAAGACCTTTGATGATTGCAGTGATTGTTAAAGTTGTGGCTGATATGTATATGCCACAACTTTTTGTAACATTTAATTTCACTAATTTAAAATTTTGTTAATAAATGCACATTTAAATTACTAAGTTTAGTTACTATTTTTCTTTCATGCGAAATTATAAATCTATACATATTTTCTTATTTTATTATGATAATTGTGTTATTTTCACTAAAGTAGTTTTCTTTTCTTGTTAATATTCAATAAAATTCACCTATTTTATTCTTTAATTTAAAATTTATGTTTAATTGTATATAAAATTAGGGAATTACGATTAGAAGCGCGGACCGACGAATACTAATTAAAATGATTTATTACTTCAATACTAATTGAAGTATAGATTGGAAGGAAAGAGATCAATGATAAGTAATAATAAATAATAATAAATTTAGAAGTAATTAGAAAATAATGAATAAAGAATAAATATGGAATGGAAAAAATATTTCCATATTTTCATATGAATGAAAAAAATATGAGTAAATTAATAGTGATTTAAAATTTTAATTTTTAAGGGTTAAATATTTAGTGCATGAAAATAAGTTTCTAGGTTATAATTTTTTTAGTTAAAACAAAAAATAGGTTTTGTTAAAAAAAAAATTAATAAAATTTAAAAGGTATTAACGTATAATAGATCCAAAAAAAATCAGTTATTTTGAAAATATTTCTAATAGAAAAATAATTGTGTATTGTAATTGGGTTTGGTACAAAACAGATGCCAAATTCCTAGTGAATTCTTGAATTTACTGTCAATAGAAAATTACCAATTATTTTTCTTTTCACACATGATATTAATTTAACTTAACTCGACCCTGTATCTGAAGAAACCATTTATAAATGTCTTTATAATAAAATATTTGATAAGATTCACAGATTCTTACCTCAGAGTATATATGTAATAATAATTCGAAAGGAAATTTATATTATTCGTAATATTTATGGGAATGTGATACAAATGATGAAAATTATTGATTGGTAAGATATTCAAAAATTTGTGAAATTTTGTTAGAGCCACAGAATATAAACTTTACAAATCACGAATCTTTTTCAAATAGCTTGGAAGTGGAATCGATTAAAAACACATGAATATTTGTATAAAATAATTCGAATAACGCGTAGTCAATTACCGGTTTAATTGAAACGATTGTAATAGAATTATTTTTTCCGAATAACCATACTCAAATAAAAGGTATAATTACAATGATTGTAATAGAATTTCTACTGATTACTTATTATTTAAATGTATGTAAAGTAAAAAAATCGTTACAAATCGTTAGGCCTGTCGTCAAATTAGTGTTATTACCTAGTCCTGAACAACCCTAATCTTTTCATTTTATTTTACAGCAATTATGTCTCCACCACCACGTCGTCAACAAAGAACCCGTCCTCCACATCTTCAGCAGACCGTCGTTTAGTGCCAAGTCGTCTAAATTGGGATTGTCGGATTTGTAAAAAAAGTCATACTTGAAGTAAGTATGATTTAAGCGAATGCCAGTGCAGCAGCAAAAAAGAGTGGTACGCAAATATAAATATTGCTATAAATGTCTAGCGTACTCTCATCTAATAAATCAGTGTCGGAGTCGTGATCACTGTAAAATTTGTATAAATAAACATCACACGCTGCTGCACTACCAGAAAACAAAGGGTTCTCCAAATAGTATTCTTTTTTACTATTTTTAATACATAACCCGTTTTCCTTCAGAATGTTGCAATCCTGCAAGGGGGCGGGATGTTTATGCCGCAAGCGTGCTAAATATTTGCCCGTTTACATGGGTTACAATCGAACATCGAAAAACTCTCAACAGTTGAAAAGGCAAAATTTCGTAGTCATTATATATTTTATACTTTGAACTAGTTTTTAGTCTCCCTATAACTCTCGCTGATGTAAGTAAAGTCGAAAATAAACTACCCAGAATTCTTCAACTAATTGAATTTTTTACTGCTTTTATTTAATGGAAATTTCTTGCTCAACCACCCCGAACACAATAGTTACTATAATTGATCATCTCGTTTTATTGCTAGTTTAGGCTACGGCCACAAATTTGGGGAATTTTTGTTGGAGAAAAGAATGAAAGTTTTGGTTTGGATATTGGGGAATTTGTAGAGGATATTAAAACATTTAGATTATTTTTGCGGGGAAATTTTGTTATAATTGCATCTTTTGTTTAGTTAATAAAATTGGAATTTAGGACAAAATTATATAATTTAAAATTTAACTTAATTTAAAGAACTTGTTCAAGCAGTATTTAATATGCTAACTATCCTTAGAAGCAGCACATATGTTTAATGCGTATTTCGGTTAACTTCGAGTTAGCATGTAGTATGAACTTCAGCAGGAATCTTAACTTACTAATATCCACTGTATATGATTGAGTACAGTTGAATTGTCGGCTTTTTTTTTGCTTTTTTATTTAAGTACGTGTCAAAGTGCGATTTAAAAGTAATAAACAATTAGGAGGGATATATTACCGACAATATCAGAAAGTTGATTGTGAATTTTCACTCTTTGAGAGAAAAAAAATCAAATCATGTCATTTTCAATTTTGGTAATGTGGTGCTTTATTTCTAAAATATATGTTTCCTTACTTATTTTTGTAAAACAAATCGTTCTGCTTAAACAAAGAGAGCCTTATATATTTTTTTAGATTTTTATACATCAAATATAAATAATAATAAAACAAATGTTTTGCACAAATATCTGCTGGATATTACCTTGGCTGTTAATTTATTAATATTAGTAAAATCTATTGCCAAGAATTTAATTCCAAAGTCATGTATAGAACTAATTTCATTGATTTACAAGATGGAAAGTCTGAAGTTTAATACATAATGTATTTTTATCAATACATATGTAGTTATGTAAAAATATTCATCCAAAAATGATCTCTATAAGAAGAAAATACTTGTTGAAAACAAAAAAGTAATTTTTTTTAAATGATAAATGATATCTTACTTATTGGTAGAGATTTTTTGGGGAAATAATGGTGGATAATATTAAATTTTAGACTAAATAATCTAATTGTTAATTGGCTTTTAATCTTGAAGGGAAAAACTGGCTCTTATTGTTTTATAAAAGTACTTGCAAAATAATCAAGTTGTCATGGAATCCAATTGTTGTCGAAATTGGATTTGAAAAAGAGAAAAAAAGTACTTTGGTATCATGAATTCCAAATTTATCGATTTTACGTTCAAATTAGAATTAGTGTCGCTTTTAGGTGTCACAGAAACTAATATTATCGGTTTTTCTATTAGAAACAAACAATGCAGCTAACAGCTGTCTGATTTCATTTCCGCACTTTGGTTTTTTCTTGCATTTGAATATTTTGGTAAAATGTAAGTAATTATAACAGTTTATTTTATAAAAATAAATTCACATTTTTATTTACATATAGAGGAACGAATAAAAACCCGTCCCAAAACTGCACAATTAGTTATGGAGTTTATGGAAAAATATGTAAATTCTTAAAAGGTACTTAACAACATGATAAGCCAACAGTAGAATCCAATTGTCTGAATCACTAAACTGTTCCCAACAGATGTCTGACAAAATCTTTCAGCTAAAAATCGCAATCTAGTTGTTACATTGGTAATTTTTGCTTACCCGCCAAAGTGTCAAAATCCATGTATAAAAAAAAATCATGAATTCGCCGTATTGTTATTTTTGTAGAACAAGTTGATTGCCGCTAATCTCTTAAAATTCTCCTAGTCAAAAAACAAAAATTTAAGAAGTACGGGAACACAAAAACCAAATTATTTTTCTGTTTAAACATCAATCTGTTTAAAAATCAAACATCAAACTGTTTAAAAATTCGTACGTAAATTTAATTAATTTTTTTTTTTAATATTTGTCGTGTGCACCCTGTGTGCGAAAAGAAAAGAAACAGTTGGCAACATATCAGTTTGACAATTGTCAACTTGCAAAAAAAAAAATAAGTAAATAACAGCACAAAATAGAAAAATTACATAGCCGCTTATGGCCGAAAGGTTTTTGGAGAAAAAGCAGGAGAGGACATCTTGGGGCGTGGGCGAGGTGATATGGAAAGATGGAAGTAAAATGTTGGCCTTTTTTATATTTTCGACACCTAGAGGTAAGATCTGGCAAGTGGCACAACACCAGCAAAATTATAAAATTTAAATAAAAAGAAGCAAAATTTGAAAAGTGGAAAAACTAAAGTTGTTTTGTTTATAAAAAATAATTTTATGTAAATAAAAATTTTAAAACTAAAATTTAAAATTAAAAAACAAAAAAAGTTAAAAACTAAAATTTGAAATTTAAAAAAAATAAAAATTAAGAGTTAAATACTAGAATTTAAAATTTAAAAAAACTAAAACTTAAAAGTTCAAGAACTAAAATCTAAAAATTACAAAACTAAAACGTGATATATCTAAAGTTTAGAAGTTAAAATAAAACTTAAAGAAAAAGAGAAAAAATTGAATTTTGGTGTAATTAACTAAAACCTACAAACTAGAAGTTAAATAAAAAATAAAAAAAGAAAATTTATTAAAATTAAAATTTAAAAATAAAAATAAAACAAATATATATATAAACTAAAGAAAAATCTAAAAGTATAAAAAAAACAGAATTAAAAACTTAAAATTTTAAACGAGAAATATAAAAGAACAATAAAATGTATTATAACCTGTAAAGAAATAAACCAACTAAAAATATTTTTAAAACTGTGAAGAAACCATAAAGAAAATAAGAAAATAAAAAGACAAACATTTTTTATTAAAACCTAAAAATTAAAAATAAACTTGAAAAGAAAATAAAATAAGAACGTGAAATCTGAAAAGAAAGTAAAATAAAAAAAATTAATTTGAAAAGAAACTTAAAAACTAAAACAAAACCTATAAAAAAAAGAGAAAACTTAAAGTATAAAAAAATAAGATCATGAACATCAGCCACCACTGCCACATCCAACGAGGGATAGCTCCACTTGGGCTAGCAGCTTTAGCGCCTCCATCCCCGAAGGCGCCAGGTATATATAGGATAGCACTTTAAATTTGAAATTTGTATTATTTTTATTAATAATTAAATAATTTTGTTAATTTTTTTTATAATTAAATATTTTTGTTGTTTTTTTTTTTTTGTTAATTTATTTTAATTTGATAAGCTTGTTAAAATATAATATGAATTAACTTACCTTTTTTAATTTTTCAATAAAATTCCATTTATAATGTTTTTTATAGTGTTCTCATTATGAGTAAATAACTTATTTTCGGGTAAAATGATAGGAGGGTAAGGAGTTTAAGCCAAGGTGAGTTTGGGATGATTTAAAAGTCATAGAATTATCAAGGTGGAATCCTTATGGATTCCTAGAGGGAGGGCCCAAAAGTTGGCAAAACAGCCGCCAGCAGGAAGGTATGCTAAATTTTTTATTTTATTTTTTTTTATTTTATTTTAGCCGGTATATTTTTTTGTGTACTAGCCTACTGGCTATCAGACGAGCAAGAACTCCACCCCCATCCGGCGAGTTTTAGCCCGGCTTCCGCCAGATACAAGCGTCTCTCAGTCTGGTAGCCCAAACAGAACAGCTGTTGAATATATTTAACAAAACCAGCCACCGCAACAGTACAGTACATATTATAATGCTTTAATTTGTTAAAATGGAACTTTCTTGTTAGTAACAAAAACCAATTATGTTTTTATTTATTTTTGTTAAAATTCTTTATTTACATATTTGACAATATATCCAACCCGAAGAAATAGTCTGGGCTATTTTGTGCAAGAAGAATATTATTGTCTCAAAATCGCTCTTTTTTATGCCAGATTTGGCAGAATGGCAGATCTGCCAATTGCATATTTATTTTGAAAAATTCTGCTAAATGTTTTTTTTTAGCATAATCCACCTATTAACAACACTTTTTTATCATACATATTTTTTAATACTTTTTTTAAATCAATACGCCTGGAAGAAAAGTAGGCAATATTGCTAGAAAATCATCTAGGTGAAAAAAGAAGATATCGCCATATAATCTTATAGAATAATTATCACTAAATCAATCTTAGAAATAGAAATAATATAATAAAGATTTTTTCATCTTGCAATGATTCAAATACATTTTAACGTCATAAAGCACGTACGTGTATAAAAAATATTTACAAAGCTATGATATTGATCCATTAAAAATTGCCAAAGCATGCTCAACCACAATAAAAAGAACATGTGAGTAATGGTTAGAACTTAAGACGCATTTCGGTATTTTATATACACACGAAAAACGTTACACAGTTGAAATTTTGTACAAGCATTATCAGAATTTTCATATTTTCTAAAAAATATTTTAGAAGAATTACAAAATTTAAATAAAGCTTTACAGGCAAAAAAAATCCTTTAAAAATTTTGATTTTGAAAATTTTACGATTTAAAATATTACGGCTATACCGTTTTAAAAAAATCTATTTTTTCATTAAAAATAACAAATAATATTTTGAAAAAAAAAACTTGAAAAATAGGATATTTTGTGGAATATGAAAATATTGAGCTCACTATTGGATATATTTTATATACCAATGGACGCGCCTTCCAAATACCTTTCAAATGACACCACATTTTCTATGCATTGATTTGGAAGAAAGTACAAAAATTTGTAAAAACTAAAAACAGCCCAACTCGCGAACGGTCATCAGTAGAATCGTAATATTTTGGGACACAACATAAAACAGACTAAGGTTAACTTTCAGGGGGTTAACAACAATACTTTCTTGAGTGAGTCGCCTTATTATTTATGGATCCGATTAAACAACATTATAAATCTTATTAAACAAAATGTAAAATACGAGTATCACAAATATAAACAAAAATTAAATATAACTTGTAAAATGCTTGTAATTTCATATGTCATATGGGAACAATATTAAATATTTTCTTATAATTTTAGTTATCTATAAAAAGTTCAAAAATTTCAATTTCGAAAAAATTTACAATAAATATTGTAAATTTTGTAAAATAAAATGGAAACTATATTAACTTCATTTAACAAAACGATACTGTATAATATTGCTTGCAATATATATATGGTTATTTTAATAAGAATATAAAAATATATATTTATATTTTCTTATGTTTCTCTCCTTTTGTAAAATATATGTATTTTGTATTAATAAAAGATATACATATATATATATATGTATATTACTATTATATACAAGCTATCTAGTACAATTCTATCATTTTATTATGATATATTTTAAATTAAATTTTAGCAACGCAAATAAATGTAAAACGTGGGTAAAACTTTGTATTTAGTAGATTTTTGGGAATTTCCCAGATGACATCGAGAATTTTCTGGCAACACTGTTCCCGTACTCAAAAATTGGGCAAATGGGTGTTATTTTGAGAGAATGATGTTCTTCTTGCACGAAACAGCCCAAAATATTTCTTCGAGTAGATTATGTAAATTGTCAAATAATTAAAAAATAAAAAATATACAATAAAAATTTTGTACGAAAATGAATAAAAAGTTGCATTAAAAAAAATAATAATGATAAAAAACATTGAAATATGCTGAAAAATAAAATTACATTCACATACGAATTTTTAAAACAGTTTGATGTTTTATTTCTGGGTAAACAATTTGGATTTTAGTGTTCCCGTACTTTTGTACGTTGTTGTATTTTTGTGAGAGAAAAATTAGCTTTTTCTCATTTCACAGCACTTTACCCAAAAAGTGCGGAAACAAACCTAATATTCCGACTTGGTTTCTATGATAGCGCTGAATGTTAGGGCTTTTGGTTAATTTTAACCAAAATTGGTAATTTTATTTTCCAATGTGGACATGGTGACTTTTTACATTTTGGTTATTTTTATGTTAAACCAAAATTTTATTTTTATAAAAAAGTTTTAAAGTACTTTTTAGATTACTCTGTAAATCTCGTATATATGTATTTGCCAACAACAATAAAATGAACATCAATACGATTTTGTGCTAAAGAGCCGTCATAAATTTCATGACTTCTTTTTCCAAATTTAACTGACAACGATGTAGAAACCACAATTTTAAAGACATTAAGAATGCTAATGAAGCGTGTTGCGGCATAGAAAGTACGTATTCCATTGCCTAATTACACTCCAAAAACTTTTTTGTTTTGTTTTGTTTCGCCAAATAGAGACAGTTAGGGTAATTTCGGAATGCAATTTTTTTTAACATGATTGTGGTTTGGTATAATAAAGGTAGCCATTGAAGATATCTTTTAGATGTGACAAATTTCTACATTCAATCATATTCATGCCTGAAATGACATTGCCAAATTGTGCTAACATCGGTCTGTCTCCGTACAGACATAATCATAATATAAACTATCATTTTATGGTCACTTTTAAGTATATATTTTATAATTTAATATAAAAAAAAACTTATAAACTAGAAAACAACATAAAAAATTGCAAATATTTTAATTAAAAACATAAAATTGTGCATAAATTCATTAATTTCACGAACAATAACACCAAAAAAGTCTCCGTACAATTAACCGTTTTAAGGCAAAAAATCCCAATATTAAATAAAAATGTATCTAATATGTGGTAGGTCCTCCTTTCTGAGTAATTTAAACTGCTATGCATGGAAACCTCCAGCTTTGTTGTTGTCATGGAATCTATTTTGTTCCACTCTTCCATAATAACGGATTTTACCTGATCTTTACTCGTTATATTGTGCTGCCGAATCTTTCGTTCCAAGTGATCCCATAGATGCTCAATCGGACTGAGATCAGGTGACTGAACCATTTCTTTACTAATCTAGAGGTGTGTTTGGGATCGTTGTCTTGTTGGAAGCAATACAAACGTCCCAAGACCAATTTCTCTGCACTTTGTTTTAAGTTTTATTTTAATATATTAAGGTATGCTTATTTGTTCATCGTGCTTACAATAAAAATAAGATTGCCCACTCCAGATGATGTCATGCAACCCCAAACCAAAACGTTACCTCCTCCGTACTTTACGGTTGGAGTCAAATGCTTCGGATCAATCTCAGTATTTGGCTTTCTCCATACCATTTTTCATCCATCAGAACCAAAAACATTAAATTTACTTTCATCGCTGAAAATAACTTCATCCCAAAATAAAAAATTTTTATCAATATGCTCCATACCGTAATCCAATATATTTTTCATATTAACTTTTCGAACAAGGGGCTTCTTACGGCTTACCCTGCAATTGTATACATTTATTTTAAGAGCGTTTCTTGTAGTTTGGGGTTTAACTGTTATTTCATCACTAGTTTTCAAGTTTTCTGCAATTACACATTCTCCTTTCTAGGTGGTGGTTTATTTCTATTGCCCGGCCAGTTCTCGGTTTGTTTGCGATTGTACCGGTTTTTGTGAATTGTTGAATAACGTATTGAATGGAGAAACGAGGACTTTTCACAATATCACTTGTTTCGCTTAGACTTTTTCCTTCATTTTTCATATTAATAATAATTTTCTTTGTGTCCATTGAAATTTGTTTATTTTTGCGCTCCATAATTATTTAATTTTTTAATTTTCACTTTAGTCTAGATAAACCAATATTGAATTTAGCTATTAATGACTTTCGACTTACGCAAATCTGTTGTCAGGCAGTTACGATGTAAAATCAAAAATTGTATGGAAACTTTTTTGAATAAAACAATAGTGTTGCTTTTTTCATGGCCATCTTTGCAATTTGGCTTGTAAAGATGACGCATTGTTTTTCCCTTTTATCTCGAGATTAAGTCAAGAAATTTATATTGGCAATATTTTAGTTTTTTAGGAAATATATTTGATTAATTAAAAATAAAGTTACTGTACGGAGATTTAATTGATTCAGTGTAAAATAAAAATCTTCTCAATATTAGGTCTTTTCCAGTAGTTGTCAAACTTGCAAGAATTAACAGGAAAGCGTTCCCGTACTAAGAATTTATGTGTATTTTGTTGTTTTTCTGATAATTACTGACTAATTCTTCTTATTCTTATACCGCCTATAGAAGCCAAAACTTATAAAAATAGAAGTAATATAACCAAAATGTATCTACATAATTGACAAAGTCCTTTCAAAAAATAATTTTTGTTTGTAACAGTTGTACTTGTACGTTAGGAGTATAAGTTTTAGCCGTTTGTGTTGATATCAAAATTTACATGGCATGTAGTCTATGAAAAAAATATTTAGGAATGAGATATTACATTTTCGCAATCTTTAAAAAAGTTTCAGCACCAAACTCGTTGAAGTTTTAAAATTAGGCATATTTTTAATCTTAAAGAATTTCGGATTATTTTATATACATATGCAATAAATATGCATTTTTTCTTATAAAAAGGGTAGTTAATACAAAAAAATTTATTTCTTTTTTTTGCAAATGTTAAACATTTTTTATTTTAATGAAATTAAAATATTTAATTTGTAAGATCGTATATTTTAAGAATGTTTTTATCAAATGATCATATAGTTTCATTTTATTCCGCTATTTAAATTGAAACGCTGTTTTTATTAACTCAAAAGTAGAATAATATAGCATATGGTAAATCTGCTTTGATATTACAATTTTAGAGTTAATATTAACCAACTAATTAAAAAGTATTACACAATATATTAAAATCATTGCAAGTTTTAGACACAATCATTGTTAATACACAAACATTTTATTTCCATATTTTTAAAAATTTTAAATTTTCTAACAAAAAATTCCTGAAAGGTTTTAAAAATTACATTCGTTGCGGAAGGTTTTTGTTCCAAAATGATTTACTATTTCTTATATCACTACAGTATTGTCCATATTGTGATAACTTGTACATTTTTTGCCGACAAAATGTAATTGTATTGTGCATAAATCATTGAAAAATTTGGAAATTTTCAACTTTTTATTATTAACATTTTGTAATATGAATAATTAAATTTGTATTATTGAACTATAGGTATTTAAAATTTGTATGTATAAAACGGTCATTGTAAAGAATTCATTTTTAAATATTTTTCCCTACTGATGATTTTCGACACATTTTACCTTATAACCGATATTAAAAAATATTTTATATATAAAAATTATATTATATATAAAAATTATATTATATATAAAAATTATATAAACTTTATTGTATAAACTTTTGCATAAACAAATTTTAATTTTGATTATTTCTTTTCTAATTTGGTAACTTTTTTCAAAATTTTGATTTTCGGTGGCAACACTGCTCATATCACAAGAATTACACTGAACGACAAAACAAAATTTTTTTCTGTGGCCAATTTTTTGGAATTAATTAAGATGCAAGTTATAATAAAGTTCTAGCATATAAAATACTTTGTTTGGGTTTTGTAATAAACAATTATATAAAAATGGAGAAGCCTTCACCCACTCTTGTCTTTTTCACGATTTTTGCCCATAATAGTATGCCTATTATTGTCACCGATTGAGAAGAAAATATATCATTAATTTTTCTATTTTTGAAATCTTTGAATGCGTTTTCTGCAAAATTGGTTTTTTAAGTTATGACGCTCTTGAAGTAAATCAGCGATATATTAACAATTAAAATAAAAATCTTCTCAATATTAGGTCTTTTCCAGTAGTTGTCAAACTTGCAAGAATTAACAGGAAAGCGTTCCCGTACTAAGAATTTATGTGTATTTTGTTGTTTTTCTGATAATTACTGACTAATTCTGACTAAAACTTGTAAGTTTGACGAGAACTAGAACAGAGCTATTGTGTAAGTAAATGGTTAATTTATAGAAAAGATTATGAAATGCAATTCATTATCATATTCGAATAAATTATGTATACTTTTATTATGAAACGGTAAATAAACACATTACAAAAGGCCAAAACCCTTTTGTAATTTTTTAAAATCTTTTAATTTTACAATCAAGGCATTAGAAATACTTAAATAGAAATACTAAGTAATCACTTATCATCGATACATATGCATCCTTTCTCTACACATATCTTCAGAATTAATAGATGCTACTTGACTTTCATAATAGGCTGATAATATAAAATTAAAGTATTTTTTTATTTAAAATTTACATACGCACACACATTTGCTTAAGAAAAAAAAAAAAAAACATAAGCATACATAAATATAGTTCATATTTGACTGCATCATTTTACTACTTTTACTTTAAAGATCGATGATATATATTATAAACAGATAATATTTTTCACAGCAGCTTGCATATAAATAAACATTTTTAAATAACTAGCAAATTTATTAATATGAGAAAAATTCATAGAATAACGAAATTTAGTTTTGTTTCGATTCCATCTGATATTCTTTTTTGTCTGTTAATTTAGTATTCTTTCAAACAGGAATAAATATGCAATTTACTTGATAATTTAGTTCTATTCAGAGTATATGACATTATAAAAGTTAATTAAAAAGTAAACCATTTAATTTCCGTAACGCTTTGTTATGAACACTTAAATTGTAATTTTTTCATCCCATCTTCAGTATCTTTATCAAGAAGTATATTGTATTTAATTCCTTAAATACCAGAAATATGAACGAAGTTACTTCTATTCCACATTTTGTATTTCTTCATCAAACACTTGCTGTTTTAGTTTTAAACTTTTACGAATATGTATTAAAGAAAATTGTTATTAATATTACACATAATTATTGATCTATTTGTTGTAAAAAATTTTGTCTGCTTCCAATATATCTCGCCAATTTGAGGTAGAAAAATAAAAAAAGGTATTTATGTGTAAAAATATTAACATGTCAACTTTTATAATTTTTGGTTAATCGCCGACACCTAAATTTCGAGCGACTGTTTAATCCAATAACAATTTAAAAATACTCGCTGTAATAATCCAGAATTTTACGCTACACTTTGCATTTAAATGCAATATTTTTATAATAAGTAAAAAATCGATGCCTCAAATTCAGATTATCGTTCATATATGTTAAAATAGTAAGCATATCGGGCACAAAAAAATTATAAAATTGTTAAGATTTTTCATATTAAAAAAAAAAAAAAAATAATTTGAATATTTCATAGCAATTGAATACTTAATAGTTTTAAAAGAGTTATTCTTTGAACAAGTATTTTCATTTGGAGCCTCAAATTCATTGCATTGGGTTCTTTCTCTACCCATTAACAAATTCTCTAGCATGCTAGATATATTTTTTCTATTTTATTTCCTACACTTACAGTATATTTGTATAGTTGCATATGTAAACGTACGTAAATTAATCTCAATTCTAGATCATTGAGTCCAAAAAAATATTTTCTTCTTTTAGTTGACGGTCATATAATTGCAATTTTTATATTACTAACTTCTCACTGGAAATAAATTGCGCAGTTATAAAATTCTTTGATCACGCACTAACTTGGTTACAACATTTTTTAAAAAGGCATAAAGTCATTCGATATATAAAAGTGATTAGTACAAGACGTAGATCGGAAAAAAAATCAGTGAAAAGTTATGCAAAAATTTTCCATGTGGAACCTTTTTTAAATTACATCATAGTTAAATGATATTTAAAATAACTTTGTGTGAAACATTATTCCCATATCATTATATTAGCTATATATATATATTCTTTTTTATTATCTTCAAAATTTGGATTTAGCTTGTAAATAAAATTTAAGAAAAATAATATATCTATTTAACTACTTAAAGTAATGTAATAATCGTTGTTACTTAAATAATGTTTAAACAAAATTTTTGCTTGAGTATATTAAAATATCTTTTCCTAATTACATTTCTATTTATATATATATATATATATATATATATATATATATATATATATATATATATATATATATATATTTACGTTTTTACATTTTAAAAACGGTGGTTTATTTCCTTTAAATAAACCGGTACTTTGATTGCAAATAACAGCAGTTTAGTAATTTAATTGTAATGACTCTTTATTTTATTTAAAAATGCACAACAATAACAGTTTAAATAGTCACTTGTGTTCTAATATACACACACACACTTAAATTACACACTTTATACAGCACAATTTAATAATGTACAAGATCATACAGCCAAGGCAGTTAATTTGTCTTTACTTAACGATGCTTCCAATTAGACTCACTCAATATATACATATATATGTATATATGTTATTCCCTAATATTTACACTAAATAAGTATTATTTACAAAATCATCTAAGCTTTTACCATAAATTAAATAACAATTTACTATAAATTAAATAACAATGACAACATTATGTACTCCTGATTGCTGGGCCCTACATCAACGAGACATCATAAATTGGAACATCTCAAATTTAATGATTTTTAAGTAATTGTTATATTTATTCTTTTATCGAGTATTACATTTTTAACTTTATTATCTCTTATATATTTTTGTTCTGTCGGTCCGATTTTACGTTGTCCCAATCATTACTTTTTTTTCAGTTTCATTATGATCACTCTTTAACTTTTTTTTGTTGTAACGAATATAAATTCAAATGTTAAAGTAAACAAACAAATTTATATTAATGAATGAATTTTTTTTATTAATTGTGCGTATTTTATATCTTTTTATTATTATATATTTCTTATTTACATTTATTTTCAATAAATTTTTGAATGATTTTGTTTTTGTAAAATGAAACACTAATTTATTTTCTTTAATGGGAAGGATAGCCAAAACAAAATGTAAGAATATTTAAGGAAAGGTCATTTTTATTTTTCTTTTAGGGACAGATTTATAATTATGGGTATTCTATCTGTCAAGGCATTTATTAAATGGGTGGGAGAATTGTACCTTATGGCATGTCAACTCGCCATGAGAATCGTTTTGTTTATCTTTTAGTATGTTTGTTTCTATATAGTTTTCTTTTATACGTACTCTTAGGTATTTGATGAGGCATGGAAGAGTATGTTATTTATATGATTACGCGATTGGAATACGGGTTAAGAACTACTTCTACCTAAGAGCTAGCGGGAACATCTTTATCATGCCCTTAACTATAATTTCAATTCAAAAGATTCTGCGCAATTTTTATTATTAGCCGAGTGTAACAAAGTCTTACTTTACAAAATAATAAAAACCATTGCTAACAGGCTTTTTTAGAATAAAATACAAAGTCCGTTTGGCGGTTTGCGACCGATCGACTTAATTTTCGCATATGTATTATTTGTTTAGCCCCAAGCAAAATCAAAAAAAATTATATTCATGGGTAGTCTACTGCATGCACAAAATACAACATTGATAATCAGGGCTGATACTTTCATGCACTAAAAATTGAAAATATGCGCTTATAACATGCAGCATAAAATAAAAAAAAAATACACTCAAAATATGAAAAATATGCATTTACAACTAAAAATATATATTTTTTAATTTATTAAAAAATGAAAAACAAAGCCATATAATTAATATAATTCAGGTAACTGTTGAAATTCACATATTAGGTATAGGAAAAAAGGATCATATATTCAAAAAAGGATCATATATCATATATATGATATTGTCAATGTGTTCTAAAGAGTTTGCAAGTACGTTTTACCGGACTTACAACAAATGTGAGCTTTATGGGCAAAATTTAAAAAAGTCCTATTTTTGCGATTTTCATAGCTTTTTTCTACAAAAATCTTACTTTTTTATACTTCATCATTTTAAATGACAAAGTCAACAAATACCGAAAATTTTGTTATTGTTTGTATTTTTATAGAACCAATACTACGCTATTTTAAAGTTTAACATGTCATTTTTAATATGTATACTTGAAATCGGATAAGAAAAACATTTTTTATGTCAAAGGTAGGGTAAGTCAATAGTTCCGTTTCTGAGTGGTCTGTGAACCCCTTCAAACTTAAAATTGTGCACTCCTCTGCTACGACCATGTGTTAGTTAGAAGTTACAGATTTATTTCAAAAAATCTTTAAATCTGCCCCACTGTGAATTAAGGAAAGTATACAGATTCTTTTTTCTCAGCCCCTAGAAAAGTTCGAATTGTCGAAAAACTTACACATTCAAAGTTTTGAACTAATTAAAAAAAAATTTAAGGGTGGCTCAAAACGATCGAAATATTGAAAATCATCACTTTTTAAAAATCATGTTCTTTCCCCGATCATATATAATTTATTTTAATTGAAATTTTCAGGGTTTGTTGAATTCAATAGTTTATGAAATTTCCGAAATACTCAAAATCAAGAAAATTGGATAACCAATAATATAATAATTATTAAAATAAAATTACCGTAAAACACGTAATTTGCAGCCAATTATACCCCAGAAAATAAGGCGTCAGCCAGAATTTGAATTAGGGAAATGAAATTTGGCATTTAGTTTCGTCTTGACGTTTTATAGATCCTATAAATAGTTTTATGATCCAAAATTGTTGTAATTTCATCAAAATACGTACGTGAGTTATATGCAAAAGAGCAGATTTTTGTGACTTTTGACGGTGAATATCTCACGTAGTTCACACGTGATTATCAAAAAATGTTGACATGATATATAAGACACCAAGACGAAACTATGTGTTGACTTTCGTTTCTCTTCCTTAATTTTTGGTTGAAATCTTATTTTACTGGCATGTATTTGGTTGAAAATTACGTGTTTTTCCTAAACTTATTTTAATAACTATGATATTATTGATTGTTCAATTTTCTTAATTTTGATAATTTTAAAAAGATAATAATAATCTGTGGAATTCAAAAAGATGAAAACCATAATTAAGTTGTAATTAATTATTTATGGTAAAACAGAAAAAAAAACTATAATTTTTAATATTTCAATCGCTTTGGGCCACCTCTAAATTAGTTTCAATCAGTCTAAAACTTTGTATTTTATAGTTTTTGAGTTATTTTAAAATTCGTAGGGGGTGAGACCAAGAATTTAAAGATCTTTATTTTCCTCCATATAAATGAGGGCCACCCTACTGTGCATAATATGCGAGATATAAAAAATTTAAAATTTCAAGCCTCTAGCTTACATAGAGTATTCAGAAAATCGAAAACCGGTGCAATAAAAAGGGTTTTTAAACATTTATAAACCGATCTTGCTGAATTTCAATAAATCATCGAAAGGATTATATTATTATATGTATTATATATAGCAGTTATCGGCGGGCATTATAAACGCCATTTCAATCGACAAACGGACGGTTGGACGGACACCGTCGTATCGACATCATTTCTTACAAGGATACAGAAAATATATTTTTTTGCTCTCCGAAGGAAATTGTGGAAATTGCAGACGGAATGAAAATTATATAAACCATTTACACCTATGGTGAGGCGTATAAAAACTTAAGCGTAAATATAGTTTTTGATGCTGATGATTTCAAATATCCGACTTAACGATTTTGCACCATTTTTAAAAGTTTGGCAAGTAATAACTAATTTCTTTATTTTTAGCAAGTATATTCAGTTTATAATTGCTTCTTTTTATAAGACACTTACTGCTTATCCAAAAAAAAAAAAAAAAAAAATCTCAAAACATTGGTTAATAATTTATTAAAATCATAATAAATTAAATAAAAACACTTTTTAAATATATTAAATATAAAAAAACACTTATCTTATTACAACCAAATAAATTTACACAATCATGTTCACAAAAAAAAAAAAAAAAAAAAAAATGAAATAATAATAATAATAATCCACAATTCACAAAATTTTAGTCATATTCCTTGAAATATTTTTGTATATATATATATATATATATATATATTTTTTTTTTTTTTTTTGAAAAATACCAAAATTTCGATCACAATGTTTAGTCTAAAATTTTTAGTTATGTCATTAAATGCGCCTTCCTAAGATCTTTCTTACGATACCAAATTTTCATATTGTTTCCTTGGCAGAAATATGAAAAAATCTAAAAAACCTGAAAAAGGACTTTTCATTTTGATCCGGCTCACTAAAGGAAATTTTTGAGAAACGGTATCTTAAAATTATGAAAAATTTTCCTTTGAGCTGGGAACATCCTAATATACATACAATATACATATACATAGAATACAATAAAATCCAATCAGCAGTTCAAAATTTTAATTTAAAATTTTTTTTTTTTTTTTTTTTTTTTTTTTTTTAAAGTGATATGAAGAATAAAACATTTAAAGTAAATAAAGAATTTTTTTTATAAAAATATGTGAATATCATCAACATTTGGAGAAACTCATACTCGCTGGCGCAGATATGTAACGTTATAAAGACAGTAAAGGAGGAACAAAGCAAATAAGGGCCAAATGTAATTCTACAAAACATCAGTTCGCTTGTGCTGATATTTCCACTAAGCGGTAATTAGATATGTTAAGAATAAAACGGTTTTAGGACGATGTAGACATTAAAGTCTAATTTAAATATAACCGTCGCATCAGTAAACTGCGTTACTAATTATGTTGCACAACTTATAAAAACTATCTGTTTTTTTACATTCATAGTGCGCCCTCTTTTGAGCTTTCTTATCATTAAGTAAAATCCGTTAAAAATGACGAAAATGGGTTCTTGATTTTGATAGAAATTTGTAAATGATGTTACCACTGTATACTTATAGGCAAGTATCATTGTACCCTCAGCAGCCTACCTATGTGAAGAAGTCAAACCGACAGATGGCAACACCAACAAACTTTCAGCAAACTTTTTTAACGTGCATTTGTTAAAAAAAATTAAAAATTAACAAAATTGCAATAACTTTAATTTTCTTTAATCAAATCTAAAGTTCTCAGGTAGCGTTAAAATCGAAAGTAATTTTCAATAGAGGATAATAGAGGAGGATCAAGACATACGACTGTCACCCTCGAAAAAAGGGTTAGGAGATGCCCGCTAACAAACTTTCAAAAATGGTCTCATTTAGTTAAATTGAAATTTGCTTAAAAAATCTAAAGTTTTCGGTGAGCGCTAAAACCGAAAACAGTATTCAATGAAGGACACTTATAGGAATCAAGAAAAATTACTGTCATCCCCTAAAACAATAGGTGTTAGTAGTAGGGAGATCGACTATTCGGTGTTTCGCGAAAACCGTTTTTAGAAGTTGGAATATTCGGCATTTGAAAAAACCGGTTACAAATTTCTAAATAAAAAAAGACTCAGGTTAACCTTTTTTCCTAAAAATTATATAAAACAACATATCTTGAGGCACTTGTGAGGGCCAAATGAACATAAAAATGTTTAGTAGGTTTGAAAATACTTTAATTAATTTTTTTTTACAAACGTATATTCATTGAAAATTTTGTACGATGAAAAAAAAAATTTTTTTTTTTTAATATTTTTTCATTCGTACAAATTTATCGAGCAGAGAAGACCACCTGAAAATTAAATATACAGAAAATAAAATAAAATTTTTGTGCTTAATTTGAATAATAAGAAAATAAGATATATAAACAAGAAAAGGACACAAGAAATAGGAAAAGGGTGAATGGAAATCCTGCAACAATCTGTTGGTAAGAATACGGAATTTATAAGAAGAGGAACATTACAATAGTGAAAATAACTGATAATTTAATTTAAATTTGGATAGATTGGACAGTGTTGGAATCACATATACGAGAATTTTATTAGTGGAAACTCCTAATACACCAATCAGACCAATTTTCAAGATATTTTTTCGGAAAAATATCAACGCTAATCATAAAATATTGACTTAAAACTACCTAATCTTTAAAACTACAATTCATTTTAAATGTAAATTAATTTATCTAATTCATCTCATCATAATTAATCAATCATTATAATAATCAAATCTTACTTTTATATATAAAATTTGATCTTTCTTAAATCTAATATAATCCTAACTTAAAATCTTTTAGAACATAAATTAAAATCTTTTAAAACTTAACTTAAATCTGATTTAAATACTAACTTAATTTTAACTTAATTTTTTTAAATTTAATTTAACTTTCATCTTACTTAATTTTTTAAACTTTGCTTTAATCAAATTTAAATTTGTTTAATCTTAAATTTAAACTAATTTAACGTAATTTTTATTTAAATAATGTAAACACACATATAAATATTTACACTTATTACACTTTAACACTTACTTATAAATACACATATATATCACTACATCAATACACTTTACAGAATTTTTAATATTTAATTTTTAATTTAAATTATGGATAGTGAGAATTAAAATTTCAATATCATCGAACCTATTTAACAAATTCAGGATTACATAAGGCCTGCTGTCATCGTTGGATATTGTTTGGTAAGTGATATGACTAAATTTACAATTTTGTTAATATAAAAAAAAAAAATTCTAAATTATTTAAATATTTTAAATGGAAACTTTAATTTTAATAATAAATCCTTTTGTTAACATAATAATGTAAATTAAAATTATTATATCAGAAATACTTAAAAACAACCCCTAATTTTTACATTTTAATTTAACATATTCAAAATTTAATATACATAAATTACACTACACATCAAAAAAATAATTTTTTCACATTAACAATATAAATTTAAATATTTTATTTATGTTTAATTTAAATAAATACTTAATTCGAAATTTATATAATGGCGAAATAAATTTTAATATTTCCATGAAAGGTTAATCGACAGGTAGTTAGGGTAATATTAGGGCTATCTAAAATTCATTAGGGTTATGATAGCATGGTTGGGTAGGGTTAAGAATCCAAAGGAAGTTCTAACATCTTCTTCTTTGTTTGAAGTTTTAGGCCGAAGTTAACTTTATTCATTTATTTTATTATTTATTTTTTATGTAGTTACATTGGTACCTTTTTAAATTATATTTTATCGGTTCTTAGCCATTTTCGAGGAAGACAAGAACACCACCCCATTGCCCTGAACACGGCCGGATTGATAGGTAGCAATCGTCTTCTAAGAGAATGGGCCAAGAGAAGTTTGGACCGTTACATAAATTTAAATGGCGCCCAACGTGGGGCCTCAGCACAAAGAACTCCCTTCAAGGCAAGAAATTAGTTTATTAACCTGTTAATAACTTATTTAGGACAGATTTTATTGTGTTGCTGTAGGTTCCAAAATTATATTACCGTGGTGTTAGCTTTTTATTTTTATTATTATTTTCTTTTCCTTAACATTTTGGACTTTCGGATATTGGATTTGATTTTTAATTTCTGAACCAAATGTTGATTTTACATGACAATGTGTATACGTTATTTTGTTTGAGATTTTTGAACTTGGATAATTTTCGAGTTCCTACTCACAAAATCGTATATGAATAAATTTTGATCTCTCTCTTCTAAATTTATCTCTCAGGTTGATGTTTATGAGTAGGATTTTTGTATTTGGATTATCCTAAATACTTACCTTTTGTATAATTAAACTTTAATTTTTATATTGAATTTTTGTGTCAATATTATACTCAGTTAAAATCTTAAAACAACTTCTTTTTTTTGTTTCTTTTCTTTGGTCTAAAATTTTATCCTTATTACATTTTTTTTTTGTATTATTACCTAACTCTTGTTAAATTGACCGAGTAATGGAATAAATTTTGCATTGATTTTAATTGATATTTTAAATATGCCTATAACTAGAAGTCGCGAGAACTTAGCTGATATCGAACAGCCAGCTAATGTAAGTTTTACGGTAGATTTAGGAGCTTCTAGTAGCTATCAGGGTGAACGAGGACGTTCGACAAGACGAAAAGCCGCACCTCCGACTCAGAACAGTAACTCAAACCCAAGACCTGAAAATGATTCTCGGACAAGACAATTAATAAATGACAGTTTGGACACTTTTCGTGATGAAATGATGAGTTTCATTATAAATGAAATGAGGTCATTAGCTCAAAACATAAATACACAAGCTAATACTCAATCTATTGCCAATCAACCTCAAACTGTGGAAGTTTCACTTCAGTAACAAATACTTTGCCTAGATCACCTAGACACAATAACATTGAGACAGATCAATTTTTGGCAGATAAAGTCTTAAATATTATCCGTAATTGGAAAATTAAATTTACTGGACACGACAACAGTATGTCAGTAGACGAATTTATTTACCGCGTCAATATACTGGCAACTAATACTCTTAGAGGAGACTTCGAAATATTATGTAAGCACGCCCATAGTCTCTTTGAGGGTAAAGCACTTGAGTGGTACTGGCGTTACCACAGACAGACCAATGACATAGACTGGTACTCACTGACCAACAGTTTACGAACGCAGTACAAGGAAGACTATACAGATTTTGACATACTGGACGAGATACGTCGACGTAAACAAAGACATAACGAAAACTTTGACGAATATTTTGATGCTATTTCGGCTATGACTGACAAATTGAAAACTTCAATTTCAGACAGAAATTTATGCGAAACTGTCATTCGAAATTTGGAAACAGAAATCAGACATGAAATTTTACATTTGGACATTTCCAGTATTTCTCAACTTGGACGTGAAGTAAGGAAGCATGAGAAATTTATGAAAGACATTCATGCTTATGAATTTCGCAAGACGAACAAAGGACGGATTTTAGAAGTAGATAATGATAACGTTGACAAGGACTTTGAAAATTTGGAAAACAGAGATGACGAAATTTTTGCATTGAAACAAAATTTGACGTGTTGGAACTGTGACAAAACAGGACATACATATTTTGACTGTATTGAGACAAGACAAATATTTTGTTATGGATGTGGGGCTAAGAACACTTATAGGCCAAATTGTACCAAATGTGTTAAAAAGACGGGAAACGGACAGAAGGATGTTCGACGGACTTAAGGACATCCGATACTTATGGACAAGATAACTCGTACTTTCATTCGGAAGCGACAGACTTGAAGACGGACAATAGTAAGACTAAGAACATTCAGCCTTCTCACTCTTTGATAAAGCCCTATCATATTAGGTTAGCTGAGTATAAGAAGGCTCGAGCCAGAATTTTTGGAGAAGAGACGAAGATGGGTAGATCTTCGAAGCGTATTCGTGAATTTTATCTTCGAATTAAATTATTCAAACTTATAGTAAAATCACCGATTATTCTCGAGAACAAGATAGTAGGCCATATATAAACCTTAAGGTTAATGACAATTTTAGACTAGCACTTTTAGATAGCGGTGCTAATAAGAGCGTTATAGGAGGGAATTTAGCTGCCGAAGTTCAGAATGAGTCTTGTTTCAGGAGATGTGCGTACGGCGGACGGACAAAAACAGAACGTTTTGGGAATGGTAAATTTGAATGTGACATTTCAAGGACAAACAAAATTTTTTGAATTTTTAGTAGTACCAACGATTAGATAGGACATTATTTGTAGATACGATTTTTGGTTAAATTTTGGACTTAAAATTGCTATTGGTAGTATAAACGAAATTGATTGTACAGAAACAGACCCGGACAGACTCAAACTTACAATAGAACAAAAACAACGTTTGGATAATGTTATCTCAACGTTTCCAGATTCCGAGAAAGAAGGTTTAGGATGTACCACTTTAATGCAACATAGCATTGACACAGGCAATGCAAAGCCAATAAAACAACGGTATTATCCAATTTCTCCAGCCGTCGAGAAACAACTTTGCGGAGAATTGGATAGAACCATGGTCATCTCCAACCGCTTTGACAGTAGGAAATTGAACTCCGTGACAGTTAAGGACGCTTACCCTATATCGAATATTGACGGACTTTTATCGAGACTTCCTCCAGTTTATTGTATTTCAAAGATTGATTTGAAAGATGCCTTCTGGCAAATCAAACTGGACTAAGACTCGAAACCAAATACAGCATTTACAATCCCTAATCGGCCATTGTATCAATTTACAAGAATGCCGTTTGGACTTTGTAACGCACCGCAATCGTTGTGTAGACTTATGGACATGGTCATTCCGTACAATTTAAAGACACACGTCTTTGTTTACTTAGATGACTTATTAGTAGTTTCACGGACATTGGACGAATATTTAACACATTTAATGGAAGTGGCAACAAACTTAAGAAAAGCTGGTTTGACAATAAATATTAAGAAAAGTAGCTTTGCTCTTAGTAGAGTTAAATATCTCTGATACGTTGTAAGACATGGGACATTACAAGTAGACGAAGACAAAGTTTCGGCTATAAAAGACTTTCCCGTACCTAAATCTATAAAACATTTACGACGTTTTTTAGGCATGACAGGATGGTACACACGATTTATAAAAGACTACTCGACAGTGACTTTTCCTTTGAATGAACTTTTGACAAAGAAAAAAACATTTGTATGGACAGAACTAGCTCAAGAAGCTTTTGATCAAGTTAAGACTAAACTGACTACTGCATCTCTTCTCATTCATCCCGATTACCACAAACATTTTAATTTACAATGCGATGCTAGTACTTGTGGGGTGGGAGCAGTCTTGGCGCAAAAGGACGAGGACGGAACAGAAAGACCAATTGCCTACATGTCTCATAAACTAAACAAGGCTCAACGAAACTATACCATTACGGAACTTGAATGTTTAGCCGTTGTTATGGCAGTTAAAAATTTTCGCTCTTATATCGAGGGCCAGGAATTTAAAATAGTTATAGATCACGCTAGTTTAAAGTGGTTAATGAACCAACGAGATCTATCAGGTCGTTTAGCTAGTTGGTCGTTGAAATTGCAAGGCTTTAATTTTGGGATTGAGCATCGTAGTGGCAAAGAAAATATAGTTCCTGATGCGTTATCGAGAGCACATGAGGGGGAGGTTTTGTTAAATGCGATTGATATAGATAACCTTCCGGCAATAGATCTTGATTCAGACGCTTTTAGAAGCGACGAATATACAAAGTTACGAGACAATTTACAGAATTTTAAACTACCGGACTTCAAAATTTATTGATGGATTTATTTATAAACGAACAGAATTTTCGAATAGTGAGAAGGACGAAACTAATTTATGGAAATTGTACGTACCGACAGAACTAAAACATGAAGTTATATTTTCGGCACATGACACTACAAATTCCTCTCATGGAGGGATAGCAAAAACTTTAGAAAGAATACGACGATATTTTTATTGGCCCAGACTAGTGACTGATGTAAGAGATTACATTAAAAATTGTGAGTTATGCAAGACATCTAAGACACCGACAAATATTTCGAGGCCTCCTGTAGGACAAATGGTTGAAACAGAACGACCTTTTCAAAGACTTTACGTTGACCTAATTGGACCATTTCCTAGAACTAAGAAATGACATATCGGACTTTTAATAGTACTTGACCATTTTTCAAAATTTACATTTCTCAAACCACTTAAGAAATTTGTATCAAAGGACATAATAAATTACTTTCGTAACGAAATTTTTATGTGTTATGGAGTGCCCGAAATTGTAGTGAGTGATAACGGTTCCCAATTTAAATCTAAAGATTTTAAAATTTTCTTAACAGAATTTGGTATACAACATATGCTAACCGCTGTATACAGACCACAGGCAAACGCCAGTGAGAGGGTAAACCGTTGTATAAATGAGGCATTACGATCCTTCATCAGGAAAGATCAGCGAGAGTGGACAAATACACAGAATCAATTAATTGTTCCCTCAGAAACAGTGTACACCAATCTATCGGGAGAACTCCATACAAAGTTGTTTTTGGACAGACAATGATGACTCACGGAAAGGACTACGAAATACTGAGACGTCTAAATATTTTGAAAGATACTGATTCACAGATCGAACGACAAGACGAGTTTACACTTATACGAGACAAAGTCAAGGAATGTATAAAAAAGGCTTACGATAAAAATATTCGTACATATAACTTGCGTTCTCGGACAAAATACTATACTGTAGGACAGACTGTTATTAGACGGAATTTTGTACAAAGCTCAAAGATTAATAACTTTAATTCTAAACTTGCTCCAGTAGGTATACGGGTTAAAGTTACGCAAAATTGGACAATTAAATTACGAATTACAGGACGTAGACAGTAACAATACTGGTGTATATCATGCCAAGGACATATGGACATAAGGACTGTTAAACTGAATAATAGATTGTTGCCCCTTTACAGATCCAGTTCTTTATATGCTTGTGCATATTGGAAGCTGTATCTGTTTTGTGAGGGCCAAATGAACATAAAAATGTTTAGTAGGTTTGAAAATACTTTAATTAATTTTTTTTCAAACGTATATTCATTGAAAATTTTGTACGATGAAAAAAAAAAAAATTTTTTTTTAATATTTTTTCTTTCGTACAAATTTATTTAATAAAATTTTTGTGCTTAATTTGAATAATAAGAAAATAAGATATATAAACAAGAAAAGGACACAAGAAATAGGAAAAGGGTGAATGGAAATCCTGCAACAATCTGTTGGTAAGAATACGGAATTTATAAGAAGAGGAACATTACAATAGTGAAAATAACTGATAATTTAATTTAAATTTGGATAGATTGGACAGTGTTGGAATCACATATACGAGAATTTTATTAGTGGAAACTCCTAATACACCAATCAGACCAATTTTCAAGATATTTTTTCGGAAAAATATCAACGCTAATCATAAAATATTGACTTAAAACTACCTAATCTTTAAAACTACAATTCATTTTAAATGTAAATTAATTTATCTAATTCATCTCATCATAATTAATCAATCATTATAATAATCAAATCTTACTTTTATATATAAAATTTGATCTTTCTTAAATCTAATATAATCCTAACTTAAAATCTTTTAGAACATAAATTAAAATCTTTTAAAACTTAACTTAAATCTGATTTAAATACTAACTTAATTTTAACTTAATTTTTTTAAATTTAATTTAACTTTCATCTTACTTAATTTTTTAAACTTTGCTTTAATCAAATTTAAATTTGTTTAATCTTAAATTTAAACTAATTTAACGTAATTTTTATTTAAATAATGTAAACACACATATAAATATTTACACTTATTACACTTTAACACTTACTTATAAATACACATATATATCACTACATCAATACACTTTACAGAATTTTTAATATTTAATTTTTAATTTAAATTATGGATAGTGAGAATTAAAATTTCAATATCATCAAATTCAGAATTACATCAGGCCTGCTGTCATCGTTGGATATTGTTTGGTAAGTGATATGACTAAATTTACAATTTTTTATTTAAATATTTTAAATGGAAACTTTAATTTTAATAATAAATCCTTTTGTTAACATAATAATGTAAATTAAAATTATTATGTCAGAAATACTTAAAAACAACCCCTAATTTTTACATTTTAATTTAACATATTCAAAATTTATTATACATAAATACTACACTACACATCAAAAAAATAATTTTTTCACATTAACAATATAAATTTAAATATTTTAATTATGTTTAATTTAAATAAATACTTAATTTGAAATTTATATAATGGCGAACTAAATTTTAATATTTCCATGAAAGGTTAATCGACATGTAGTTAGGGTAATATTAGGGCTATCTAAAATTCATTAGGGTTATGATAGCATGGTTGAGTAGGGTTAAGAATCCAAAGGAAGTTCTAACATCTTCTTCTTTGTTTGAAGTTTTAGGCCGAAGTTAACTTTATTCATTTATTTTATTATTTATTTTTTTATGTAGTTACATTGTTTAGGTTATTGCTACCTTTTTAAATTATATTTTATCGGTTCTTAGCCATTTTCGAGGAAGACAAGAACACCACCCCATTGCCCTGAACACGGCCGGATTGATAGGTAGCAAACGTCTTCTAAGAGAATGGGCCAAGAGAAGTTAGTTACACACTTTAGTTAAAATGTTCAACCAAAACAAGTATTTCAAATTTACAAATAAATAATGTGGTTACGTCAATTCGAAATTCAACTATTGTAAACAAATATTAACGTTCGAGTAAAAAACGATCAAGAGCTTTCAAAAATAACATTTTGTACTTTTTTGGAAGTTTATAATAATTATTTCCAAAAAAAATTCAAACAAATATCGTTTTAGCATGAAAAAATTAGTAATTTCTTAAAAAAATTTATAAACATAGTTTTAAGAGAAGTACTAAAAGCTATGAACAAGAGGAAAAAGAAGAACATCCTTCCAATGACAACCATGGGTTAAAAAAATAACTTCTGCAGCTTTTTTTCAGCACTCAATGATAACACAATGTAAAAATGTCGGCAAAAATAAATACATGGTTGACGCTAACGTTATGGTTAATTTCACATTTATTTTATCATAGACTGAGGTCGGCTGTACCACATAATGATTCAATTATTTTCTTGACTAAATCGGGTCTGACGATAGACTGTGATGCTCGGGAGTCTATAGTAAAAACGTACTTCTCACTGTTGACGTACTCAGAAGCAGTAAGATGCTATTTTTCTGATGCATTACGGATATGAAGATTGTGGGGCCCTCAGATGTGGGAGCTAGCTCTTGCCCCATAGTGCTATCTCGTTTTAGTTTTAAAGGTGATTCTTGTGATGATTGATGATTTGACTGCTGGTTATTTCTTTGAGGCGAGGCAGATCTGGTTCGTTTTCTTGGTGCTTTGCAGTTTCGCTGAATATGACCCGATTTACCACAGTTATAACATTTTACTCTGGCTTTATTTTGCTTCTCATTAAACGCCTCAAAAACCTTTTTTAATTCGTCGACTATATTTCTCTCATTATCAGCAACTACTTCGACACTTCGTACCTTGCATATTTGCGGCTTTGAAATTAATTTCGCCGTTTCTTGTGCAAGTGCGAATGAGACGGTTTCAACAAATAATGGTTTAGATGTGGCACAAACTGCGTGTTTTATTTCAGGATCGCGAATGCCATTAAAAAATGCCTCTATCTTGATATGGTCCAAAAACGGGTTGTTGGCAAATCCTAGATAAGTAAGCTGCAGCAAACTGTTTCTGTTACAAGCTGGCACGCTTTCAAGAACTGCTGCTGCATTTCCTCTAAAGGCCAACATCAACTCTATAGCTTTTTCTTCGTCGTTCCGCATGTTTCTAATGGCAACTGTATCAAACTGGAACTTGAATACATTAAATGTTGTGGTGCCATCAAAACTAGGGGCCTTTATTCTACTAGAGGATTTTGGAATAATTCGCACCTGTCCATCTTGGCATTGAAGATTGTCCATCTTTATTTCTAGATCATGTAGTTTTTTTTATCACCTTTGGCTATTTATTCTCTAAATCGGACAGCTTTTTATCAACGACTTTGGCTTGTATATCTAGGCTGCTCTCTAAGTCGGTCACCTTTATCTTACTGCCATCCACTATGCTGCTTATAACTTCCGAAATTTGCTGAATTTTCTTGTTTGTAGCTCTAGAAGTTTCTTTGACTTCTTTAACTTCAGTAAGAAGTTTCTCGTTATTGACCCTAGAAGTTTCTTGAACTTCAGCAAGAAGTTTCTCGTTATTTAATTTAGAAGTTTCGTGAAATTCAGTAAGAAGTTTCTCGTTATTTGCTTTAGAAGTTTCTTGAACTTAAGCAAGAAGTTTGCTTTAGAAGTTTCTTCGGCTTCTTTAAATTGCTCCATCATAGCAGCAAACATTGTGGATAAATCCATGCTGCTTGTTGTTGCACGGATAGCAACTTCCTTTTCTTCTTTATACTCGAATTCGTAAGTTCTGATGTCAATATCACGCCGCTTGAATTCATCTATCAGCCTCTTTTGTATTTCTGCTTTATTACCAGCTGTAGGTAACCCCAACTTATTCAATTCTCTCTTGAGTTGCTCCACTTTTAGCTTCAAACTTCATAACTGCTTATTATTTAGCAATCCTACTTCTGACACCAATTGCTACTTTTTTTAACTTTTAAAAACTGTGGTTTATTTTCTTTTAAATAAACCGGTACTTTGATTGCAAATAAAAGCAGTTTAGTAGTTTAAAAGTTGTAACGACTCTTTATTTTATTTAAAATGTACAACAATAATAGTTTAAATAGTCACTATGTGTTCTAATACACACGCACACAGTAAAATTACACACTTTTTACAGTACACTTTAATAATGCACAAGAATATACAGCCAAGGCATTTAATTTATCTTTACTTAACGATGCTTCCAATTAGACTGACTGACTGGTGTTCTCACGGCCAATTTATATACACTGCATTAGCTTCCAGATGCTTCTCGAAAGCTCTGTTCTCAACGGACAAACTACATATATTAGAATTCTAGAGCTTTCGATGTTAATGTTAGCAGCTAAAAATTTAGTGTTGCCATACTTACAAACAATGCATTGTTTGTAAGTATTATTAACCTAACCTAACCTACACACACAAACATAGCATACACACACAATATTTTTTATGTATGTTTTGACGTTTTTTAGTTGGAAATAGAAGCATTGCATTGACTCAGTGTTTTTTTTTTTTTTTTTTTTTGTATAAGCATGTATTTACATTAGGGTTTCCAACATCGTATGAAGAAAATCAAAGAGTATCGAACATTTATATGTACCTCAAATTACGAAAGGGAACATCTTTTAGAATATCTCTGCAAAATTTCAACTTCCTATAATGGTCCGAACAGGATGCTACACGGCCATATAAGTTGATGATTCCTGAACAAATCGTTAAAAAATTGTTCTCGCTAAAATGAATGATATATACATCAAACGATAGCTAATACAAAATTATATCCATATTTTGTAATTTTTCTAAAAAGTTAATGGGACCGGAAAAAAGAGCATATTATTAAAAATTTGTTAGCGTTTTTTTCCTAGTCAATTTTTTATATAAGTTCTTTTTATTTTTGTCCTTCTTTTTATCCTTCCTATTAACGTTTTTTTTTTATTACAAAATATGGGTATATTTATTTTTCTTTAGCTATCATTTGTTGTACATGTATTTAAAATTACTGAAATTTTTTAAGATTTATTCTAGAATCTTCAACATAAATGTGTATATAGCATCCTGTTCCAATCATAGTAGAATGTTGACAAGATGTTCAAGATGTTCTAAATGATGATTTTAGGTACGTTTAAATGTTGTTCAAAAATTTTTTTGAACCATCCTAATCTACACACAAACATATTGTTTTTTTTAAGGAAGAATCGCTTGCTACTATAGTTTAATTTTGTATTTACATTTTTGTAGTTTGGAAAAAAATGTAGATTATTTTTGTAAGTATTTTTGTAAGTATTATTGTAAGTATTATTTTTTTTATACATTTATACGATTTTTAAAAATTTAAATAATATCATGTTAACTAACTATTAGTTTGAAAACTTTAGTTTAAATATAAGAAGTACAATATTAAAAATACGTTTTAAAAATCTTCTTTTATTTAAAAAATTTTAATCTACCAAAATGTGACCATTTTTAATAGTTTGTTAAGGGAACCTCCTAACCCCTAGTCATTTTGGGGGTGACAGTCATATTTCTTAATTCGTATAAGTGTCTTCTATATAACCCCTTTTTTGGTTTTAACGCTCAAAGAAAACTTTAGATTTTTTAAGCAAATTTCAATTTACCCAAATATGGTCATTATTAATTGGGTACAAGTGTGTGAATAAGTGTTATGCAATAAAAAAAAAACGCGTTGTAAACGTTTGATTTTAATTTAGAGGAAAAAAACCTACGTTTCAAAATGTAAAAATATAACAATATTGTAAAGAAGAAATTATTTGTATTATTTTATTGTTGTGCGGACCAGCACCTTCCAAAATAGACATATTTTAATGTAAATTTCAACTGTAAGCCATATTTTCTCTAATCGAATATAGGAATATACAAATTAATGACAATCTTATTTCCATTCAATATATTGAATATTATGTATTAAATATATTTTACAACAGTTTCTAAATCAGTAATATCAAAATTAGAATTTTGTCCAGATAATTGACTAAATATCACACTTTGCGTCATTTTAATAAAAAGAACTGATATATAAAATTATGTAAGTCAGCAGTAGATGTATTCCAAACTAATTGATTAACTTACTTTCGCACTAGTTTACTACATGCATGTATATGTTGAAAGTCTGCACGATAATACAGATGGGCTAAAATTTATCGGCAAAGTCCGATTTGTCCATATAGGATCAAATGATATCCCAATGGGAAAAAGTTAGTTAAATTCTCACCCTTTTTCTAAATTTTTGAACTTTGAACAACAATAATGATTGCTAAAAATCTGCACTCTATTAGTTTCAACTGTTGTGAGTTTAGATCTGTAACCCGTTTGTTTAATATAGTATTACCGCAAAACTTATTAAAGACTTAAATCAATATCAGACAAATTAACAATTTATCATAACATTAAAATTTGTGACATTATTATACAAATGGGGTTTGAATCTTAGCAGCTTTATTTTCTTCGTGTTTATTACCAACTTATTAATTTTTAAATATTCAACAATTAGTACAGCGTCTCTCTCAATATATGTTTTCAATACAGCATCGTTTTTGTATGGGTAAAACCAAGAAATTTCGTCCGCATACATATAGATTTTACCATATAGGATTGGCAATATAAGCAAATGTGGACCCAACACACTTCTCTAAGAACGTCGCATTGAACATTGACAATTGAACTATGAAGATTACTTAGTGCAACATACTCCATTCTATTATTTCAATAATTTTTAAAAAGTACAAGTTTTTTTCTCTGGAATTATTATTTCATGACCCACAAGATCGAATCAAAAAATATTCCAGCTACGCCTTACAACCTTCTAGTCCTTAGGGTAAAGTTAACAATATTCACCACTGTATTCTTTGTTCCACTACCCTTCCTGACCAAATTGACAATCATAAGGTAATTTATATATATTCAAGATATGCTAACATTTCAAGATATATTCAAAATATGCTAACATTTGTATTATTTTCTCAACTATTGACTATAAGGCTATATATCTATATTTATTTTATTTAGTGGCATTCACTTTTTTGGTATTGGTAATATTTTTATTATTTTTAATATATATATATACTCCGAAGTAATTTGTCATTACAATTTATAAATATCTTTGATGATAAATTGTCATGCTCAAGGCTTTTATTTGGAGAGAGATACGATATAAGTTGTGTAATTTCATCTGAATTATTATTTAATCGAAGAGTATTATTGTGATATCTTAGGGTTCATAGACCGTTAAATAAATTCGTAAAATTATTTCTGTTTGTCGTCTCAAATCTATAGGAACTTGTAGAAAATATTTATTAAAAAGATTGTCATAAATTTGTATATTTAAACAACAAACAAACAAACGGGTTACAGATCTGAACTCACAACTGTTGAAAATAATAGAGTGCAAATTTTTAGCAATCATGATTGCTGTTCAAAGTTCAAAAATTTAGAAAAAGGGTTAGAAGTTACCTAACTTTTTCCCATTGGGATCTCATTTGATCCTATATGGACAAATCGGACTTTGGCGATAAATTTTAGCCCATCTGTGTTATCGTGCAGACTTTCAACAGATACATGCATGTAGTAAACTAGTGCGAAAGTGAGTTAATCAAGTAGCTTGGAATACATCTACTGCTGTCTTAGATAATTCTTTATATCAGTTCATTTTATTAAAATGACGCAAAGTGTGATATTTAGCCAATTAGCTGGACAAAATTCTAATTTTGATATTACTGATTTCGAAACTTTTGTAAAATGTCTTTAATATATAATAGTTAATATATTGAATAGAAATAAGATCGGATCATACTTTAGCCTAGAGCCAATATACATCATTCCCACCAGAATCACTTGAGATCTCCTATCATGAAATATTATGAAATTAAACTCCACGAGAATAAATTTAATAAAAAATTATTTCCCAAACTATTATTACTATCTATCCATATTTGATCCATATTTTCATATAATCAATATGAGGGCTAAAAATCTGGGTAATCATTTTCTTCCTATAAAAAGTGACGAAGAATCAGGAATAAGCACCCGATTATTTAAAATTTATAATCTACATATATGTTCATAAATAGTTTTAAACTAAACTGGTCGCAAATATACTAAAATAACAAAAATTTGTTTTCATAGAAAATAATTGGTACATAGATATCCCTTTATAAATAATCCTAAATTGATTATATCTGTAGCCACAAGGAAAAACAACATGATTGATACTGCTCCTAATGCACTGCGGATTAGGCGATAGTGGTATGCATAAGAGCATAATTCATTTGATGTTTTCTTTTCTCAAAATGTAAAAATATTATGTATTAACTTATGCCTTTTCCTAAATGTTCTAAAGTAAAAATTATGATAGAATTTTTGTACTTATTTTGGAATAAATATAATTTTCTAATTTTCTATCTAAGAAATGACATAAAAACATAATTCGAAATATGACAAATATAAAAACCAAATTTAAAAGTAATATGTACATAAAAATCAAAAATTAAATTTTGAAGAAATGTATAACTTGGGATATCTATAACAAAAAAAAAAAAAAAAAAAAAAAAAAAAATACTAATTTGGAAAAATGTAAAAAAATACCATTACTTTTTGCAAATTTCATAAATGTACCAAATTATATATAAATTTGTCATTCCTTTTATAATTTCCACAATTTTCGTCGGAGAGCAAACAAATGTATATTTTCTTGGTCCTTGTAAGAAATGATACCGATAGGATGATGTTCGTCTGTCCGTTTGTCGAGTGAACCGATAACTGCCATATATAATATACATATCAAACAATCGGAAATCCTTTCGCGAATTTTGCTATTGAAATTCAGAAAGATTGGTTTGTAAACGGTGGAGATATGTCAAAAAAGAAAAAATCAGTTTTTTAAACCGGTTTTAGATTTTCTGAAGTCTCTATTAAGCTAGGGACTTCGTGTTTGTAAAGAACATTTGGACATTTTTTTCTGAATTTTTATACCGCAGAAATGAACTAAATTGGTCTAATAATAACCGAGATAATGGGCAAAGCGCATTTTTAACTTTTTGAAGACCTTGTTTAAGCTACGGATTTTGTTTTTTTTTCACAAATATTTTTATAAAATTTCGGTTTTTTCAATCAACCAAATTGATTCATAAGCAACCGAGTTATGGACCAAAAACTGAAAAATATTTTAATATACACACACACACACAAACATTTATATATATATATATATATATATGTATGTTTAAATTTACGAAAGCTGTAGCATTTTCTAAACACCTATAAAAATACGTATTTCTTTCAATATTTTTCGTTAAAAGAAAATTAACTTCAAATTGTAATAAAAGCATACTAAAGCCTGGAATAATTGTTATGTCTCTATTGGGGCAACAGTTTTTCCAACTAAATAAATTTTAAAAATGTCGGGTAATAGTTTTTACCCATAAATAAATAAATATATAAATAAATAAATCCACTTAAAGTTTTATAATTCAATTTATTTGTTAATTCAGTCTTTAACAATTTTTATTATTTTTATGCAAAACGAAAACTTGACTAATCGACAATCAGTACAAAACTATAACAGATATATTGAATATGTATTGATCTATGGCTTTTTCTTTTCTTTATATCTTATTTTTGTTTCGAAATAACAACATAGGCTCAAATCAATACATTTATGAAATCAATACATAATATATATTATTACGTTTTTATCTTTTAAAAACTGTGGTTTATTTCCTTTTAAATAAACCGGATACTTTGATTGCAAATAAAAGCAGTTTAGTAGTATAAAAGTTGTAACGACTTTTTATTTTATTTTAAAATTTACAACAGTAACAGTTTAAATAATCACTATGTGTTCTAATACACAGACACTTAAATTACACACTTTCCAGCTGTAAAAAAAAGGGGTAAAGAATCCTTCAAGAAGGCTTTTTTAATGGCCAGAAGAACTTCTCCCTGCGTTCCATCTTCATGAATTGTTTACACGCGATGTCCTTGGGAACAAGGCCTTACACATTCGCGACCCAATTTCGCACTTATATAAGGCCTTCAGGAAAAAGTCTAGCAGCACGGGTTTCGTTAAAAAGCACTTGGAAGACCTTAATTATTACAAATGCCTACAGGCTTTCTGAAGAAGAAATGTTAAAAGGAATTCATAAGTAGACGTGTTTACAAGAACTCCTCATAAATCATTTTGAAAGGTTTTTGGAAGAAGAGCAACTGACAGGCTTTCTTCAGAAGAAATATCAGAAGGCCTTCAGAAGTAGTCTTGCCAACATACCCTCTGAGTAAGTAATACTGAAAGGCCTCTCTGAGAGGACCTGCTTAATGCCTAAATAAGGATAGATGTCAATAGAACACTATGTTACCCTTCATGGTCTTTCCAAGGAACGACGAATTAAAAAAATAAATGTATGAAAAAAAAACTTTTTTATTTCTTACTCTTATTGTGTTATATATAATATTAACAATATAAATTACAAAAAAAAAAAACTTAAAAAATAACACTTCGTTTATTTAGTTTGTAATTAATATACATACATTTTTGGTTTAAAAGTTCATTTCGTTATTTTTTTTTTCTTTTAAAAACTTAATTATTTTTTCGTCTTTAAAATCTTTTTTTTAAGTAATTTTGCAGTTTTCATATGTACTTAAATTATTCCGATTCTAAGGCTTTGTAGAATAACAAATCTTATTTGGACGCAATAATAATTAAAATACATAATATTTTCTCCTAATAAATTGAGGAGATTTTTTAAAAATTCCAAACTAAATTTTCTTTTATATTTATTATATTAAAAAAATAAAAATAAAAAATAATTTATTTTTAAATAAAAATAAAAGATAACAATTCAGTCTTTTATATAACAAAAACAATATAAAATACAAAAAACTTTAAAAATATTACTTCATTTACTAAAAGCAACTTAAAAATAAAAATTCAGTCTGTTATTTACATACATACATTTTTGCTTTAAAAGTCCTTCATTACTTTTTTTTTCTTTTAAAAACTTATCTTTATATAATTTATTTTTTTCATATTTAAAAGCTTTTTTAAAGAAATTTTGTAATTGTCATATGTACTTAATTCTGATTCTAAGGCCTTGTAAAATAACGAATTTATTACTTAGTAGATTTTGAATGATTTCTTATTTTGGATGCCGTCATAATTAAAATTTTTTATAATATTCTCTCCCAATAAATTGTGGGGTTTTTTTTAAATTCCACCTGTTTGCACTTTACTTTTAATAACGGATAATAATTTCTTTTCATCGAAGGTAGGTAAAATTTCTATAAATTTGTTTAAATCTTCCTCTGTTTTAAGTGGAAACATTTTGTTTAATTTATTATCGGTCATATTCCCCTTTATTATTTCTTTTAGATAAACCTTTATTTCGGCCATCTCATTAGCAATAACACCATCTTGGCCTTTTACGTCGTCTCTTATTTCATTTATTTGTTTTTGTAATTCTGTAAACATTAATATAGAATGTTATATTTAGGTTACTTAAATATGATATTTACCCTGTAGGATATTAAATATATTAAATAATAGAAATAGTTAGATGTTTTATAGTTGTAAAAAATTAATGAAATTTCTGAATTTTATTTAGTGTTTTGAAGCGTAGAAATTTAAACTTTATGGTTAAAAAATATACGATTTTAAGGTAAATTACATAATTTTTATAGTGAACAACAATTGTAAGAAATATATAAAAATTTACAGTGTTTTGAAAAATTTTTTTTTAATGTACTCAAGAAGATTTTCAATCAATATTAGAGTGTTTTTCAAGTGAAAATTAAAATTATAATTTTGTTAAAGAACAGAACAGGGCAGAAAAAGTATATTATAAAATGAAATTTTTATACATATGCTAAACCAATTTCTTATTTCCATTATTTACATTGAATTTCCTCTACAATTAAAGTTTTTTTTATAGAGTTAACTGGATTATGGACACTTCATCCTGAAATATTTTTTGTTAAAAAAAAGTGTATAGATTCATCTTGTTACGAAATTGTACTAGAATTCAAATATAACGGTTTTAACGGCTGGTTTAAATCTTTCTCAATGTTTCTAGACATTTCCGTTTATGTTAACAGCAGTTAACATATCTGTAAAAATTATTAACAAAGTTGTAAACATACAACAGTGAATAAAAAGCTTTCACCATTGTTTGTAAGTATGGCAACACTAAATGTTTAAGCTGCTAACATTAACATCGAAAGCTCTAGTTTGTCCGTTAAGAACATCGTAGAAAAAAATAGAGCTTTCAAGAAGCATCTAGTAGGTAATACAGTGTATATAAATTGGCCGTGAGAACACCATTGAGTCAGTTTAATTGGAAGCGTCGTTAAATAAAGACAAATTAACTGCCTTGGCTGTATAATCTTGTACATTATTAAAATGTGTTGTATAAAGTGTGTAATTTAAGTGTGTGTTTATATTAGAACGCAAGTGACTATTTAAACTATTATTGTTGTACATTTTTAAATAAAATAAAGAGTCGTTACAATTTTTAAACTACTAAACTGCTGTTATTTGCAATCAAAGTACAGGTTTATTTAAAGGAAATAAACGACCGTTTTTAAAAGGTAAAAACGTAACAATTGGTGTCAGAAGTGGGATTGCAAAATAATAAGTAGTCATGAAATTTGAAGAGCTGAAAGTGGAGCAATTCAAGAGAGAATTGAATAAGTTGGAGTTACCTACTGCTGGTAATAAAGCAGAATTACAAAAGAGGCTGATAGATGAATTCAAGCGGCGTGATATTGACATCGAAGCTTATGAATTCGAGTATAAAGAAGAAATGGAAGTTTATACCCGTGCAACAACAAGCAGCATGGATTTATCCCCAATGTTTGCTGCTTTGATGGAGCAATTTAAAGAAGTTAAAGAAGAAAATAAAATAATGGAAATAAAATTTCAAGAAACTTCTAAAGCAAATAAAAAGAAACTTCTTGGTGAAGTTAAAGAAGCCAAAGCAACTTCTAGAGCGACAAACGCGAAACTTCAGCAAATTTCGGAAGTTATAAACAGCAGAGTGGATGGCATTGATAAAAAGGTGTCCGACTTAGAGAGCTGCCTAGATATACAAGCCAAAGTCGTTGATAAAAAGCTGTCCGACTTAGAGATCTGCCTAGATATACAATCCAAAGATGTTGATAAAAAACTACATGATCTAGAAATAAGGATGAATAATCTTCAATGCCAAGATGGACAGGTGCGAATTATTCCGGAATCCTCTAGTAGAATAAAGGCCCCTAGTTTTGATGGCACCACACCATTTAATGTGTTCAAGTACCAGTTTGATACAATTGCCATTAGAAACATGTGGAACGACGAAGAAAAAGCTATGGAGTTGATATTGGCTTTAAAAAGAAATGCAGCAGTAGTTATTGAAAGCGTACCAGCATGTAACAGAAACAGTTATGATGATATAATGGAGGCGCTACAATGTAAGTACGCTGGTGAACATAAAAAGGAACTATACCGAATGGAATTGCGTGGTAGAGTGTAGAAGCCCAATGAGACGCTACAAGACTTTGCGTTGGAAATCAAACGTTTGCTGCAGCTTACTTATCCATGGGAAAACAGCCCGTTTTTGGACCATTTCAAGATAGAGGCATTTGTTAATGGCATTCGCGATCCTGAAATAAAACACGCGGTTTGTGCAACACCTAAACCATCATTTACTGAAACCGTATCATTCGCACTGGCACAAGAAACGGCGAAAATAATTTCAAAGCCGCAAATATGCAAGGTGCGAAATGTTGAAGTTATTTCTTATAATGAGTGAAATATAGTCGACAAATTAAAAAAGGTTTTGGAGGCATTTAATGAGAAGCAAAATAAAGCCAGAGTAAAATGTTATAACTGTGGTAAATCGGGTCATATTCAGCGAAACTGCAAAGCACCAAGAAAACGAACCAGATCTGCCTCGCCTCAAAGAAATAACCGGCAGTCAAATCATCAATCATCACAAGAATCACCTTTAAAACTAAAACGAGCTGGCACTATGGGGCAAGAGCTAGCTCCCACAATCTTCATATCCGTAATACAGGAGAAAATCTTACTGCTCCTGGGTACATCAACGGTCAGAAGCGCGTTTTTACTATAGACATCGGGGCATCACAGTCTATCGTCAGGCCAGATTTAGTCAAGAAAACAATTCAACCATTATGTGAGGTAAGTCTGCGCACAGCTACTGGGGAGCCGGTCACTGTCTATGGTAAAGTAAATGTGAAATTAACCATTGCCGACGTCACCGTAAATCAAGTATTCATTGTTGCCTATATTGTGGACGAAGTTATCATTGGTGCTGATTTCATGATTAGCCATGGCATTACTTTGGATATGGGACAAAAAGTTATGATTTGGCGAAATGTGGAGATACCCCTTGACGTCGGATATGAAAATAGGACTCAAGTAAGAAAGCTAGTTACCGTCGAGCATCAGAAGCTACCACCACAATCAGAAACTTTAGTATGGGCTCGTATGGAGGGAGATTGTGAGGACAACAATTTGTGGGTGATAGAACCAGCAGAAATAACAAGTGATCTTGTAACAGCAAAAACCTTCGTTAGGCCCTCATGAACAAATAATGAAAACACTTCCCAAGAGCAAGATGACCTAAACGAACTTCATGAATTCGTACGCAGATGAATAAAAATGACCAGCGATAAAATGAAAGCCAGATACGATCGAGCAGCGAATTCTGAAGGATTTAACGAAGGTCAGCTTGTACTGTTGTATAACCCAAACTGTCTCCCAAACTACAAACCCATTGGGATGGACCATACAAAGTGATTAAGAAATTAAACGACGTGGTATACAGAATACAGAAAGAAAGGAGACCGAGATCTAAAATGAAGGTCGTACATCTAGAACGACTAGCTGCCTATGGGAGAAGTGAATCTATGCCTATTCGGGACGAACAGGCTTAAGCTGGGGGCAGTGTTACGAAATTGTACTAGAATTCAAATATAACGGTTTTAACGGCTGGTTTAAAACTTTCTCAATGCTTCTAGACATTTCCGTTTATGTTAACAGCAGTTAACATATCTGTAAAAATTGTTAACATAGTTGTAAACATACAACATTGAATAAAAAGCTTTCACCACAATATGTAAATACATTCCCTCCTTTCCAAGGGAATTCATTTCACAAATAAAGTCATGAAGGTAGTTATCAACATTACTCAGTTTTGTATTTCCGACATAAGTATCAATTAGGAAAACGTCAACGGGTGGAATATTGACAATTTTTCTAAGTATGGGCTAAAGAGACTTACCCGAACTTTTATAGAGTGGCAGGCCATCTACACCTATATAAAAATTTGATCTATGTCTTTGATAAGATTTTGAGGAAGTTTCTTTATCTGAATTTCTAAGCCTAAATGGTAATACGTACCAGATGAAACTGTTCGTAATACCGTTTTTTCTTTCGAATATTTTAAGAGACCATTACAGGTAGACGGTATATTAAGATTTTCTGAGTTTAAAATCTTTAGTAAGCCGTCAACACTTCTTCTAGTACGTCGAATTTCACCACTCTACAAATTTTTGATCGAAAGACTTCTTTTCTATTTCCTCGTAATCTAATACATTATTACTTTCATGGTGGCCATCATTTCCAATGTCCAATGAACATTGTATATCAATTTTTTTATCTCTAACAACAGAAAATATTTTTCTTTTTCTGATTTTATTTCGCGTCTTTTGTTCATTTTTTGATTACTTACCAAAAAAAAAAAAAAAAAAAAAACACAAAAAAATCATTTTTCAAAAACAAATCATACAAAAAGACAATTAACTCCACTGACGCTTTCAATAAATAATAAATAAATTCCTTTATTTTGTTTCTTTTTTGTTGGAAATTGGTATTTTTGTAACGGGTTTTTAACAGTTTTGTTGTTGCTTAGAGAAAAAATATTAGAACAAATTATACATTCATATCTCCCTTCTAAACGAAGCGAGGTAAGAATGAGCATTTTTGAGTAGATTTATCGTTGATTAGTTTAAAATATATATACATAAAAAAAACAGCTTCTTATTTCCCTTCTTTGAGAAGGGAAGTTGGAAGGTCTATCAGATTTTTTAGAAGGCAGAAATGAAGCATTCACACAGGCCTTTTTATAGAAGGCAAGATAGAATGAGCAAATTCATCATTAAATATACTTTATAGAAGGCGTTCACTGTGGAGACTTTGCAATTTTTACCGCTGGGTATTTACAGCACACTTTAATAATGTACAAGAATATACAGCCAAGGCAGTTAATTTGTCTTTACTTAACGATGCTTCCAATTATACTGACTCAGTGGTGTTCTCACGGCCAATTTATATAGACTGCATTACCTTCTAGGTGCTTCTCGAAAGCTCTATTTCTACAATGATCTTAACGGACAAAGTAGAATATTCGAATTCTAGAGCTTTCGATGTTAATGTTAACAGTTTCAACATTTATTGTTGCCATACTTACAATTAATGGTGAAAGCTTTTCATTCAATGTTTCTACAGATATGTTAACTGCTTTTAACATAAGTAGAAAGGTTGAGAAGCATTGAGAAAGATTGAGAGAGGTTGAGAAGCATTATTTAGCTTTATACCAGCCTTTAAAACCATTATATTTGAATTCATGTACAATTTCGTAACAATATTTAAAGATGCCAATTCAGCAACATAACCGCGAAATTCAAATTTACACTAACCAATAGGTAATTTGTTTTGCATTAAATAAAAATATAAAAAGTTACAAAATTTTCAAATAAGTAGATATAAAGTTTTCTTAAACAGGCTCTTTTCAGACGCATGATATTAGGACTTTAGTAACGTTTTTTGTCATATTTTTGTTATTCATAATTTTATATATTTCGGAAATTTTTTAACATATTGTTACGTTTTTACCTTTTAAAAACGGTTGTTTATTTCCTTTAAATAAACTTGTACTTTGATTGCAAATAACAGCAGTTTAGTAGTTTAAAAATTGTAACGACTCTTTATTTTATTTAAAAATGTACAACAATACAGTTTAAATAGTCACTTTGTGTTTTAATACACACACACACACACACTTAAATTACACGCTTTATACAGTACACTTTAATAATGTACAAGATTATACAGCCAAGGCAGTTAATATGTCTTAACTTAACGACGCTTCCAATTAGACTGACTGAATGGTGTTCTCAAGGCCAATTTATATACACTGTATTACCTACTAGATGTTTCTTGAAAGCTCTATTTCTTTCTACAGTGTTCTTAACGGACAAACTAGAGCTTTTGATGTTAATGTTAGCAGCTTAAACATTTAGTGTTGCCATACTTAAAAACAATGGTGAAAGCTTTTTATTCAATGTTGTACGTTTAGAACTATGTTAATAATTTTTACAGCTATGTTAACTGCTGTTAACATAAACGGAAATGTCTGGAAGTATTGAGAAAGATTTAAACCGGCCGTTAAAACCGTTATATTTGAATTCAAGTACAATTTCGTAACACTGCCCCCCGCTTAAGCCTGTTCGTCCCGATTAGGCACAGAATCACTTCTCTATTCCAATGGGTTTGTAGTTTGGGGAACAGTTCTTTCTTACAACAGGCCAGCTTGGCCTTCGTTAAATATTTCAGAATTCGCTGCTCGATCGTATCTGGCTTTTATTTTGTCGCTGGTCATTTTAATTAGTCTGCATACGAATTCATGAAGTTTGTTTAGGTCATCTTGCTCTTGGGAAGTGTTTTCATTATTTGTTGATGAGGGCCTAACGAAGGTTTTTGCTGTTACAAGATCACTTGTTATTTCTGATGGTTCTGTCACCCACAAACTGTTGTCCTTACAATCTCCCTCCATACGAGCCCATACTAAAGTTTCTGATTGTGGTGGTAGCTTCTGATGCTCGACGGTAACTAGCTTTCTTACTTGAGTTCTATTTTCATATCCGACGTCAAGGGGTACCTCCACATTTCGCCAAATCATAACTTTTCGTCCCATATCCAAAGTAATGCCATGGCTAATCATGAAATCAGAACCAATGATAACTTCGTCCACAATATCGGCAACAATGAATAGATGATTGACGGTAACGTTGGCAATGGTTAATTTCACATTTACTTTACCATAGACAGTGACCAGCTCCCCAGTAGTTGTGCGCAGACTTACCCCACATAATGGTTCAATTGTGTTCTTGACTAAATCTGGCCTGACGATAGATTGTGATGCCCCGGTGTCTACAGTAAAAACGTGCTTCTGACCGTTGATGTACCCCGAAGCAGTAAGATTGCTATTTTTCTGTTGCATTACGGATATGAAGATTGTGGGACCCTCAGATGTGGGATATAGCTCTTGCCCCATAGTGCTAGCTCGTTTTAGCTTTAAAGGTGATTCTTGTGATGATTGATGATTCGACTGCTGGTTACTTCTTTGAGGCGAGGCAGATCTGGTTCGTTTTCTTGGTACTTTGCAGTTTCGCTGAATATGACCAGATTTACCGCAGTTATAACATTTTACTCTGACTTTACTTTGTTTCTCAATAAGCGTCTTCAAAACCTTTTTTAATTTGTCGACTATATTTCTCTCATTATCAGCAACAACTTCAACATTTAGCACCTTGCATATTTGCGGCTTTGAAATTATTTTCGCCGTTTCTTGCGCCAGTGCGAATGATACGGTTTCAGTAAATGATGGTTTAGGTGTGCCACAAACCGCGTGTTTTATTTCAGGATCGCGAATACCATTAACAAATGCCTCTATCTTGAAATGGTCCAAAAACGGGCTGTTTTCCCCTGGATAAGTAAGCCGCAGCAAACGTTCGATTTTCAACGCAAAGTCTTGTAGCGTCTCATTGGGCTTCTGCACTCTACCACGCAATTCCATTCGATATAGTTCCTTTTTATGTTCACCAGCGTACTTACGTTGTAGCGCCTCCATTATATCATCATAACTGTTTCTGTTACATGCTGGCACGCTTTCAAGAACTACTGCTGCATTTCCTTTTAAGGCCAATATCAACTCTATAGCTTTTTCTTCGTCGTTCCACATGTTTCTAGTGGCAATTTTATCAAAGTGGAACTTGAACGCATTAAATGGTGTGGTGTTATTAAAACTAGGGGCCTTTATTCTATTAGAGGATTCTGGAATAATTCGCATATGTCCATCTTGGCATTGAATATTATTCATCTTTATTTCTAGATCATGTAGTTTTTTTTATCAACACCTTTGGCTATTTCATTCTCTAAGTCGGACAGGCAGCTCTCTAAGTCGGACAGCTTTTTATCAACCTTATCAACGACTTTAGCTTGTATATCTAGGCAGCTCTCTAAGTCGGACACCTTTTTATCAACCTTATCAACGACTTTGGCTTGTATATCTAGGCAGCTCTCTCTAAGTCCGACACCTTTTTATCAATGCCATCCACTCTGCAGTTTATATCTTCCGAAATTTGCTGAAGTTTTTCGTCTATCGCTCTAGAAGTTTCTTCAAATTTCATTTCCAATGTTTTATTTTCTTCTTTAACTTCAGCAAGAAGTTTCTCGTTATTTGCTTTAGAAGTTTCTTGAAATTTCATTTCCATTATTTTATTTTCTTCTTTGTTTCTCGTTATTTGCTTTAGAAGTTTCTTGAACTTCTTTAAATTGCTCCATCATAGCAGCAAACATTGTGGGTAGAAACTTCCAATTCTTCTTTATACTCGAATTCGTAAGCTCCGATGTCAATATTACGCCGCTTGAATTCATCTATCAGCCTCTTTTGTAATTCTGCTTTATTACCAGCTGTAGGTAACTCCAACTTATTCAATTCTCTCTTGAGTTGCTCCACTTTTAGCTCTTCAAACTTCATGACTGCTTATTATTTTGCAATCCCACTTCTGACACCAATTGTTACGTTTTTACCTTTTAAAAACGGTTGTTTATTTCCTTTAAATAAACTTGTACTTTGATTGCAAATAACAGCAGTTTAGTAGTTTAAAAGTTGTAACGACTCTTTATTTTATTTAAAAATGTACAACAATACAGTTTAAATAGTCACTTTGTGTTTTAATACACACACACACTTAAATTACATGCTTTATACAGCACACTTTAATAATGTACAAGATTATACAGCCAAGGCAGTTAATATGTCTTTACTTAACGACGCTTCCAATTAGACTGACTGAATGGTGTTCTCACGGCCAATTTATATACACTGTATTACCTACTAGATGCTTCTTGAAAGCTCTATTTTTTTCTACGATGTTCTTAACGGACAAACTAGAGCTTTCGATGTTAATGTTAGCAGCTTAAACATTTAGTGTTGCCATACTTACAAACAATGGTGAAAGCTTTTTATTCACTGTTGTATGTTTACAACTTTGTTAATAATTTTTACAGCTATGTTAACTGCTGTTAACATAAACGGAAATGTCTGGAAGCATTGAGAAAGATTTAAACCGGCCGTTAAAACCGTTATATTTGAATTCAAGTACAATTTCGTAACAATATATTAGGTTTTAATGTATCATTGTTATGGTATAAAGACCTCTTAACAGCAAGAGGATCCAATTTATGCATTTTGTTTCCTAAAGATTAAATTAGAAATTTTTGCAAATAAGTCACATAAAAGTATTTATTATACTTAAATATTGATGAATTTACGAAAAATAAACTAAATAAAATAATAATCGCATTAAAGAGATTTTTTAAATTTAGTTACTATTTTTATACGAATTTATGGTTTTTATGATAAATATATGCTTTTGGCGATATTCGGTACAATTATACTTATCAAAACTAAGACTGACACAAAATTTCAGACAATTTTATAAAGTGGTTCGCGAAATATAGCGACTTGAAAGTGTAAAACAGCTAAAAGAATGTATAAAGTTGTATCGTGCTGAGCACGATACTTACTGAAAATAAAGGGAAAGGCTTCTTCGGTTTCATTTTTTTACCGGAAAATTTGTGATTTGAGAAACACTTCCAAGAGTCAATGTCTGTAGTAACTTTCATTGAAATCAGAGGTGTCAAATCCGATTGCTGTCCGTTTTGACATTGAATCACGCAATATATTTTTTACTTTTTTTATAGTTTTTATTTTTTTTAACCACCATAGGTGGTGGGGTATTATTCAACACCCACTTTAAAGTATAAAATTCGACTGAGGTTCACTCTTTGAGTCAATTTAACGATGTCCGTCTGTTCGTCCGTCCGTCTGGCTGGCTGGACGGCTGGCTGGCTGTCCATGTAAACCTTGTGCAAAAAGTACAGGTCACAATTTTGAAGATAAATCAATGAAATTTGACACGTAGAACTTTCGTGACAAAAGGACGAAGCCTATTGAAATTGGTTATTATCGGTTCATTATTTCATCCATACAAATGTCCTCCCGGAATAGGGGTTTAACGATCATAAATGCCTTAAATATAGCAATATATTAATGAAAGTTATAAGAAAGTTTCGTGTAAGTATCATTCTTTTTGCCAAATTTCATGAAGATCGGTCTATAGTTGACTATAGCTCCCATATAAAACCCTCTTCGGAAAATCACTTTAACGTGTATAAATCACATACACATATTAGTATCAAGTTTATATTCGACACAAATAAGTTTTATATGAGTAGAAATCACTGTGACAAATTTTATGAGGATCAATCCATAGCTCCCATATAAGCCCACCTTCGCTTTATGCACTAAAATTCATAAATTCATATAAATGCTACTATTAACGTAATATTCTGCATTCGTATATTTTATTTTACACTTAAAAAAAGTATCGGTCCATAATTGTCCACATGTCTACGAATTTTGATGGACATACACATTGGTGTTGGTTATCATATGGTCGGGCTTGACCGACTATATCTTTCTTACTTGTTTTACGTTGCTTTATAACAGATATTATTAAAATTTTTTGTTTATACCCTAGACCACCATAAGTGGTTGGGCTATTATGCGTTTGTGCTGATGTTTGTAAAGTATAGAAAGAGTTATCCAACACCCACCTTAAAGTATACCAATCAACTCAGAATCACCTTTTAAATTTTTTTTTGTTGCATTGCTTATAAATAATAAAATAAATAATTCCGTTACAATTTAAATGTTTATATATTGATTTATAAGAATTTGGGATTATAAACTTGTTTTATAGAAATTGTTCTACAAATTTTCTTTTAGATCCCTCCGAATTTGTATATAGAAATTTTAATTTTAGGATTAACGCACTGAATGCAATTTGAGAAATTTGCGTAAAATCGTTAGTAAAATTGAAAAAGAAAATTGTTCCTCCATTTATCCAAAATGGGTGGAATTGGATAAATTTAATGTGCTGAATAAGAATTTTTTGTCCGATTTGTATTAATAAAACAATGAAAGATGCTTAATTTATATTACCTTCAATACACAATACAATACAAATAAAATACAATAAAAAACATATATCAATAAACTTAGAAAATAATTTATTCAAATTAGTTAAATAAAAAAATCACTAAAAATAGCGTTTTTGCTAAAAATACTAATTTTTATATTCATTATATGTAAATTATTGAAGGATTAAAAAAAACATCTTTTGTCGACTTATGTAGTAATAATAGTATACTATTTATTGTTAAAAAATAATTTCTGAAGTTAAATAGTATTACTTTATTATTATTATTATTGTTACGAAATTGTACTTGAATTCAAATATAACGGTTTTAACGGCTGGTTTATAACTTTCTCAATGCTTCTAGGCATTTCCGTTTATGTTAACAGCAGTTAACATATCTGTAAAAATTATTGACATAGTTCTAAACATACAACATTTAATAAAAAGCTTTCACCATTGTTTTTAAGTATGGCAACACTAAATGTTTAAGCTGCTAACATTAACATCGAAAGCTCCAGTTTGTCCGTTAAGAACATTGTAGAAAGAAATAGAGCTTTCAAGAAACATCTAGTAGGTAATACAGTGTATATAAATTGGCCGTGAGAACACCATTCAGTCAGTCTAATTGGAAGCGTCGTTAAGTAAAGACATATTAACTGCCTTGGCTGTATAATCTTGTACATTATTAAAGTGTGCTGTATAAAGCGTGTAATTTAAGTGTGTGTGTGTATTAAAACACAAAGTGACTATTTAAACTGTATTGTTGTACATTTTTAAATAAAATAAAGAGTCGTTACAACTTTTAAACTACTAAACTGCTGTTATTTGCAATCAAAGTACAAGTTTATTTAAAGGAAATAAACAACCGTTTTTAAAAGGTAAAAACGTAACAATTGGTGTCAGAAGTGGGATTGCAAAATAATAAGCTGTCATGAAGTTTGAAGAGCTAAAAGTGGAGCAACTCAAGAGAGAATTGAATAAGTTGGAGTTACCTACTGCTGGTAATAAAGCAGAATTACAAAAGAGACTGATAGATGAATTCAAGCGGCGTAATATTGACATCGGAACTTACGAATTCGAGTATAAAGAAGAAATGGAAGTTTCTACCCGTGCAACAACAAGCATTAATTTATCCACAATGTTTGCTGCTTTGATGGAGCAATTTAAAGAAGTTCAAGAAACTTCTAAAGCTAATAGCGAGAAACTTCTTGCTGAAGTTAAAGAAGAAAATAAAATATTGGAAATGAAATTTCAAGAAACTTCTAGAGCGACAGACTAAAAACTTCAGCAAATTTTGGAAGTTATAAACAGCAGAGTGGATGGCATTGATAAAAAGGTGTCGGACTTAGAGAGAGCTGCCTAGATATACAAGCCAAAGTCGTTGATAAGGTTGATAAAAAGCTGTCCGACTTAGAGAGCTGCCTGTCCGATTTAGAGAATGAAATAGCCAAAGGTGTTGATAAAAAACTACATGATCTAGAAATAAAGATGAATAATATTCAATGCAAATATGGACATATGCGAATTAATCCAGAATCCTTTAATAGAATAAAGGCCCCTAGTTTTGATGGCAGCACACCATTTAATGTGTTCAAGTACCAGTTTGATACAATTGCCATTAGAAACATGTGGAACGACGAAGAAAAAGCTATGGAGTTGATATTGGCCTTAAAAGGAAATGCAGTAGTAGTTATTGAAAGCGTACCAGCATGTAACAGAAACAGTTATGATGATATAATGGAGGCGCTACAATGTAAGTACGCTCGTGAACATAAAAAGGAACTATACCGAATGGAATTGCGTGGTAGAGTGCAGAAGCCCAATGAGACACTTCAAGACTTTGCGTTTGAAATCGAACGTTTGATGCAGCTTTCTTATCCAGGGGAAAACAGCCCGTTTTTGGACCATTTCAAGATAGAGGCATTTGTTAATGGCATTCGCGATCCTGAAATAAAATACGCGGTTTGTGCCACACCTAAACCATCATTTACTGAAACCGTCTCATTCGCACTGGCACAAGAAACAGCGAAAATAATTTCAAAGCCCCAAATATGTTATGTGCGAAATGTCGAAGTTGTAGCTGACAATCAGAGAAATATAATCGACGAATTAAAAAAGGTTTTGAAGACGTTTATTGAGAAACAAAGTAAAGTCAGAGTAAAATGTTATAACTGCGGTAAATCTGGTCATATTCAGCGAAACTGCAAAGTACCAAGAAAACGAACCAGATCTGCCTCGCCTCGAAGAAGTAATCAGCAGTTGAATCATCAATCATCACAAGAATCACCTTTAAAATTAAAACGAGCTAGCACTATGTGGCAAGAGCTAGATCCCACATCGGAGGGTCCCACAATCTTCATATCCGTAATACAGCAGAAAAATAGCAATCTTACTGCTCCTGGGTACATCAACGGTCAGAAGCGCGTTTTTACTATAGACACCGGGGCATCACAGTCTATCGTCAGGCCAGATTTAGTCAAGAAAACAATTCAACCATTATGTGAGGTAAGTCTGCGCACAGCTACTGGGGAGGCGGTCACTGTCTATGGTAAAGTAAATGTGAAATTAACCATTGCCAACGTCACCGTAAATCAAGTATTCATTGTTGCCGATATTGTGGACGAAGTTATCATTGGTGCTGATTTCATGATTAGCCATGGCATTACTTTGGATATGGGACAAAAAGTTATGATTTGGCGAAATGTGGAGATACCCCTTGACGTCGGATATGAAAATAGGACTCAAGTAAGAAAGCTAGTTACCGTCGAGCATCAGAAGCTACCACCACAATCAAAAACTTTAGTATGGGCTCGTATGGAGGGAGATTGTGAGGACAACAATTTGTGGGTGAGATAGAACCAGCAGAAATAAAAAGTGATCTTGTAACAGCAAAAATCTTCTTTAGGCCCTCATCAACAAATAATGAAAACACTTCCCAAGAGCAAGATGACCTAAACGAACTTCATGAATTCGTACGCAGACGAATAAAAATGACCAGCGATAAAATGAAAGCCAGATACGATCGAGCAGCGAATTCTGAAGGATTTAATGAAGGTCAGCTTGTACTGTTGCATAACCCACAACGCAAGAAAGAACTGTTCCTCAAACTACATACCCATTGGGATGGACCATACAAGGTGATTAGTAAAGTAAATTAAATTAAAATGAAGGACTAGCTACCTATGGGAGAAGTGATTCTGTGCCTATTCGGGGCGAACAGGCTTAAGCGGGTGGCAGTGTTACGAAATTGTTCTAAAATTCAAATATAACGGTTTTAACGACTGGTTTAAAACTTTCTCAATGCTTCTAGACATTTCCGTTTATGTTAACAGCAGTTAACATATCAGTAAAAATTGTTAACATAGTTCTAAACATACAACATTGAATAAAAAGCTTTCACCATTGTTTTTAAGTATGGCAACACTAAATGTTTAAGCTGCTAACATTAACATCGAAAGCTCCAGTTTGTCCGTTAAGAACATTGTAGAGAGAAATAGAGCTTTCAAGAAGCATCTAGTAGGTAATAAAGTGTATATAAATTGGCCGTGAGAACACCATTGAGTGAGTAATTGGAATCGTCGTTAAGTAAAGACAAATTAACTACCTTGGCTGTATAATCTTGTACATTATTAAAGTGTGTTGTATAAAGTGTGTAATTTAAGTGTGTGTTTATATTAGAACGCAAGTGACTATTTAAACTGTTATTGTTGTACATTTTTAAATAAAATAAAGAGTCGTTACAACTTTTAAACTACTAATCTGCTGTTATTTGCAATCAAAGTTTATTTAAAGGAAATAAACGACCATTTTTAAAAGGTAAAAACGTAACATTATTATTATTATTATTATTATTATTATTACTATTATTATTATTATTATTATTATTATTATTATTATTATTTTATCATTATTATTATTATTATTATTATTATTATTTTATCATTATTATTATTATTATTTTGCCAATCGAAAACATGAACAAATTCGAAGACCTGAACAGCCCTAGTAAAAATAAGTTCACGTTTCCGCGACTTCACTGTATGCAAAATTTACTTCCCAAATGAAAGCTTGAAAAACTTTACCCGGTCATATCCATAAAATAAAATCCGATCGTGATATAAAAAAGTGGAAACCGATTCTTATTCAGCATATCGAAATCCTCCTATTCCACACATCGTTGGCTAAATATACAAAAGACGTATCTCGATTTTTTTGTAATTTAGTTCCCTGTAGTTTTCTTTCAATCACACGTCCCTTAAAAAAGTAAGTGAACTATGATGGTAATTATAAAGTTTATAGCCGTTTTTGAAACAGCACTTCATAATCTAGAATTTCTTTTAATGTGTGCTGTAGGCCTTATAAGCGTATTTGTGTAAACAACTAATTAATATGAAAATTTGAAGTACGCCTTTTTTAAATTAAGCCATTCATATGTATTTTATTAAATGGACGATTTTATTAATGGATGAATACATTTTTGAGATGTTTAAAGGATTTTTTTGGAAATTGTGTAAAATATGACAGGATATTTCTTTAACAACAAGAGATTTTTATACCCTCACCGAAGGGTATATAGAAGTAATTCCCAGCATTTACAAAGGAAGCGTGATAGCAAAGTAACAAGAATCTCCTTCTGCTCCGAAGAAAGACTTTATTCTAGTAAAATTAAAGTTATAAACAACGTAAAAAAATATATTTTAACAATAACTGTTATCAAGCAACGTAAAAAATATATTGTTACGTTTTTACCTCTTAAAAGCTATGGTCTATTTCCTTTTAAATAAACCGGTAATTTGATTGCAAATAAAAACAGTTTAGTAGTTTAAAAGTTGTAACGACCCTTTATTTTATTTAAAATGTACAACAACAACAGGTTAAATAGTCACTTGTGTTTTAATACACACACAATTAAATTACTAAAGCAGTTAATTTGTCTTTACTTCCAATTAGACTGACTCAATGGTGTTCTTACGGCCAATTTATATAATTTTATTCTAGATGCTTCTCGAAAGCTCTAATTCTTTCTACAATGTTCTTAGCGGACAAACTACTACATTCGGATTCTAGAGCTTTCAATGTTAATGTTAGCAGCTTCAACATTTAGTGTTGCCACACTTACAAACAATGGTGAAAGCTTTTCATTTAATGTTGTATGTTTACAGCTATGTTTATAACTTGTACAGATATGTTAACGGCTGTTAATATAAACAGAAAGGTCGAGAAGCATTGAGAAAGGTTGAGAAGCATTATTTAATTTTAAACCAGCCGTTAAAACCGTTATATTTGAATTTAAGTACAATTTCGTAACACTTCTCCCATAGGTAGCTAGTTGTTCTAGATATACGACTTTCATTTTAGCTCTCGGGCTCTTTTTTTCTGTATTCTGTACACCACGTCGTTTAAATTCTTAATCACCTTGTATGGTCCATCCCAATGGGTTTGTAGTTTGTTAGACAGTCCTTTCTTACGTTGTAAGTTATGCAACAGTACAAGCTGGCCTTCGTCAAATTCTTCAGAATTTGCTGCTCGATCATATCTGGCTTTCATTTTATCGCTGGTCATTTTTATTCGTCAGCGTACGAATTCATGAAGTTCGTTTAGGTTATCTTGCTCTTGGGAGGTGTTTTCATTATTTGTTGATGAGGGCTTAATACCAAATTTTAAATCACCAGGCAACTTGAGTTCTGTCCCGAAGACAATTTTTGCAGGTGTTTAAGATGTTGAGTCATGAAGAGCTGATCTGTATGCCAATAGAAATTTCGGTATGTGTTCATCCCAGTCCTTCTGATGTGCACTTTTCTAATATATTCTTTCAGTGTGCGATTGAATCTTTCGACCATGCTATCAGACTGAGGATGCAGTGGCGTTGTTCCCAAATATTTGATTTCTTTCTGGAACAATGCACACTTCTTTACACTGAGTTTGAGTCCAGCGACTGATATTCGTTTAAGGACTTTTTCGAGGTTTTTCAGATGATCATCAAAAGTCTTACCCATGACAATTACGTCTTCGAGGTACACCAACCATGTCTTCCCATAAAGTCCTTTCAATACCTGTTCCATTAAACGTTCGAATGTGGCTGGAGCATTGCAGAGTCCAAATGGCATCACATTAAACTGCCACAACCCATCACTCGCGCTAAAGGTGGTTTTTTCCCTTGTATTTGTCTGAGATCTCTACCTGCCAATAGCCACTTTGCCAGTCCAATGTCCAGAGTGTCGTCAATTCTTGGTAGCGGATAGCTGTCTATCTTGGTGACGTCATTCAGTTTTCTATAATCGACGCAAAATCTAATGTTGCCGTCTTTCTTAACTAAAACAACAGACGAGCTCCAAGGACTTGAAGATGGTTCGATTATACCATATATATATATATATATTTCTGCTGGTTCTATCACCCACAAACTGTTGTTCTCACAATCTCCCTCTATGCGGGCTCATACTAAAGTTTTTGACTGTGGTGGTAGTTTCTGATGCTCAACGGTAAGTAGCTTTCTTACTGGAGTCCTACTTTCATATCCGATGTCAAGGGATATCTCCAATTTCGCCAAATCATAACTTTTTATCCCATATCCAAAGTAATGCCGTGACTAATCATGAAATCAGCACCAATGATAACTTCGTCGACAATGTCGGCAACAATAAATATGTGATGGACGCTAACGTTGGCAATGGTTAATTTCACATTTACTTTACCATAGACAGTAGCACACTTACCCCACGTAATGGTTCAATTGTTTTCTTGACTAAATCGGGCCTGACGATAGACTGTGATGCCTCGGTGTAAATAGTAAAAACGTGCTTCTAACCGTTGATGTACCCAGAAACAGTAAGATTGCTATTTTTCTTCTGCATTACGGATATGGAGATTGTGGGGCCCTCAGATGTGGGAGTTAGCTCTTGCGCCATACTGCCAGCTCGTTTTAGTTTAAAGGTGATTCTTGTGATGAATGATGATTTGACTGCTGGTTGTTTCTTTGAAGCGAGGCAGATCTGGTTCGTTTTCTTGGTGCTTTGCAGTTTCGCTGAATATGACCCCATTTATCGCAGGTATAAGATTTTACCCTGACTTTACTTTGTTTCTCATTAAACGCCTCCAAAATATTTTTTAATTCATCGACTATATTTCTCTCATTATCAGGAACAACTTCGACATTTCGCACCTTGCATATTTGCGGCTTTGAAATTTTTTTCGCCGTTTCTTGTGCCAGTGCGAATGAGACGGTTTCAGAAAATGATGGTTTAACAAATGCCTCTATCTTGATATGGTCCAAAAACGGGCTGTTTTCTCCTGCATGTCTCATTGGGCTTCTGCACTCTACCACGCAATTCCATTCTGTTTTTTGTGAACACCTTTGACTTGTATATCTAAGCGGCTTTCTAAGTCGGACACCTTTGTCTCAGTGCTATGCAGTCTGCTGTTTATAACTTCAGCAAGAAGTTTCTTGTTATTTACTTTAGAAGCTTCGTTAACTTCAGCAAGAAGTTTCTCGTTGGCTTCCTTAAATTGCTCCATCATAGCAGCAAACATTGTGGATAAATCCATGCTGCCTGTGTTGCACGGTTAGCAACTTCCTTTTCTTCTTTATACTCGAATTCGTAAGTTCCGATGTCAATATCACGCCGCTTGAATTCATCTATCAGCCTTTTTTGTAATTCTGCTTTATTACCAGCTGTTGGTAACTCCAACATTTTTCAATTCTCTCTGGAGTTGCTCTACTTTTAGCTCTTCAAACTTCATGTCTGCTTATTATTTTTCAATCCCACTTCTGACACCAATTGTTAAGTTTTTATCTCTCAAAAACTGTGGTTTATTTCCTTTTAAATAAACCGGTACTTTGATTGCAAATAAAAGCAGTTTAGTAGCTTAAAAGTTGTAACGATTCTTTAATTTATTTAAAATATAAAAAAACAACGGTTTAAATAGTCACTTGTGTTCTAATACACATATACTTAAATTACACACATTTTATTCAGCACACTTTAATAATGTACAAGAATATACAGCCAAGACAATTAATTTGTCTTTACTCAACGATGCTTCCAATTAGACTGACTCAATGGTGTTCTCACAGCAAATTTATATACACTGCATTACTTTCTAGATGCTTCTCGAAAGCTCTAATTCTTTCTACAGTATTCTTAACGGATGAATGGTGAAAGCTTTTCATTAAATGTTGTATGTTTACAGCTAGTTTAATAATTTCTACAGATATGTTAAGTGCTGTTAACATAAACAGAAAGGTCGAGAAGCATTGAGAAAAATTGAGGAAGGTTGAGAAGCATTATTTTTAAACCAGCCGTTAATACCGTTATATTTGAATTCAATTACAATTTCGTAACATTATATTGAAAAATAAAAATTATTAACAATGGAAATCTTTTTCAAAATATATGATACTTTACATAGCCAATGTAAAAATATATTTCTAAAGATAAAAGTTATGAACAATGGCAAAAATATTTTTTAATAATAAGTGTTACGCAGTCAATAAAATCGCCAAACAAATTTATATCACGAATAATTTCGTAAAATTCTTATTTCTGGGAAATAGATACAGCAAATTATTCACTCATGTTTTACAGTTAAGATATGGTGCTACAAAAATGTAGTACAAGTCAATTCTCTAACTTGCCACCCTAGAATTTGTGAAAATAAAAAAATTGGCAATTAACTCTCATAAGACCAAGAAAAAAATATGGGAGGAAGTAGGCGTAGAGGTGAAATTTGTATTTGAATAACTAACACTTGACCGTAGATCTCAAAATAGTCTGCGGTCATATGTTAGTTATATCAAATACAAATTTCCCCTCTACACCCATTTCTTACGCCTCATTTTTCCATGGTTTTATGAGGACTAATTGAGAAATTCTTGATTTTTACAATTTTAAAATCTTCTAGAGGATATGTGTGGCAAGTTGGAGACTTGATTTGTATAACATTATTTTAGCACCATTTCTTGTCTATAAAGCATTAATGACTAATTTGCTCTACCTATTACCTAGAAAAATATATAATCCAAAAACTCTTCAGGGAAGTATATTTTTTTTGGTCTTCGATGGGTTAAAAATGTGACGTAATTGAAAAAAACCAGATGTTTGGAATGACCATAACTAAAATATATGTAACATGTTTTTCATGATACTTTTTTAGTGCTGACCTGTGTTTTCAGCAACGTAAAAAAATTAAATTTGAAAAATAAGTTATTGAACAGAAGAAAAAACTTTTTGGCGACAATAACAGTTATCAAATAACATAAAATTTTTTAAATTAAAAAATGATTTAATAGTTTTTAAATTGCAAAAAAATCATATTAAAAAATCAATATGAAGTAAATTAATTAAAAATATCCTGAGTACACCATTTGATTTGCTATAACGCTATTTAAGCTATTATGTAATGAATTTTATGAATTTCAAATAACAATTATTGATAATTTTTTAAATAAAACTCGAGTTGTGATTTTTATTTTCTCTCACAAAAAAAAAATAAAAATTGGTCTATGATTTTTATTTTTTTTAAACAAGAAATAAAAATCATAAAATGATTTTTAATTTTTTGTGGCATAAAATAGAAGTCTTCTGAATTAGTTATTTAGCTTTATTGACACTTAATTTTTTTCATAATACATTATTCACAAACATAAATTATTAGTAAAAAACTTAAAACTAAATTAGGAATAAAATTAGCATTGGTAAATTCATTTTTAATAACATTCAGTGAAACAGTCCCGGCACTTATAAATACTAGATAAATACTAGTAGAGTACTATTTACTTTCTTTCTGAACATTTTATATTTATATGCCGATCAAAAATTTCCATTTCCTCCATCATCGTTTTTGAGATATTAAACCATATAAGATATGCTTACAAGAGAATAGGTCTAATGCTTACTTTGTATAAAAGCAGTTTAGTCTTAATTGGTAAACACTTACTATTAAAAAGTCTTGAAAACGCCCCTTTAATCCTATTTGCCTTTTCAAAATTATAAGGGTCATGTTTATTAAGCTTCAAAAGTTTATAAAATTGACTCCAAAGTATTTCATGCTATCTTTAGATATGAGTTTGGAATTATTCAGTGTTAATTTTAGATTTTTGCTTTCCAGGACAGCAGTGTATTTACATTTTCCGGAAGCATTTCGTAAGCATATGGCATTACTTTTCGAGATATTTATTTTTATTCCTCAATGAGAACAAAGGTAAAATGAGGCACCCTGGAGTGCAGTAAGAGGGGACTCGTCATGAGTGTAAAGACTGAGTCGATAACATGTCACCTAAGTAGTAGGGAAATGGGAAGGCAATAGTTGTTTTTGTTTTTAATGAGGAGGAAGAGGAATTTTGAAGAGGAAATTGTTTGTATGAAATTGAAAACCAATGAATTTGTTTTTGTAATTTCTTCTTGTGAGTGCATTAATAGGAGGAAAAATTGTTTTGCATTTTATGAAATTGAAAACCAATGTATGTATGTATGTATATATGTATGTATGTATTTATGTAATTATGCTAAAAGTACATACAAACAATTTAACAGGGGAGACAATTTTTATTTATTTATTTTTTTTTGCACTTTTGATTGTGATGAAATTAAAAACTGATGACTTGTATAAATAGCGTTTGAGTATTTTTGGTTTATTCATCTACATATTTTTATATGGTTATTTTTGTTTTTGTAAAGTGGAAACTTGAGAATTGTTTTGTTTATATGGAAAAAAATAACTTTGTGTAAGGTTCTTTGACATTAATGAAGATGTATTTTATGTTGTTGAGTATGGTCATGATTAATATTAAATATTGTAATAACAAATTAAGGGGAGTATTTTTTATTCACATTAAACATTTTTTCATATCTAGAATATGTTTAAAATTAGTTTAAGGCTCAATATTTATGTATTTATAATGTTTTCTCAATTTGAAATGATTAATTTTGAATATTCTAATAACAAACTATGGGAGTATATTTTATTTACATAATTAGTTTATAACTCAATATTTCTATATGAAAGCTAAATTAATATTTTCTCTATTTGAAATATTAAAGAGAAATACTCAAAGTATTCAATTTACTTATTTAAATATAAAGGAGTATTTTTAAATTTGTATAAAAAGAGGAATCAAATCATATTTATTACCATTTGATCTGAGGAATACTTCAAAGTATAATTAGCAGAATGGTAAGCTATCACTATTGTAAAATGCATTTAACTTTTCATGTATTTATAACTTTTTTTTTTTTTTTTTTTAGATGTATGAACAAATTATTAAATTGGCTCTTGGTATTAAGGCAGAGTATACAAAAATTGATGATATTCCCTTACATCAACCATTCAAAATTTTAAAATTTGAGTGGAAAGAAACACAATATGGATCAAAAGTTATCACATATTTAAATAACAATAAATGGTTTTATCTTCCGCAACGATTCGTGAAATTTTTAAACAAGGAGGATCCCTATTTAACGCAATTGAATGATAAAAACTGGACTATTATTTACAAAGGTCGTCAATCTTCAAATGGGCTTGCAATATTTGAACTTAGTTATAGCTAAAATTTTATAAATAAAACAGTTTTTTTATTTTTTTTTTATTTTTATTTTTATTTATTTAATAAAAATATATTAAACTTATATAGTGCTTATTATTATTTTATTTATATAATACTTAAAAATTATTATATATCTAAATTTAGAAGAAGATCCTCGTCTTCGTTAATTATTTTTTTATACTCTTCTGGAACTGAGTATGGCCTGACATCAAGTTGAAGTTTCTCATCTTCCTCCATTAGTTTTAGTTCCTTATACTCCGGAACTAAATTCAATGTTGCGCCTCCTGAAGTATCTACAGGCTCCAAATAATTTGAAAAGTCTTTGGCTTTGTTTTTATGAAAATTATGACATTTCATAAAATACCTTTAATCAATATTTAAATATATGTTATTTTTCATTAGTCTGTTGACATAATTAAAAGTGATTAGACATAAATTTTAAACAATATGCCTTCTTATAAATGTAAATATTGCAAATCAATTTTTGTGGAAAAAGAAATGCTTGAAGGACATGAGATCCTTCATTGTTCGGAATGCTGGAAATGGTTTTCAAAGGAAAAACATCTAAAGGAGCATGAAAGGACTCATGCCAGCACATCCCATGTCAGTGATAGAAGTGAGCCTTCTACTTCTAATAAATTTAGTTGTGTTAAGAGCGCTTTCAAAGAAAGAATTCTTACATACCTCTACAGAAACCAAAAAGAGGAAATTCTGCATCCTCAAGAGTTTTTAGAAGATGTAAACCGTGATATTTTTGAAATTTTGGAGAACGCTATAAATAAAAACATAACATTGAAATACAATTTAGAAGTGGAGTGCGAATATATTAAAATTGTAGAAGATGAAATAATGCTAACCACCATAACGCATAGAACAAAAATGTCACTTTTAACCATAAGTGATAGTATTGAAGAATCTTTGAAAGCACAATACACGTATATATGTAAAAAGATGTCAGAATTCCAGGAGAGGGATAGTGGATGGTCCCTAATACGAATGAAGCACTTGGAAATAAATATAAATAAGGCTTCATTCATTAGAGGCTCCAAATATATACCACTACCACATTGGATAAAGAAAAAAGATGCCTGTTTCAACTATCCAAATGATGATGAATACTGTTTCAAGTGGTGTATCATCGCTTCATTTTTATATAATGAAGCAAATGGATTTGTGAATTGCAATGGATTTGGAAATATTCAAATAAATGAGGATAAAATATGTGTGGAAAATGAAGTGCTAAATTTTGAAAAACTTCAATTTCCAATGAAGTTAAAAGATATAAAGATATTTGAAAGCAAGAATGAACATGTTAGCATAAATGTATTTGGCTGTGAAGGTAATACTATAGTTGGACCGTATTACCTCACATCTGCAGTAAAGAAACACCACATAAATCTTCTTCTTCTTATGGACGAAGAATGGTGTCACTACGTTTACATTAAAGATATCGGAAGGTAATTTAAATAAAAATTAACTACATATTTTATAAATTAAATTATTATTATTCAAATATTTCAGATTAGTAAGATCAAGTTTAACTTCCCACCATGGACGGGTTTTCATTTGCAACGCGTGTCTGCAGTACTCTCCAAATGAGAGGATAATGGAAGATCATTATCTTAACTGTAAAAGAGTAGTACCGAAAATGCCAGAGGGTGATAATAACATTTTATATTTTAAAAATTATCAGAAGGAGTTAGATGTACCGTTCGTTATATATGCTGATTTTGAGACGTATTTGGAGAAAATTGATAACGAGCAAGTAAATATACAAAAACATATAGCTTGTGCTTTTAGTTATTATATTAAGTGTAGTTTTAATGATAATTTAGATAAGTTTAATATTTATTTTGGTAATGATGCTCCTACAATATTCATAGAAAATTTAATTAATGACGCAAAAGAAATTTACGGAAACTATTTAAATAAGGACGTACCACTGACAGCACTCTCCAATGATGAAACAATTTTGTATAACCTCTCAACAATTTGTCACATATGTAAGCAAATTTTAGGAGCGGACAAAGTACGGGATCATTGTCATTTAACTGGCAAATTTAGAGGAGCAGCCCATAGCTCATGTAATATTAATTATAAAATAGCCAAATTCATACCAGTATTCTTTCACAATTTTTCCTCCTATGATTGTCACTTATTTATGAAAGAACTTTCACAATTTGAGGGAGATATAAGGGTAATTCCTCTCAATAAAGAACTATATATATCTTTATCAAAGTTTATAACAGTTGAAGAAAATCAGGGATTTGAAATTCGGTTTTTAGACTCTTTTCGTTTTATGGCCTCCAGCTTAGAATCTCTAGCCAAAAATTTAAATGACAGTGATTTTCAAATTCTAAATAAAATTTATAATCAAAAACAACAATTTGATTTACTCAGAAGAAAAGGAGTATTTCCTTATTCTTATATTGATTCGATGGAGCGCTTTAATGAAACTAATCTTCCTGCTAAAGAAAAATTTTATAATATTTTAAATAATTCCCATTGTTCTGATGAAGCTTATGATCATGCTAAATCGGTTTGGACAACTTTTAAATGTAATAACTTGTTAGATTACACTAAATTATATTTAAAAACAGATGTTCTCCTCTTAACAGATATTTTTCAAAATTTTAGAAGTATCTGTAAAAGTATATACAAACTTGACCCATGCCAATATTATACTGCTCCAGGTTTATCGTGGGATGCGATGTTAAGAACAACTAACATAAGGTTAGAACTTTTACGTGACGTCAATATGTATAATTTTATACAAGACGGTATTAGAGGAGGACTAGTACAGTGTTCAAAGAGATATTCTAGAGCAAATAATAAATATTTAGAAGACTTTGATAGTAGTAAGCCTTCAGAATATTTAATGTACCTAGATGCTAACAATTTGTATGGTTGGGCCATGTCAGAATATCTCCCATATGGAGAATTCGAGTGGATTTATGATGATGCGGCTTTAGAAGATATTGATGTAACTGCAATATCGGATACATCTGATATTGGATATTTTTTGGAGGTAGATTTAGAATATCCACACTATTTACATGAATTTCATAATGACTTACCCTTTTGCCCAGAAAATAAATTTGTTGGTAAATCTAAATGTAGGAAGCTGATTGCAGACCTAACACCAAAAACAAAATATCAGATCCATTATAGAGTTCTTAAACAATGTTTAAAGAATGGACTGATATTAAAAAAAATACACAGAGCGTTAAAATTTCGACAATCTCCATGGTTAAAAACATATATAGATTTGAATACATACCACAGAACAAGAGCAAAAAATGCTTTTGAAAAAGATTTTTTTAAATTATTAAATAATTCTGTATATGGAAAAACTATGGAAAATGTTCATAAACGCAAAGATATAAAAATTGTTACAGATTGGGAAACAACAAGGCGTAATCATTTAGGCGCTAGAGCATTAATTTCAAAGCCTAATTTTTCAAGTATAACTCAATTTTCAGAAAACATGTTTGCAGTTCAGTTAAAGGTTATGCAAGTAACTTATAACAAACCAATTTATTTAGGCTTTGCTGTGCTGGAACTCTCAAAATGGAAAATGTATGATTTTCATTATCAATACATGAAACCAAAATTTCAGTCTAATTTAACATTGAATTATATGGATACAGACTCATTCATATACACTATAAAAACAGATGATTTTTATAGTGATATTCGTGAAGATATTGCCTCAAGGTTTGATACATCAGAGTATCATCCCAATAACATATTTAAACTCCCAATATTAAATAAGAAAGTTCTAGGCATGATGAAAGATGAGAATAGCGGGAAAATTATGAAAGAATTTGTGGGACTTCGATCAAAAATGTATTCATTCAAAACGGTTGACATGGAGGAAGTAAAGAAATCTAAAGGAGTTAAAAAATCATGTATACAAAATTTATCAATAATAAAAGGTCATTATTTGAAAGAAAAATAATTTCTGATACAATGCATACATTTAGATCGAAGTTTCACCAGTTGTATACACAAAAATTACATAAAGTTGTTTTGAGTTATGCGGATGATAAAAGAATTATTGCTTCTGACCAAATAAATACTTATGCACGAGGACATTTTAGACTTCAAAGTGACTTTGATAACTTTTTTACAGAGATAGATGACGATATTTTCTTGAATATTGATAGTGAGTATATAGAATTTTTAAAAGATTCATCAGATGATGAATATTTAATGAATGTAGATGTTTAAGTTGTACATTTAATAATTTAAATACTTTCATATTTTTTAATTTTATTTATAGTTTACATAAGTAGAACTTCAAATGTTTATATTTCTATTGAATAGAGTTAACTCCTTAAGATATTATAAAAAATATATTTTTAATGAAAATGACACTGATATTTATGTTATCACAATGAAACAATAATAAACATATGTCTTTTATTATATAATAAATGTGTTTTATTTTTAAATATTTTTCCATTGTACATTTTCTATTTCGTAATCTAACTTTTTACGATTTCTAGTTAGTCGAGGAGAATATTGATATGGTAAAGTTGATTGCTTCAAATTTTTGTGATTTTCATCCTTTGACAATATTCTTATTTTTGGTGTTCCATTATTTGAAAAATGTTTAAGTCGTTTAGCTGCTGAAGAGGCAGAAGTAGGATTAAGTTTTTGTAATGTTGTATCCATATCAATTTCATCATAATTTTCATTAGTATAAATTTCCTCAGGTAAATTTATATTAGATTGTGTTCCTACACTACTTGACTCTGGTTGCATTGTTTGAGTTTCAATATGTTTCTTATATATTTTCCTAGTTTGTGTTTCATTATCACGTAGGTTACTCAATTTAGAACTTTTAGTTTGATGAGAAGATGATATTTGGCTTCCAATTAAATATTTTGCTAATTCTTGTTTAATATAATACCATTTATTAATATCTTTTAGTGTGTGTGAACTATATATTGGTATTAGTTTTCGATGTAGAAAATTGGAATCAGAATATTTAATTTTAAATTTATCGTAAGTTGATGGATTAAGAACTATTAATTTGGATAAATTATTTGACATTTTCTAAAATTTTTCCAATAACTCCACTTAAAACGGATGAAATAATAATTGGTAGAAATCCTCCTTTTTGAATTAGATGTTTCCTCTTTTGTTTCATTGAGGTTTCTGGTGAACAAACTTTTCTAATTGTATTTTTATATGGTTTTATTTTGTCAAAAACTGCTTTATTGATTTTATGGTTCTCATTAATTATATTAAAAAGTATTTCATTTATTGTTTTAATAACAACATCATCAACATGTTTCAGTATTGCATTTCGTAATTTAGGATCTGCTTTCTTAAGAACGTAAAGAATATGTTTGTTCTCCTTCAACAGTTTTAGGTTCGAGGTCATTGTTTATATTTGCAAATATTAAATAGTGATTTTTATTGAAAATATCCGTTCTAAATCTTAATGCGTTGTGTATTTGTTGAGTGAGATCAATTAATAAATAACCATGAGCCTGCTGTGTACAGTTATTATATACATCAACCAGAGCTTTTGAGTTTTCTGGGTATACTTGGCGAGCTAAATATTGAAATTGTAACTTATCCCTAGGATTTTTAAACATAACTATATATTTAGAGTTTAAAGAAATATCTCTGGAATAAGCACCTTTATGAAAAATGTTTTGTGTTACTAAAATCACAGCTAAATTTCTATGATGAGATCCCTTAGTAAAAAGTTCACACACTTTTTTATTAGATGATTCAAGCATTAAATCATCCAATATTATTAAAACCGATTCATTTTCTGCAGTAGCAAAATCCTCTGGAATACCATGTATAAACTCTACATTGTTAATTCTCGGAAGAGAATTTTTTTCTGCAAAACACCAAATAACACGATCTATGTTTTTAGATATTAAATGTTGATTTTTAATCAAATTCATAATAAATGTGGATTTCCCACAACCAGAGGGACCACAAATCATCATAGTGAATGGATATATAAACTGTTGAAACATGTTTACACTTTAGTTCACTTCATTTAAATGTCGTGTACTAAAGTGTAAACATGTTTCAACAGTTTATATATCCATTCACTATGATGATTTGTGGTCCCTCTGGTTGTGGGAAATCCACATTTATTATGAATTTGATTAAAAATCAACATTTAATATCTAAAAACATAGATCGTGTTATTTGGTGTTTTGCAGAAAAAAATTCTCTTCCGAGAATTAGCAATGTAGAGTTTATACATGGTATTCCAGAGGATTTTGCTACTGCAGAAAATGAATCGGTTTTAATAATATTGGATGATTTAATGCTTGAATCATCTAATAAAAAAGTGTGTGAACTTTTTACTAAGGGATCTCATCATAGAAATTTAGCTGTGATTTTAGTAACACAAAACATTTTTCATAAAGGTGCTTATTCCAGAGATATTTCTTTAAACTCTAAATATATAGTTATGTTTAAAAATCCTAGGGATAAGTTACAATTTCAATATTTAGCTCGCCAAGTATACCCAGAAAACTCAAAAGCTCTGGTTGATGTATATAATAACTGTACACAGCAGGCTCATGGTTATTTATTAATTGATCTCACTCAACAAATACACAACGCATTAAGATTTAGAACGGATATTTTCAATAAAAATCACTATTTAATATTTGCAAATATAAACAATGACCTCGAACCTAAAACTGTTGAAGGAGAACAAACATATTCTTTACGTTCTTAAGAAAGCAGATCCTAAATTACGAAATGCAATACTGAAACATGTTGATGATGTTGTTATTAAAACAATAAATGAAATACTTTTTAATATAATTAATGAGAACCATAAAATCAATAAAGCAGTTTTTGACAAAATAAAACCATATAAAAATACAATTAGAAAAGTTTGTTCACCAGAAACCTCAATGAAACAAAAGAGGAAACATCTAATTCAAAAAGGAGGATTTCTACCAATTATTATTTCATCCGTTTTAAGTGGAGTTATTGGAAAAATTTTAGAAAATGTCAAATAATTTATCCAAATTAATAGTTCTTAATCCATCAACTTACGATAAATTTAAAATTAAATATTCTGATTCCAATTTTCTACATCGAAAACTAATACCAATATATAGTTCACACACACTAAAAGATATTAATAAATGGTATTATATTAAACAAGAATTAGCAAAATATTTAATTGGAAGCCAAATATCATCTTCTCATCAAACTAAAAGTTCTAAATTGAGTAACCTACGTGATAATGAAACACAAACTAGGAAAATATATAAGAAACATATTGAAACTCAAACAATGCAACCAGAGTCAAGTAGTGTAGGAACACAATCTAATATAAATTTACCTGAGGAAATTTATACTAATGAAAATTATGATGAAATTGATATGGATACAACATTACAAAAACTTAATCCTACTTCTGCCTCTTCAGCAGCTAAACGACTTAAACATTTTTCAAATAATGGAACACCAAAAATAAGAATATTGTCAAAGGATGAAAATCACAAAAATTTGAAGCAATCAACTTTACCATATCAATATTCTCCTCGACTAACTAGAAATCGTAAAAAGTTAGATTACGAAATAGAAAATGTACAATGGAAAAATATTTAAAAATAAAACACATTTAATATATAATAAAAGACATATGTTTATTATTGTTTCATTGTGATAACATAAATATCAGTGTCATTTTCATTAAAAATATATTTTTTATAATATCTTAAGGAGTTAACTCTATTCAATAGAAATATAAACATTTGAAGTTCTACTTATGTAAACTATAAATAAAATTAAAAAATATGAAAGTATTTAAATTATTAAATGTACAACTTAAACATCTACATTCATTAAATATTCATCATCTGATGAATCTTTTAAAAATTCTATATACTCACTATCAATATTCAAGAAAATATCGTCATCTATCTCTGTAAAAAAGTTATCAAAGTCACTTTGAAGTCTAAAATGTCCTCGTGCATAAGTATTTATTTGGTCAGAAGCAATAATTCTTTTATCATCCGCATAACTCAAAACAACTTTATGTAATTTTTGTGTATACAACTGGTGAAACTTCGATCTAAATGTATGCATTGTATCAGAAATTATTTTTCTTTCAAATAATGACCTTTTGTAGTCTATTATTGATAAATTTTGTATACATGATTTTTTAACTCCTTTAGATTTCTTTACTTCCTCCATGTCAACCGTTTTGAATGAATACATTTTTGATCGAAGTCCCACAAATTCTTTCATAATTTTCCCGCTATTCTCATCTTTCATCATGCCTAGAACTTTCTTATTTAATATTGGGAGTTTAAATATGTTATTGGGATGATACTCTGATGTATCAAACCTTGAGGCAATATCTTCACGAATATCACTATAAAAATCATCTGTTTTTATAGTGTATATGAATGAGTCTGTATCCATATAATTCAATGTTAAATTAGACTGAAATTTTGGTTTCATGTATTGATAATGAAAATCATACATTTTCCATTTTGAGAGTTCCAGCACAGCAAAGCCTAAATAAATTGGTTTGTTATAAGTTACTTGCATAACCTTTAACTGAACTGCAAACATGTTTTCTGAAAATTGAGTTATACTTGAAAAATTAGGCTTTGAAATTAATGCTCTAGCGCCTAAATGATTACGCCTTGTTGTTTCCCAATCTGTAACAATTTTTATATCTTTGCGTTTATGAACATTTTCCATAGTTTTTCCATATACAGAATTATTTAATAATTTAAAAAAATCTTTTTCAAAAGCATTTTTTGCTCTTGTTCTGTGGTATGTATTCAAATCTATATATGTTTTTAACCATGGAGATTGTCGAAATTTTAACGCTCTGTGTATTTTTTTTAATATCAGTCCATTCTTTAAACATTGTTTAAGAACTCTATAATGGATCTGATATTTTGTTTTTGGTGTTAGGTCTGCAATCAGCTTCCTACATTTAGATTTACCAACAAATTTATTTTCTGGGCAAAAGGGTAAGTCATTATGAAATTCATGTAAATAGTGTGGATATTCTAAATCTACCTCCAAAAAATATCCAATATCAGATGTATCCGATATTGCAGTTACATCAATATCTTCTAAAGCCGCATCATCATAAATCCACTCGAATTCTCCATATGGGAGATATTCTGACATGGCCCAACCATACAAATTGTTAGCATCTAGGTACATTAAATATTCTGAAGGCTTACTACTATCAAAGTCTTCTAAATATTTATTATTTGCTCTAGAATATCTCTTTGAACACTGTACTAGTCCTCCTCTAATACCGTCTTGTATAAAATTATACATATTGACGTCACGTAAAAGTTCTAACCTTATGTTAGTTGTTCTTAACATCGCATCCCACGATAAACCTGGAGCAGTATAATATTGGCATGGGTCAAGTTTGTATATACTTTTACAGATACTTCTAAAATTTTGAAAAATATCTGTTAAGAGGAGAACATCTGTTTTTAAATATAATTTAGTGTAATCTAACAAGTTATTACATTTAAAAGTTGTCCAAACCGATTTAGCATGATCATAAGCTTCATCAGAACAATGGGAATTATTTAAAATATTATAAAATTTTTCTTTAGCAGGAAGATTAGTTTCATTAAAGCGCTCCATCGAATCAATATAAGAATAAGGAAATACTCCTTTTCTTCTGAGTAAATCAAATTGTTGTTTTTGATTATAAATTTTATTTAGAATTTGAAAATCACTGTCATTTAAATTTTTGGCTAGAGATTCTAAGCTGGAGGCCATAAAACGAAAAGAGTCTAAAAACCGAATTTCAAATCCCTGATTTTCTTCAACTGTTATAAACTTTGATAAAGATATATATAGTTCTTTATTGAGAGGAATTACCCTTATATCTCCCTCAAATTGTGAAAGTTCTTTCATAAATAAGTGACAATCATAGGAGGAAAAATTATGAAAGAATACTGGTATGAATTTGGCTATTTTATAATTAATATTACATGAGCTATGGGCTGCTCCTCTAAATTTGCCAGTTAAATGACAATGATCCCGTACTTTGTCCGCTCCTAAAATTTGCTTACATATGTGACAAATTGTTGAGAGGTTATACAAAATTGTTTCATCATTGGAGAGTGCTGTCAGTGGTACGTCCTTATTTAAATAGTTTCCGTAAATTTCTTTTGCGTCATTAATTAAATTTTCTATGAATATTGTAGGAGCATCATTACCAAAATAAATATTAAACTTATCTAAATTATCATTAAAACTACACTTAATATAATAACTAAAAGCACAAGCTATATGTTTTTGTATATTTACTTGCTCGTTATCAATTTTCTCCAAATACGTCTCAAAATCAGCATATATAACGAACGGTACATCTAACTCCTTCTGATAATTTTTAAAATATAAAATGTTATTATCACCCTCTGGCATTTTCGGTACTACTCTTTTACAGTTAAGATAATGATCTTCCATTATCCTCTCATTTGGAGAGTACTGCAGACACGCGTTGCAAATGAAAACCCGTCCATGGTGGGAAGTTAAACTTGATCTTACTAATCTGAAATATTTGAATAATAATAATTTAATTTATAAAATATGTAGTTAATTTTTATTTAAATTACCTTCCGATATCTTTAATGTAAACGTAGTGACACCATTCTTCGTCCATAAGAAGAAGAAGATTTATGTGGTGTTTCTTTACTGCAGATGTGAGGTAATACGGTCCAACTATAGTATTACCTTCACAGCCAAATACATTTATGCTAACATGTTCATTCTTGCTTTCAAATATCTTTATATCTTTTAACTTCATTGGAAATTGAAGTTTTTCAAAATTTAGCACTTCATTTTCCACACATATTTTATCCTCATTTATTTGAATATTTCCAAATCCATTGCAATTCACAAATCCATTTGCTTCATTATATAAAAATGAAGCGATGATACACCACTTGAAACAGTATTCATCATCATTTGGATAGTTGAAACAGGCATCTTTTTTCTTTATCCAATGTGGTAGTGGTATATATTTGGAGCCTCTAATGAATGAAGCCTTATTTATATTTATTTCCAAGTGCTTCATTCGTATTAGGGACCATCCACTATCCCTCTCCTGGAATTCTGACATCTTTTTACATATATACGTGTATTGTGCTTTCAAAGATTCTTCAATACTATCACTTATGGTTAAAAGTGACATTTTTGTTCTATGCGTTATGGTGGTTAGCATTATTTCATCTTCTACAATTTTAATATATTCGCACTCCACTTCTAAATTGTATTTCAATGTTATGTTTTTATTTATAGCGTTCTCCAAAATTTCAAAAATATCACGGTTTACATCTTCTAAAAACTCTTGAGGATGCAGAATTTCCTCTTTTTGGTTTCTGTAGAGGTATGTAAGAATTCTTTCTTTGAAAGCGCTCTTAACACAACTAAATTTATTAGAAGTAGAAGGCTCACTTCTACTACTGACATGGGATGTGCTGGCATGAGTCCTTTCATGCTCCTTTAGATGTTTTTCCTTTGAAAACCATTTCCAGCATTCCGAACAATGATGGATCTCATGTCCTTCAAGCATTTCTTTTTCCACAAAAATTGATTTGCAATATTTACATTTATAAGAAGGCATATTGTTTAAAATTTATGTCTAATCACTTTTAATTATGTCAACAGACTAATGAAAAATAACATATATTTAAATATTGATTAAAGGTATTTTATGAAATGTCATAATTTTCATAAAAACAAAGCCAAAGACTTTTCAAATTATTTGGAGCCTGCAGATACTTCAGGGGGCGCAACATTGAATTTAGTTCCGGAGTATAAGGAACTAAAACTAATGGAGGAAGATGAGAAACTTCAACTTGATGTCAGGCCATACTCAGTTCCAGAAGAGTATAAAAAAATAATTAACGAAGACGAGGATCTTCTTCTAAATTTAGATATATAATAATTTTTAAGTATTATATAAATAAAATAATAATAAGCACTATATAAGTTTAATATATTTTTATTAAATAAATAAAAATAAAAATAAAAAAAAAATAAAAAAACTGTTTTATTTATAAAATTTTAGCTATAACTAAGTTCAAATATTGCAAGCCCATTTGAAGATTGACGACCTTTGTAAATAATAGTCCAGTTTTTATCATTCAATTGCGTTAAATAGGGATCCTCCTTGTTTAAAAATTTCACGAATCGTTGCGGAAGATAAAACCATTTATTGTTATTTAAATATGTGATAACTTTTGATCCATATTGTGTTTCTTTCCACTCAAATTTTAAAATTTTGAATGGTTGATGTAAGGGAATATCATCAATTTTTGTATACTCTGCCTTAATACCAAGAGCCAATTTAATAATTTGTTCATACATCTAAAAAAAAAAAAAAAAAAAGTTATAAATACATGAAAAGTTAAATGCATTTTACAATAGTGATAGCTTACCATTCTGCTAATTATACTTTGAAGTATTCCTCAGATCAAATGGTAATAAATATGATTTGATTCCTCTTTTTATACAAATTTAAAAATACTCCTTTATATTTAAATAAGTAAATTGAATACTTTGAGTATTTCTCTTTAATATTTCAAATAGAGAAAATATTAATTTAGCTTTCATATAGAAATATTGAGTTATAAACTAATTATGTAAATAAAATATACTCCCATAGTTTGTTATTAGAATATTCAAAATTAATCATTTCAAATTGAGAAAACATTATAAATACATAAATATTGAGCCTTAAACTAATTTTAAACATATTCTAGATATGAAAAAATGTTTAATGTGAATAAAAAATACTCCCCTTAATTTGTTATTACAATATTTAATATTAATCATGACCATACTCAACAACATAAAATACATCTTCATTAATGTCAAAGAACCTTACACAAAGTTATTTTTTTCCATATAAACAAAACAATTCTCAAGTTTCCACTTTACAAAAACAAAAATAACCATATGAAAATATGTAGATGAATAAACCAAAAATACTCAAACGCTATTTATACAAGTCATCAGTTTTTAATTTCATCACAATTAAAAGTGCAAAAAAAAATAAATAAAAATTGTCTCCCCTGTTAAATTGTTTGCATGTACTTTTAACATAATTACATAAATACATACATACATATATACATACATACATACATACATTGGTTTTCAATTTCATAAAATGCAAAACAATTTTTCCTCCTATTAATGCACTCACAAGAAAAAATTACAAAAACAAATTCATTGGTTTTCAATTTCATACAAACAATTTCCTCTTCAAAATTCCTCTTCCTCCTCATTAAAAACAAAAACAACTATTGCCTTCCCATTTCCCTACTACTCACCTATCAGTACACAAAATTTTCTGTCATCGAAAAAACTTTTGAGCAGTTTTACAATTGCATCAAAACCAATTTTAGTCTTTTTTAACAGTACACCATCATGGATTGTCTTATCAAAAGCTTTATCGATGACAATTGATACTGTAATTGTACATTTTTCTTCCCTAAAATTCCGCACAACATCAGTTTGAAATTTCAAAAGAACATTTACCGTAGAATTCCACTTCTTAGAGCCAAACTGAGTATATGGTATATATGATTCATTTAATCCTAAATCCATTTTTCCCGTATAATTCTCTAGAATAATTTCCCAATGTTAGATAGCAAAAAAATTGGTCAATTAATGAACAGTATAGTAAAGGTACTCAAAAGCTTTAATCGGTAATTTTCTAATTAAATAATTCGATATTTTGTCTAAACCGCATGACTTTTTATTATTTATCATTTTAGAAGTGGCTATAAGTGCATTTAAATTCGTAAGTTTAGAATGGCCTTGACTGTTTAATGCAGTCATAATATTATACCAGGGTTTATTTCCCTTAATCTGTTATTGAAAAGATTCGCTTGCTCCAGTTCGATCTGTTTCTTTATAATAATTTTAATTAAATCAATTTGTTTAGATAAAAACAAGTAATCGGGATGTTTAATATTTAAAGTTCTAGTGAATATTCTCTTCAAATCCTTCTGCCAATTATATTTAATTCTTAACAGCTTTTTAATTTTATCGGAAACAATATATTTTCTATTCTTATTTTCAACCCTATTAGAATGCACCTCCGTTATCAAATTTATTGATATGTTAAATTCTTCTACGAAATAATCTATTTTTCATTAGATAAATTCCTATTACTTGGAGAGAAGTGATTACATATTGTCTCACTTACATCAATTTTCAATGTGTTCCAATTTGTGTCTTTAAAAGAAAAAGATCTGGAGTTTTAAATATAAAGTTGAAGTTATTTAAAGAAATTTGAATTCCCAAAGAAATATGATCCGAAAAAGTGGTAAGTGTAGATGTTCTAAAATTTGGATTTATATTATCAATAATATTTGTACTCACAACAAAATGAACCAAATATGATGAACATCCAGGATAAGTGGGTTATGCATCACAAATTTTAGTTATATGCTGTTTATACCAAAACAAAAACCAATTGGTTTTTGAAAAACAAAATTTCAAAAACTACATCATTTTATTCCTTATTTCTTCCCAATGTAGTTTTTGCTGACATTCACATTTCTTGGATATTTTTTATTTCCTCTCTATTTGCTATTTTTTCGATCAGAAAATAGTTTCAATATTAAAGTATATTTTAACAATTTTTAATAAATTATTTACTGTAATAATTTCATAAACAAAACAAATAATTTCTATAAATTTGAAATTTTATTTTTCTCTTTATATATAAAAAGCTACGGTTCCAAAATTTGCTAAACAGGATGTATCATAAATAGTTATTTTAGTGGCTTTTATTTGGCTTTCAATAAAAACTAGTTAAAAACGGTTTTTGATTTGTATGGAAAAACCAAAAAAATTTACATCGTTTTTTATTCAAAAACCAAAAACTACTAGTTTTTGTTTAGTGTAAATGGCATATTACAAAAATTGATTCGTTTTGAATCCAATTGGAAAGAACTTTCCCATTAAAATTGTTAATATTACCTCCCCAAGAGGTGTGTTTCGCATTTAGGTCACAACCTAAAATCAAGCTGTCATAGTTATTATAGAAATTTATAACTAAAGAAAGGCCTCCACAAATAATTTGATGATTACAGTTATATGCCATTTACAACACACCTAATGATCTATTGTCCCTAAAAAAATATAGTTATCGAAATAAACATTTGTGTCCGATGATATATGTATTTCGTGTAAAAGGTCAATCTCAATATTAAATTGATTAAGTAATCTGTTTGGTTCAATTTTTCTTCCTATGAGTATAAGAGAAACAACATTAAAAGTTACTAAATTTAGTGAACCATACACATCTAGAATATCCTTAATTAAACTCAAGCACTATTGTCAATCTATTGTCAATGTTTTACAATTTTGCAGAGTTATAGGTTCTGGACCACATAACATTTTTGAAAACTTCATAAATTCCTGAATTATAGCCGATTATTCAGGGTTGTACTGTGTTCGAACATCGTTGAAAACATCAAATAAACTTGCAAATGATGTATCCTTAATAGCTTTATAGGACTGATTCAGAGCCCTTGCGTCATTCTCAGCTGCTGACATTTTCCTCTCCTTTGTCTTTAAATACGCATTCTTCCTAATCATAATATATTTCTTGTAAACAGGGTAACACCTTTAATTTGAAGTATGAGCATTTTCATTACAGTTAACGCAAAATGGTAGTACGTTATTTTCAGAGATGAAACCTCATTCACCTGCAGCATGTTTTTCCTGACATTTCAGACAAAAAATGGATGACTACATTTACTCGAATAATGACCCTATTTTTGGCATCTCCAACATTGTGGAATTTTGGTGCTAGCTTTTGGACGTTCCCATGAAACAACCTGATTAAGAATATACTTTATGCCGAGCAATTCGTTCACTTTCCGAATAGGTTTAAGTATTACCAAAAAAAACCCAGTATCAATATCCTGCTTCCTAGAATATTCTGTGGAATATCCGGAACAATTCTGTTAATTTCTGATTTATTATCCTTATAGCTTATTTATAATAAAGCCCCCTAAAAATTATGCTTTGACGTTTATATTCCCTAGGTTTATACGTATAAGAAGGAATTTCCTTTTCTTTCAAAAGTCATTTCTGAATGCGCAGACGAATCTTTAAACTATAAATGGCTTTTGTATCTGGACTGGTTCTTAATTCTAAATTCAACATTGTTCGAATTTAGTTAGTCAATCAGGATTTAGCTTTCACATTTTCAGAAATATAGGAGGGTAATATGCATTAATGGTCCTAATATGTGTTTGGGAATCATTATTGATTCTGGAGTCATTACGATTTATGTCTGTATCATTAAATGGACTTTCGGCTTCTATATTTAAATCTCCAAATATTCACTGTTAATATTTGTTTGTATGAAGTGATTACATATTGTCTCACTTACATCAATTTTCAATGTGTTCCAATTTGTGTCTTTAAAAGAAAAAGATCTGGAGTTTTAAATATAAAGTTGAAGTTATTTAAAGAAATTTGAATTCCCAAAGAAATATGATCCGAAAAAGTGGTAAGTGTAGATGTTCTAAAATTTGGATTTATATTATCAATAATATTTGTACTCACAACAAAATGAATTTCTTAAATTGGCATTTTGAAACATAGATATTTAGGTCACCTTGAAATGTTCTTTTCTTATTTTTGACTGTTTTGAATTAATCTTCCATTGAAGTAATTGATAACGACTCATGATTTATAAATGTTTCAAGTTCAGCCATTTGAAAATTTGGAAATTGTATATTTTCCAAAATATTAACATTATTTTTTGTGGGCTCAAAAGATTCTTGAATTCTTGAATACTGCCACTTGATTGAGATGTGCATTTAATTTGCAAGCAGATAATTCTGCACGACATCATTATTTTTGTTTTCTTGATTTGATTGATATGTGACTTGTCCATTTGGTTGGAAGTTTTTAGAGTTTGCTAATTTATTCTTGGAATTGTAAGGAGGTCTTCCTCCGGATTGGAATAGCTGTGGATCTCTCTCCATTGAAATTGTTTTAATTAAGTATTCCAAAAATATTTATTTGAAAAAAAATAATGTTTATTTAAAAAATAAAATTTATTTTGAAATATTTTTCAGAGCTTTATTAAAAAAACATCCGATACGTTTCGGAGTTGACAAGAATCTCAAGTCTTTTACATTTATATATATTATTGCAATTGATAAATAAACAATTTTTTAGTATCTGGTGTATGTGCTAATTAATCTCTGCGGATCTATTATTTGTTAACGATGAATAAAATGCCTAAACTTTGGAATGAAAAGTGGTGACTTTTCGAGTATTGCGAAACTCATGAATGATCCATTTAATTCTCATAGAAAATTGTATTGATATTTTTACCGCCACAACATAAAGTGGTAACTAGAAAAATCGAAAATTTCAGTCAGAAAGAGATTTTCAAGGCATATCTGAAGTTTTATTGGAACGAAGCAAAATAAATCTAAAATGATAGTTTAAAAGGCAATATACGTAAAAGAAAAGATATCAAGGACATTTTTAACTCAGAATTAAATCTTTCGCTTCAAATTAACTTCCATGTCACCTATGAACAAATAAATACTTATATTTCATTAGATTAATCTAAACACATTGCAAAATCTAAACAACAAAATCGGTCCATTAATGACCTCTAAAAACATATTTGTTTTTGACTTTTATAAACCCTTATATAAGCAAGCGACTTCGTTTTTTTGCAGAAAATTCAGAATATTTTTTGAAATGTTTTTTTGCGGAAGAAATGAACAGTAACTGAGACATTGGTTAAAACACATTTATGAACTTTATGAAGCTTCTATATACGTTTCAGAATTCGTTTTTGTACAAATCTGTTGTAAATAAGTTATAAGCAAAAATCTGAAAAAAATTTTAAAATATACACACAAACATATATAAAAAGCATTGCAATGACTTTCAGTGTTATTGTTTTTAGTATAAGCAAGGAGTAGTTGTTGATTGTATATAAATACTCACAAGCATTTTTTATGTATGATTGGACGTTTTTTTAGTTAGAAATAAAAGCATTTCAATGACTCAGTGTTGTTGTTGTTGTTTGTATAAGCTTTTGTTTACGTTTTTTTAATGAAGCCTGCTATGATAATTCAATTTTGTGTTTAAATTTTTGTAGTTTGGAAAAAATTTACATTGTTTTGGTAAGTACAAATACTCGTATGAAAATATGAAAGCATACTCAAAGGCGTATATTTTATTATTTGTCGGTAAAGTGGTGATGGGTATAAAAGATTCGACATAGCCGAATATAGCGCTCTAACTTGTTTTATTTTAATTTGAAAACATAAAACTAATTGTTTGATTTTTATTTTTCATTCATATTTAACTTTTACTTAAAAAAAAAAAAACGAAAGTAATTTTTATTTTTGTATATAAAACAAAAATCGAAACTAATTTCTATTTTCAAAAAATAAAAATAAAAAATAACAACTAAAATTTGGTTTATTTTTTTAAACTTATAACACTTATGGTCTCTGATGTTTACTATTATTTCTTAAGTATTGTGTAAAATAGATATTAGTCTTTCATTCCTCCTCCAGGACATTAGAAATAATCTTGGATGAGACCATTAGTAAAATCCTGAGAAATACGAATATCTCTGATAGCCAACATGCTTACATTAAGGGGAAATCTGTAGAATCTGCACTACATTCTCTGCTATATTATATTCAAAAATCCCTTTCAATGAAAGAATTCACATTGGGAGCCTTTTTAGATATTGAAGGCGCTTTCAACAATGTTGCATCTTCGGCTATACAACGTGCTCTTACTCGTACTAGTATTGAAATGGAAGTAATTAACTGGATCATGTTGACGCTAAAGCAGAGACAAATTACATCTGTGAATTAGAAGGACCTATTATACATGCAAACGCAAAACAAGAGGCACTCCTCAAGGTGGTGTTATTTCACCACTACTTGTGGTAAATGAAATCTTAAATTCTTTGGATGCTACTGGCATAAAGATGTTGATGACCTAGTAATACTAGATTAATTTCTAGACACTGTATCTGATATTCTAAGTAATTCTAAATATGCTTTCAATGTGGGCAAGAAGAAGTGGACTCAATGTAAATCCTGCGAAAACTGAACTAATATTTTTTACACAAAAAATGAAAATACCCAGTTTCGACCTTTCTAAATTAAATGGAGTCCTTCTAGACAGTAGATTAAAAATTAAGTATGCTGTACTGTGAGAAACTTATTGGTACAAAAGGAAGAATAAAAAAAACTGTTTTATTGGTTATATACAGCAGTTGTAAGACTAGTTGGATATACGTGCTAAACAGTTAGCAAGAATAACCCATAAAAGACTAAAGCAAACGAATTGAAAACTAGAGTGGTGCTTAACTCATTACTTCATATAATGATGAATGGCTTTAGGGGAAAATAAAAACTTCAAAATTGAATATCTATACTGATGGCTCTAAAAGCAGCAATGGATCTTGTTGTGGTGTTTTTTGCAACAAATTGAAAATGGTAACTTGTAAACATACTGTAGTATCTTCCAAGCTGAAGTGTACGCGATAGCCATAGCAGCAAGACAAATATCAATGTTACGAATATGCAGACTCGATATTAGTTTCTTCATTGATAGTCAAGCTGCTATAAAGGCCCTTAGAACAGGTAATATAAGGTCTAATGCAGTCAGCAGCTAGGAGCTCTTAGTGAGCAGTATAATATTAATCTTTGCTGGGTGCCAGGCCATAAAAATATTTCAGATAACGAGAAAGCAGGTAAATTGGTGGAAAGGGGTGCGAACCTACCACAGGAAAACGCGGTAATGGAAAATTTTCCAACCCTATCTACGATAATTCAGGAAATAAAGCAGAAATCTAGACGTAAATGGTTAACTAGACTATTATGGGATGAAACAAATCGTCTTTGCGCTGGCTGAATTACTTAGGTATTTAGATCCCCTACTAGTCATATATAAAACCATCAAAGCATTTGTCAATATCTCAATTGGTTTAAGATTTACAAAATTACCTATGTAATATCATATATAAAATGCTCCAAGAAAATTAACCATGTAAATTACCTACGTAAATAATTCATATTAATTGATATTATTAATTTTCTTAGAGAATAATTTTAAAATTAGCCCAACTTACGAAAGCGAAATAATTGATTCTAAATATTTGGATCTTTAATTTTTGGGGGAGTACATTTGCAACATTTATTGTCTTCACACAAATTGATGCATTTTATTGAGTTAACGAATTTTTAGCAAATCGTTAATTTTATCTTCTTGAAAATCTTTGTGTTCATTAATTTTTCTTTAGCTATCGTTTGATATATGTAACATTAATATTGTGCAGATTTTTTTTAAGATTTTTTCTGGGATTATAAACAAATTATTGTTTAGTAGCATGTTCCAATCATACGAGCAAGTTGAAATTTGACCATGATATTACTAATAGTAACTCCTTCCATAGTTCAAACTTGCATTTAAATAAACCAAAGAAATTACAAAAATAGAAACAAAAACATATATTAATAAAAATTGCTTTACAAAATTACCTACGTAAATTTTTCGTTGATTTTCTCCAAAAAGCGCCAAAAATTTCGTTCTTTTTCATAATACATATTAATTGCATTATTAAGCCTATTCATAAACGTAAGAATTTTGTAAAAATTTTGCGAAGTAATGAAAAAACAGTGAAATTAAACAGTTTTTTAGCTTTCCTGAAAAGTTATTGAAAATTACATAGGTAATTCAGTCAGTACAGGGACAAAATGATAAATTTAGTAATTTACTTCTCGGGATGAATGAAAGACAATTTAGAACGATAATTAATTCAATTATTACAGTAATAGAAGGTTTAATATACCTGGTCCTTATTTCTTTCAGAACTTGGCCGATATTAAAAGTATAAATCCATGGACAATAATAAAATATATCAAATTAATGAAACGGAAAAGTTAGAATACACTAAGCATACGAGGAAAAGGAGAAATGACAAGGGCAAGTAATTATAATGGATAACATTGGTCTCTATGGACAACGGCTATAATTAGATATTGTCATCCTTAAAACATTATCCCTCCAAAAATCATTTAGAGCCAGTTTTTCACTTCTAGATCAAAAGCAAATTCAAAAGTTAGATAAGTTAATCTAAAATTTAATTTAATAGAGCATTTAGACTGGAGCGAAATTACATACTTTCGTGATTTCAGCTGAAATCATGTTGCCCATCTCCGTGCAACTCTGAACATGGTTGAAAAATATCGTTTTTTCAAGTCTGTACAGAAAATTTTAACAGTAAGACGTAATTAAAAACACTAAACTAATTAAAAAAGCAAAAACTAAAAATTTAAGTAAAATTGAAAAATTATTTTGTTAAATTTTTATGCGAAAATATGGCAAACGAACAAAAAAATAAACATAAATAAAATGATTTTATAAACAAAAACAATATCAGCTGTTCACGAAATTACATCAAATGTCATGTAGCCAGTATGAACACTAGGGCTATAACCAAACTTTGATCCTAGCACCACGTGATGGCGAATGTTGTGTTATTTACGAAAGAAAAAATCGGATCATTTTGGAATAAAAATCTCACCCAAAAAATCGAATTTTTAAAATCTCCGAAAAAGTACATTCATTTTAAATAAAAAATTTTAAATATTTTATTAATAATGTAAAATATTAAAGTGAAAAATATTGTTTGGTTATTAAAAGACATAAACTTCAATTTTAACGTGGAGTTATTTTGCATAATGAATAAATATCCTGTACGACCTTAATACCATCGGAATATTTAAAACACGTATATATATATATAATATTAAATCAATAATATTTATTTACCGCGTTTTTCTGGGGGACCTTTTTTGACAACCGCGGAAAAGTAACACCATTTTTTAAATTAATTTAAGGGCCTGTTCGTCATTTTGAAATTTCGTCATAAAATTACGTAATTTCGCGCCAAACTGAATGCGCTATAATCCACCATTTGTGTTTTTAAGTTTAAGTACTTGTAGTATTGCCATACTGAGCGACAAACATTTTTAAATAAAATATGGTAATTTGTATCACATGTTGTTATCAAAATAAGACGCTTTTTTAATAAGAAGATAGTATAGAGTAAAAATTTTGTACTATTATTTATTGAAATTTGGAATCATTAATTAAATTTTTAGAGAAATACGTCGGTGTTTGGTCATCTTTACAAAAGGGATTTCCAAAAATGTAACCACTCGCTGTCATTGATAAATTGTCTATGACAATACTTAGATCTCATAGATTAGTTTTTTGTTAAAAACTTAATTAAATGAATTAAAACTATTAATTTCACAAATTATTATAGTTTTTTATGTTTCCTTAAATTTATCTTCGTGTACTTTGTCATCACCATATGTACATATGAACATTTTATCACAAGTTACCCCAACCCCCCCCCAACTTTGGCTGCTTAAACTAGCAAACAAAAACAACATTAAATGATTAAATTTATTTTAATCGTTAATCTTTCAGTGAAAAGCTGGCTCTTAAATAGCTTCAACAACCAATTTTTGTGAAATTTTTCAATAAAAACAAATAAAGTCGAGGAAAATGTCAAAAATTCAAAATTCAAGTGCAAATATCTTTTTAACTGTAAGAGATAACTTAGACGACTAAGCTTATTTTTTCTTTATCTAGCACTTTACAGAAATATAAAAATCTTTGAAATCGGATTTAATTTGTAAAAGTTAAAATTTTTTTAAACTTTTTTATGTGGCCAACTTTGACAAACTGTTGCTTATCTCTTACTTTTACAGGGTAATTACAAGATAATTTTTCTGAAAGCTTATGTACTCCTCTATAACTATTCAATCAGGAGATACAGATTTATTAACAAAGTTTTTTTCGATAGGCCTCATTGTGTATCGATTCTCAACTTTGAAATATAAAGTGGGGTTAAATATTAAAAAGTCAGGCTGGGATAGCCATAACATTCTTAAAAGTTTTATTTTAATTTTATTCATTTTTATTTTTTTCTCAGACTGTGTAATAACGGTAATGTTATTTTAGCGGTAATGGTTGCCAACCTTGGATACAATCAGTTCCTAAAAAGTAAAATTTTTGTTGCTTCAACGTATTTGCGATCCAGATTTTTTATTATATAGACAAATATTTTGTTGTTAAAGAGCAAAGTTATTTATTGAATAAAAAAAATTGAAGTTGATGTCTTTTCCGAGTCTAAAAATAAACGATTTTAAAATTGAAAATTGCAAAAGTTATAATTTTTTTGTTTTTCATTTTTCTTTTTTTCTAAAATAAAATTTTTCTTAAGAACATATAATAACACTGGTCGGCAGAAAAATCCTCCCTTAAACAAAAATAGGTGAAGAAGGTAGAATTTGACGAGCTAAACACGAATCAGCTTTCAGTTTTTCTCTATAAGGCCCTGATTTTTTTTGTGTTCATGTCAGTTCACCCTTAATAAGGCGATTACACGAGTATATTTTACGGTTTGTTTGATTTAGGTAGATAAAACACCAACAGATGTAGAGGAACTCACAATAATTTCGGAGTTATTCAGAAATTAGTGTAGGAAAAGACAAAATTGAAAACTTTTTTCCTTAAAAGCTGTTTTAATAAATTAAAATGCAAAATGTTCAGTTTTCTATCCTTTACCATAAGGTCGGTAATGTTACGAATAAAATATGCAATGGCATCAAAAAAGGTGCCCAAATCTTGATTTTATTCGTAATTAGGTGAATATATCTGTTAAGGCATTTTTACTTATGTTAGATTTAATAAACTTTTTTTGTTTATTTTGAGCCACCCTAGTTGTTAGGTCACCGTATAATACTCATTAATATGTTGTTAAATTCATTGTTTTATTTTATATTTATTTCTATTTTATTTTGCATTTTTTATTGTATTTAAATTAATCATATTTTTGAGCCACTCATCCCACTGTAATTTGATGTAACTTTTGTTTTTATGGTCCACTATAACTTATTTTGGCTATTAACCGTTAGGTTATATTTTATTTCTTATTTTGTTTTGTATTACCATCTCATAATGTGTTGTTGTAAACAAAAATTCAATATCGGTACGTGACAGGACAGTGTATAATAAAAACTTTATTTTTGTGGCTCTATGAGCATTTAATAAATATTTTTTTTTTTTTAAATAATATTTGTGAAAACTTTAAAGAATATACTGTTTTAACAAAGCTAAATTAATATTTGTCAGCTCATATTTAAATAAGACCGTTTACAAAATAAATTGGTGAACAATTTCTAAATATTTGAAACATGAATGAAGCAAGTGGTACATCTCAAAAAACAATGACTCTGGAAGAATTAAAGACACTGAGAGCAACATCGAAAGGTAGTATCACGCGAATCAAAAGGATTGTTGAAAGCCCAGAATGTTTGTCCCACACAGAACTTGAGTGCAGATTAGGAATTATTGAATCATACTACAAACAAGCATTGTATTGTCAGAACCAGATTGAACGTTTGTCGCCCGAAGAAGGAGGCAGAACGGAGATAGACGAGTTATACATCACTGCAAAAAGTCTCATACTTACGCAGATGGGTAAGGAAAGGCGTCCGAGTTGCCAAGAACAGTCATTTTTTGTGCCTCATCCCGCGTCAAGTCGACTTCCAAGCCTTAAGTTGCCCAAGTTCGACGGAAAAAATACAAAAATTTCATTAACACATTTAATAATTTGGTTCATAATGATCAAACCATTTCTGTCTCTGAAAAGTTCAATCATTTGTTATCCTGTACCAGTGGAGAGGCTCTAGCAACAATCAAAGCATTCCAGGTAACAGACGAAAACTATCCAAAGGCTCTTAATAGGCTTAAGGAGCGGTACGACAATAATACTTTAATTTTCCTGGAAACTGTTACCTCAATGTTTGATATTCCAAAAGCTTCTAAGCCAGTTCCCAATCAATTGCGCAACATTGTGGACACAATTTCAGCTCTTTACAGTTCCCTTAAATCACTTGGCTCATACCAGGAAATTTGTGACGCATTCATAATTCATCTGGCTATGACCAAGGTTGATCAACAATCGAAGCAAAAATGGGATGAGTTCATCGACTATACGAAATTACCATCGTGGTCTGATTGCTGCTCAATGTTGGACAGGCGTTGTCAACAATTGGATGCATAGTGTAGAAGAGCTACAAAAGAACAACCTTCTTCTAACTCAAAGAATCATTCGCATAATGATTTACATACAAAACAACATTCTTTCGTGACAAAAAATGTATCCCAATCTTCCTCATGCAATCATTGCTCGAAGACGGGGCATTTTATTACAACATGTCAGCGTTTTTTGGTTTTACCTGTAGATCAGCGCATTGACCAGGCCAAAAAACAAAATTTGTGTCTCAATTGCCTAGCAAAAGGGCATAACTATTCTCGATGTTCTTCTCGCTATTCCTGTCGATTTTGCAAACAACGTCATCACTCGCTTTTGCATAAGCAGCCTGATGAAGATGGTCCCTCGACAAGTTCCGCAGCCGTTCATGGCACGTTTCAACAAAATTCTACGCATAAATCAAGCAAGATAATTTTGGCAACTGCACTTATATTAGTTCGTAATTCTGAAGGAAGGTATCATTTGGCGAGAGCACTTCTGGATTCATGTTCTCAAGTCAATTTCATAAGTGAGTACCTTTCTAATGCTTTAAATCTGAAAAAATCTAAAACCTCAGTAGATGTTGTGGGAATTGGCTCTTGTGGGGTTAAGGTTCCATTTAAAACCCAGAGCACTATACGATCAAGGTTAAATAATTTCGAAATGTCCCTTGATTTTTGTGTCTCACGTACCATCACTGGCTATCATCCAGATGAAACTATGTCAGTACGTGACTTTAATCTGCCTTCTAACATAGAGCTGGCAGATCCAGACTTCTATCGTCGACAGAGGATAGACATTCTTCTCGGAGCAGAAGTATTTTTCTCAGTTTTATCGGTTGGCCAAATCCGGCCAACCCAAAATTTGCCAATACTACAAAAAACATTGTTTGGATGGATCGTCTCGGGGAAATATACGAGCGACAGCGCTCAACACTCTGCGAACTCATCATATATAGCTGTGACAAATGATACCGATGAAATAAATAAAAATCTTGAAAGGTTCTGGAAATTAGAAGCCGTCGAAGGCAAACGTCAATGCTTCACCCCAGAGCAACAGCAATGCGAACAACATTTTCTCAAACATGTTACGGTTCAAAATGATGGCCGAATTATGGTGAAGTTGCCCCTTAAAAATAGTCCTACGTGTCTTGGGGATTCGAAAGATATTGCTGAACGACGATTTTGGTCCATAGAAAAAAAATTAAATAAAAATCCTATATTAAAAGAACAGTATAAACAATTTCTGAAGGAGTACGAAGAAATGGGCCACATGAGTCAGATAAATTCTCCCGCGTCTCAACCGCACTATTATATACCCCATCATTGTGTCTTACGGCCCGAAAGTACCTCAACAAAACTTCGTGTAGTTTTTGATGCATCATGCCGATCATCTTCCAAACATTCACTCAACGAAATCATGATGGTTGGCCCAACTATACAAAATACTTTGCTCATAACTCTTCTTCGCTTCAGGTGTCACCAATACGGATTAACAGCTGATATTGTAAAAATGTACAGGCAGGTGTTAGTGCATCCGGAAGACAGAAATCTGCAGTTGCTTTTGTGGCGCGACGATAGTTCGAAGCCTATTAAAACCTATGTTCTCAACACCGTGACTTATGGTACTGCATCGGCACCATATCTGGCCATTCGCAGTCTACATTATGCAGCAGAACGCTACCCTGACGCTCATGAAGTCGGCAAGGCTGTCATTACCACCGACTTTTACGTAGACGATATGATTACTGGCGCAGATGATCTATCTACGTTGCAGCTAATTAAAGATCAGGTAACAGATATTTTAAATTACTCAAGGTTTTCCCTTTCTAAGTGGCACAGCAATTGCCCAGAGCTTAACTTTATAAACCACGGTGCTAAAGAGGTACGCATTGATGATGAAGTCACCACTACATTGGGCATTTCATGGCATCCTTCCGATGACACATTTCGCTTTGAGTTTCGTCCTACCAAATCGTACTCAAGGAATACAAAACGTTCGATTTTGTCGCTCACCTCAACCCTTTTCGACCCTATGGGCCTTATTAGTCCACTTACTATAAAAGCTAAAATTCTACTGCAGAAACTTTGGCTCCTTAAATGCGATTGGGATGAATCTGTTCCTCAAGCAGTTGATACAGCTTGGAGTAATATTCTAGAAGATTTTCATAACTTGCCCCAGCTGAAAATAAGTCGCTTCGTTCGTATGGCAAATTCAACAACAATTGAGGTCCACGGTTTTACCGACGCGTCTATCAAGGCTTATGGCTGCTGTCTTTATTTCGTTTGCAGAGACTCATACGACAATATTTCCGTCAACTTATTGGCTTCAAAATCTCGTGTGGCTCCTATAAAAACCAGTACGCTGCCCAGACTAGAGCTCTGTGGGGCCCACTTACTTTCGAAATTTTGGTGTCAACTAAAACCTTATTTTAAGTACAATATTTCACGGGTTTACTTTTGGTGTGATTCTCAAATTGCTCTACATTGGATAAGCAGTCATTCATCGTCGCTTTCAACATTCGTCGGAAATCGTGTAGCAGAAATACAAGATTTGTGTGCTGATGTATGTTGGCGTTACGTTCCAACAGATCAAAATCCAGCTGATTTGGTATCCAGAGGCTGTACTGTAGCTGAATTATGCAACTCAAATTGGTTCCATGGTCCAACATTTTTAAGAGAAACCAGTTCTTGTTGGCCCATACAACACAATCTCGTTTTAAGCGAAGAAAATTTGTTTTTAGAAAAGCGAAAATTATCATATGCCACCAGTTTTCAAGAAAAACCGTACGTGTTAACGGCAATACACAAATTTAGCAGCTATTTAAAGTGTTTACGTGTCATGTCATATGTTCTCCGTTTTCGTTGCAAAACAAAGCCGAAAGACACAAATATATCTCCAGATGAAGTCACACGTACTCTCAACAGAATTATTTGGGTTCTTCAGCAAACTCATTTCTCTGACGAGTTTCGTCAACTTGAAAAATCTGGCTCTGTTTCGCAACAATTGGCATCCTTGGCTCCGTTTATAGATACTATTTCGGGAGTCCCATTAATTCGAGTTGGTGGCCGATTGCTTAATTCCAATCTACCAGAGCAATCAAAGTTCCCATTTCTTCTACCGAAATCTGACTCGTTCGTGAAAACAATGGTCACACATATTCATCGCAACAATTTTCATGCCGGCCCACGGGCATTAGTGTCTCTTATTCAACAGCAATTTTGGATCATAAATTGCCGATCATTAGCCAGGCAAGTAGTTCATCAGTGCATTCATTGCACTCGATATAAGCCCAAGCTACTTACGCAGGTGATGGGAAATCTACCTCAAGAACGTGTCTCTGGTTCCCGTCCATTTGAAATTGTTGGTGTTGATTTTGCTGGCCCAATTTCAACTTACTTGCGCATTCGAGGGAAACGCCCGTACAAATCTTACATAGCAGTCTTCGTCTGTTTTTCATCAAAGGCTGTGCACCTCGAAGCTGTCTCCGATCTGTCAAGTGATGCGTTTATAGCAGCTCTGAAACGTTTTGTTGGTCGAAGAGGGCTACCGTCAAAAATTTTCTGTGACAATGCAACGAATTTTGTTGGCTCAGACTCGAAACTTAAAGAATTTTACCAGAATTTTCTTAAAGAATCTACTAAAGCAGAGATTATTTCCCACGCAACTTCGAAAATGATTGAGTTTTGTTTTATTCCTCCTCGAGCTCCACACTTTGGAGGGTTGTGGGAGGCGGCTGTCAAAACGGCCAAGGGACACTTATTTCGAACGCTCTCGAATGCTCGACTTACATTTGAGGAACTTTCAACGGCTCTAGTTGAAATTGAAGCAGTAATGAATTCTCGTCCAATTTCGCCAACGTCAACAGACCCGAATGATTTCGAGGCCCTCACACCGGGCCATTTTCTAATTGGTTGCCCACTAAAACACATTCCAGAGAGAACCAACTTTAGTTCAGACATCTCCAGTATTCAACATTGGCAAAGAATAACAGCTATTAAAATTCATTTCTGGAATAGATGGCATAAAGAATACTTGGCTCAACTACAAGAACGAACCCGATGGCGAACACCTCAGCAAAATCTTAAAGTGAATGATATGGTCCTAGTGCACGAAGATAATCTTCATCCGATGAAATGGATAATTGGTCGTGTCATAAATGTCATTGTTGGTCCAGATGGTCACGCTCGTGTTGCAGATATAAAAACTCCAACAACTACTTTTTTCGTCGTCCGGTTTCGAAACTGGCGCTTCTACCAATTGATTGAAACCAGGGGTTTCAATGGGGCCCGGCATGTTAAGGCATTTTTACTTATGTTAGATTTAATAAACTTTTTTTGTTTATTTTGAGCCACCCTAATTGTTAGGTCACCGTATAATACTCATTAATATGTTGTTAAATTCATTGTTTTATTTTATATTTATTTCAATTTTATTTTGCATTTTTTATTGTATTTAAATTAATCATATTTTTGAGCCACTCATCCCACTGTAATTTGATGTAACTTTTGTTTTTATGGTCCACTATAACTTATTTTGGCTATTAACCGTTAGGTTATATTTTATTTCTTATTTTGTTTTGTATTACCATCTCATAATGTGTTGTAAACAAAAATTCAATATCGGTACATATTTTATTTATTGTTTTGTTTTTTGTACATATGTACATTACTAGTGGTGAATTTCTTTTATTTGTCTCTCAACATAGAATAACAACAACACAGTAGCCCTTATTTATTTACTTATGATCGTTTGTTCTCTACTTTATTGTTGAATTTTGTATGTTGTAAATAAATAAACTAGTTGAACGTTAAGCATCAAAGAAGAAGGTTTCTTCTTTCATAAAAAAAAAAATAATAAAAAAAAGTACGGGCAGTCAAAATAGGCTGTCCTCAAACAATATCTATATACATACCTATAATTATGTGGAGATATTGATCAGATAAAAAATTAATATTAAGACAACTTGAGGAAAATTTTAATCGGCATCTATAGGAGTTTTATTTACATAAATTGAACGAACGAATTGAACGAGTTATACTGGTATGATGGACTAATAATGTGGCCATATTAGTCATGCCCATAAAAAAATTAGTATGTGATAGAATAAAAGTGAAAGCAGATTCTTAATCCTTATTTCGATAATGCCCAAAAATTTACCGAGTGTTTTTCGATTTTAATAAAATTTTGCACGCAAATAGCCTACGGATGGACACATACATACATATACTGTGTACAATTTCGTTTTTTCTTAAATCAATTTATATTTTTTTATAAAAAAATTATATTTTTCTATTATTATTTTTAATATGTAAGTTTTATATATTTTTGAAAATTTATTCAAAATAGTAAACTTTTGTGTACTAGACTAATTAATACTGCAATTTATAGTAAACAAAACAATTTAAAATACACCTAAAGAAAAATTTAAATTAAAATTTAATGAATTAACAATTGTCAAAAATGCATCAATAAATTGCATTTGTATTTTTGCAAAGATTTTTGAATGAAAGGATATTTTGAAGATGATTACTGAAATACTCAAAAAGAAGGCAACAGAATTTTTATGTTTTTTAAATTACACAAAATCGTCAATAACTTCAAGAGATATGAATATTTAAATTTACATACTTTCTGTATTTTTTTAACTTTTATATAAATTAAGATTATTAAAAAATAAAAATAAGAACAAAAAAAAAAAAAAAAAAATAGAAAAGGTAGGAAAGTTAAACAATGACCTTACAATTGATAGGAACCTAGAACAGAAAAAAAAAATAAAAGATCACGAAACGAACATAAAACCATAGAAGTGTCCGATTTTTAAGTTTAAGTTTTTAAGAAGAATTCCAGACATTTCAAAGGTATGAAAGCACAATAAATTAAGTTCCATTGATTCAATTATTTTTGATACATTTTACTTTTTTAAATAACTAATTATAGTATACTAGCTGAAGTCCTAAAAATTAATAAAAAACAAATTAAAGAAAACGTAAAATACAGCCTTGTGCTGTTAAAACTTCCACTTTCATCGAAAAAAAGTGCATGGAGAAAAATAGCGTAATTTTGTCCATTTTCAGCAACATTCAATTTATTTATATCCTTGGTTCCTTCCGTCTTAAAATTACTCTATATAAAATTTCATTTAAATTACTTCAGCGGACATAGCTGCCACATACTTTTTTCGACCAACCCCAAATTTTTTAAAAATTTCCCCAAAAAATCTCCACTAAAAAAAAGTTTTCTCCTTCAAAATAATAAATTTTTTGCTTTTAAACTTAAAAAAAAAGTTTTTTCATTCAAAATAATAAAATTGTTTGCTTTTAACAAGTATTTGTGCTTTCTCTTTATAGAGATAATTTTTCAAAGACAAGTACATTAAATACATAACTATTATACTACTGCTGTGCAACTATTGAGTTTTATGTATCGAAAATAATTTTATTGATTTTTGTTAACGTTGAACTTAAAGTTAATGTTTTTATTTATTTTAAGTTTATATAAATAGATTTATAATTGTTTTATTTGAAAAAAACCTTAATTGGAAATAATTATTTCAAATTAAAAAACTCGTTAAGTATCGAGTACCTAAATGAAAGGTATTTAGTAGTATCGAGTATTCAAAAGTAGTAGAATTTTCCAGAACTATATTATACTTCAGATTCAACATTTTGTAAATCAAAAGAGTTGGTACTATACATAACTTTCTGATTAAATTCTAAGTATTTTATTAATATTAACATAACGGCCAAGGTAATATCCAGAGGAGATATTTGTGCAAAACCTTTGATTTACTATTGTTTATATTTGATGTATAAAAAAAAAATTCTTGAAAAGAAGTATGTATTAGAATATTTATTTAGCAGCAATATTATAAGATTTTTCAGGACGACTTTTTTTACAGAAATAAGTAAGGAAACATTTCTACATTTATACAAGCATCATATTACCAAAAAAGTCGAAAACGAACATTGCGAAAAACGAAACCTTAAGAAATTGCCAAATGATATATATATATATATATATATATATATATATATATATATATCTATATATATATATATATATATATATATATATTTGCTGAAAAAAAATATTCACAATCAACTTTTTGATATTTATCATTAATAGCCCCCAAATATTTTATTACTCTTAAATCGCTCTTTGACACTTATTTAAATAAGAAGAAAAAAAACTGCTATAACAGCCGACAATTCAGCTGTACACAATCGGATACGTTTATATTGAATGCTATCGTGAACTTTGGTTTTTTTAAACCCATAACCGAAAATATGCATTTTACACATGCATTGCTTGTAGGAATCATTAGCATATAAATTACTTCTTGTACAAGTTCTTTATAATGGCATGAAAATGTAGCGTCTTTAAAAGTACATACTTTTGTTCAAAATTAAAATTTTATTAACTAAACAAAAGATACACTTATTACATAATTTCCCCGAAGAAATTCCAAAATATTTTAGATATCCTCAATAAATTCCCCAAACCAAAATTTTCATCATTTTCTGCAACAAAAGTTCCCCAAATTTGGGGTTAAAACTGAAAATCTGGCAGCTCTGTTAGCGATTGGGGCGCGATAGCGTCATAAACAAACATTTGATTTTATAACAATAATATGGAATATGGAATGCATCATCAACATAATTTCTGATGATGCACGACAAATAATCTGTCCAACAACCCAACAGTCCAACATTCTTGCTCACGATGCACAACAAATAATTAGTGCATTAACTGAACTAGGCCAACAAACTAAATCCAACTTGCTGACAGTAAGTAACGGAAGTATTGTTTCCGTTTACTATTAATTGGGTCAATCTGCTTATGCTGATTAAACACTTCTATACAGTAATTTTAATATATAAAGAAAGAATAAATTATATTTGTGGATTATTCTTGATTATCTAATATGTTTCATTTAATTAACAGGAATATACAAAGGGACAAGTATTGGCCCCAACTTAAATTTTTTTAGTGTTCCCATAAAGGGACACTTTAACTGGCGCCCGAGCATGGACCCGCATTAATACTGCGGGTTCCTTAAGGACCTAGGCAATTAGTGTACTCTGCGATTCCTAAGGGGCCCTCCAGATATATTAAATGAAAATATATATAATAAAAACGTGCTGCGAATCCTAAGGGACCCTCTGGTACTATTAATAAACAAATAAAAAAATTAATTCTGTGATTCCGATAGGACCCTTCATAATTTATAAAATAAAAATATTAAGTTGTCCCTGAAAGTTGAAGATTCCAGGATCAGCTATAACAAATAAAAATTGCCTAGGATCCTGAAAAATATTTCTGACAAAATATGGTGCATGTTCTTATATGGAACATCGAGGTATAATTTTGCTGTGAAGTAAGACGCGAATTAGTAGGTTGAATAAAATTGAGTTGTTGTCGACTAAAAAGGATGACGCGACCCTTCCTTGACCAAAAATAAATATAAAGAACACGGTTAAATTTCTAAAATAAAAAATATAACTATTCAAAACAAAATAGTAATATTTTTTTTTTTTGTTTTGTTTTATTTATTAGTATAAGTCAAGTGCCGATTCAAGTAAGTGCTGACTCAAATTTAAAAAAAGGAATTTATATATTTATACAATTTTATTAAAGAGAGATATCCGATTATCAGCTATAAACCATCGGAAAGGACTTTTTTATAGTAACAAGAAGTGATATTACCAAGTGGAGAATTACAACTTTTTGAGGAGATACAGCACAGTAGGTATCTTGGGTACATACTGTGGAGGGGACCCTAGAAGATTATAAAATAGTGCGCGGAAAACCAATTATTAGAGGAAAAATTAGAGGTAGAGCGGAAAGTGCATTAATTTCACATAATATATTCGATGACGATTGGTCAGCAATTAAATATTGCTTTTCTTTACATTACGCGGATAAGCGGGATATACGAACTTTAGAACATCAATTAGGATAGTTGAGTCAAGGAAATACCAAGTTAGATTAATTTTACGCCAAAGTCAAATAGCAGTTTTCACTTATAATTAATAAAATTAAAACAGAGAATTATTCAGCAGTAACAGTAGACACTCTTATGAAAACATATCGAAATAGAGCATTGGACCTCTCATGCTAGAATACAATACCACCAAGAAGACCAAACATGTTCACACAAAATGGGAATAATAATAGAAACCATAACGGTCAAATAAATTATCTCCAGCTACAAAAGAATAAGCTACCTACACCTGTAGAACAGGTGGACGTAGATACAGCTGTACAATCCCGTCATGTAAATTACATGAATATGCCTTAAACATTTTCATTCAACAGGAATAAACAACAGAAGAAAACTATGCTACGAACAAGAAAGAAATATTAGCAATAGTCTGGACACTCTACAATTTACGTTCATATCTGTATGGAGCAAAGAAAATAAATATTTATACAGACCACCAACCTTTAACATTTGCTCTAGGAAACAGAAATCATAATGCAAAACTAAAGTGTTGGAAAAGTCGAATAGAGGAATACAATCACGATTTGATTTATAAACCAGGTAAGTCAAATGTTATGGCTGACACCCTCTCCAGATTAAGAACTGAAATAAATATGCTAAGCTATACAGATACGACTAATTCTTCAAGAAGACATTCAACAACTATTACTGCTAGTGAAACAAATTCCAATACAATAACAGCAAGCGAAGTAAGTTCCTCCTCTGCTACGGTTCATAGCATTGAGCAAGATGCTTCCGATTTGATACCTCATGTCAAAGAACAAATATAAGAAAGATATTATTTTCCAAAAATGACTAGTCGCATTGAGCATTATATTAAAGCATGTGAAACTTGTCGTCTAATCAAGTATGATAGACTCCTTTTAATCCGAAATTCAAAGAGACCCCTAATCCTAAAAATCCGTGTGAAATTTTTTATGTAGACATCTTCGAAATAAAGGGAGAAAAATGTCTAAGTTGTATTGATAAATTTACAAGATTTGCAAATTTTGTTCACATAAAAAACAAATCAGCAATTCAGAAATTCGGAAAGAATTATTATTTCATGGTGCCGAAATTAATTGTCACGGACAATGAAAAAGGTTTTCTAAAATTTATCAAACACCAATATAAAGAAGCAAGGTACATGGCAAGGTTGAAAGGCTTCATTCAGTTATTATAGATATATATATCGATGTCTACAAGAGGAAATAAGAAACACTAATACGAAAGAATTAGTAATATCCTGCAGTGCCAAGACCAAGTAATTACCAACAGCAGTAAATAGTTTTTAATCAACAAAAACCTTCAATTAAAAAGGGAGATAAGGCCCACTTCCGTATCAGACTATATCATTTAGTTAAGTAACGAGGCCTTGCACTGCCATCATTACTAACCAACTTCACGAATAAAGGAATGAAGCTAAACCTTGAACATATACACGAATTAAATTTGGAGAATATAATTCACAATAAGGAATTGGGAGTTACCTCTCAAATCTTAACAACAACCGAAGCTATCATTTTGGTAACCTTAGCTGTAACTTCCTACTTAATATGGAAAGAAATTACTAGAAAAATTAATACACCAAACTGTAACGTTAATAATCTGCGGGACGCAGATATTTAGAGGGGCAGTTAACACGCCTAATAATACTATTTCAACCATTCAAACATTCCAACATAATTGCTGATGATGCACGACCAATAATCAGTAAAACAATGCAACAGTCTAACATTCTTTCTCACGATGCACAACAAATAATTGGTGCATTAACTGAACTAGGCCAACAAACTAAATACAACTTGCTGACAATAAGTAACGGAAGTATTGTTTCCGTTTACTGTTAATTGGGTCAGTCTGCTTATGCTGATTAAACACTTCTATACAGAAATTTTAATATATAAAGAAAGAATAAATTGTATTTGTGGATTATTCTTGATTATCATTGGATTAATAAACGGTAACTTTTACTCCAAAATTAATCTAATTTGTTTCATTTAATTAACGGGAATAGGCAATTCATTGTACTGTTGTTGAATAAATAATAGGCATATCTTTTATAATTTTTCCTAAGTTAAAAAGAAAAATTATGGAAATAAAATAGAAATTCTCAAAAAATATCAAAAAATCCCCAAAACCTGAAATTTATCTCATTTTAACAGTGTACGTTTAAGTACCAAAAATAATTTTGACTTCAGAAAACTCTTTCTCCACAGAATAATTTCTTTGCCTTGCACTGTAATATAACGTTAATTATTTTTTCTATTTACTTACATTCTTTATGATTATTACGTATGTTTATTCTTGTTATTTATTTTAATGCTTGTTGAAACATTAACTTGTACAAAAAACAAATGTACAAACAACAAAAAATATAAGAATAAAAACTAAAATAAATAGAATTTTACCAAAAATAAAAAGACTAAGATCTAAATAAAAGTGAATCAAATCATAACCACAAAAACAAAATTTAAAAAACGAATCGTGTTTGTATTTATGGAACATTAAACAGTGTCATAAAATTGGAAATATAAATAACAATTTTTTTACATTTGAAAATTTTTTTTTACATTTGAAAAAATAAAATCAAAAGGACGGACTCCAAGCTACATGGCATGTTATAAAATCTTGGATAAATTCCTAACGGTATACAAGGGCAACAACAACACAACAACTTGATGCTGATAATTTTTGGAGAATCGCAAAGCAGAGCAGCAGCATAGAAGTAAATAGATTTAGTTTGTACATACAGCAAGTAAGTACAAGAAAAAATATATTTAACTACAAGAGGGAAACTAATGGAACAAATTTGGAACAAATACATAGTTGCTGTTATTATTTCGACACTTTTAAAGTGGGTTGCCATTCCAAGATTTTTTGAACAATTTTCGGGGAAAATTAATTTAACATTTTAGACACAGCTTTTTCACACAAAAAATTATAAAAAATGTCTACAAAAATTTATATATTGTACAAACGACTTAAGAGAATTTGAAAATCTCCATGCAGGGACCAAAGCTGAAGATAATGTACATGCTTTGGAAATTCTTCGTGTAGAATTAGAATCTTTATGGACGCAAACAAAGAGGTCATATGAAGAGTGTAGGGACGCGGAAGAAGATGGTGCGAAACCAACTGATAAAACTAAATTACGGAATAGATATCAAAAAGCTCTATCGTCATATAAGATGTATCTATGTTCAATTAATGCAGAAATTTTTGCATTAATCGGGCTCGATCATGAAAAACGGACATCGATCTACTTTATCAGCAGAAAATGAAGCTCTATTCATAAGGTTGCCACCTTGTGACACTTTTTTGGGGATTATAAATTATGGCCTACTTTTGGAGATTTATTCACAGCCATTTACATTAACAATTCTAGAATCAGTAACGTGGAAAAACTTTTTCATTTGACACAAAAAACTGGTGGCGAAGCCAGAGATGTCACTTCTCATGTTCTTTTAACAAATGATGGTTTTATTTTAGCCTGGAAAAATTTAATAAACCTTTACGAAAATAAATGGATGCAGGTTAATGAGCAATACAAAATTATTTTTGACCTACCTTATGCCTCTACAGATTCTGGAGCCTCAATTAAAAAATTACAAAGAACAATAAACGATTGTAGACAGACTCTAAAAGTAATAGGCATTGACACTTCAATATGGGAGTCATTTTTAATATACATTTGCTCACAAAAACTTTCTAGAAATCTCGTACAGGAGTTTGAAAATTCCCGTGAGGACTGTGCACAAGTTCCCAAATGGGTCGAATTCGACAATTTTTGACACATAAATCCAAAACTTTAGAGTCAGTCGGGAATATTAAACCATCCAAGGACAAATCGAAAAATTTTAAACCAGAAACAGTAAAAACTGCCCTGAGAGTAAAAAACGTTCACTCATTTCACACCAACTTAGCAAAATCTGAAAATTTCAACAACAACAAAAAATGCCACTTAATCAAATAAAAATTTTCGCAATGAAACAGTTTCTTGTCCGCATTGCAATGAGTCACACTCATTACGATCTTGCCCCACATTTTTAGAAAAGAACGTTACGATCGAATCCACATAGTAAGAGTCACTAATTCTTGTTACAATTGCCTCTTAGTAGAACACAATGTCAAGGACTGCCCAAGTAAATATAGTTGTAGGTTGTGCAAGCAAAAGACTCAATACGTTGTTGCACAACGCAACTACAACGCAATCTACAAGATCGGTACAATACATAGTCATTTGACCAAATCCTCACACGCTTTTGGGAGGTGGAGGAACCCCCAAAACAGGCTTTTAGGTCAGATGAAGATACAATTGTAGAAAACAATTACAAGTCTACAACTCGTAGAGACGACACAGGACGGTATATTGTTAGCCTACCTTTTAAAAATGAAAGAGAACTAGGATCTTCTAGAAACATAGCCCATGGCCCAGTTTTTGAGAATGGAACGCATGCTAAATCAGAAACCTGACCTAAAAAAAGCAATACGATCAGGTAATTTTAGAATTCTTAGAATTAAAACACATGAGAAAAATTTCTCCTTGGATATATATAAGGCCCCAAATTATTATCTGCCGCATCACGCAGTAATAAATCAGACAGGTTAACCACAAAACATAGAGTAGTTTTTAACGCCTTCAGCCCCACTTCAAACAAAAATAGTCTCAATGATATTTTATATCCAGGAACCGTACTTCAGCAAGATGTTGTTCTACTGGTATCGAAGTGGAGATTTTTTCGTTTTGTATTTAACGCTGATGTTACAAAAATTTATCATCAAATATTAATCGACCACACTCTAACTAAATATCAAAGAATCCTGTTCAGAAAATCTCCTAATAACCTCATAGAAGACTTTGAGCTCCTTATAGTATCATTTGGAATAAACTGTGCCCTTTTCTAGCCATCAGAACATTTTTGCAGTTGTCTGAAGATGTCAAAGCTACCCATCCATTAGCATCGCGAATTTTAAACATGTATATGGATGATGTTCTAATCCGAAAAGAACTTGTCACTGTTTTAAAATCAGCAGGTTTTAATTTAATGAAATGGACCTCTAATGACTCGAGAGTTATTCGGAGTTTGCCAACGGAAGCATTTTTCCCACTAGACTGGCTAAATTTGTTTGAAAATTCTGGAACAAAGACGCTTGGGATCAAGCGGAACATTTCATCAGACTCTTTAATTTTAATGCTCCAGACGTTGAAATAAAACAAAGAGAAGTTTTGTCTACTATTGCCAAATTTTTTTGCCCTTGCGGATGGCTTGCTCCAATCATTGTAGATGACAAGATAATTATACAGCAAATCTGGTTTGACAAAATAGGCCGGGATGATATACTAAAACCCATCTCTGAGCACAAGTGGAAAAATTTTTTAAATATTGCTCTACAGTCAATGAAATAAAAATTCCTCGATGGATCCATTACACCCCTTCAAATAATATAGAAATACACGGGTTTTCAGAAGCCTTAGAAAAGGCATATTTATCGGTATTGCATATCAGGGTTCAAAATGGTGAAAATGAGGTATATACTTCTTTAATAGCTGCAAAGACTCGAGTTACCCCTATCAAAAATATATCACTTCATCGTTTAGAGCTTTGTGGAACTGTCTTATTATCTAACTTGGTCTTAGGAATTTTATCAAAACTACAAATTCCAAACCTAATGACCTATTTTTGGACTGATTCTACAATTGTGTTATCTTGGCTAAAGAAACCACCATGCACCTGGAATATGCAGACGTTGCGAGTCGTGATTGTTTGCCGAATGAACTAAAATCACATGCGAGCCAGAAATACACGAAGCAAGTTTTATTAAGAAATATTGGCCTTAATAACTGAAGAATTGCCCCGTCGATCCTATGCAGCTACCGTCAACGAAAATACATTTGAAGAATTTGCGGATAATACATTAGCTGATAAGTGTTGGATCACTTAATATACAATAATTTACATTCCCGAAAATTAATTGCATTATAGTCGTCGGTCAGTGAAGATCGTAAATAAAAGAAAACAAGTGACACAAACAAGAACAAAAACAAAAGTTACAAAAAACAAAAAATATTATAAGAATAAAAACTAAAAGAAATGGAATTTTATCAAAAATAAAAATAAAACTAAACTAAATAAAAGTGAATTCAATAATAAAGAACTTATAAGATGGACCGTTTGTGGAAAATTTGGTCTTCATTATGTTTCTTAAGAACTATTTTATTCTATTAAATACTATAATTAGTTCTATTATTCTATTAAATACTATAATCAGTTTTTTACCTCGAATAATTATTTGTCGAATTAATCGATTAATATGAAATCCCAAATAATTGGATACCCTAGTAAACGCAATGGTAAATTTCAGTATATGATTGTTTATACCTCAATAAGACAGGGGCACAATTTTAAACAAATCCAATTCCCCGTTGCGGAAACCAAAGCTGGGCTTTAACAACACAATATATATATATATATATATATATATATATATATATTGTATTTTTTTGTAAAGTAATTTTTATAAGCAATTTCACAATTAAAATGGCATTAAAGCTAAATTTTAAATAAAGGTTGTTAATTGTAAAAACATTAAAGCAATATTGATGAACTGATAAATTGCATTTATATATAGCATAGTTTGGGTGTTGCAATGGCGATTCCCCAAATGTCTGTCACGATCAGTTCGAAAAACTTGAATGGGGAATAAAGTACTAGCGCTTCTTATCCTCTCTATATTATTTGTTAACGACAGGTATTCTATAAATATTCAAAGTACTATTAGTGGCTTATCATTTACCAAAGTAGCGTCCAGGTTATTAATGCCCTGGGCTGGTGTGGGGTTGACAGATATCCCATCGAGCGCGTCCCCAGGTGGCGGATAGGGGGAGCTTAGTCATTACTTAGGTTTTAACACTGTTAAACCTGTGTGATGGCATGAGCTTAAGCCGTATCTAGTCACTGCCCGCGGACCAAAACTGTCACCACTTGTAAGGTTAAGGTGGTTGGAAGCTGTGCCGAGAACCTGAATTTCTAGTTAGTGGTTAAAGAAGACTAGTCGCTAACAACTCCCCTCCGACGCCAGGGCACGGGTCGGTTGTAAATGTTGAGTAGCCTAGTCCAAAGCATTGATGGTCCAACTCCGTACGAGCTTAATCGTGGGAACAGAAATATATGGAATCCAATAAAAATAAAAAAACTAATAAAAAACTTTATGGAATAACAAATAGCAGGAGGTGGCAATTCCACCTAATGTGTAAAACCAGCTTCCAATTCTGGAAACAAAAGCAGCGAGGTGCATCTTGCAGCAAAAACTTCCTCCTTCGACGATAGAAGGGCTTAAACGGCAACGATCAGGGGAGGAGGCATAGTTGCAAAGTCAACAGCCCGGAACCGAACGTCCGATGCCCTATAACCCGATGGACAAATCGTTTAGTGAAGTCGCCAAAGGTCATTTTGTACGTGATGTCATCGACTGGAGCAACGTTGATTTCACTCCTACGCAAATTGGGATTTAGTGCGCAAAAAGCTGATGGGAGTATTGTATAAAGTTCTAAAGGAGAACCCCGGACCCTCTCCCCAATCCGATGATGCCAGATGGTATCGTAGACAAACGCACGATCGGCCTTACTTCTGAAGCAAGCGGTCGCTCTTTTGGCAGGCCTATGGGAAGGCGCTAGACTAGACGTGGTCTCTATTGACTAGATTCCACGTCGGCCTAGAGCCATGGCTCGCGTACCGGATGAACCAGAGGAGATTCTGCAGCTCATTCGGTTCGGTAACCCTGAGATCCCCACAATTGATTGGAAGGTGACCAGATTATCCGAATCCGACGGAGCATGCGGGAGGATAGTTATCGTCATGAATAAGGAGTCACTGCCGTCCCTTCGAGAGAAAAGTGGAAAAAGGTGGTTTCGAGTCTATCTTTCTACAGGTCTATCGAGGAAACGACCGAGACAGACCGATTCAGGACGATCCGACTCCGGAAGAAATGTCGTGCGAGGAGACTACTAGTTCTCTCGTTCAAGAAGACACCCACTCAAACTCTGAATTCGTGCGTGGGTTTTTTGAACGGGTGGACGAAGTAGTTGATGAAGACGCCCTTTTGGACTTGGACCAAGATGACGTCAACGTCACAATCACCCCCATAAATGACAACGGTGAAGATAACGCAAGTTAATCTTCACCACTCTAAAGCAGCTTTGGCTGCGTTGATGCTCCGGATGGCTGAAAGAGGCGATGAGCTTGCACTTGTCCAAGAACCCTGTATCGCAAGTGAAAGAGTTTGCGAACTTCGTGCGAATAACTTTATGCTGCTACACGCTGCTTAGTATCTTTATTCTCATTCTCATTCAGTGACGAAGACACGGTTGTAGCGGCCTATTAGACAACTCGTGGCACCATTTATTTTGTCTCCACCTATATGACCCATTATAGCAGCGAACCACCACTAATTGCTACAGTTCGCGCAATAACCAGGGCGGCAAATGACAGTAATAGGAGCTGACGTCAACGTCCACCATATCGTTTGGGGAAGCTCGAATACCAATGCAAGGGGTGAGTCTTTTTTTTTATTTTATCCTTTGTAGTAGTTTAGATGTTTTAAACAATGGTAAGGAAGCAACTTTTGTAGTTTCAAATGGAAGGGAGGTTCTCGATATTACGCTAGTAAATACCAGGCATTCGAACATGATCAGCGAATGGAGGGTATCAAATGGTTGCTCATTCTCTGATCACTTGTACATTGACTTCACTATAGAAGTCCGTTTACAAGAGGTAACCCCGATTCAAAACAAGAGGAAAATGAACTAGCGGAACAATATGACATTCTGTCCCAATTCCTCCCGAACCCCCCTGCTATTTGTGATCGGGGGGACATTGAGTCCTCTGTAGAATTGCTAACAAATGCATTTGACAGAGCGACCTCTGTAGCATGCAGAAAGAAGGTCTGCAAAGAAAGGAGCAAACCATAATGGTGGAACTCCAAAATAGATGACACTTGCAAAGAGTACCGCCGTTTATTTAATGAGACTAAGAGACTGGGAAACTGGTCAGCTTACAAATCCTCAGTAAACAGGTTTAAAACTGGATCATCCTGGCTTCCTCACCTACTGTCCCAAGTTACATTCAGAAATGTAGAAGCTGGACAACAAGCGGCTATGAGACCTTAGATGTCTTAATGAATACGCATATTCCTGGGAGCTTCCCTATAACGGAGATCCCTGCGACAGTTCCAGACCTAAGTGACGTTTAGATTGAAATAATTGAAGATGAACTGAGATGGGCTCTGAACAGTTTTGCCCCGTTTAAATCCCAGGGCCCAGATAGCATTATACCTGCAGACTTACAGTATAATGCTGATATTATAGTTCCATTTTTGATTCGGACATACTTAGCTTGCTTATCAAACTCTTATATCCCTGACTCATGGACTAGGTGTAAAGTGGTCTTTATCTCAAAAGCGCGTGAGACCTCCCATAAGGACTTCGTATCTATTAGTCTAAATTCCTTCGTCTCGAAAACTTTGGAAAGGCTGATTGACCTACAACACAATCAACCCTAACCTTTTGTCAGCGTCCCAGCACGTCTACATGAAAGGCAAATCAGTTGAGACGGCATTGCATTCGCTTGTAGGGTATATAGAAAATGCTCTCGAGCACAAGGAATATGCATTAACGGCCTTTCTTGATATAGAAGAAGCCTTTAATAATGTGACCCCGGATGCTATTAAAATGGCTATGGAAAGACTCGATATACATCAGTCGATTATTGGCATTATACGGGGACTTCTAACCACCAGAGTTATAATCTCCACTATGGGTACAGCTACGAAATATAGGGTAACAAATGGAGGCACTCCTTGGGTGGAGTTCTATCTCCACTTCTATGGAATATTGCTATCAACACAATGTTCAGGGAACTTTATTCCTTGAACATTGTGTGTGATGTAGCGGTGGCCGTATCTGGAAAATATTTGTATACCTATCTCACCGCCTTTAAAATGAGCTAGGCCTACTCAGTAAATGGAGTATAACTAGTGGCCTTAGCGTGAATCCTGGAAAGATGGAATTCGTTCCCTATTCAAGGAGATACAAAATACCATCTTTCCCACTCCCTTGCCTAAATGGGGTTGAAATAAAGGTCCTTGCTCCAGAACACCCATGCTAGGGTTTCAAAGGCAAACATTGCCCTTTATATGTGTAAGAAGGCCGTAGGGAAATCTTGTGAATTAAATCCTAAGAATACAAAGTAGCTCTTCGACATTGTGATCAAGCCTATACTTATGTATTAAACGATAGTATAGTCGAAAGCTACGAAAAAAAACCACCATTTGTTGGATCTTCGACAAGCTCGGCGCTAGTAATTACTGGTGCGCTACGTACAACACCATCCAAGGCATTATTCGTTCCGATGAAACGGGTGCCATTGGATTTAATGGCAAAACAAATCGCCATCACGTCGGCGAATAGGCTCATTACTACAGGTTGATGGAACATTAGAAGCTATGGCCACGCGACCATTTTGGGAATTTCGGATGACATCCCTGACAATATTGATTATTGTATTCCCAAACCCTTTCTGGACAGAGGCTTCTAAGTTTCAATCTCAGCCGATCCCACTACAAAAGACGGATTGATTGAGGTTTACACTGATGGATCCAAATCTTCTGAAGGGATTGGGCGAGGTGTCTTTATTCCTGCATATAGGAGGAATATGCAATTATAGAGGTATTGCTAACCTTTTGGAGTTTAAAACCTCAATTATTTGATTCCGGTTTACAAACAGATTTCAGTAAAGCTTTCGATAAAGTAAATCACGATCTCCTATTGTTCAAATTGGATAAACTCGGTTTTTCTCCTGTTTTCCTTAAATAGATTTCCACATATCTTAAAAATAGATGCCAAAGTGTATTATTTAGAGAATGTATACCAAAAACCATTCCTGTTTTATCCGGTGTTTCACAAGGTAGTCATCTCGGCCATAATTATTTTCCTAATATTTAAAAATGATTTACCAACTTGCATTAAGAATTGTAGAATATTATTGTATGCTGATGATGTAAAGCTATTCCAAATCTTTTACTATTCATATCAGTGTTCCTTACTCCAATCAGATCTTCGCAATCTTTATGATTGGTGTATGATGAATCTAATGGATCTGAATTTAAGAAAGTGTAAACACATAATGTTCTACAGAAGAAGTACAGTACTCTGTAGATACACAATTAATGAATATTAACTTGATCTAGTCGAAGCATTTCTTGATCTGAGTGTTTTGGTTGATTGTAAACTATCCTTTAATTCCCACATTTCGCAAATCGTTAATAAAGCAAAATGAGTTCTAGCTTTCCTCAAGCGATGAGGAAGAGAGTTTAATGATCCTTACGTTTCTAAGTAATTATTCATATCTATTGTAAGACCAATCCTGAAATATGCTTCCGTGGACTGGGATCCTCAATACGAAGTTCATATAAAGATAATTGAATCGGTCCAGAACAATTTCTCTTATTTGGTCTTCGTAATCTTCCATGGAATCCTAATATTAATTTACCATCACATGAAGTCGATTACAGCTTATTGATCTCCTTACTCTTGAAAGTAGGAGAAAATATATGAATATTTCATTTGTAATTAATTTATTAAATGGTTCAATTAATTCTGAATTCCTGCTTCGTATGATCGAATTCGTAATCCCAAATCGTCCAAGTAGAAATTATACTCCTTTAAAAATAAAATATTTTCGAACCAATTATGCCAACTTTAACCCCATGAGATGTATATGCAATCAATTCAACAGTTTTTATCCATATATTGTATTTTAGTTAAATAATAAGTTTTTCTTATTGAATCATTATGAAAAATATTTTATTGTAAATTGCTTTAAGAAGTAATTTAAGTAAGAAATTGTAATTCATTGGCTATTAAGTAAATAAGTAAAAACATCTCCTTTAAATTGCTTGATCCCTGCACTGCTCTTCAAGCGGAGGTCTCAGCCATTACGAGAGCGGTAAATTGGCTAATGTACTATAGAGTATTCGCAGTGGATATTCAAATTTGTACCGATAGTCAACTCGCGATTAAGTCTCTTTCTGGATGTCGAATAGACATCCAGGCTGATAAATGAATGCCGGACATCTTTAAATGAGATGGCGAGACATTCAAACCTAGAATTGGTCTCTAAAAGGGGTCATTCATGTACACCGGGTAATATTGTTGCGGATGAATTAGACAGAATTGGTTCCCTTCTTCAAAGTGAAGAAACGAACCAATTAATTGGCATACCGCTGTCAATGATACTGCAGTATTAGTCGATAATATTTCAACAAAGATGGACAAACGAGTCCGCATGTTCTATATCGAGACACATATGGCCCCAGTACGATAAGAAACGGTCGATTTTAATTCTGGGATTGCCAAGGCGTCAGCTACTAACACTTGTGGCCATTATTACAGGCCACTGGATTGCTGGTGCACACACTAGGAGACTAGGACTCCCTTTTGACGACTATTGTGAAAATTGATTTAACGAGGAGGAGGAAGAGACAGTAGAACATTTTCTTTGTCACTGTCCTGCTCTTGCGAATATAAGGACTGCTAAATTTGGTAGTCCATATATGCACTGACTACTTGATCTCTCTGCAATTGATGTTAGATGGATCAGAACTTTTATTCGTGCGTCAGGTTGGTTCAATTCGCACCTATTCTCGGACACAACGGGACCAATAAGACCCAAGTGAGATATATAGTTACATTTACATCTGACCATCTAACCTTACCTATTAATGCCCTATACGCACTGTAGAGAGTACCACTACCGTTTCTAATATAAATGCGGTAGTTGTTCACATCAATATTGTACAAATCCATTGCGCCCTTTCTTTAAGATTTTTAGGGATTTCAATAACGAGAGTGGCCCCGTAGTCAATTATAATCCCGACATAATCCGTAGGGGCGACCGTCGATAATGTCCGACCATTCAATCCGATTTCGTCAAGTATGGTAGCATGCCCCGCTGTGAAGTTACCTATTAATTCTAATTTCTTCAGTCTAAATAAGCTCCGTACAGCCATTCCTCTCACGAAGATGGTGGAGAATGGTGTCTAGTGCTACCTGAGGTGTTGTTCTCACGGCACCTGTAATGCCGATTGAAGCACATCTCTAAACTTTAGAGAGAAGATTCCTTAAAGTCTCCTACCTGACCAAACATTTATAAGTGAGGATAGGTCTCCCTTTCTCTAGGATAGGAATTTTCTGTGTATTTATCTTCCAAGACAATTAGCTATCCAAGTAAACAGCCAGGTACTTGGCCTCCCTTCACAATCCACTCCATTCCATTCAATACTGGTAGACTAAATGCCTCAGCCTTATATCTGCTGGTAAAAAGAACTAGTTCAGTCTTTTCAGAGTTGACCCCTAATCCATTACTGCTGGCCCAAATGGACAGTTTTCGCAGTACTGACTACATGACCTCGCTGATCGTAGGTAAAAATGTACCCGAGACCAGCATTACCACGTCGTCAGCGTAGGCTACGATTTGATGCTATGGGAAGCATCAAAGTGTCTCAATATGACATTCACTGCTAAGAGTCCCAATAATGGAAAGAGAATCCTCTCTTTCGGTGTGCCCCTTTGTCACGAACTTCCTCATGCAAGTGTCTCCCATGTTTGAGTTTATAACCCTACTGCTTAGCATCAGGGTAATTCACTCAATTAGGAATTCACTAATACCTAACGAAGCGAGTGATTCACTAATCGCCTCTATCCTAATGTTTTTAAAGGCTCCTTCTATATTGAGAAAGCTGCCAAGGTGTATTCCTGACACTACCTGCCCTCCCATGAAATCCTATATCCTTACAGCTAGAGTAGTAAGTCTATTTTAGTAAGCTGAGAGACTCCTAGCCAGACTCTGTTCACGAGTTGTCCGCAGGTTGAATTTATCCATATGCCACAGGGTCCTTGAATAATAACAATCTAAATCTAGATAACTCCCTCTTATACTTAACGAAGCTTTCCCTATAGCTGTTCCAATCAGTATCACTCCTCGTTAGCTTGACTCTGTTAAACAACTTCTAACCCTTAACCGTTTCAAATTAATTTGCACCACTGATAGCCTCTTTGGGCTTATCAAATTTAGAATATCTAAACCTGATCACCCCAAACCCAAAATTGACAATTCCCGCTATGACTCCACCTTCTTCATAGACTCCTGATCCACTGCGAATCTGAAGTCTCTGTCTTGGTTCTCTTTACAGGTCATGGAGTTCACAATTCTCCATTGACCTTTAATAAATTCTGGTTTTTCAATACCGTCAGAATGGTTCGCTTCCTGACCTCCTTGTGTGTTTTCGCATCCTGACCTCCTTGTGGAGACCCTTAACAGAGCTGGAAGGTATGCGAGTAGCATTCTTAGCTATCGAGATTTGCTGGTCATTCCCAGACTTGGCCCTTTTAACGACCTTCTTTTGGGGATCAGCTGCACTTGAGAAGACCGCATGCCAGACGTGGTGTCCTTGTGGTTTACACCAATAGAGCTGGTCGGCCTCTGATCTGGTCGGATCTGATCTTGATCTGCCTTCTTGTTCGTCGATGGCTGATCAAACCCAGGCCTAGCCCCCTTGTCAACCTTTTGCGAATTACCAGATTTGCTGGATGGTACATGGACAGCTCCACCACTGGTAGTTTTTGGCTTACCAATTTTTATCTGCTGGTCTAAAAGGGTTGTAGGTTTAGCTGGTTCGCCTCTACCCTTATTTATCGCTTCGCACGGATCGTTGACTTTCCTCCTGTGCTCTCATGAGACATCTCTGGAGTGCTGTCCGCATTCTCACATAATCCTTCAGGATAAGACATTCCCAGAGAGCAGTTCCGTAGATCCGTTCTTTTAACTGGTACCAGCAAGGGAAACCCTCGATATGTCCAGAATCTAAGCCATCCCTGATAGCTAGCCCAACCATTTTTCTCTTATGCTAGTATATCTCATTGGACCCCTAGTATCACTAATTCGTATAGATGGACCATCTCGCGCAGTGACGGCGTGCGCGGACTAGGCTAGAGTTTACAACCAACGCGTGCCATACGCGTTGGAGGGGAGCTGTTAACTGTTAGTTTGTTTAGGCATTAACTATTCATTTAGGTCCTCGTCATATGCCTCGGTTGTCCCAAAAATTATAATATCCTCAATGTAAAATTCCATTACATTTATTAAGTCCTGAAAAATAAAGTTAATAAACCTTACAAAATTAGCCGGAGATTTGCAAAAGCCAAAAGGACCACATTAAATTTATAAAGACCCTCTCTGGTCACAAATCATTTGAGACATGAAAGAACCCATTTTCCAGATCAATAACTGGAAAATATTTGGCATCCAGCAATTTATATATAACCTCCTCTATTAATGGAAAAGTTGTCCTTGATGATCCTGCTAAGTTTTCTGTAATTTATACATATTCTGTGTGCTCCGTTCTTCTTCTTTGTAACTACAATTCTAGCAAACTCCGAACTTGATTTTAAGACAGGTCTAACCATTCTCTGATTTGATCTCTCACCATTTGCTGCTCATTTATCGGTAACCGTACCGGTAAATTCCGAAAAGGTGTTATATTCGTATCTGGCGTAATTTTCATTATAACTGGACATTCCGCAGTCTTGTAGGGTGAATAATATTGTATCATTTTTTTAACTATTGTCTCATATTTTGGTAGCACTTCTATGCGAGGTTCGGCCTCGTTTATATTATAAATATTTAACTGAATTTCTATACCTTCATTTCCCATTCGTAAGTTATTAAACGTATAAAAACCATTCTTAAATAAAAAGTTAAATTTACTTATGAAGTCATACCCGAGTATTGCGTCATATTTAATGTTATCATTCGGAATGGATGCGTAATTTCCACATTATCAACCCGTATTATATCTATTACACAACCGATAGGTTTCATAGCTCTATTACAGATCCCATAGAGTACCGAACTTTATTAACAAATATTGTATAACCGAGTTGTCGTCAATTTTGCCCAACGAGGCCATCCTTTTCATTTGTAACACATATTCATGAAAGGATTATGCATTTTTTTCTTTTCACGTTCCGATAATTTCTTATATAATTCTATTGAAATTCTTGTAAAACCTTTTATTAAAACTGCTTTAATGCTGTTTTAGCACCATTATTCTGCCCTTTACTATACGTTCTCAACGTCAATGCTTTAATTAACTCATTTAAGTCACACGGCCACGTACTCGTTTGATGTTGCCAAAGATTCTTCTTTTAATTCAGTGAAATCCAACAGTGTTTTCCCCGAAAGAATCTTTGATTTGTTTCCAACTGGTGAGTTTTTGTCTCTATCGTCCAAAAAAATTCTTTCGATCTTGTACTGTATTTATGTTCACGACTATCTCTCGAACACATTCATACTTATTTAATATTTATAACAAAAAAAAAAAAAAAAAAAAAAAAAAAACAACAAAAAGATTATTTCTCCGTTTTGAATCAATTATCACTTTTTTTGTTTTTGCATTAACTTTTTTTCTCTTGAGTAATTCCATTTTAAACTTAAAAATTTTGATCCCTCTGAAATTTTCTCTGCAAGTATACCGGAAATCTTCCTACCAAAATAATAAAAAAACTAAAGATGGACTTTTTTTTAGATACAAGTCACTAAAGAAAATTCTTACAAAAAAAATGTTAATAAAAAATGTTAATAAAAAATTCTTAAATGGCGTATTAAAATACAAGCAGAAAAAAATTTAATATCTTTTATATAAAAAAACTTGCACCAAATTTTATCTAAATCGATCTTGGTGGCCAATCGACCGGCCCAAAACGTGAAATTATGTGCTCACCGAAGAGTTCTCTCAATAAATCCATTGATTGGTGCGATGTGTGGGAAGTGACGCCGTCTTGCTGAAACCAAATGTCGCCGAGGGGACGAGCTTCAATTTCAGGCATCAAATAGTCGGTTATCATGGCACAATAACGGTCGCCATTGACGGTTACGTTCGCACCGGCATCATTTTTAAAGAAATATGGACCGATGATTCCACCGGCCACCAAACCGTTGTTTTTTCTGGACGAAGTGGCAGTTCTTGAATCTCTTCAGGTTGCTCTTCGTCCCAAATGCGGCAATTTTGTTTACGTATCCATTGAACCAGAAATGGGCCTCATTACTGAACAAAATTTGCCTCAAAATCGTCGGATCTTCTTGGAACTTTTCAAGAACCCATAGAGCGAAGCGATGTCGCTTGGGAAGGTCGAGCGGCTTCAGTTGTTGCACAAGCTGTATTTTGTACGCTTTCAATTTAAGATCTCGACATAAAATGCGCCAAGTCGTTCCATACGTCAGTCCGAGTTGCTGCGAACGGCGCCGAATCTCTCTCTCCACGGTCTTCGTGTACACTCTCAGCTACGGCCGCTATATTTTTTGCACAGCGTGCTGTAGGTGGTCTATTCGGTCCAATAATGAATGTTGGTTCTCAAAATGGGTGATGGTGTTGCGAATAGTACGCTCAGTAGGCCGATTATGTTGACCATAATTTGAGTGAAGTGCACGAAACACATTTCTCACAGAAAGTGAATTTTCGTAATAAAGTTGAACGATTTGTAAACGTTGTTCAGGCGTAAGTTTCTCATTATGAAATGCCAAACAATACTAAACAAAAATAACATGACAGCATGACACGACTCATACGTGATCTGTAAAAAAAGGCTATTGAAAAAAGTATCTCTACTTGAATCACCCATTATAATACGTACTCTGCAACCCTGAATTGAACATATGCTGAAATGTAAGATGTAACTGTCATGCTGAAAAGAAAAGAAGAAATAAAAAAAATATACATAATAACAAATAAATAGTTACAGTTTGTAAAATACACTCAAACCATCAAGTCGTTTTTTATTTAATTCGCACAGTGTTTAAACTTTTTTTTTTTTAAATCCCTCATTTTTATTTTATTTTTTTAATACTTAAATTCATAATTTAATTTAACTTTTTGTGGAAAAAGATTTAAAAAACATTACGGCATAACATTTTGGCGCCCGAACAGGAACTTGATTATTTTTAAGTTAAAAAAATTAAATAATTAAAAACAATTTGCTAATTTATTGCAAAAAAATATTTAATAAATAAAACATAAAAACTAAAAATTTGAAAATTTATTGCAAATAATAAAGTTGTGCACGAATAATTCGTTGTCAAATAAATTTACAACAAGTGTTTTATTGCCCGTCGCTGCCGTTGCCGTCGTCTGGATTATCAGAAACAGAGGTAACAAGCGTAAATAATATTGTAAATTTTTCCTAAAATCTGTAAATTAATCAAATTTATAGAGTTCTACAAATTAATTAGAATTTTTGTCAATCCACTGATTGCGAGAAAAATATTATTTACGCTTCTTTTGAAATTATTTTACATATATTTAATATTGTGAACATTGTTTGATGAATATAAAACCACATAGACACAAATATATGTAAATCCACACTAATTTTACACGGGATAAATATTTTTTTAATTATTCACTACCGTCGGCATTTTCATAAATATTTTAAATTAAGAATTAATTTTTTAATTACATTTGCACATTTTTTCGCGAATGATAATTAATAAAAGAAAATATAAAATTTTTTTTGTTTTTGCTCTGTTTTCATATTTGTTTGCTTCTTCTTTTTCACAAATTATTGGAATCGACAACTTCTGTTGCTTCATTCCGTTCGTCCCGTGTTGCCATTACGTACTAAAAGTTAGTATGGCCACTATTCTCAAATCATATAGCGGTACCAGATTATCACAGACATTATTCACACTGCGTTTACACGCGACACATGTTATGACATATTGAATGACATAATGTGAAATATTTTATTAGTGAATAATCTTATATGTGAGTGAAAATTAAGATTAACACGTTCGCCACTCATTGATTTTTCGCGCTTTCAAAAAAAACTCACGAACACAAACAATATGTCACATAAATGTGACATGAGTTTTCTGAGCAATTTTCTTAAGAGAAACTATGTGTCACGTATTTGTGACATACACAAAAGTCACATATAAGTGTCATGAGTTTTGGGAAGTACTTGTGTCACATATGGGAGTCACTAAATAGTTTGATTTTCATTTCATTTGTAACGTTTTCACCAAGATCGTTTTCTTCTATGTCATTCCGATCTTCTGAGCAATTTTCTTCCCCAGACTCTTCATCCTCACTTTCTGGGGCGAAGCTGCTTCCAGAATCTTCAAAATCCAGGTCACTTTCGCTGGAATTCAATATAGCCTCAAGAATTTCCTCCTCAGATACTTGTTTTCTTCTAGGACCCTCCATTCTAAACAATCAACGAAAAATATACACATATATATAAACACATATATGTTTTCTATGTTAGTATATAGATAGTTGAAGCATTGTAAACAAACTTACCTTAAAATTTTTAATATCAATATTCACACTTTTACTTATAAGAACCTTCTTCTATGGCTATTGTGACACGAATGAAGTGATAAAAGCGCATTTCAAACTTATTTTCACTTAAATTACCCCTTGAAAAAACGAAATTTTAAAATAACGGCTTAGCGCATATACAAACCGCAACATTCGTATATATCTGACACCTTGTCAGAGACTAAAACATGCAAGAAAATTACTTCCTACAAACTTTCATGAAATAACAGCTTAGTACATTTTAGTAATTTTACGACACATATATGTGACATGAGTTTTTTTGGAAACATCCCACGTCACATATATGTGACGCTGAGTGGCGAACGTGTTAATATTGTTAATAAATTAACACGTTAAATTTTAGTAGTATTGAAATGGGAAGGCAATAGTTGTTTTTGTTTTTAATGAGGAGTAAGAGCAATTTTAAAGAGCAAATTGTTTGTATGAAATTGAAAACCAATCAATTTGTTTTTGTAATTTTTCTTGTATATGAATTAATAGGAGGAAAAATTGTTTTGCATTTCATGAAATTGAAAACCAATACATTTATTTTGTATAATAATATGTATGTAATTATGTTAAAGGTACATATAAACAATTTAACAGGGAAACAATTTTTTTTGCACTTTTAATTGTGATGAAATTAAAAACTGATGACTTGTATAAATAGCGTTTGAGTATTTTTGGTTTATTCATCTACATATTTTTATATGGTTATTTTTGTTTTTGTAAAGTGGAAAATAAACTTGAGAATTGTTTTGTTTATATGGAAAAAAATAACTTTGTGTAAGGTTCTTTGACATTAATGAATATATATTTTATGTAGTTGAGTATGGTCATGATTAATTTTGAATATTCTAATAACAAATTAAGGGGGAGTATTTTTTATTCACATTAAACATTTTTCCTATCTAGAATACGTTCTAAATATTTATGTATTTATATTATTTTTTCAATTTGAAATATTAAGAGATATACCCAAATTACTTTTCCTTTGAAGATAAAATTAGATTAGATATAAATATAAATGTCTGAAGTAAAATTATTTTAATCAGTTAATAAACTTTTTAAAAGGCGGAACAAAAAATGGAATCGAATAAAATTACAAATCCTGATATTGTTGCGGCTTTCAATAAATTAAAAACAAGACCATATCTAGCAGCAAAGGATTTACTACCATCAAAGCCATATAAGGTATTAAGTATGTGCCACCATAAGAATAAATATGGAAATGTAGTGATGGCAGAGTTTGAAGATATAATAAACGAGATAATAAATTGGAAGATAAAGTAATAGATGGAGTTAATAATGAACAATTTACTTTAAGGAGGAAGTTAGATAATGATTTATATGTTTTGGAATTGGAAGAAAAACTCCGCTGTAGAAGGCGAAGTGGGAGAGTTTCTCATCCCAAATTCTCATTCATATTTCATCAGTTGGGAAAATAATAAAATTCCAAGAAATTATTAATAAAGACAATTAGTTAATTAGTATATAAATACCATTGTTTTTAAACACTAATTAATTGTAAAAAGAAAGCTTTATATATAAAGATGTCACATATAAAAATTCAAAAATTTCTTCAAGATTTTGATGGTTTAATTTTGTTGAACATCAAAAAACACTGGAAGAGTATTTGGCACTTATTAATAAAACATCTAAATATGGATTACATTTCAAAAATTGTTTATGGTCAGATGATATAGCAAACGTTGGTCCCGATACTTGTAATTGTAGAAAACATAAACAACTTATAAGCAAAAGGATTTTATGAAAAAATATTATTTATTATCTAAACGTCTAAAATAAGTAAATAGGAAAAATATTTTTTAATTTCAAATGTTAATTTTAAGGTAAAAAAAGAAAAAAATAATACAACATTAAACAAATTTTTTGTTTTTTTTTTTTTTCTTTATAATAACGTCTTACAATTTTGAATTTGTTAAGAGTCTTACGAATTTTAGAAATAATTTTAGTAAATAACTGACTATCTATCAAGAACAGCATATTCAGAATAATGGATACATCCAACAACACTAAAATTGGATTAAATTATACTTCAAACAAGGATCAAATTGAAATTCAAGAAATCTTAATACTTCCGTCTATAGACATTCCACTATTCATCGCATTGCATGATGGTCGTAATAAGATTCTCCTGAAAGTTTTACTAAATGTGGAAAAAGAACTTGGAATAAAACAAAATAATACTCGTATATACTTTTCTTATTTATTTATTTTTTTTATTTTCTATAAAAACAAATAAAAGTATTTAAATAAACTTAAAACTAACATATCATGTTCATGTAAATTAAAATAATTAAAAATATTTAAAATTTTATTAAAGGTTAAATTCTTACATCTTAAATAAATAACAATAAAAATCGAAATTTTTTGGAAATAAATCTGTAACTTATGATCAGACGGTTGGATTTTCATGAAATTTGGTACAGGCGTAGCAGAGAAGTGTATAATGTTATGTTTGGAAGGGGGCCACAACAGTCCCCCCAGAGGCGGAGCTAAGGGTTCTCAAAGTTAGGTACCTCTGACATAAAAAATTTTTAATCGCTTGCAAAACTTTTGTTTCTCGTCCGAAAAAAGTAGTTTTTTTTACAATTTTCAAATTCAAAATCGTTTATTTTTGGACTCGGTAAAGATATCGACTTAAAATTTTTTTTATTCAATAGATAATTTTGTTCTTTAATTAGTTAAGAAAAAAACTAATAAAATCGGTCGGAAATACTACGATATATATGAAAAAAACTGAACCAAGAACATGCAAAATTAAGGTGCTTAAAAATTCAAACGCAAATAACTCGAAAACTGTAAGTGATAAATAGGACATGTACGCATGTTTTTTATAGGTCTTATCAGGGCCTACAATAATATATAAAAATATTTGAAATCGGACAAAAATTTTGCAAGTGATTAAAATTTTTTTATGTCAGATGTACCTAACTTTGAGCCCCCTTAGCTCCGCCCCTGGGGGGATTGTTGTGACCCCCTTCCAAACATTGTACACTCCTCTGCTACGCCTATACCAAAATTCATGAAAATTCAACCGGCCGATCAGAAGTTACAGATTTATTTCCAAAAAATTTCGATTCTGCCTCATTGTGTAGTGCAAGACTTATCAATTTCTATTATACTATCAAATTCACAGTATACTAAGCAGATAATTGCCTCCGTAATTGGTTTTCCAAAACGTCCTTCTACCCGAATAGTTCCTTGATTTGTTAAATTTCCACATTTAGAATTATTATTGTGATCTGGTGTTAAATCAAAAGCTAGTAAAATATACGCTATCAAAAAGTTCCTTTTTGATTTGATGACCTTTATCAAAATGATGGATTCCGGTAACTTTAAATAGGGATTGATAACCATGAGTGCTTAATGTTCCTCCAATGTTGTAGTTAAATTCTATTGGCTGTGCTAGAAATTGTACTCCATTAACAACCAAATATAATCTTTGGTTTCTTCAAATTTAATGTGACCTTAAGATCAACATTATTAAACAAGTACTTTTGTTGATTAAATACATCTACATGAAGTTTTCCGAAAAGCTCCACCTTTTTCCCATCCTTAAATAATTTTTTTCTTTTATCTAAACTGGGATTTTCTTTATCGATTAATGAATTCATTTTATTCCAACCACACGATTCAAGATGGATAGATCTAGCATCATTTCCATAATTGAGCAATGTTTCCATATATGCTCTATAGTGATAGTTGTTGTCAGGTTGAGATACACTTTTATTATTAAAATGAACTGTACAATTCCTAAATATGAAATGCAACAAGTTATTAAGAACGCCTCCAGTTGCTTTGAATTCAAGCACCAGTCTGAGATAAATACTATTAAGGTCTCTATATGTTTCAACATTCCAAAATGATACAAATTGAATTGGGGGAGATTCAAATAAATCCAATTTACTTTTCATACATTCCATTTTAAATTTCCAATAATATCGTTAAAGTTCTTTCCTCTACAACGTTTGGATTTATTATGCGGTTTTTGTTTTAAGCGTTTAAGTTTTATATGCTTCCCTTTACCTTTCTGCATTGTTATTATTTTTTCAATAGTAGCTTCTTTGATATTATTCATAATTTTTCTCCCTTGATTAAATAGAATATCTTTCACAGGTTTTGTTCCGATTTCTTCCAAAATTTCTTTTCCAATGTCTAATGACTTATTTTTTAAATAATTTAATCCTGTTCTCAAGAATGGTTTCAGGTGCGAAAACAAAGATGAAAACAGTGATCCAATACCACGTCCATATTGCACAAACCTTGGTGTATGATATATTTCACCAATATTTTGAACATTATTTCCAGACTGATTATTATAATAATTTGTATACATCACATCCATGGTTATTACAAAAATGATTTAAAATTTTACTAAACATTTATTTTATATATTTTTTAAAGTGTAGAGTACAATAAACTGGTATGAATTCATTCAAACTTATTATTCCTCCTTCATCATTTCGAATCATTATAGATATATTATTAATGTTATAAGATTCAATAGGAAAATATTCAATTCTATTAAAATGAATATAATTTTTCAATGTGGATATTGAAAATATTTTCAACCATTTAGTTTTTTTATTACCTACATGTCGTGGTTTAATTATATCAGTGTAAATAAATACAATTTGATTTATGTCTAGTGAAAAGACTTTAGTAAAATAATTTGTCATATTATCTGAAAATTTGGTTAAAGATTTGTGCAGAATGTGGTTTGTTGATGTTAAAATGGAATCCTTTTCAACGTTTTCTAATTCATCTCTACTAGTATAAGAATCAAATTCGTTGTCTTTCTTTTCTGTTGCTAAATTTGTTTCTGAGGTATCATTCCTTAACTTATTTAAAGGATCTGTTTTTTATCACTTAAATCTTTTTTTTTTCATTACATTATTTTTTGAAGTATCATTTAATTTATTCAAAAATTCTGTTTTATTATTTTGTTTTTATTATCATAAAATCATTAGAGCTTTCTAAGAGTTCGTGAAATTTTAACTTAATGTTTTCATATTCATTATTTGCACTATGCTTCAATATTTTTGTTTTTCCATGTACTATAGCTTGTGTGTCGACATTTGAAATTGTATTTCGTTTTCTACGTTTAACAATATTTTGATTATTTCTTTCCACTAACGAAAATGAAATATCTGATAATCCAACTACCCAGTGATCATTCAAATTTAGAGATTGTGTTAGCAAATTTGTAAAAGTATTTTTATAAATATCCATTGAATTATTACTTAATAAAGTAACATAAATATTTTCTTCTTGTATACTTGAAGTCATCTTTAAAAAAAATGATTAATATAGTATGATGTTTGTTATACATATATTATTTCAATATTTAGCTCGCCAAGTATACCCAGAAAACTCAAAAGCTCTGGTTGATGTATATAATAACTGTACGCAACAGGGTCATAGTTATTTATTAATTGATCTCACTCAATAAATACACAACGCATTAAGATTTAGAACGGATATTTTCAATAAAAGTCACTATTTAATATTTACAAATATAAAAAATGACCTCGAACCTAAAACTGTAGAAGGAGAACAAACATATTCTTTACGTTCTTAAGAAAGCAGATCCTAAATTACGAAATGCAATACTGAAACATGTTGATGATGTTGTTATTAAAACAATAAATGAAATACTTTTTAATATAATTAATGAGAACCATAAAATCAATAAATCAGTTTTTGACAAAATAAAACCATATAAAAATATAATTAGAAAAGTTTGTTCACCAGAAACCTCAATGAAACAAAAGAGGAAACATCTAATTCAAAAAGGAGGATTTCTACCAGTTATTATTTCATCCATTATAAGTGGAGTTATTGGAAACATTTTGGAAAATGTCAAATAATTTATCCAAATTAATAGTTCTTAATCCATCAACTAACTATAAATTTAAAATTAAATATTCTGATTCCAATTTTCTACATCGAAAACTAATACCAATATATAGTTCACACACACTAAAAGATATTAATAAATGGTATTATATTAAACAAGAATTAGCTAAATATTTAATTGGAAGCCAAATATCATCTTCTCGTCAAACTAAAAGTTCTAAATTGAGTAACCTACGTGATAATGAAACACAAACTAGGAAAATATATAAGAAACATATTGAAACTCAAACAATGCAACCAGAGTCAAATAGTGTAGGAACACAATCTAATATAAATTTACCTGAGGAAATTTATACTAATGAAAATTGTGATGAAATTGATATGGATACAACAGTACAAAAACTTAATCCTAATTCTACCTCTTCAGCAGCGAAACGGCTTAAACATTTTTCAAATAACGGAACACCAAAAATAAGAATATTGTCTAAGGATGAAAATAACAAAAATTTTAAGCAATCAGCTTTACCATGCCAATATTCTCCTCGACTAACTAGAAATCGTAAAAAGTTAGATTACGAAATAGAAAATGTACAATGGAAAAATATTTAAAAATAAAACACATTTATTAGATAATAAAAGACTTATATTTATTACTGTATCATTGTGATAACATAAATATCAGTGTCATTTTCAATAAAAAATATATTTTTATAATATCTTAAGGAGTTAACTCTATTCAATAGAAATATATACATTTGAAGTTCTACTTATGTAAACTATAAATAAAATTAAAAAATATGAAAGTATTTAAATTATTAAATGTACAACTTAAACATCTACATTCATTAAATATACATCATCTGATGAATCTTTTAAAAATTCTATATACTCACTATCAATATTCAAGAAAATATCGTCATCTATCTCTGTAAAAAAGTTATCAAAGTCACTTTGAAGTCTAAAATGTCCTCGCGCATAAGTAGTTATTTGGTCATAAGCAATAATTCTTTTATTATCCGCATAACTCAAGACAACTTTATGTAATTTCTGTGTGTACAACTAATAAAACTTCGATCTAAATGTATGCATTGTATCAGAAATTATTTTTCTTTCAAATAATGACCTTTTGTAGTCTATTATTGATAAATTTTGTATACATGATTTTTTAACTCATTTAGATTTCTTTACTTCCTCCATGTCAACCGTTTTGAATGAGTACATTTTTGATCGAAGTTCCACAAATTCTTTCATAATTTTCCCGCTATTCTCGTCTTTTGTCATGCCTAGACCTTTCTTATTTAATATTGGGAGTTTAAATATGTTATTGGGATGATACTCTTATGTATCAAACCTTAAGGCAATATCCTCACGAATATTATTATTATAGTGTATATGAAATATTATTTTATAGTGTATATGAATGTGTATGTATCCATATACATAATTCAAGGTTAAATTAGACTGAAATTTAGATTTCATGAATTGATAATGAAAATCATATATTTTCCATTTTGAGAGTTCCAACACAACAAAGCCTAAATAAATTTGTTTGATGTAAGTTATTTGCATAACCTTTAACTGATCTGCAAACATGTTTTCAGAAAATTGAGTTATACTCGAAAAATTAGGTTTCGAAATTATTTCTCTAGCTCATAAATGATTACGCCTTGTTGTTTCACAATCTGTAACAATTTTCATATATTTGCATTTATGAAAATTTTCCATAGTTTTTCCATGTACAGAATTTTTTAATAATTTAAAAAATCTTTTTCAAAAGCATTTTTTGCTCTTGTTCTGTGGTATGTGTTCAAATCTATATATGTTTTTAACCATGGAGATTGTCGAAATTTTAATGCTCTGTGTATTTTTTTTTAATATCAGCATAACATTGTTTAAGAACTCTATAATGGATCTGATGATATTTTGTTTTTGGTATTAGGTCTGCAATCAACTTCCTACATTTAGATTCACCAACAAATAGAATATCACTTTGAATATTGCACTAGTCCACCTCTAATACCGTCTTGTATACAATTATACATATTGACGTCACTTAAAAGTTCTAACCTTATTTTAGTTGTTCTTAACATTGCATCCCACGATAAACCTGGAGCAGCATAATATTGGCATGGGTCAAGTTTGTATATACTTTTACAAATACATCTAAAATTTTGAAAAATATCTGTTAAGAGGAGAACATCTGTTTTTAAATAAAATTTAGTGTAATCTAACAAGTTATTATATTTAAAAGTTGTCTAAACCGATTTAGCATGATCATAAACTTCATCAGTACAATGCGAATTATTTAAAATATTATAAAATTTTTATTGAGCAGGAAGATTAGTTTCATTAAAACGCTCCATCGAATCAATATAAGAATGAGGAAATAATAACTGAAACAAATCAAATTGTTGTTTTTGATTGTAAGTTTTAATTAGAATTTGAAAATCATTGTCATTTAAATTTTTGGCTAAAAATTCTAAGGTGGAGGCCATAAAACGAAAAGAGTCTAAAAACCGAATTTCAAATCTCTGATTTTCTTCAATTATTATAAACTTTGATAACGATATATATAGTTCTTTATTAAGAGGAATACCTTTGTATCTCCCTCAAATTGCGAAAGTTCTTTCATAAATAAGAGGAAAAATTAAGAGGAAAAAAAAACATAAGAGGAAAAATTATGAAAGACTACTGATATGATTTGGCTATTTTATAATTAATATTACATGAGCTACGGGCTGCTCCTCTAAATTTTCCAGTTAAATGACAGTGATCCCGTACTTTGTCCGCTCCTAAAATTTTTTTATATATGTGACAAGTTATTGAGAGATTATACAAAATTGTCTCATCATTAGAGAGTGCTGTCTTTGGTACGACTTTATTTAAATAGTTTCTGTAAATTTCTTTTGCATCATTAATTAAATTTTCTATGAATATTGTAGGAGCATCATTACCAAAATAAATGTAAAACTTATCTAAGTTATCATTAAAGCTACACTTAATATAATAACTAAAGACACAAGATAAATGTTTTTATATATTTTCTTGCTCGTTATCAATTTTTTCCAAATATGTCTCAAAATCTCATATAAAATGCATTCTGGTATTTTCGGTACCGCTTTTTTGCAGTTAAGGTCATAGTCTTGCATTATCTTCTCATTTGGAGAGTGCTGAAGACATGCATTACAAATGTAAACTCGTCCATGATGGGAAGTTAAATTTGATCTTACTAATCTGAAATATTTAAATAATAATTTAATTTATAAAATATACATGGTTAATTTTTTATTTAAATTACCTTCCGATATCTTTAATAAAAACATAATGCCACCATTCTTCGTCCATAAGAAGAAGATTTATGTGATGATTCTTTACCGCAGATGTGAGGTAATATGGTCCAACTATAGTATTATCTTCGCAGTCAAATACATTAATGCCAATATTTTCATTCTTAGTTTCAAATATCTTTATGTCTTTTAATTTCATTGGAAATTCTAGTTTTTCAAAATTTAGCAGTTCATTTCCCACACATATTTTCTCCTCATTTATTTGAATATTTCCAAATCCATTACAATTCACAAATCCATTTGCTTCATTATATAAGAATGAAGCGATGATACACCACTTGAAATAATATTCATCATCATTTGGATAGTTGAAACAGGCATCTTTTTTCTTTATCCAATGTGGTAATGGTATATATTTGGAGCCTCTAATGAATGAAGCCTTATTTATATTTATTTCCGAAAGTTTCATTCGTATTAGGGACCAGCCACTATCCCTTTCCTGGAATTCTGACATTTTTTTACATATATACGTGTGTTGTGCTTTCAAAGATTCTTCAATACTATCACTTAAGGTTAAAAGTGACATTTTTGTTCTATGCGTTATGGTGGTTAGCATTATTTCATCTTCTATAATGCTAATGTATTCGCACTCTACTTCTAAATTGTATTTCAATGCTATGTTTTTATTTATAGCATTCTCCAAAATTTCAAAAATATTATGGCTTACATCGTCTAAAAACTCTTGAGGATGCAGAATTTCCTCTTTTTGGTTTCTGTAGAGGTATGTCAGAATTCTTTCTTTGAAAGCACTTTTAATACAAGTAAATTTATTAGAAGTGGAAGGCTCAGTTCTACCTCTGACATGGAATGTGCTGGCATGAGTCCTTTCATGCTCCTTTAGATGTTTTTCTTTCGAGAACCATTTCCAACATTCCGAACAATGAAGGATCTCATGTCCTTCAAGCATCTCTCTTTCCACAAAAATTGACTGATTGTATAAAATTAACGTGTAATCACTTTTAATTAAGTCAACAGACTTACATGTGAATTTTGTGTTAATGAGACCTTTTGCACAAAGTGGAATAAAAAAGGACATTTTGTGAAACGTCATCATTTCCATAAAAATAAAGCGAAAGATTTTTCAAACTATTTGAAGCCTGCAGCTCTTTCAGAGGGTACAACATTGAATTTAGTTCCGGAGTATAAGGAACTAATGGAGAAAGATGAGAATCTTCTACTACATCGGGATGTTACAGAATACTCAGTTTCAGATGAATATAAAAAAAAATAATGGACGAAGACGAGGATCTTTTTCTCAATTTAGATATAGAATAATTTTTATGTATTATGTAAATAAAATAATAATAAACTTTATATAAGTTTAATATGTTTTTATTAAATAAATAAAAAATAAAAACAAAACATTTTTATTTATAAAATTTTAGCTATAACTTCAAATATTGCAAGCCCATTTGAAAATTGACGATCTTTGTAAATAGTAGTCCAGTTTTTATCATTCAGTTGCGTTAAATAGGGATCTTCCTTGTTTAAAAATTTCACGAATCGTTAAGGAAGATAAAACCATTTATTTTTATTTAAATATGTGGTAACTTTTGATCCATATGGTGTTTCTTTCCACTCAAATTTTAAAAATTTGAATAGCCGAAGTAAGGGAATATCATCAATTTCTGTATACTCCTCCTTAATACCAAGAGCCAATTTAATAATTTGTTCATACATCTAAAAAAAATAAGAAATTTATAAATACATGAAAACTTAAATTCATTTGCCAATAGTGATAGCTTACCATTCTGTTAACTTCTACTAAGTCTGGATGTCGGAGCATACTCAGTTTCAGAGGAATATGAAAAAATAATGGACGAAGACGAAGATCTTCTTCTCAATTTAGATATAGAATAATTTTTAAGTATTATGTAAATATGTATAATAATAAACATAATATAAGTTTAATGTTTTTATTAAATAAGTAAAAATAGAAATAAAAAATAAAAAAATACTGTTTTATTTATAAAATTTTAGCTATAACTAAGTTCAAATATTGCAAGCCCATTTGAAGATTGGCGACCTTTGTAAATAATAGTCCAGTTTTTATCATTCAGTTGCGTTAAATAGTGATCTTCCTTGTTTAAAAATTTCACGAATCGTTGCGGAAGATAAAACCATTTATTTTTATTTAAATACGTGGTAACTTTTGATCCATATTGTGTTTCTTTCCACTCAAATTTTAAAAATTTGAATAACTGAAGTAAGGGAATATCATCAATTTCTGTATACTCCTCCTTAATACCAAGAGCCAATTTAATAATTTGTTCATATATCTAAAAAAATAAAAATAAGAAATGTATAAATACATGAAAACTTAAATGCATTTTACCGTTCTGTTAACTATACTTTGAAGTAATCCTCAGATCAATGGTAACAAATATGATGTGATTCCTCTTTTTATATAAATTTAAAAAACACTCCTCTATATTTAAATAAGCAAATTGAATACTTTGAGTATTTCCTTTCCTATTTAGCTTTCATATAGAAATATTGAGTTATATACTAATTATGTAAATAAAATATACTCCCTCTTAATCTGTTATTAGAATATTCAAAATTAATCATGACCATACTCAACAACATAAAATATATCTTCATTAATGTCAAAGGTTATTTTTCCATATAAACAAAACAATTTTTCAAGTTTATTTTCCATCTTACAAAAACAAATATAATCATATAAAAATATTTAGATGAATAAACCAAAAATACTCAAACGCTATTTATACAAGTCATCAGTTTTTAATTTCATCACAATTAAAAGTGCAAAAAAAAAATAATAAAAAATTGTCTCCCTGTTAAATTGTTTGTATGTACTTTTAACATAATCACATACATATTATTATACAAAATAAATACATTGGTTTTCCATTTCATAAAATGCAAAACAATTTTGCCTCCTATTATTGCATATACAAGAAAAATTACAAAAACAAATAGATGGGTTTTGCAATTTCATACAAACACATTTTCGTTTAAACTTGGTAAACTTGGATTGTAGCTTGAAAATATAGTCAGACAAAGTATTTCAAATGTATGTCACCTTAGCAATAGTATTGAAAACGAGGAAGCTATTGATTTAATTATTCGTAAATTTTGGGAGCTTGAAGAAGTTTCTAACGAACAAAAATTAATTTACAATGAGGAACAATAAAAATTTTAGAGAATCAGTACGACGTTTACCGTCAAGACATTTTTAAGTTTCACTTCCTTTCAAATCGGATACTAATCTTTTAGGATCATCTTTTGAAACTGCCAAGCGGCGATTTCTAGCGCTTGAGCGTAAATTGGCAAATGATCCAAGTATGAGGGAAATGTATCACGATTTTATGAAAGAGTCGACTTAGGACATATGTCCATCACAGACATAAAATACCAAATTTTCCTCCTTATTTCATACCACATCAGTGTATTTTAAAACTTCAAAGTAAATCTACTAAACTTCATGTAGTTTTTGATGCTTCGAGTCGTACTTCTTCACGAACTTCGCTCAACGATATATTAATGGTTGGGCCTACTGTACAGGAAGATTTATATACCACTCTAATCCGTTTTCGATTTTATAAATTTGTAATCACTGCAGATATTGTGAAAATGTATCGCCAAGTTTTAGACAGAAATTTCCAAATGATCCTTTGGAAACAAAATTCCTCTGCTCCGCTTCAGGTGTTTCGACTAAACACCGTAACTTACTTGATTTGTACAAAGAGACTTTTTATTATTCGAAGTGATTTCTATGTCGACGATTTGTTAACTGATGCCGATATTTTTGAACAGCTTATAACTATTCGAGATCAAGTGACTCAAATTTAGAGTTCCGCTGAATTTAATTTGACGAAATGGTTTTCAAATCACCTTGATTTTAATTTAACAGATTGTGCGGAACACTCAAGATAAAATCTCTTCCGAGACTTGAGCTGTGTGCAACACACTTGTTGTCGAAATTGTGGACTCGAATTGAGAAAATCATTAGCTTTGCAATTGAGACTGTAACTTTCTGGACAGATTCAGAAATTACTTTACATTGGATAAAAAATCATCCATCCAGTCTGCAACATATAGTTGCAGAAATACCCTCGAATATTCAGAGGCTAACACCAATTATGCATAATTTTACAGAAAATGAACGAAACTTTTCACTATCGAGGTTAGCTGGGAGGTGCTAAATGCACAGTTACCTTACAATACTAAGTTCCCACTTTTATTACCAAAGAAAACACTTTTTGTGACTAGATATTTAAATAATCTACACCTCGATAATTGCCATGCAGGCACAAAAGCTTTAATGCTAAAGCAGAGTGTGGCACAATAGTATGTAAATGTGTTCACTGTTACCACTATAAACAAAAGCTTATGACCCAAGAATGGGCAATTTTGATAGTCGGCGTAGATTTTTTTGATCCCGTGAATATATCATTGCGTATTCGCGGTAGACCGCCTATAAAAATATGTGTAGCGGTTTATGTCTGTTTCACTTCGAAGGCTGTTCTTTTATTCTTTCTTTTAAAATGTTTGCTGCCAGGAGAAGTCTGCCTAGCAAGGTGTATTGTGACAACGCCACCAACTTCCTAGGAGCCAGCCGGACGGTGAAGGTGTTAATAGAAACGTTCGAGCGCAACAAAGGACACGTCGTGTCGTTCGTAGCATTGTACAAGGTCGAACTCAGCTTCATACCACCCAGGGCGCCTCACTTCGGAGGTCTGTGGGAAGCAGCCGTGAGGCAGGCGAAGTACCTACTTATACGAGCTGTGGGCAATGCCATGCTCACGCGGGAAGAAATGGAAACCATGCTCGTAGAGGTAGAGGCGGTGCTCAACAGTTGGCGAATAGTACGCTGTCTCCAGACCCGAACGACGGAGATGCATTAAATCTGCGGCGCATCTTCTGATAGGAGAGGGTCTGCGTTCGCTGCCGTCTGAATCCGTTGGAGACGTCAGCGACAACATGCTGAGGATCTTGAAGCAATTTCGAATGCTATGCGCTATCAAGTAGAGGTTCTGGCGAGTCTGGTCGAAAGATTACATCCTGGGGTTGCAGGACTAAGGACGGCCCCAGCAAGAGCCCAATCTATAAGTCGGTTAAATAGTTGTGGTCCACGAAGACTCGATTCAAGAGTGGCTGACCGGGAGAGTCGTTCACGTAACAGAAGGTCAAGGTGGCAAGATCAGAGTGGCGGAGGTTAAAACAAAAACGGCGTTTGTAAACGTCCGATTTCAAAACTGGCACCACTTACACTGAATTGAAGACCTGCGATCCTTCAATGGGGCCGGTATGTTGTAGCGTGGAGTTTTTTTGGCTTTGATGGTTTTCTCCAAAAGTGGTTCTTTTATATAAATATTTTTTTATCCCTTTTTTTACTTACCTTTTTTGCTTTTTTTTAAATAATAACGCTGTTATTAATTGTTTTTTTAATATAATAAATTTATTGAATTAAAACTTAAAAACTAAAACTTAATTTTGGAACTAAAATAATTTAATTAAATAACATGATGTATAATACGTACTCGGCAACCCAGAATTGCACATATGCTGAAATATAAAATGTAACTGTCGCGCTGAAAAAGAAGAAATTTAAAAAAATATATATAATAAGTAGTTACAGTTACAGTTTGTAATATATACTCAAACCATCAAGTCGTGTATTTAATTAATTCGCGCAGTGATCAATCTTTTTTTTTTTAAATTCTCCATTTTTTTAATAGTTAAATTCATAATTTAATTGAATTTAACTTTTTGTGAAAAAAACCTTAAAAAACATTAAGGCATTACGCATATATAAGAGAAAAAACATGGTTGCAGCATTATCACTACAACAATAATATGTTCTTATTATTAATTTTCTTGAATTTTAATAACTCAGTCTTCATGATAACAATGGTTTTGTTTAAACTTTGTCATTTAATGTGTTTAACTATTTTTTCCTCTAGTTTAATTTTTTGTTTCACTTTATTAAATTAATTTAATTCATATTATAACACTTGATTTTTTTCTTTATAGAGTAATCCACTTCTAGTGACAATTAAAATACAATTCTTTTTTATAAATTGTTTCAACATGCATACACCCTTTTTTATTTGCTTTTAATATATGAGTACCATTATTTACATTAATATACGTTGCTCTTTGTATTCATATAGATGAACAAAAAATCTAAACCGATCCAATAATTTGGCCATCGAAATAATAAAAGTAAATTGAATAGAGAAAAAAACTGTTCATTGTTTGTAATGTAATTTTATATGCTGTTTAGGAACTCATTCCCAAACAACCATATTAATATTTTTATTCTCATGACAGTAAAATGTTTCGAATAAATATAATACTTACCCTTTTCACAAACTTAGTTGAAAAACTCATAACTTGTTTTTAAATATATTTTGTTTTTAATGTTTCCAAATTCATTGCAGTTCTAATTTAGTTTATATATGAATAAATATAAATACACATAGTTTGGTTATACTCGGTGTAATTAAAGCAATATAAGATATTAATTAACTACAAATAATATATATGTATATATATATATATATATATATATATATATATATATATATATATATATATGGCTAAGGAACACTTTTTTCTATTATTTTCAATAAAAAAAACTATATGATAACATGGGATAATAATTCCCGACCTTTTTCATTTCCGGGAATCGGGAAAATTTTAATGCGTTCCGATTAACTCCGGAATTCCCCACAAAATTAATTATACAGACAATGATTTTTCTTTTTTTAACTTTTATTTTTTAACTTTTAAGTGCAGGCACTATAGTATTTTCAGTTCTAACACTTTATATAAAAAAGTTTGTAATTTATTTAGTAGCTTTGATTAGCCATATAAGGCTCCATTAGGCTCGGTTATATAAATGAAGAATTAAAAAAGAGGCTCAATTAGAACGAAAAATTTACTCTTGTATGATGTGCATTGAATGTTAATATAGTACTTAAAATTTATAATTTACCTTTTTCTTTTCAAAGTTACATGTACCCTGACTTGTGAAAAAATTTATAGAAATTTACCTTTAAATTTCATTAAATTTCGATCGATTTTTTCACTTACTTTTTACTAGTATTTCACAAGTCAGGGAACATGTAACTTTGGAACAATTGACGCAAATTTTCCACAAAGTATCCATAAAAGGTAAATCAGAAATATTCTTAACTTTTCAATTGATTTGTTCCATCTTGTACTAGTATTACTAAAGCCAGGGAACAAGTACTTTTAGTAAAATTTATGTGAAACAAAACATCCTTGTTTTGCATTTTTCCAGAAATTGTTTTTTGTTATTTTTTACTCAGTGGGTTAAAGTCTACCAGAAAAAATATTTTTGTTTCTTTTTAGCATTTTGGCTCATAATATTTTTGAGAAACAGTTTTGTTCAATTTAATACATTTTGTTAAAATACTACCATTAAAAAACGAAATTCTATACTTTTCCCCAAAGTTTTTAACAAACATACTTTTTCAAACTTGTGTTGAATTGATGTGGTTCGATGTATGTATTTTATGACAAGCAGAACGTTTAATACTATTTCTAGGCCTTGTAATGTGGTACTCACACTTGCTCATGCCTAACAACTATCATCAATTTTACAAGATGTTAAAATCTTCCCATATAAATTGTATAGGACTCAGAACCTAAAGATAGATATTTAAAAGATGTTCATATCTCACTTTGTTCCACCTAACATCTACAACATCTGTACTAAAACTTTTCAAAAAATGCAAATATTAACAAAAATCGTGTAAATTGTAGTATTAATAATTGTTTATATTGTTTAATTCCAATATTTAATAAAACTTATTGATTATTTTTAATGATTGTTTAAAATTTCTCTTTTTTTGTCAAGCATTTTCTTTCGACCATGTGACATTTTCATTGGTGAAAGATGGTGGATGTTAGATGTTGCAAATGTGAACAAATGTTTCTCATTGCCAACATCTTTCATACTTTCCCCTAAGATGTACGCAAGTGTGAAAACGGCATAAGGGTACGAGAAAAATAAATCCCAATTTCCTTAAATGTGAACTGGAATAAAAAGTAAAATATTGTGATTTTTATAACTTCGTCGATTTTGATGTATAAAAGTATATTATTTTCTTTAAAAGTAGTAATCTCGAAGTATATACTTTTCTTTTTTTTCCAGATAACAAATAAATCTGAAAAACGTTTTTTCTTTTCATTTCGACATTGGAGATTGTTACTCGACTCTTGATCTATTTGGAATTTTCTCAACACGCTAGTTGACAAACGGTTGTTTTTAGACAGAAATTAAACTATTTCAATAAACAATTCAAATTGTCCTTGTGTAAAAACTTTTAATACAAAGAATTTCTCCATTGCCGTTGTGATAACATATATTAAAAAGACTAGATATAGTAGAATAAAATAGACAATAACGTGTATTTTTAGTACTTTTTAATTTCCGGCTAAAATTATCGGGAAACGGGAAGCGAAAAATCGACCCTTTTAGCAACATATTAAGGTTAGTAGAAATTAATTATTTTTGTCAATTGCACTTTTACTCTACGCCTACACGAAGAGTTTTTTATTTCTTAACATAAGAAATAACGTTGTCAGAATAAAGAGTAACAATAATGGCACACCTATTGCTTAAGCCAAACTCAGCGATAACCATTGTTTTGCAAAAATTTGTTTAAACTTTATCAAATTATATTTTAAAATAAAATAGCTGAAATAATATTTTATTTCTCTTACCAAATACATAAAACATATTCCTAAAAAATACCCTAACGCCCAATACAAATTTTTGATCCGCATTTCCCGAAAAAAACAACACTAAAAGAAAACAATGTTTATTAGAAAGAACGTATTTTATTTTTAAAATAAGGAATACAATTTTTAAAACTGAAAAAAAAATCCAGAGAATAATTTTTTCTTACTTCTGTAGAAAATAGCAACGTTATTAAACAATGTTAATGCTGACATTAATTTAACATTATACATAAGGATTTTTATTTGAGATTAAATATAGTTTACATTTAAAATTACATACACATTACATATTACATATTTATGTATACAATATACACTTATGTATTTACGTACTAATATAAATATACATATGTACATTTGGGTGGCACCAAAAAAAAAAACATAAATTGGGGTTTACTTAATTTTAAGATACAATTTCTCAAAATTTTCGTCTTGTTATCATAGGCGTAAATAATAAGATGAAATTAAGTACACTAATACAAGAATTAGTTTATAATTGAATTATATTAAAAAAATTTATAAAATTTGTTGTAATAATATATATTGTCAAAAACATTTTTTTTTTTTTTGGTCAGGGGCTACAGAAACGCCACCCCAGTATAAAGTTGTTCATATATGCGAAATCTAGTAATTTCTCACAAAAAATTTACATATTTAAATATTTTACATAAAACTATTTGAAGAAATTAGTTTATAAAAATATAATATCCATGGAAGTATAACGAAACGGATTTTTTTTTAATTTAAACTAAATTATTAAAAATGTATCTTAAAATTTTATTTTACTTTAACAACTTTTTTTATAATAATAAACAAAGTTATGTATGTTTATTATTATAAAAAAACTCAATAATCCTTATTCTGGTACTAATATTATGTTTGTTTTGGTTATATAAAAATATCATTTTGGTGAATAAAAATACCATTTTGGTGAGATAGATTTTAAAAATTCTAATAAAATTGGAAATAGCACAAATTTCAAAAAATTTAATTATACAGTGACATTTCATACATAATATTAGAGTTGTGCCGCTCTGAACTAAACCGCTGATTTTAGTGAATTAGTGAAACAAATGGTAACACCATTTCAACAGCTGTTGTAAGAGTGCCACTATCCTTTTTACTTTTATTGTTGAAATGAGTTATTTAGTTCAATTTGGCACACCCTTTTTTATAATACTTCATATTATATATTAAAAACATTCAAAAACTCAAAAAACAAAAAATTACAATTTCTTCTCTTGGTCCAACTTAAGAAAGGATAACACTAATACGAGATTACAAATCAAAGTAAACTAGCATTTTAGTTGATAAAGATGTTTTCCTATATTTTTCTACATGAAAACGGGGCACCCTAATGTACATATATTAAAAAACTCTAAATTTATAAATCTAAATACATTATTTGGGTTGCTGATACAGCTCCACAGAAACTGAGAAAACTTGCAGTACTCACAACAGCTGTTGTAGTCCCCGACACTGAGACAATTGTTCCCATGCATATTGACAAAATGAATTGCGCTAGAAACACCATACTACTTACAATTGCCACATCTGTCCCCAGTCCTCGTACGGATGAACCAAGTTTAGCAGTACCATCAACATCTAGTTCAAACTTAAAAATGAAAAGAATCATTCACACATATATTGGTTAGTTTTATTATAATTATTATAAATAATATAATTTATATGTATTATACTATGTTTGTTTCGTTTTTTAAGAAAAAGTTACCAAGTTAGTTTGTCACACGTTGAATACTTTTCTTTTTCATCTTTAACTTTTGCGACTGTTGACGCCGCTCAGTGCTTTGCTCATATATAACGTCGTATAAAATTGAAACTTGGTACGCATATTACTTTATACTTAAAATTAACATATACGAAGTTTTTAAAAAATCGGTGTAAGGATTCGCCTTACTACCATATATCCTGAAATTAAAAAAAACTAATTTTCTTCTAAAATCCTGGACAACATTTTTCTAAAATTTGTGGTATTCATTAGAAATAGATCATTTATGAGGCCTCTTTTTTATTCAGAACAAAAAGACTTTTTGTGATGCTATAAGCAATCAGAGCAAAAATTTATTAATGAACTTTTTTTAAAAAGGCCCTCGTTTTAATATAGACTTAGCCTTTAAGTAACTGTTTTTATTATTTTATTTTAATAAATAAATAAATTAATAAAATTTGGCACATATGCTTTCTATTTTAGCGTAGATTGACCAAAACCTGAATATGGGGTATCGATTTTTTACTTATACTTATATATTGCCATAAAATGTAGAGTACAGCGTGCATTTTTGGATCATTATAGCGAGTATTTTTAGATAATTATTGGATTAAACATTTACTCGAAATTTTTGGAATTGTCGATTAACCAGAAATTATAAGAATTGACATATTAATATATTTACACATCAACACCTTCTTTATTCCTAGTACCTTAAAAATTGGTGATTTGAGTTTTTATAACATCTTAACAAGTCATAATAGGCTGAAAAATTATATGTCAAAAAGTTTTTTTTTTTGGAACAAAAGTCAAAGTCGACTGGCACCTTTACGATCGATCGACCCAATTTTTGGACACATATTATTTTTTATCCTCATCTACCAAAAACTGCCGGTGGAGCAAGCAAAATAAAAAATTGTATTCATGGCTAGTCTACTACATAGTGGGGCCTTTTGCAGAATGAATGGTAATAAAAATGGATATTTTAAACTGCTGGACCGATCTAAATAAAAATTGAAATTTTGAACTTTTTATAGAAAGAAAATATTTAGTATTGTTCTCATATGATATATTTCATTTCAAGCATTTTACAAGTAATATTTGATTTTTGTTAAATATTTGCGATATTTTACATTTTGTTTAATAAGATTTATAATGTCGTTCAAACATATCCATAAATATTAAGGCGAATCACTCAAGAAAGTGTTTTTGTTACCCTCTTGAAAACTAACCTTGGTCTGTTTTTAGAAATTGTATTTTATTTAGTTTTTTTGCATAGAAAATGTCGTATCATTTGAAAGGTATTTGGAAGGTGCGGCCATTGATATACAAAACATATCCAAAAGTTACCTATTTTTCATGTTTTTTTTTTAATATTAAACCGGAAAATTTTGGGGCACGTTATAAAACATACCAAGATTTATTTTCAGAGGGGTAACAAAAACACTTTTTTTCCAACTATAGGGAGTGAATAATTGAATAAATATAATGTACAAAAAATATTAGATCAGCTTTTCAGAAATATATTTGGCAAGGATAGGGCAAATTTTGTTCTTCACGATCTATCACTAACAAGTGTAAATCGATTGAAAGATTAAATTATTTAACACTTAATTTTTTATTTTTAAATTATATTATTTTTGGATTAAAATAATAGTAATAAACATGAAATAAGATTTTTTAATATCAAAGTATTATTAGTTGCTAAATTTTTAAACTTTCAATCGTTAATCTATTGGATTCGAATTGTGTATCTAGATACTGTAACACAAAATTTGCAACAACTAAAATTTATTTTTCAATAAAAGATTAATATATGGAAAAAATAATTGATTATTATAAAAATTAAAAAATTCCATTCTCATCTTGTTTCACCATTTGTTTTTAACAAGACTAATAATGCCAAACAAAACTTGTATCCAAAATGATGTTGCGATCGTGTTGCTGTTCCAATTGCGTTAGCTTCCCATTGTATTTATATTATTAATTCATTACACTGTGCGACAAATGGAAGGGGTCAGTGATCGGGAAGGGTTCAAACTACCGGGGAAAGTTATATCGGTAAAAAAGAAGTTATACGTGTCCCGGCGTTTCGCTGGGTCACGTCTAGGAATCGAGATATATCGATTTGAAGTTAGTAACTATCATATAGGGGAAATTGTGACATTTGGTGGTCTTTTTTTTGACATAACTCGAGAACCACCAGTCCGCTTTTGCTGAAACAAATTTAAAAAAATTAGGAATTACAATTCCTTTAATCATACAACGTTTCGCTACATAAGCAACAGTTTCGCAGTTATAAATAAGTGTATGAAAAAAAACTATTTTTTGCCCAAAAAATTGAATTTTTTTATTTTTAATTCATAAAAAATCCAAAACGGTAAAAAAAGTGTCAAGTCCTATTACTTTCACGTAAAGTCACATAACCTTTAAACAAAATGAGACATAGATCATGAAAATCGATGGACGCGTTTCGCTTTTATTCACAATTAAGTGAAGGTATGAATTTCAAAAATTTGCTCGAGATATGCTCAAAATTCCTTGGAAAAAACATTGATGGCTTTTTTTATGATTGTCAGAATTAAAAAAAAGTAATAAACAAAAGGTTATTTGATTTTTATGGTAGCGGTAACAAACTAAAAAATGGTCATAGATGTGCGTGGACAATTAAAAGGAAAAAAGGAAAGTGCACTTTTTTAATTATTTGGGTTTTTTCCGTTGGCTACCTGCATGATTTTTTTACACAAATTACACCCACATTTATGAGTGGTCATGTTTTAGAACGTTTCGAAAAATTTAAAAAGCACACGAATCAGTTTTATAGCCACCCTTAAAAGATGCGCGAATTCATAAGTACCTCTCAGTAAAATATTGAAACTTACGTAGTATTTATAGGTGTTCACTATTCGATTTTTGTCATTCAACAAGTGTCTCCGGACGCGTAAAGTACGGTTTTTTTAAAGTGACGAAAAAGTAATAAAAGTATAAAACCGAAATGATTGCAAATTGTCCAGAAAATATCAATTTATTTTGTTACGTTTGTGGCAAAAGTGCTTTTTCAACAAATGCTGCATTACTCACTGAGCAAGTGGAGCGCGCTTTTAAACTTTATTTTGATTGCGAAATAATTCGCGGCGTTTCGTGGGTCCCAGACAAAATTTGTAAAACGTGCTACAATGGTCTTAACATGTGTTCAGTTCACTTCGTTTTGGTGTACCAATGATTTGGACTGATCCAGGAGAGCACAATTCCGACAACTGTTACGCTTGCGCAAACAAAATATGTGGAGTAAATCGTAAAGGCCTTAAACGAAGAGTTTACATATATGTTAAAAGTGCACAAATACCTCTACCGCATTCGGATAAAATACCAATTCCACCGCTTCCAAGCCCTGACAGAGAAACTTCTTTTTCTATTGAAACAATGGATCAATCGGATTTCACCTATAAACCAACACCAGAAGCCGGCCCATCGAACAAAATAATTCCAATATCACAAGCAAAAATGGACAAGATTGTTGCAGAATTAAACCTTTCTCAACGTGAAGCAGAAAAACTTGCCCAGCTTTTGAAAGAAGGCAACAATTTGGAGCCTAATGTCAAAGTCACCGGATATCGAAGACGACAATTACTATTCCAACGGTACTACACACTCAACGAAGGGAACACATTTGTTTACTGCCACGATATAAAGGAACTGATGGAGGCAATGGCCATTAATTATGTCGCAGCTGATTGGCGAATGTTCATCGATTCTTCGAAATCAAGCCTGAAAGTCGTTTTGCTACATAAATATAATAAAAAACCAAGCATTCCCATTGGCTACAGCACAGACATCAGCGAAACATACGATTCCATGAAAATAATTTTGGATAAAGTTTGCTAACTGATCACATGTGGTGGATCAGTTGTGATCTGAAAGTCGTGGCGATGCTAAGAGGTCTCCAAGGAGGTTATACGAAAAACATGTGTTTCTTGTGTCTTTGGGATACCCGATGAAAAGGAAACCAATACGAAATGCATGAGTGGCTTGCTCGAGATCCAACGGAGAAAGGACACAACTGCGTAAATGATGCACTGGTGCCAATGGAGAACGTCCTCATGCCCCCTCTCCATATCAAACTGGGAATCGTAAAAAATTTCATCAAGGCCATTGTGAAGCAACCGAAAATTCTTGATTATTTGGAAAATATATTCCCATGAACCAGCGAAGCAAAATTGAAGGAAGCTGTTCTGAATGGGCCGGATATACGAAAGCTCATGAAATCAAAGGAATTTAAAGGTGCTTTAGACGGTAATGATTACTTTGCGTGGAGGGCAGTGATGAACATGGCGAGCGCTTCCATCAAGCGGCAATGCTAATGGAAACGCGACATAAAGGCAAAAGGCTCGATTCGCTGGTGGCTGAAATTTGTTGGTGATCGCAAAAGACGTACGATCCCGACAATGAAGATGAAGAAGAAGAATATACAATGGGAGTTTCCTCCGAGGGTAAGTCACAAAAATGAAGTTAACTGACTGATTAAAAACAAATGATTTTTTCCAGATGAAGACATATCCTCATCCGATACAGACTCTGAACAAGTGGGCGAACCACCACGCAAGAAAGTAAAGGGCGCAAACAAAAGAAAATAAGTTTTGTGTTCATCGATTTTTATAACCTATGTATCTATATAATAACCTAATAATTACCTGTAATAATTTTTAATTTTACGTGTTAATAATTATAATAAATATTATTCAAATTCATTGAAACATAAAATAAATATTCTTGTCAAAATGAGATACCTTCACTTAATTGTGAATAAAAGCGAAACGCGTCCATCGATTTTCATGATCTATGTCTCATTTTGTTTAAAGGTTATGTGACTTTACGTGAAAGTAATAGGACTTGACACTTTTTTTTACCGTTTTGGATTTTTCATGAATTAAAAATAAAAAAATTCAATTTTTTAGGCAAAAAATAGTTTTTTTCTTCATACATTTATTTATAACTGCGAAACTGTTGCTTATGTAGCGAAACGTTGTATGAACAAATTAAAGGAATTGTAACTCCTATTTTTTTAAAATTTGTTTCTGGTGGTTCTGGTGGTTCTCGAGTTATGTCAAAAAAAGACCACCAAAGGTCACAGTTTCCCCTATATCATAGTTACTAACTTCAAATCGATATATCTCGATTCCTCGACGTGACCCAGCGAAACGCCGGGACACGTATAACTTCTTTTTTATCGATATAACATTTCCCGTTGGTTTCATCCCATCCCGATTTTGATTGTCGCATACTGTTATCTTTATTTTAATTTCTTTTAATACCCCGTTTACATTTGAACAAAATCTAGTTTATATGAGATTTCGATCAAAATCTATATAATTTTGTCAGATTTTAATTAGATTTCCCATACAAAACAAAATTTAGTTTATAATGAGATTTTAACAAATCTCATAAAATTTAACTAGATTTTTAAAAATATCGCTATCCAACACTGTTTTATTTTTCAGTGTGTTGTAAAATACAACAATATGCTAAATAAAAATGATTTTTCATCGTAAAAAAATATTTTTAAAATTTAAATAAATCAAGAAAAAAAAAATAAATAAATAAATAAAATAAAAAAATAAAATTTGTTGTAAACTTAACCATAAATTAAAGTAAAACAGAAATAAATAAGATTTTATAAAACATGGAAGCCACTTGAGTTTGTTTAGTGACTGTATTAATTTTTTTTTTTTTTTTTAAATCTAATTGTCAAACGAAATTAACAAAACTGTTGAAAGTTCTAATGTAAACGGGGTAAATTGTTTTTTTTTTTTTAATCTCATTCAAACGAGTTTTAATGTGTAAGTGTAAATTGGGTATAAAAGTGAAGTAATTGGAGGTTTAATATCTTTTAAAGTTTTTTCAACAGAAAACATACTTATTTTCTTTAAAACATCTATATTTTGTTTTTTTGTTTTTTTGGTTATCGATTTACTAATTCTATATTCTATGTAGAAAGTATTTATTTATTATCAGAAATTAGTTTCAGATTTCTTTTTTTTTTTAATAAAATTTTTAAACGAATATCCAGGGCTGAAGAAGTAGAAAATCGCCTAGGTTTTTGGCATTTTGTGCAATAATTTCCACAAGTTTTTTCTGTAATAAATCACATAAATAATAATAAATCATTTAAAATTTTTAAAGGTTCTCTTTTTCTTGCCTGTAAAGTTTTGTTTAAAATTTTTAATTTTTCAAAAATACTTTTTAGGAAATATGATAACAAAAATAATTTTTCATTCTTATGATGCTTGTAGAAAATGTGTGCTGTGTAACATTTTTCATGTGTTTATGCAATACCGAAATGCGTTTTAAGTTCTAACCACTTCTCACATATTCTTTTTATTGTGGTCTCTATGGCTTGCTTTGGCTGTTTTTAATGGATCAATACCATAGCTTTGTAAATATTTTTATACATGCATTGTCTCTTTTGAGATTCAGAAACCAAATAATAAAAATAAAGAAAATAAAAAATAGAAATAATATGTATATTAAAAAACTGCTGTTACTAGGTCGATTATGCTAAAAAGCATTTAGCGTCAGAGTAAGGGTTGGGCTTTTATGATATTATTAGCTGGAGTATGTAACTGAAGTTCGGATGACGCTGCAGTCGATAAAGAATATAGATGCTTACTGCACTGCATTATCTCTTATGGTTTAAGAGATATTTGACTTCAAATATTTAATTACTCTTTTTTGACCTTGATTTTTCGCGTTTTTATATAACTTTTAAAATAAAAATTTTAAAATTTTTTAAAGAATATGGTGAAATTTACCATAGTTTAATGAATTATGTACAAGAAAGAGATTTTAATCACGTCATTTCGGTAACTAAAAAAATTTAAAGCCAAATTATGAAACAGGTCTCAAAAATTGCAATTTTTTGCAAAAAAAAAAACAAAGAATTTTAAATACTTGTATTTAAAATTTCTGAAAATTTTGTTAAAATAGTTCAATATTTTCTGTCATTTTCTGAAAGATTAGATCTTAAAAAAGCGATTAAGCATGACATAAATATAAGGAGATAGTTCCACTACGTTCTCACAATTTTTCTTTTTTTACTTTTTAGCCAATTTGATATTTCTTCTTTTGTAAATAAACAGAAAAGCGTTGCCACAATAGTAAACAATTTTAGGAATAATTTTTATTATGTATAATTTATATCTTGCAAATAACCACTTTTGTTGCATACATGATATTGTTGGGACTTTTAAAAACTCACATCTATACATATAAAAATATCATTTTAATAAATAATTCTCAACTAATAATATCTTTTTTATTCAATGTGTTAAAAATATACTATGAAACTTTCTCTATAAAATATGATAACTTGAATATTACTTTTATGAACAAATTTAGAAAAAAGTAACGAACTATTAGATATTGCTATTTAATGGATTAATAAATTGGTTTGTTCTGAATATAATTTAATAAATATTTGAAACAACTCTCAAATGATGCGAACATAAAAAATGCAACGCTAGGCTATATGACTATTGATCGTAATGCTTAGGGCCAGAACGTTATTAAATTAGCCAATTCTATTGTAATTTTATTCTTTGTGCTGTTAGCCATTTTGTTTGTTGTTTGCTGTATGTCATTAGGAACAGTCGTTAAAAATTTTGTTAAAAAAGTTGTAAATTAATGCTAACAAAAACAAAATGCAACTCTTAAAAAATTAACGGATTTTTTTTTCTTAATTCTACTAAAAGGAATTACTACCAATACACATATTTTTTTCTCAATTCTTTTAAGGAATTTAGGAAGATTTTATAATAACATTATGATGATAGTATTGAAATAATATTGATCATATGAGGATTCTTAGAAATTATTTTAGAGTAACAATATTTAAATGATCAAGTCGGAAAAAATTGATACAAGTCATGTAACAGTAAATATTTGATATTACTCGAATGAACACATGTTGCCATTTAAAACTAATACTGCCACCAACGTTGATTTAATCATGTTAAAATGGTAACAGTAAATACTTCTAACATACAACATATTGTTTACTAAAATATACTTTTGGACGCAGGTCATTTATTATTGTAACGAGTACACAGTGTGGCAGAATCGAAATTTTTTAGAAATAAACCTATAACTTCTGATCGGCTGGTTGTATTTTCATGAAATTTGGTATAGGCCTAGCAGAGGGGTGTACAATGTTAAGTTTGGAAAGGGGCACCTCTGACATAAACAATTTTTATTTCTCGTCCGATTTCAAATATTTTTATATATTGCTATAGGCCCTGATAAGACCTATAAAAGACATGCTTACATGTCCTAGTCTTTGAATTATTTGCGTTTGAATTTTTATGCATCATAATTTTGCATGTTCTAGGTCCAGTTTTTTTTTCATATATATCCTAGTATTTCCGACCGATTTTATTAGCTTTTTTTCTTAATTAGTTAAAGAACAAAATTATCTATTGAATAAAAAAAATTTGATATCTTTACCGAGTATAAAAATAAACGATTTTGAAAATTGCAAAAAAGACGACTTTTTGTGTTTTTTTAGCCGGAAAATTATCTACACTCTTTTTTATCTAAAATAAAATTTTATTTAGCAACATATAATAATTTTGCACTTTTCTGAAAGGTAACTTCACAGAGATGACTTTAAGATAAAAACAAGCCCAATAACTCAGTTTGACATGGTACACACCCTCCCGAATTCGACCCATTTTATATGAAAGTTTTGATTTTAGGCCATATTTTCTCAAATCCCAAAGCACGAATCGACAAGCGGAATATATTTTAAGAATCTTCAATATGTTGTTAAAAGTGTTGAATCAAAATCTATGGGACTTCGCAAAAATTTGGATTCTATAGCCAAAAATGTAAAAAATCCCATTTTTGGGAATTTTCATTAGTTTTTTGGGAATTCAGGAAAACCCTACACTTGATTGAAATTTGGTTAACACGCTTTTATTTATATTAATAAGATCCATATTTTCTGCAAATTTCATTAAGATATCTTCATAAAAAAATATGTTATTACAATTAAAAAATTTGTTTTTTCTCCAAAAACCCCAAATTGGGACTTTTGTTTGGTTTATTTCTAAAAGAAATTTTAAAAATATGTATTCCAAATTAAAAATAATTAATAAGTATTTTTTATTTTTAATAGGGTTGCCACATTTCCCAAATTTAAGTAAATCTTTATCCTTTTCTAAGCATTCATATATTTCTATTAATGAATTTAAAATAACAAAACAAACAAAAAATGTATATGTTAGCTTAATCAATAAGTATTTTATTAGTTTACATTTATGGTGTTTACCTAAATTTAACAAATGTATTTATTTATCTATTGGTGATGGTTAAAAATTTATATATTTATTATCTAGTGATAATTAGCTGCAGCATTTATCTATTTCTGATGGTTCAAAATCTATATTTTTATGAGCTAATGACAATGCAGAGGTAATATCCTTTCCGCTGATACCTAACGGCAACATATAATATCAATGAATTCGGTATAGGTACTCTTCCAAATTGACTCTTTCAGATATTTTACTTAATGAAAGTTCACAGAATACCTGTAAATATATATACCTGTGCGATATGTCTAATAGATATATATAAATGCGCAGCTAATCCTTATCAACATCATATCGAAGTTTATTATCATGGTTTCAATGTCGACGTCATTGGTAAATCTCAGATAGAGAGCTTTTTAAAGTTGTATGACGTAAAAATGAAGTCCCGGAATCAGCGTACTAACAGATTAAAAATTAATTAATTCCGATTGGATGGATACTGATATAGAAATATCGGCGTGCAAAATATCAACTGGAGCACCCTGCAAGACATATGATTTAAGTACAAGATCTAAGAAGAAAAAACTGGCCCATAAACTTTCTATAATTTCGAATGAAGAAGTTTCTGATACATTGAAGGAAATGTTAAAAAAGGAGAAGCAACCTAAGAGTGCAATTAATATTGCTCAAATACTGCCAACTGCATCACCAAAACGTCTTAAACGGATTGCCGAAAGTGTACCTACTCCAACATCACAATCCAATTCTACAGAGGAAGAAGCAATTGCTTTAATGCTTGAACTGGACCTCAGCCGAAACAAATATAAAATTTTAAGAAAAGCTCTGCTTGAAAAGGGACACTCAATTCTAGCATCATACAAGGATATTCAAGATAAAAAAGCAAACTATTTTACCATCTATTTCGGTTATCGAAAAGGAAGCATGTGTAAAGCTATCTTCTTTGCTTGAGAATACAGCTACCAGGATAGTTGCAGATTTTTCTGCAGATCAGTTGGAAAAAGTAAATAACAGTGACGTTGTATTAATCTGTAAGTGCGGATGTGACGGACTATCAGCCATTCCTGAATACAAGCATGCTAGTGTAAGTAAGAAAATGGTTATTATCCGCCATTTATAGCATCTTTGGTGCCATTAAGAATGCGATCTTATTCCTTAAAGCAATCTTTATCAAAGTGTAAAAACTCATTTGAAGATATATGGCTTAACACCATTCCAGGATCAAAACATTTTTGCAAACCTATTTGATTCGAATACACAAAAAAGGATTTAGTGGAACATATTAAAGATGAAATAAATGATTTACAACCTCTTTCAATAACCATAAACCAATACACATTCGACATATCCTTTCAACTTAGTCTAACAATGATTGATAGAAAGGTTAGTGATGTATGCGATGAGACGAAATCACAACTTTCGGATATTGGTAAAGCAAAGAGTATTAATGAAGAATTTCTGCCTTTCGGAATATCTCCACTTCACGCCAGAATACGGTTCATGGAGCATTTTCTGCACAAAGCATATGATTTAAAGTATAGAATTGTGACAGAAAATTTAACAAAACCTACCAGAAACAAGGAGGATTTAAAAACACTTAGAATATCTGAGAAAAGTAGAATCCAGGATGAATTCAGAGAAGAGACGGGATTAAACATTGACAAACCTCTGCCGACTGGTGGTAGGTCAAATGATGAAAACACAGCAAGAAGGTTTTTCGGAAATTTCGAAGCTACATCTAAAATAACTGTTATTAATAAAGAGTTACTTGAAAGAACATACTATGGCAATTAATAGTAAGCACAAAATTAACTATTCTAGATTTGGGGAATATGCAACAGAAATATCTAAACTACTTGTTTCTCTACATCCATGGAAAGAAATGACACGAACAGTACATAAAGTATTGTGCAATGGCGAAATTATAATTGAACGAAATATTCTTCCACTTGGAGAGAGGAGTAGGGAAATGGGAAGGTAATAGTTGTTTTTGTTTTTAGTGAGGAGTAAGAGCAATTTTGAAGAGCAAATTGTTTGTATGAAATTGAAAACCAATGAATTTGTTTTTGTAATTTTTTCTTGCGAGTGCATTAATAGGAGGAAAAATTGTTTTGAATTTTATGAAATTGAAAACCAATGTATGTATGTATGTATTTATGTAATTATGTAAAAAGTACATACAAACAATTTAACAGGGGAGACAATTTTTATTTATTTTTTTGCACTTTTAATTGTGATGAAATTAAAAACTGATGATTTGTATAAATAGCGTTTGAGTATTTTTGGTTTATTCATCTACATATTTTTATAAGGTTATTTTTGTTTTTGTAAAGTGGAAATTTGAGAATTGTTTTGTTTATATGGAAAAAATAACTTTGTGTAAGGTTCTTTGACATTAATTTTAAATATTCTAATAACAAACTAAGGGAGTATATTTTATTTACGTAATTAGTTTATAACTCAATATTTATATATGAAAGCTAAATTAATATTTTCTCTATTTGAAATATTAAAGAGAAATACTCAAAGTATTCAATTTACTTATTTAAATATAAAGGAGTATTTTTTAAATTTGTATAAAAAGAGGAATCAAATCATATTTATTACCATTTGATCTGAGGAATACTTCAAAGTATAGTTAACAGAATGGTAAGCTATCACTATTGTAAAATGCATTTAACTTTTCATGTATTTATATATTTTTTTTTTTTTTAGATGTATGAAAAATTATTAACTTGGTATTAAGGCGGATAATACAAAAATTGATTATATTTCCTTACATCAACCATTCAAAATTTTAAAATTTGAGTGGAAAGAAACACTATATGGATCAAAAGTTTTCACATATTTAAATAAAAATAAATGGTTTTATCTTCCTCAACGATTCATGAAATCTTTAAACAAGGAAGATCCCTATTTAACGCAACTGAATGATAAAAACTGGACTATTATTTACAAAGGTCGTCAATCTTCAAATGGGCTTACAATGTTTGAACTTAGTTATAGATAAAATTTTATAAATAAAACAGTTTTTCTTTATTTTTTTATTTTTATTTTTATTTATTTAATAAAAACATATTAAACTTATATAGTGTTTATTATTATTTTATTTACATAATACTTAAAAATTATTATATATCTAAATTTAGAAGAAGATCCTCGTCTTCGTCCATTATTTTTTATACTCTTCTGGAACTGTTCTGACATCCAGATTTAGTAGAAGATTCTCATCTTCCTCCATTAGTTCTTTATACTCCGGAACTAAATTCACTGTAGCGCCCCCTGAAGTATCTGCAGGCTCCAAATAGTTTGAAAAGTCTTTCGCTTTTTATGAAAATTATGATATTTCATAAAATGTCTTTTTTTATTCCACTTTGTGGAAAAGGTCTCATTAATACAAAATTCACATGTAAGCTTCTGTCTGTCCATGTTTGAAGTAATTTTTAATTAAAAATTATTTTATTAATACACCTCTGCATTAAGAATTATTCTTTCAATTTAATAATTGCTGGTAAATTAAAAGTGTTTAACGAAGCAAAATACTTTTCCGTTAAAAAAAATAAAAACATTTTGGTAGGAATATGCATACATAAGTGTGTATCTGTCTGCGTAAGTATATAAAAATGTCAAACCTTTAATCAATATTTAAATATATGTTTTTTTTTTCATTAGTCTGTTGACTTAATTAAAAGTGACTACACGTAAATTTTAAACAATATGCCTTCTTATATATGTAAATATTGCAAATCAATTTTTGTGGAAAGAGATATGCTTGAAGGATATGGGATCCTTCATTGTTCGGAATGTTGGAAATGGTTCTCAAAAGAAAAACATCTAAAGTAGCATGAAAGGACTCATGCCAGCACATCCCATGTCAGAGGTAGAACTGAGCCTTCCACTTCTAATAAATTTACTTGTATTAAAAGTGCTTTCAAAGAAAGAATTCTGACATACCTCTACAGAAACCAAAAAGAGGAAATTCTGCATCCTCAAGAGTTTTTAGACGATGTAAGCCATAATATTTTTGAAATTTTGGAGAATGCTATAAATAAAAACATAGCATTGAAATACAATTTAGAAGTAGAGTGCGAATACATTAGCATTATAGAAGATGAAATAATGCTAACCACCATAACGCATAGAACAAAAATGTCACTTTTAACCTTAAGTGATAGTATTGAAGAATCTTTGAAAGCACAACACACGTATATATGTAAAAAAATGTCAGAATTCCAGGAAAGGGATAGTGGCTGGTCCCTAATACGAATGAAACTTTCGGAAATAAATATAAATAAGGCTTCATTCATTAGAGGCTCCAAATATATACCATTACCACATTGGATAAAGAAAAAAGATGCCTGTTTCAACTATCCAAATGATGATGAATATTATTTCAAGTGGTGTATCATCGCTTCATTCTTATATAATGAAGCAAATGGATTTGTGAATTGTAATGGATTTGGAAATATTCAAATAAATGAGGAGAAAATATGTGTGGGAAATGAACTGCTAAATTTTGAAAAACTAGAATTTCCAATGAAATTAAAAGACATAAAGATATTTGAAACTAAGAATGAAAATATTGGCATTAATGTATTTGACTGCGAAGATAATACTATAGTTGGACCATATTACCTCACATCTGCGGTAAAGAATCATCACATAAATCTTCTTCTTATGGACGAAGAATGGTGGCATTATGTTTTTATTAAAGATATCGGAAGGTAATTTAAATAAAAAATTAACCATGTATATTTTATAAATTAAATTATTATTTAAATATTTCAGATTAGTAAGATCAAATTTAACTTCCCATCATGGACGAGTTTACATTTGTAATGCATGTCTTCAGCACTCTCCAAATGAGAAGATAATGCAAGACTATGACCTTAACTGCAAAAAAGCGGTACCGAAAATACCAGAATGCATTTTATATGAGATTTTGAGACATATTTGGAAAAAATTGATAACGAGCAAGAAAATATATAAAAACATTTATCTTGTGTCTTTAGTTATTATATTAAGTGTAGCTTTAATGATAACTTAGATAAGTTTTACATTTATTTTGGTAATGATGCTCCTACAATATTCATAGAAAATTTAATTAATGATGCAAAAGAAATTTACAGAAACTATTTAAATAAAGTCGTACCAAAGACAGCACTCTCTAATGATGAGACAATTTTGTATAATCTCTCAATAACTTGTCATATATGTAAAAAAATTTTAGGAGCGGACAAAGTACGGGATCACTGTCATTTAACTGGCAAATTTAGAGGAGCAGCCCGTAGCTCATGTAATATTAATTATAAAATAGCCAAATCATATCAGTAGTCTTTCATAATTTTTCCTCTTATGTTTTTTTTTCCTCTTAATTTTTCCTCTTATTTATGAAAGAACTTTCGCAATTTGAGGGAGATACAAAGGTATTCCTCTTAATAAAGAACTATATATATCGTTATCAAAGTTTATAATAATTGAAGAAAATCAGAGATTTGAAATTCGGTTTTTAGACTCTTTTCGTTTTATGGCCTCCACCTTAGAATTTTTAGCCAAAAATTTAAATGACAATGATTTTCAAATTCTAATTAAAACTTACAATCAAAAACAACAATTTGATTTGTTTCAGTTATTATTTCCTTATTCTTATATTGATTCGATGGAGCGTTTTAATGAAACTAATCTTCCTGCTCAATAAAAATTTTATAATATTTTAAATAATTCGCATTGTACTGATGAAGTTTATGATCATGCTAAATCGGTTTAGACAACTTTTAAATATAATAACTTGTTAGATTACACTAAATTTTATTTAAAAATAGATGTTCTCCTCTTAACAGATATTTTTCAAAATTTTAGATGTATTTGTAAAAGTATATACAAACTTGACCCATGCCAATATTATGCTGCTCCAGGTTTATCGTGGGATGCAATGTTAAGAACAACTAAAATAAGGTTAGAACTTTTAAGTGACGTCAATATGTATAATTGTATACAAGACGGTATTAGAGGTGGACTAGTGCAATATTCAAAGTGATATTCTATTTGTTGGTGAATCTAAATGTAGGAAGTTGATGGCAGACCTAATACCAAAAACAAAATATCATCAGATCCATTATAGAGTTCTTAAACAATGTTATGCTGATATTAAAAAAAAATACACAGAGCATTAAAATTTCGACAATCTCCATGGTTAAAAACATATATAGATTTGAACACATACCACAGAACAAGAGCAAAAAATGCTTTTGAAAAAGATTTTTTAAATTATTAAAAAATTCTGTACATGGAAAAACTATGGAAAATTTTCATAAATGCAAATATATGAAAATTGTTACAGATTGTGAAACAACAAGGCGTAATCATTTATGAGCTAGAGAAATAATTTCGAAACCTAATTTTTCGAGTATAACTCAATTTTCTGAAAACATGTTTGCAGATCAGTTAAAGGTTATGCAAATAACTTACAACAAACAAATTTATTTAGGCTTTGCTGTGTTGGAACTCTCAAAATGGAAAATATATGATTTTCATTATCAATTCATGAAATCTAAATTTCAGTCTAATTTAACCTTGAATTATGTATATGGATACATACACATTCATATACACTATAAAATAATATTTCATATACACTATAATAATAATATTCGTGAGGATATTGCCTTAAGGTTTGATACATAAGAGTATCATCCCAATAACATATTTAAACTCCCAATATTAAATAAGAAAGGTCTAGGCATGACAAAAGACGAGAATAGCGGGAAAATTATGAAAGAATTTGTGGAACTTCGATCAAAAATGTACTCATTCAAAACGGTTGACATGGAGGAAGTAAAGAAGTCTAAAGAAGTTAAAAAATCATGTATACAAAATTTATCAATAATAGACTACAAAAGGTCATTATTTGAAAGAAAAATAATTTCTGATACAATGCATACATTTAGATCGAAGTTTTATTAGTTGTACACACAGAAATTACATAAAGTTGTCTTGAGTTATGCGGATAATAAAAGAATTATTGCTTATGACCAAATAACTACTTATGCGCGAGGACATTTTAGACTTCAAAGTGACTTTGATAACTTTTTTACAGAGATAGATGACGATATTTTCTTGAATATTGATAGTGAGTATATAGAATTTTTAAAAGATTCATCAGATGATGTATATTTAATGAATGTAGATGTTTAAGTTGTACATTTAATAATTTAAATACTTTCATATTTTTTAATTTTATTTATAGTTTACATAAGTAGAACTTCAAATGTATATATTTCTATTGAATAGAGTTAACTCCTTAAGATATTATAAAAATATATTTTTTATTGAAAATGACACTGATATTTATGTTATCACAATGATACAGTAATAAATATATGTCTTTTATTATCTAATAAATGTGTTTTATTTTTAAATATTTTTCCATTGTACATTTTCTATTTCGTAATCTAACTTTTTACGATTTCTAGTTAGTCGAGGAGAATATTGGCATGGTAAAGCTGATTGCTTAAAATTTTTGTTATTTTCATCCTTAGACAATATTCTTATTTTTGGTGTTCCGTTATTTGAAAAATGTTTAAGCCGTTTCGCTGCTGAAGAGGTAGAATTAGGATTAAGTTTTTGTACTGTTGTATCCATATCAATTTCATCACAATTTTCATTAGTATAAATTTCCTCAGGTAAATTTATATTAGATTGTGTTCCTACACTATTTGACTCTGGTTGCATTGTTTGAGTTTCAATATGTTTCTTATATATTTTCCTAGTTTGTGTTTCATTATCACGTAGGTTACTCAATTTAGAACTTTTAGTTTGACGAGAAGATGATATTTGGCTTCCAATTAAATATTTAGCTAATTCTTGTTTAATATAATACCATTTATTAATATCTTTTAGTGTGTGTGAACTATATATTGGTATTAGTTTTCGATGTAGAAAATTGGAATCAGAATATTTAATTTTAAATTTATAGTTAGTTGATGGATTAAGAACTATTAATTTGGATAAATTATTTGACATTTTCCAAAATGTTTCCAATAACTCCACTTATAATGGATGAAATAATAACTGGTAGAAATCCTCCTTTTTGAATTAGATGTTTCCTCTTTTGTTTCATTGAGGTTTCTGGTGAACAAACTTTTCTAATTATATTTTTATATGGTTTTATTTTGTCAAAAACTGATTTATTGATTTTATGGTTCTCATTAATTATATTAAAAAGTATTTCATTTATTGTTTTAATAACAACATCATCAACATGTTTCAGTATTGCATTTCGTAATTTAGGATCTGCTTTCTTAAGAACGTAAAGAATATGTTTGTTCTCCTTCTACAGTTTTAGGTTCGAGGTCATTTTTTATATTTGTAAATATTAAATAGTGACTTTTATTGAAAATATCCGTTCTAAATCTTAATGCGTTGTGTATTTATTGAGTGAGATCAATTAATAAATAACTATGACCCTGTTGCGTACAGTTATTATATACATCAACCAGAGCTTTTGAGTTTTCTGGGTATACTTGGCGAGCTAAATATTGAAATTGTAACTTATCCCTAGGATTTTTAAACATAACTATATATTTAGAGTTTAAAGAAATATCTCTGGAATAAGCACCTTTATGAAAAATGTTTTGTGTTACTAAAATCACAGCTAAATTTCTATGATGAGATCCCTTAGTAAAAAGTTCACACACTTTTTTATTAGATGATTCAAGCATTAAATCATCCAATATTATTAAAACCGATTCATTTTCTGCAGTAGCAAAATTCTCTGGAATACCTTGTATAAACTCTACATTGTTAATTCTCGGAAGAGAGTTTTTTTCTGCAAAACACCAAATAACACGATCTATGTTTTTAGATATTAAATGTTGATTTTTTATCAAATTCATAATAAATGTGGATTTCCGACAACCAGAGGGACCACAAATCATCATAGTGAATGGATATATAAACTGTTGAAACATGTTTACACTTTAGTAGACGACATTTAAATGAAGTGAAGCATTAACTTTCTATAAATATAAATATAGAAATATAGATGAACTACATCGTCAAGCGAGAAAGAGCTTTCAGCGCCGACGATTTATTCAAAAGGGTATTTTAGATACATGGCAGATTGACTTAGTGGAAATGATACCGTATGCAAAATTTAATAAAGGTTTTAAATATATGCTTACTGTAATTGATGTATTTTCAAAGTATGCATACGCATTACCACTAAAAACTAAAACAGGAATAGAAATTTCGAAAGCATTAAAACGTATTATAAAATTAAACAAAGGAAAATCTCCCAAAAATATCCATTCTGATCAAGGGAAAGAATTTTATAATATCTATTTTAAAACTCTTATGAAAGAATATGAAATTAACCATTACCACACTTTTTCAAGTATGAAGGCATCAATAGTTGAGCGTTTTAATAGAACTTTAAAAAATAAAATGTGGAAACAATTTAGTATGCAGGGAAATTATAAATGGATAGATATATTAAATAAATTATTGAAAGAATATAATTCTTCATATCATCGTTCTATAAAAACAACACCCAATTCCATTAATAAGAAAAATGAACAGAAGCTTCTTAATATTGCATACAGTAATTTGAAGGTTTTCAAAGGAGGCAAATATAAAATAAATGGTTTAGTTCACATTAGTAAATATAAAAATCAATTTGAGAAAGGATATACACCAAATTGTGCTACAGAAGTTTTTAGAATAAACAAAATTTACGTAACTAATCCTGTAACATATCAACTTGTAGATTTTAATGGAAATATAATTAAAGGTGGATTTTATGAAGAAGAATTGTTAAAAACAAAAGCCCCAAACATTTTTTTGGTAGAAAAAATTTTAAAGCGAAAAGGAGAAAAACTATTGTTAAAATGGCTTGGTTTCGGAAAAGAATATAATTCATGGATTCATCAGAACGATATTAGTAAATAATATATGTATAACAAACAACATATCTAATATTATTTTATTAGATGATATAGGTTCTTCATTATAATTCCTAGTTTTATTAATAAGTGCCAAATACTCTTCCAGTGTTTTTTTATGTTCAACAAAAATTGAACTCTCAAAATCTTGAAGAAATATTTGAATTTTTATATGTGACATCTTTATTATAAATCTTTCTTTTTACAATTAGTTAGTTTTTAAAACCATGATACTTATATACTAATTAAAAAATTTTCTTTATTAAGAATTTCTTGGAATTTTATTATTTTCCCAACTGAAATATGGTTGAGAATTTGGGATGAGAAACTCTCCCACTTCGCCTTCTCCAGCGGAGTTTTCGCTGACTACCTCTTCCAATTCCAAAACATATAAACCATTATCTAACTTCCTCCTTAAAGTAAATTGTGCATTATTAACTCCATCTATTACTTTATCTTCCAAATTATTATATCGTTTGGGAAGATATAACATTCCCTCTTCAAGCTCTGCCATCACCAAATTTCCATATTTATTCTTTTGACGGAACATACTTAATACCTTATATAGCTTTGATGGTAGTAAATCCTTTGCTGCTAGATATGGTCTTGTTTTTAATTTATTGAAAGCCGCAACAATATCAGCATTTGTAATTTTATTTGATTCCATTTTTGACCAATTGAGTTATTGAGCTTTTAAAAAGTTTATTAACTGATTAAAATAATTTTACTTCAGACATTTATATTTATATCTAATCTAATTTATCTCCAAAGAAGAGTAATTTGGGTATATCTCTTAATATTTCAAATTGAGAAAATATTATAAATACATAAATATTGAGCCATAAACTAATTTTAAACATATTCTAGATATGAAATATGTTTAATGTGAATAAAAAATAATCCGCTTAATTTGTTATTAGAATATTTAAAATTAATCATGACCACACTCAACAACATAAAATATATCTTCATTAATGTCAAAGAACCTTACATAAAGTTATTTTTCCATATAAACAAAACAATTCTCAAGTTTATTTTCCACTTTACAAAAACAAAAATAACCATATAAAAATATGTAGATGAATAAACCAAAAATACTCAAACGCTATTTATACAAGTCATCAGTTTTTAATTTCATCACAATTAAAAGTGCAAAAAAAAAAAAAATAATAAATAATTAAATAAAAATTGTCTCCCCTGTTAAATTGTTTGTATGTACTTTTAACATAATTACATACATACATACATATATACATACATACATTGGTTTTCAATTTCATAAAATTCAAAACAAAAACAACTATTGCCTTCCCATTTCCCTACTACTGGAGAGCTTACAGAAGAGGCTCAAGAAGCAAGAAACAGAGATTTTAAGCACGTTCAATTATTCAGCTCCAGGAAATGCTCCAGAACGTCACAAAACGAGGATATTTTTAATAGCATATTGTTATTATCAGACCCTGTACTATTATCAATGAGAAAACGTTGGATTTGTTATGAGCCTTTATCAACTCAAAATACTGAAGACTTGAAGGACTTTTATTATCTTTTAGATATGTATACAGATACAACAGATTATTTTATAGAAAATAAGTAGTATAAGTTTAAAATATTAGAAAAATTTTCTACATAAATTTAATGTAAATAAGTAATAAAAAATCATATAAGAAATAGAATATTTATTAAGGAAAAATAATAATATTGATTAAGTTAAAATAGACATTTTTTGTTTGTTTTGTTATTTTAAATTCATTAATAGAAATATATGAATGCTTAGAAAAGGATAAAGATTTACTTAAATTTGGGAAATGTGGCAACCCTATTAAAAATAAAAAATATTTATTAATTATTTTTATAAAAACATTTTGTGTATAGATATTATTAAAAGTGTACAGAAATATTCATAATTTTCTAAGTAATTATTCGCACAAAGCTAAAGGCAAAAGTTGCAAGTTTGTAAAAATATAGTCATATATACAATAAATTGGAAATATAAAGTTTAAAGCCTTTTTGCAAAAGATCGGAAATTATATATGCTAAAGGATAAGCTTAATTTGGAATACATATTTTTAAAATTTCTTTCGCTATTTAGAAATAAACCGAACAAAAGGCCCAATTTGGGGTTTTTGGAGAAAATACAAATTTTTTAATTGTAATAACATATTTGTTTATAAAGATATCTTAATGAAATTTGTAGGAAATATGGATCTTATTAATACAAATAAAAGCGTGTTAACCAAATTTCAATCAGGGGTAGGGTTTTCCTGAATTCCTAAAAAACTAATGAAAATTCCCAAAAATGGGATTTTTTACATTTTTGGCTATAGAATACACATTTTTCGGAACTCCCGTAGATTTTGATTTAAAACTTTTAACAACATATTGGAGATTCTTAAAATATATTCCGCTTGTCGATGCGTGCTTTGGGATTTGAGAAAATATGGTCTAAAATCAAAACTTTCATATAAAATGGGTCGAATTCGGGAGGGTGTGTACCATGACCAATTGAGTTATTGAGCTTGTTTTTTTATCTTAAAGTCTCTCTGTGAAGTTAAATTTCAGAAAAGTGCAAAATTATTATATGTTACTAAAGAAAATTTTATTTAAAAAAAGGGTGTATATACTTTTTCGGCTAAATAAGCACAAAAAGTCGTCTTTTTTGCAATTTTCAAATTCAAAATCTTTTATTTTTGGACTCGGTAGAAATATCGACTTAAAATTTTTTATTCAATAGCTAATTTTGTTCTTTAATTAGTTAAGAAAAAAACTAATAAAATCGGTCGGAAATACTAGGATATATATGAAAAAAGACTGGACCAAGTACATGTAAAATTATGATGCTTAAAAATTCAAACGCAAATAACTCGAAAACTAGGACATGTAAGCATGTCTTTTATAGGTCTTATCAGGGCCTACAACAATATATAAAAATATTTGAAATCGAACGAAAAACAAAAATTTGGCAAGTGATTAAAAATTTTTTATGTCAGAGGTACCTAACTTTGAGCCCCCTTAGCTCCGCCCCTGAGGGTTTTGTTGTGCCCCACTTCCAAACTTAACACTGTACACTCCTCTGCTACGTCTTTCATGAAAATCCAACCAGCCGATCAGAAGTTACAGATTTATTTCCAAAAAATTTCGATTCTGCCCATTGTGCAGTGCAGTTCAGGACAGAACAATTTTATATATTTAGTCCTTTGAATTTATATAATTTATATAACTTTTTAGTTAAAAAATTATTAATTTTAAAATGAACATTTGTCATTGCATAATTAACAATCGGATATTAAAAATATATGATTCTGTATTTTAAGATATCAAAAATTTATGATATAAGGGAAAATAAACTAAAAATAAACAAATAAAATAATGTCCTCCCACATGTGGTGCACCACACAAAAGCAAGACCATTATCCGAATATAAAGCACTAGGAGTCCCTCGTCGAAAAGAGAATCGTGAAACGCAGCTAAAAAGGCTTGGGTGGAAATTTCGGTTGTGACCTCAAGGTGAATAGCCCATGTTGCAAAGCAGACAAAAACTAACACATATTCTTTAGTGACTTTACACGACCTACATACAATTTAACATCAAAGGGACCAGCAAAGTCCACACCGGTGTTGGTGAAATAACCGGATGTAACATTCATGGTTTTTGGTTTTAAGAATTCTAGTTAGGTATTCAGATTATTTGCTTTTTTCTCACATTGAAATTTCGCCATGTCCTTACTCGATGACCGTGTCATCAAATTTCAAGCATATTTTAAGGCTCTTCTTGCCAAGATCATTCAGTTTTTCATACACTAGAGGTACAAAAGGATGAAATTGTCTGTCTCTGGGCAGATTTTAGATCATGTTATAATGACATTTTGAATATATTTAATGAGTTTGGGAAAGATGTGGAAATCGTAAAGCTAAAATCGCGATTTTGTTATACTTTCGAAGCTAATGTTAAAGTTTTGTCAAAATTAGATGAACTTTTATACGGAAATTATAAAAGAGAGAGGCCCGTGAACTGCTAGGGAGCTGCCCAATCTCTAATGATGGGTTCGAAATGGCTTGGTAAAATCTGGTATATTGCTATGAGAACTAACGAATATTCATCAACTCTCAATTCAAAAACCTTGTCAATATTTCCCCCATTTCTAAGGAAACATGTAGTAGTATCAGACGAATTCAACATACTATCAACGATTGCGTTACCCATCTCACTCTTCTAACAATTGACACTGAGAACTGGGATATTATATTTATCTGCATTTGTTGTTTACTGGAAGCTACCCTTAATCTATGGGAGCAATCCCTCCCAAATAGCACAGTGCTTTCAACGTGGTAACAAATGAATTTTTTTTTGACTTCTCGTTTTCAAACTTCAGACTCTGTGGCTGATATTCACACCACGATGGTTTTTGGTTGGATAATCACCCGTAAAATTTCGACAAAAGGTATCTGGTTCAGCGTTTTATAATGAAGTTGATTTGAATAATTAACTTAAAAATTTCTGGCAATTTGAGGAAGTCCCAACGAAATACCGTCTTTCAGACGAAGATCTACACTATTTTCATAGACATCGGAGCTACGAAACGAGTCTGAATATAATCGAGTTATTATTGAGTATTCAACGCTGAAAAAAATGTTGAACGTCAACCCTTTTAACACTAATAGCTCGTACTATCTACCACATCATGCAGTTCTAAAACCCGTACAATATAGCGAAATTACATGTAGTCATCAATGCGTCTAGTCCCTCGTCAAATGGAAAGAGTTTCTATGATTTACTTTACTCCGGCCCAGTTCTTCAAGTAAATCTCACTGTACTATGTTTGTTTTGGCTTTTCAGATATGTGTTTAATTCTGATATCGAAAATATATATCGATAGATATTAGCCAATCCATCTAATACCCTATTCCAGAGAAAAATATTTCGAACCCCTTCAGGACATTGAGCTAAACTCCGTAACTTTTAGTGTATATTACTCCCCTTATCTGGCGATACGGACCTTGCGTGAGTTAGCTAAAATATATGAACAATCAAACCCTACAATTTCGAATATTATCCGTAACTGTACGTATGTCGATGATATTTTGGCAAGGTCTCATACTTTGTTCTGTGCATTAAAGGCTAGAAATGAACTCTCCATAAGTGGAACAATGAATATCTACCCCGAGGTCTTTCTTCTGATCTTTTATTAGATACAGAGTTCCTGAAGTTGTCAGACGAAAACACTAGGTATACGGTGGAACGCTGGAAGTGACCATTTTCATTTTCGGTTAAAAAGTAAGACTGATCATAATTCAATAGCTAAAAGAAAAGTACTGTCAGGAATCACCAAACTATTTGACCCAGCCGGTTGGCTTGCCACAAAAATCATCATAAAAAACATAAATGATTATGTAACAAATCTGGAAGGATAAAACAAACTGAAACGAAGACTTTAAGCCATCAACATTATTTCAATGGCATGCTTTCTTAGATGATTACCTTAAAATGGAACATATCAAGATTCCCCGATTCGTGGATTTTTACCCGTCATATTTCATCGAGTTGCCTCGGAAAAAGCATACGCCGCTACCTAGTTTATACGAGGTTTGTCTCATCTGCTAGTCCCCAAAACAAAAGTCGCCCCAGTTAAGTTTCATTACCTCGAAAAGAACTATATGAAGCAGAGTTAATGGTAAAAAAATGGTCTAAACTAAATCTCCATAATCACTAATTATTTCTCTGGACCGATTAAACAATAGTCTTGTACTGGCTACGAAAACTCCTTAGTAAATGGAAATCTTTTATCGAAAATAGAGTCTCTTCCATTATCGAGAAGGTTGGAAATCAATCTCGGTTTCATGTTGACTCGAAAAGTAACCCCGACGATTTGGCAATTCGTTTACTCACCGTTTCTCAATTAATGTCTAGTGACTTATGGTGGCATGGAACTTCGTGGCTCAGATCTCCCACGTGTGGATGGTCCCAGAACACCTCAAGCTTTTCTACTAAATAAAAAGATATATCCCTCAGTGTTCAATTAATTTAAGCAAGAGATAACGATATTTTAAAGGATTTTTTTTGATTTTCCGAAGGCCATGCTTGTTATTACAGGTGTAATCGAAGTCTACATTATAATCTAATAACTTCCAACGATATAACTTGTGCCGAACTGGTTAATGCAAGATCCTGTGTGGTCATTGCATGCCAGAAGTTATACTTTGCAAATGAATATAACTTATATAGCAAAGTCCCTTTGATGTTAAATCGTATGTAGGTAGTGTAAAGTCACTAAAGAATATGTGTTAGTTTTCGTCTGCTTTGCAACATGGGCTATTTGAGGTCACAACCGAAATTTCCACCCAAGCCTTTTTAGCAGCGTTCGCACGATTCTTTTCTCGACGAGGGACTCCTAATGCTTTATATTCGGATAATGATCTTGCTTTTGTGTGGTGCACCACATATGAGAGGACTCTAACAAGCTGGAGTTAAAAGCTTCAAAATCCATCTTAAACGAATTTCTCATTGTCAGAGTTTTACGTTCGAAGAGTACTCTATAGTGTTAGCCCATATCGAGGCTTGTTTAAATTCAAAACCCTCATCCCAATATGCGACAATCCTGTGCACTTATCACCTGTCATTTCCTTATCGGAGACTCATTATTATCACTCCCAGAACTTGATCTGTCTGGGCATTCCTTAAGTCACGTTAATCGTTGGCAGAAATTAAAAATTTTATATCACCACTTTGCTCGCATATGGAAAGAAGAGTATTTGAAGGAACTCCACAAATGCCTTAAATGGAAATACCGTCATTGTGATTACGCAATTGCTGATCTTGTCATTGTAAGTCAAGATAACTTACCCCCAAATAAATGGCGGCTTGGCCGTATCGAAAACGTTATTCGTGGCATTGATAGTAGAGTTAAAATCCCCGAAGGACGAACTGGTATTACAAAGCTAATATCGTTCCTATTATCTATTTTTTTTTTATCTATTTCCAACAGCCACCATGCCACGTCCACACCGTAGAGAAAAGGGACCTCCACAATTACCAGCGTAGTTCTCGTGTATTACACATTTTAATTTTGTTATTAAAATCAAAAATGAAAAATGTAAACAGAAAAACAAATAATAAAAAAATAGAATTGAAAAAATACAAATAGTTTCGTTTGCATTTAAAATACTTTCGGAAAACATAGCTCCTCTTTGGTAACATTTTATATTAAATTTTAAAAATAAATTAATGTTTTAATGTAAATTTCCTAAAAAAATTATATTTTTGTAATATATTCTATAATTTTAAAACGTCGATAATTGCTATATATTTTTCAAAAGTTTCTCTAGCCGTATGAGCAAGTGAAATTTTATTTACCTCATTACATTCACAAATTTACTAACAACAATACTTTTCTATCATTTCACAAAGGCCGAAAAACTCATTTATTAAAATATTTTTGTGTTTCGGTCTAAAGACATAAAAATTTGTTTAAAATAATTTTTTGGTTTATTTATAAAAAATTTAGAAAATACGTATCCAAATAAAACTGTATATGAATAATTAGTAAAATTGTAAAATTTTAATACATTTTTTGCTGAAGAAATGATAAAAAATGTCCTTGAAAAATTGCTAATTTATAACTAAATTATATATATATATATAACACTAGTATGCAATTCTTTTTGAACTCATTTAAATTTGAATTAATTTATTTAAAAATATTTTGTTTTATTTTAATTTGCTTTAAAAATGGTTATGTACATGCGCCAAGATAGCAACGAAAGTTAAGAACGATTTTGAAAATGGCATATGTTTTTACAATTTTGGCCATATATTCTATCATATCTTGGGATACAGCCAGTGCCAAGAGATCAGACATATAGGAAATGGGAAGATACCACCTAGAGACTATTTTGGCCCATACAAAATATAGATTCTACAGTAACTTGGATCACAGTCATTGCCAAGAGATCAGACATATAGAAAATGGAAATATACCACCTAGAGACTATAAAAGGTCATCCGTGCAAAAAAATACTCGACCCATTTCGGAGAAATCCGAGCTCATTTTGACCCATACAAATTATATTTTCTACTGTAACTTGGAGCACAGTTAGTGCCAAGAGATCAGACATATAAGAAATGGAAATATGCCATCTAGAGACTATAAAAAGTCAACCGTTGAAAAAATTGTTCGATCCATTTCCTAGAAACCTGGAACACAGTCAGTGCCAAGACATCTCATTCTTTATGTTCTGTTAAACTTTGCGGGCTTAATTTGCATCCAAAATTTTCTGAAAATATATACCAGATTCCTTATAAAATTCTAAATAATATTGCTGCTAGAATCATAAAAATATATGGATCCGATAAAAAGTTACATCTGTCTGAATTTGAAACTTTTAAAAAATTCACATGTTTGTTTTTTTTCAAAAAAGTCGTAATATTTCTTTGAGAATCTTTGGGAAATGGTCTCCCCACAAGCCCTATCCTTTTTCAAAATGCAATTTTTACATAATATTGCTTTAGTAATCAATTTACATCCATTTATATACCAATAATTTTAAATAACCCTCAATTTCAAAATTTCTTTAAATACAGGATGTCCTTTCATGGGACTATGGTCAACTGTCTAACTGTTCTTACAAAATTTAATAGTGTTATTTGTATTTCTGTAAAACATAAGTACATGTAATATTATTATGTGATAGAACTTTGCACTAAGTTTTCTACCCATACTAAACTTATTCGCGTCAGCTGTTATTGTTATACTAGGATTTATATGAGACTTATGCACTTTAAAGTGATTCTCGGAAGATGGGCTTACATGGAAACCATTGTTAGTTTTCTACCGATTATCATGAAAATTGGCACACCGATATATACATATATACAGCTTACTTTGTCTGAATTACTACTATTTTTCTATTAAAAATTCAATTTTCAAAAACTTTTTTTGGTCTCAGCTTTGAGCATTTACAAATAAATTTAAAAAAGTTTTTGAAAACTGAAGCATGGACGAGTATAAAGGTATATAAATCAACGAGAAAGTATTACAGGAGACGATAAAAACTTCATAAAATCATAAAACTGTATCGTTTTCTAATCATTAAGCATCTATATTTATACAAAATATCAATAAAAGATTCGGATTGGAGCATGCCAAATTTTGATGCTGAAAATAGCTTAAAATGGAATATGGGCTGATATTCATAAATTTTAATAGAAAAATAGTAGTGCGCCAAATTTCACGAAAATCGGTAGAAAACTAACAATGGCTTCCATATAAGCCCATCTTCCGAGAATCACTTCAAAGTGCATAAGTCCCAGTATAACAATAATAACACATAATAATATTACATGTACTTATGTTTTACAGAAATACAAATAACACCATTAAATTTTATAAGAACAGTTAGACGATTGACCATAGTCCCATGAAAGAACATTCTGTATTTAAAGTCATGTGAAATTGATGGATATTTAAATTTATTGGTATATAAATAGAAGTAAAGCAATATTATGTATAAAACGCATTTTGTAAAAGGATAGGGCCCCAAAGATTCTCAAAGAAATGAGAAAATATTACCACTTTTTTGATAAAAAAAAACCAAAAATGTGAATTTTTTAAAGTTAAGTTAAGTTAAGTTTCAATTTCAGACTGATATAACTTTTTATCGGATCCATATATTTATGTGATTCTAGCAGCAATATTATTTAGAATTTTATAAGGAATCCGGTAGATATTTAAAAAAAAATTGGGATGCAAATTAAGCCAGCCAAGTTTAACATAACATAAAAAATGAGATTTACAAAGATTACCTATAAAAAATTTTTTTCCTGTCAAATCATAAAAGAATTTATGGCATAGTGACGAAATTTGGAGGTCTACCCACTACCCCCTGACCCGCTAGAGATCTGTGCTCCAACAAATCAACTCGAAAACTCCTCAGCTCTGGCTATGACAAATTTTATTTAATATCTTCAACGGAACTCAAGTTACATAATTATTAAAAAAAGGTTTTTGAATCACTGTGCATTTGATTTTGTAATCATGATTGTTGTTCAAAGTTCAAAAACTTAGAAAAAGCTCCTAAAATTTTGCTCTCCTTTTCCCATTCTTCTACATTCTTTGTTCGCGCATTTATACCTTTTGATCTCATTCGATCTTATATAAACTAATCGGATTTTGTGGATAAATTATACACCTTCTTTGTTATTGTGCAGACTTTCAACAGTTGCAGTAGTCGAATTTTAATGACAATATTTTTTAATTTTTTAAATTGTTTGGTTTTTTGAGCGGGGTCTGTGCGCCCCTCGATGGAATACAAATTTTGAAATAGGGATTGATGTGCCTTAAATAGTCTATACACTAGATAGTCAACATATTCATTGCGAACGGACGTAAACATTGTGCTGCTCCAAAAAGTCTTTAATATCTTTGTGAATTTAAGTGCAAAAAATACGAAAAACTAAAGAAAAAAATCTGTAATTAATTTACCACTCGGTAAAATGAAAAAGTACATAAAACTTAGAAATATATTACAAATAAAACACTTTAATATATTTAAATATTAGAAATAAAAATGTTACGGACTACCTACTGTACAACGGGAAGTTGGGTTGCATTCGGCACCTACTGGTAAGGGCCTAACTCGGAGGCAACCGGGGTGAGTTTTTGCAAACCCTCCTTTCTAAGCCGTAAACAAAAAGAGAGAAAAATGAACTATAAGCCAAAAAAAAGCACATTAACCTGTGAAACTAAATTTCTCCGTCATACAGAAACTTAATCAATACATAAACATAATACACTCTACATATTATGAACATAAACCAATATACCCTATCTTGGATTCTACTAATTCCATGAATACATATAAAAGAATGTCCCCTACAACAACAACGACCAACGGTTTAACTGGAAAATAAAAAAAATGATGACTCATATTTACAACAAAAACAATAATTTTATTTAATATTACATTTTGTGCTTTTCGGAGAAAGCAAAGAAATATTCATAACTAATAAAAGTTATGACGTCACAAGCATTAATTAATTTCTTTATCTCACAGACAAAAAAAATGTGCTTCTAAAATAAATAAAAATAACAAAAAATAACAGAATATATGTAGATAATTTTGGTAATTTATAATTTACATAATGTATGCAATATTTAGAATTAAAAAATTGAAATGTACTTAATCGAGTTGGGAAATATAAAAACTATATTTTAAAGTAATTGGAAATAAATACAAAATTTTTAAATGTAAAAGTATGAGTAAAAAGAGTGGGGCGTTAAATACTTTGAATATTTTAAATTACCTATTTCTTATTTTCAATAAAATTTTAGGTATTTAATAGTATGGAAATTATAGAAAAAAAAAAAATAATAGTTAAGGTAAAAAAATTACATAATTGTTATTTTAAATATATATGGTAATATTTTGGTACTTACTCACTCTTTCCTTCGTCTTGCCAGTCTTCCAGATGGTGAAGATTTAACTTTAGCTGATGATGATATTGTAAACCCGGGCTCTTTTTACTTTTACTATTTTTGTTTAAATTAGTGTATTTAAATGTATAAATCCAATTATGCAATCCAGAACAAAATTCTAAATCATCGGGCGTTGTAGATGTTAATATATTCCCGTATATGTAGGCGGATAATATCCAATTAGACTTATATAATATTGTTACGAAATTGTATTTGAATTCAAATATAACGGTTCTAACGGCTGGTTTAAAGTTAAATAATGCTTCTCAACTTTTCTACTTATGTTAACAATAGTTAACATATCTGTAGAAATTATTAACATAGCTGTAAACATACAACATTGAATGAAAAGCTTTCACCATTGTTTATAAATATGGCAACACTAAATGTTTCAGCTGCTAACATTAACGTCGAAAGCTTTAGAATTCGATTATACTAGTTTGTCCGTTACAAACATTGTATAAATTGGCCGTGAGGACACCAGTGAGTGAGTCTAATTGGAAGCATGGTCAAGTAAAGACAAATTAACTGCCTTGGCTGTATATTCTGTACATTATTAAAGTGTGCTGTATAAAGTGTGTAGTGTAAGTGTGTGTTTATATTAGAACGCAAGTGACTATTTAAACTGTTGTTGTTGTACATTTTCAATAAAATAAAGAGTAGTTACAACTTTTAAACTACTAAACTGCTTTTATTTACAATCAACGTACCGGTTTATTTAAAAGGAAATAAAGCACAGTTTTTGAAAGTCAAAAACTTAACTATTGGTGTTGGAAGTGGGATTGCAAAATAATAAACAGTCATGAAGTTTGAAGAGTTAAAAGTAGAGCAACTCAAGAGAGAATTGAATAAGTTGTAGTTACCTACAGCTGGTAATAAAGCGGAATTACAAAGAAGAGTGATAGATGAATTCAAGCGGCGTGATATTGACATCGGAGCTTACGAATTCGAGTATGAAGAAGAAATGAAAGTTTCTACCCGTGCAACAACAAGCAGTATGGATTTATCTAAAATGTTTGCTGCTATGATGGAGCAATTTAAGGAAGCCAACGAGAAACTTCTTGCTGAAGTTACCGAAACTTCTAAAGTAAATAATGAAAAACTTCTTGCTGAAATTAAAGAAACTTCTAAAGCAAAAAACGAGGAACTTCTTGCTGAAGTTAAAGAAGATAATAAAATAATGAAAATGAAATTTCAAGAAACTTCTAAAGTAAATAACGAGAAACTTTTTGCTGAAGTTAAAGAAATTTCTAGAGCGACAGATGACAAACCTCAGCAAATTTCGGAAGTTATAAACAGCAGAGTAGATGGTATTAGTACAGAAGTGTAAGACTTAGGGAACTGCCTAGATATACAAGCCAAAGTCGTTGATAGAAAGCTGTCCAACTTAGAGAGCTGCTTAGATGTACAATGTGTTGATAAAAAACTACATGATCTGGAAATAAAGATGAATAATCTTCATTGCAAAGATGGACAGGTGCGAGTTATTCCAGAATCCACTAGTAGAATAAAGGCCCCTAGTTTTGAAGGCACCACACCATTTAATGTGTTCAAGTTCCAGTTTGATACAGTTGCCATTAGAAACATGTGGAACGACGAAGAAAAAGCTATAGAGTTGATATTGACCTTAAAATGAAATGCAGTAGAAGTCCAATGAGACACTACAAGATTTTGCGTTGAAAATCGAGCGTTTGCTGCAGCTTACTTATCCAGGGGAAAACAACCCGTTTTTGGACCATATCAAGACAGAGGCATTTGTTAATGGCATTAGCGATCCTGAAATAAAACACAGGGTTTGTGCCACACCTAAATCATCATCTTCTGAAACTGTCTCATTCACACTGGCACAAGAAACGGCGAAAATAATTTCAAAACCTCAAATATGCGAAATGTCGAAGTTGTTGCTGATAATGAAAAAAATACAGTCGACGAATTCAAAAAGGTTTTGGATGCGTTTAATGAAAAATCAAGTCATATTCAGCGAAACTGCAAAGAAAACGAATCAGATCTGCCTCGCCTCAAAGAAACAACCAGCAGTCAAATCATCAATCATCATAAGAATCACCTTTAAACTAAAACGAGCTAGCACTATGGGGAAAGAGCTAGCTCCCACATCTGAGGGCTCCACAATCTCCGTATCCGTAATGCAGCAGAAAAATAGCAATCTTACTGCTCCTGGGTACATTAACGGTCAGAAGCACGTTTTTACTATAGACACCGGGGCATCACAGTCTATCGTCAGGCTGGATTTAGTTAAGAAAACATTTGAACCATTATATGGGGTCTATGGTAAAGTAACTGTAAAATTAACTATTGCCAACGTTAGCGTCCATCATGTATTTATTGTTGCCCACATTGTGGACGAAGTTATTATTGGTGCTGATTTCATGATTAGTCACGGCATTACTTTGGATATGGGACAAAAAGTTATGATTTGGGGAAATGTCGAGATACCCCTTGACGTCGGATATGAAAATAGGACTCTAGTAAGAAAGCTAGTTACCGTCGAGCCTCAGAAACTACCACCACATTCAGAAACTTTAGTATGGGACCGTATGGAGGGAGATTGTGAGGAAAACAGTTTGTGGGTGATAGAACCAGCAGAAATAACAAGTGATCTTGTAGCAGCAAAAGCCCTCGTTAAACCCTGCAATAACAAAATAGTTCCTGTAAGAGTGCTTAACCTGTCCAGCTATGAAAAAGTCGTTAAGCAAAATTCTGAAATAGGTCAATGCACTTCAGCAGAGACAGTAAGCAATTGCAGGAAAAACCCGGAACCTGTCAATAAATCTACCAAAGAACACGAACTGTTAGCGGAATATGTGGGAAAATGGGTAGAAAAATTAACGCTGCCTGGTAGAAATAAGGCTAAACTGATTCTGAAGAAACATACCTCCGTCTTCGTCTCAAAAATTCAAAGCCATGGTAGAACGGCAATTGTAAAGTATCAAATAAATACTGACGAAAAACCCGGAACCTGTCAATAAATCTACCAAAGAACACGAACTGTTAGCGGAATATGTGGGAAAATGGGTAGAAAAATTAACGCTGCCTGGTAGAAATAAGGCTAAACTGATTCTGAAGAAACATACCTCCGTCTTCGTCTCAAAAATTCAAAGCCATGGTAGAACGGCAATTGTAAAGTATCAAATAAATATTGACGAATCGAGGCCAATAAAGCAGGCGCCCAGAAGTGTGGTTATTGACTGGTAGAGTTTTCAGACAATGACAAGGCAAGAATCGCCTTTAGCGCGAGGGATGGGTTATGGCAGTTTAATGTGATGCCATTTGGACTCTGCAACGCTCCAGCCACATTCGAGCGTTTAATGGAACAAGTATTGAAAGGACTTCACGGGAATACATTCTGGTATACCTATAATTGTCATGGGTAAGACTTTTGATGAACATTTGAGAAATCTTGAAGAAGTCCTTAAACGAATATCAGCGGCTGGACTCAAACTCAGTATAAAGAAGTTTGCATTGTTCCAGAAAGAAGTCAATTAATTAAAGTTAATATTTGGGACATTACGTAACAGCAGAGGGAATATCAACAGATGAAGATAAGACAAGTATTGTAAAGGACTGGCTACGTCCGAGAAATCTCCACGAATTTTCTTGGCCTTTGTACATACTATAGACGATTTGTCCCGAATTTCCTCAATGTAGCCGCAAGTTTACATGAGCTGACCAAGAAGTTCAATGAAGCGAAGCACAAAAACTAGCATTCTAGATATATTATGTACGGCACCAATTTTGTCATATCCTATACCTGGAAAAACATTTGTGGTAGATAGCGATGCGAGCGGATACGGAATAGGCGATGTACTTTCACAAGTGGTCGATGGCACTGAAAGAGTCATTGGATACTTGAGTAGAACGCTTTCGAAGCCTGAAAGAAATTACTGCATAAAGCGATGAGAACTTTTGACAGTATTAGAGTGTGTGAAACATTACCATAAGTATCTGTATGGTCAACACTTCCGACTGAGAACCGATCATTCTGCCCTCAGGTGGTTGCTGCAATTTAAACAACCTGAGGGACAACTAGCTCGATGGATAGAGCGGCTTCAAGCTATGATTTTAGCACCGGAAGGATTTGAAACACGGCAATGCATACGCGCTGTCAAGACGACCCTGCAACGTGGAATGTAAGCATTGTACAAAAGCCGAGGAAATGGAATGTGTCGTCGATGTTCGACTAATGCATATAGAGTCCAGTGAAGGTTGGTCTGTAGCGCAAAGAAATTACCCATACTGGCGAAAATAATATCGACAAAAGAAGAAATATCCGCCAAAAGTCCACTGATGAAATCATATTTAGCCCCATGGAATAGTCTACAGTTGCCAAATGGCTGCTTATACCGCATATGGGAAAGTGCTGACGGTAAAACAGTGACAAATTTATTTGTAGTACTATCCTACAAAATAAACGAAGTAATGAAAGAGTTCCATGACGGTCCCAGTGGTGGTCATCTTGGTGTGACAAAAAAACTTAGAAAAGTTAAAACAACATTTTTATTGGGTGGGTTGTCAGCAAGCAGAAGCGGATTGGGTAGCCAATTGTCCACAACACATAGCAGCGAAGAGCCCAGTAAGAAGAAGTCGTGGACAACTTCAGCAGCATAACTCAGTTGCACCATTCGAGTGGATTTCAATGGATGTAGCAAGCCCTTTCACTGTCAGTGATGCCGGAAACCGTTACATTCTAGTGGTTATGGATTATTTCAGCAAATGGCCAGAGGTTATAAGCGTATTTGTGAACAACTGGGTGTGCCGCTATGGTGTTCCACTGGAGTTGCATTCTGATCACGGCAGAAATTTTGAATCTGTCATATTCAAGGAAATGTGCGATTTATACGAAATAAGAAAAACCAGAACAACGTCACTGCATCCTCAATATGATGGCATGGTCGAAAGATTCAATCGCACTCTGGAGGAAAAGTGGTCAGTGCACATCAGAAGGACTGGGATAAAAACATACCGAAATTTCTATTGGCATACAGATCAGCTGTTCATGACTCAAACTCTCGAACACCTGCAAAACTTGTCTTCGGGACACAACTCAAGTTGCCTGGTGATTTAGAATTCGGTATTAAGCCCTCATCAATAAATAAGGAAAACACTTGCCAAGAGCAAGATGACCTGAACGAACTTCATGAATTCGTACGCAGACGAATAAAAATGACCAGCGAAAAAATGAAAGCCAGTTATGATCGAGCAGCGAATTCTGAAGGATTTAACGAAGGCCAGCTTGTACTGTTGTATAACCCACAACGTAAGAAAGGACTGTCTCCGAAACTACAAACCCATTGGGATGGACCATACAAGGTGATTAAGAAATTAATCGGCTTGGTGTACAGAATACAGAAAGAAAAGAGCCCGAGATCTAAAATGAAGGTCGTACATCTAGAACTACTAGCTGCCTATGGTAGAAGTGAATCTGTGCCTATTTTGGACATAACGGTATATCAAGAAAAGTCGAGCTGATAGAAAAAAATGGAGATTAGACTTGAAATCAGCGACCTCAAATTAGGGAAAATTTGCAACAAAGTTTCAGACCGCACAAAAAAAGTTCAATTTTGTTCCCTTGTGTTAATTTTACTGCTCAATACAAAATTTCTTCTAAAAACTATGTCACCGAGTTTAATATTTAGAGGTCGTGATCTTAAATTATAATGTTTTCTACCACTTTCATAAGCTCTTCTAAGACTTTCTTGAGCACTATCCCTTACTAATTGAGTCTGACCAAAACGTTCAATGTTCTCTCCCTCTTCTAACTGTCCTATTCTCTTTAGAAGTTTATAATCCCCGCAACATAAAATCATTTGCAGACCAAAAAGAACATAATATGGTGAGTACCCTATAGAACTGTGAAAAGCACATCGCAAAGCAGCTGAAATTTTACTCAAATTCAAATCCCAGGTACGTTGATCAGTGTCCAAATAACTTCTAATTGCTGTTATCACAGATCTGTTCACCCTCTTTGAGGCATTTGCCCGTGGAGAATACACTACAGTTAACGTATGGGATACTATATATTTAGAGAGGAAACTTTCGAACATTTCACTTTCGATTTAAATTGGGGACCGTTATCGGTGACAACTACCTCCGGTACTCCGAAAATCGTAAAAACATAATCCTCCAAAAAGTCAATAATACTTTTTGACGAAAATTTTCGAAGAGGCTTAAGAATGGAAAATTTTGACAAGTGGTATGTCCCTTTGATGAGCGGAGATATGGCCCTAATAAGACCGTATACAATTCTTGAAATAGGCGAACAGACTTGTTCCCCCATAGGAGGTCTCATAATTACATTTGAAGCTTTAGATTCCTTACAGGCGTCGAATTGACCTATAAACTTTTTCACATCGTATGCCATCTTAGGCCAATAAAGATTTCTGCGAATCTTTTCTAAGGTTTTCGTTATACCACAATGACTAGCTAAAGGTGGATAATGAGCGTTTCTAATAACATCTAATGTAAGGTCTTTTGGAATCCAGAGTTTCCAACTCAATTCTTCGTATATCGAATCACCTTTTGAAAAATCTACTTTATTGTACAAAAAATGATCAACTAGCTGTAAATCTGGAAATTTTTCTATGTTTTCAAGAACGGTGTTACAAATGTTGGTATAATCCACAGAACGAAAATGAGGTGACTTCAGATCAACTAGAGGTACCTGAAATTTCCAAAGAATCGATTTGTTCAAGCCTGGACAATGTGTCCGGAACGACATTTAAACTTTCCTTCCTATGCTCAATTGAAAACTCGAATCTCTGCAATTTTAGCGACCATCGCGCCAACCTACCATTCAACGCAAAAAATGCGTGATCAGTCACCACTTTGAAAGGATGGCCTCCTGTATAACCTCGAAACTTTTGTATACATAAAAGGGCAGCTAGGCATTCTAGTTCAGCAATGGAATTCTTTTGTGCTCTATTTAATTTATGAGAAAAATAGACTATGGGCCTTTCGACTCCATTCTCATCTTCCTACTAAAGAACTGCTCCAATACCTGAAGTAGAAGCATCGCACTGTATAATAAAAGAACGTGAAAAATCTGGTGTTATTAACAGGATGCTGATGTTAGTTTTTCTTTTATCTCATCAAAAGCGGTTTGGGCCTGTTCATTCCATTCAAACTTCCTACATTTAGACGTTAGATCAGTAAGCGTTGCGGTAAGGGAGGCATAATTGTCAACGAAGCGACAGTACTAACCGACAAGTTCTAAAAATCTTCACAGTGGTGGTTTTTTATCCATTATTGCGGACACTTTAGAAACATCTGGTTTAATCACACCATCGCCAATGACATACTCGAGATACTTAATTTCACGCATACAAAACTTACATTTGGCCACATTAACTGTAAGACCTGCATCACGCAAGAGTTGAGAAACTTCAGTCAGTAACTTAAGGTGATTTTCGAATGAATCAGAAATGAGCAATATGTCATCTAAGTAAACGAAGACCATATTACGTAGATGTGGAGGGATAACAAGATCCATTAATCTACACATTGTCATTGGTGCATTTGAAAGATCAAAAGGCATCACAACATAACGACATAGAGGACGGTTCGGAACGGTGAAGGCAGTGTAATTTCGAGACTTTTTCTCTAGCTCGATCTGTCAAAACGCGTGTTTGAATTCTAAAGAGGTGATGTACCTAGCTCTAGGAAGGCAACTTAGAACATGCATCTCTAACCGCAACGCTATTGAGTTTCCTAGAGTCAAAGTACAACCTAACCTTTCCATCACGTTCCACCATTGCCACAGGAGTACTCCAAGGACAATTCGGAGGGGCTAACTCTATCAGCTTCAAATCTAACATTCGGTCAATTTCATAATGAAGCTTCTTCTCAACTGCCGGCGATACTGAAAAGTACCGTTGCTTTATCGGTCTTGCCTCTTTACATAATTCTATCCTGTGTTATAATAAATGGGTACGACCTAATCCTTCTCTTTCGTATGAAGGGAACAACTACGGTTTTCAGACGTGTTCGTTCCAAAGGCCTCAATTTATGCATTTCCGGAAAACATTTTAGGTCATCGCCGTCACATGAAAATGATTCTAAAATTTTCCCTAATAAACCAAATGCCTCAAAAAAAATCCGCTCCAAGGTAATAATTTTGACATAAGTCCGATATTATGTAAATTTTAATTTTTCGCAATTTATCTCGAAAACTAATTTCTGTTTCTGCATAACCCACTTAAATTCTTAAATTCTTTTCCACTATCTAAAAACTGTTTGATTTTCAAGACATGTGAGCGAAGCACCAGAATCTAACAAAGCATATACTACTCTCTCAAATAAAGTTATACGAACATAAGGTCGGTGATCTGCTTTCAAAGAACTAAACGCAAATACTGATTTTCTCAAATGTTTTCTATTCTGCCTAATGTTACTCTAAAAATATTTGATCCGTAATTTAGATCGAAAACGTTTCTTATTGATTTTAGACACTGGTTTTTGAAAAATACCTTCGCAAAAAATTTTAGATCTTATTCTTTGGTAACTCTGAAGATGTTGGTGATATGGGATTATATTATAAAATTGATGTGAATTTTCATCTTCTTTCGTACTTTTGTCATTATTAAATAATAAAGTGTCTGCCTGGGTAGAATTTGATGTCATAGACGGTATATCAGTTGATTCTAATTTTTCTTGGCACACATTTTTGTAGTTTCCTGCGCCCCCGCATACGAGTTTCCCCAGTTTTTACAATAATTACAATTTTGTCTAAAAACATTTTCTGCTCCGCATTCATATCAAAAAATGTTTCGATTTTCTAAACAAGCGACATATCGATGTCCTTTCTTACGACAGTTCCAACATTCAGTTCGTCCTATTTCACAAATTTTCTATTTCAGTTCCTTTTCATGATTATCAATATATATTTCCAAATCTAATAAAGCTTCTCTTTTAAGTATTAGGTGATGCAGATGAGCAACTGAGGATATAGTTTGATAAAATAATTCATAATTCATAATTTCTAATAATTGTTAATCTTGAAGGGGGTACCTTAGTCTATCACAAAGATAATGAATAGAATTATAAAATTCATTAAAACTTTCATTTTCTTTTTGTTTCCTTTCTCGAATAAGTTCCATTATATCAGTATCAGAAAGATGGTCTTGAAAATGAAATCTTAGGGCCTCTAACAGAGATGACCATATTACTCTACTAACAGACTGTGTACATCTCCAAATACAAACTAAACATGTACCAGTAAAGAGAATATGTACGTGATCATAAAGTGTTTCAAAATCTCTCCCTAAACTACTATTTGTGAGAGAGTTTACTATAATATAATAAATTTATCCACATACCTTTTAGTCGAACATCCACTAAAAGAAATATTCCAACTCTGAACAAGTTGAGCTATGTGCATTACCTGAACGACGTTCATTCACATTTGAACTGGCAGAATCTTGCATATTCGATGCATTATCAGGTTCAGTAGGCCTTTGCACCGATAATTGAGAAATTTGCAAAGTTAAATCTCTTAAGGCATTTTGAATATTCGTAAACTCTGAATTACATTTGTCTTCAAGTTCAAAAATTTTTAAATTTAGGTCTTCATCTCGATTATGAGAAGAAGGAATATTCTGACTATCTTATCTAATAGGTAGTGAAGTACGAATTTTGAATTTTGAAGTGTCCAATCTAATGGGTTTTGAGACTTTTTAAATGATCTAGTAGCTCTTTTAGATTGAAATATTCTAGGAATTGCACCTATAGAATTTTGTGATTATCCTAAATCCATGCCAAATTCATTTTGTATCTCAACCAAACTATCTTCCTTACAGAATTGTCGACATTGTAATCATGTGGGTGAATTCTGTATCCATTCAATTAAACAATTTTTATGAAAGTAATGTTGGCAAACCGTTTTCACAATAATAATCGCATTTTTCAACGGTAAACTAAAGGTAAATTTTCTCCACTATGTCTAACAGCCATGTTTTAAAATTCTACTTCCAATTAAATATAACACAAAAAAGATCTTATGTTTCTCCTTTCCAAATAATTAAATATAAATAAATTTATAGAAAACACTACATTATAATTTCGACTTACTTCACCAATTGATCGTTTCATTGTTAATTCATATTGGTTTATTTATCATACAATATAAGAAGTTCGAATTTCAAGAAAAATTCAACAACAGAAAACAAAGTCTAGTTTCAATGGTCAAAAGTCAACAGGAAAATTAACATTTGCAACTTCAGGTCGAACTAACCAAATTCCCAAAATCAAATCCTTCAAGAAACAGAAAGAAAATTAATTACAAACCATTTGTAGAAGCAAATATAAATATTAAAAGTAATGCCAATCAAACGGTCTAAATAACAGCTTAGCAATTATTGTAGCAATTCCAGAAAGAAAATATAACATTTGAGTATACATTCACAATGGGAAATTATTTTCGTGGGACTCTAAGCAAGATTAAAAAGCTTCGTATTTATCTTTAGCGGCCAAAAATCTTCGAGGAGAAAAACAAACCGTTGTACCTGCTGTACAATGGGAAGTTGGGTTGCATTCGCCACGTACTGGTAACGGCCTAGCTCGTCGGCAACCGGGGTGAGTTTTTGCAACCCTCCTTTCTCAGCAGTAAACAAAAAATGAACTCTATAGCTAGATTTACACGATTGAAATTTTCTTCAAAATTGCTCTTCAAAATGCTTTAAACTAGTGTAAACAGCAAAATTTCTTCAAAATTTATAGATCAAAATTGAACAAAACTTTTGAAGATTTTATTGGTGCCGTGTATATAAGCATCAAAATCGCATCTGGCAATATTGATAACTATAAATAATTTTACAGCATGTTCATTCTTTTGATTCAATACATAATTATACAATACATAATTAATTTTTAATAAATATGCTTGTATTTCCATTGAACTTCTCCTTCATTTAAAAAATATTCCGTGAATTCTTGTCGAATGAGCTTGGACGTTTCGTTTTGACGACCTTGATTGCACAATGGTTCTATCGAAGACAAAATATTCTCTGTCCGCACTTCTTCACGCCATCGTCCATCCGTTATAGATCCATCCGCATTCACATGATCTTAGTCTCTTGTTTGTGCATAGGTACCACACTTGCGTTTGTTCAAAAAATTGTGCAATGCACATACTGCGAGAACAACTCTGACAACATTTGGTGGGGAAAGTTCCATTATTTTTCTGACAACGCGAAATCAGGCTGATATTAATCCAAACACGTTTTCCGAAACACGCCTAAATCTGGACAACCTGTAATTGAAAATTCTTTCCTTCGTGTTTTGATTTCGAAAACTATATGGTTTCATAATATTGGAAATTAAGGGAAACGCATCATCTGCAACAATCACATATGGAATAGGTTTTTGTGTACAGGGCAGTGGTTTCGGTTGCTGCAAATTCAACATGTTATTATATAATCCATTCGATAGCGAACATCTACTGAATACTCCGCCATCGGACTCTCTACCCTTTGCACCAACGTCGATGTAAATAAAATTGTAGTTCGCGTCCACAAGCGCCATCAAAACAATGCTGTTTTTCCTTTTATAATTGAAATATGCGCTTCCACAGTATGCTGGTGCTATAATATCGATCTGTTTTCCATCTAATGCCGCAATTGAATTGGGAAAATTCCACGTTTTATTTATACTTTTGGAAATACTCTCCCATTCCTCCTCTGTTGTTGGCATCTGTACCAACAGATATTATTTTTGATATGCTTTTTATTTAATAAATTAGGTTTTGCCTTTAAAAATTCATCTTTTAATACTTTATATAATGCAGCGCAGACTTCAGGCACAATATTGCATATCGGTGATCTTGATCTTTTAAACAAGAACATCAGACTTGCGTAACTGTCCCCAGTCGCTAAAAGTCTCAAAGTAATTGCCAGGCGTTCTCCGGGGCATACAGATTCCCGCATATTAGTATTGGCCTTTGCTATTGATGGGGTGACGAGATTAAGCAAATAATCAAAATCGTCTGGTGACATTCGCACAAAGTTTTTGTATAGGTCGGGATCATTCCTTCTCAATCGCTCCCTAAAAGAGACATACATACCATTACTTTCCAAAAGAAAAGGTCGAACCCAATGTTCCTTTTGTTTTCTTCTTTTTTTTTGCATTATTATCAGCTACTTCTTCCTCCAATATTAAAAATGTTGCTGCTATGATGATTGTGTCATCGTCCATACTTATTAATTGTTTTTTTTTTTATAATAATAAATTATTTTTTATAATAATAAATTATTTCACAAAAGAAGCAAAACAGCTGATCAAAGTCAATATTTTCAATATAAAAAGTTTACCAATAGTGTAAATTAGCTTCAACAAATTTTGATCAAATTTTTATCAAAAGATTTTGAAATATATTGAAAGAATATTTTGATCAAATTTTTGAAACGTGTAAATAGAACATCAAAATAAATTTTCAAAATTTTGAAAAGACTTCAAAATACCTTCAATCGTGTAAATCTAGCTTAAGTCAAACAGAAAAAAAAGCACATTAACCTGTGAAACTAAATTTCCCCGGCATACAGAAACTAAATCAATACATAAACCAATATCAGGGCCAGATGTTGCGCACTCTGTTGCAATTGTTGCCCACCCTACCTTGGATTCTACTAATTCCATGAATACATATAAAAGAGAATCCCCTACAACAACAACGATCAACGGTTTAAGTTGAAAATAAAAAAATTAATGACTCATATTTACAACAAAAACAATAATTTTATTGAATATTAAATTTTGTGCTTTTCGGCGAAAGCAAAGAAATATTCATAACAAACAAAACTTATGACGTCACAAAATATTAATTTTGTTTCTTTCTTTATCTCACAGACAAAAAAAATGTACTTCTAACATAAATAACAACAAAAATTAACAGAATATATGTAGATAATTTTGGTAATGTAATTTATAATTTACATAATGTATGCAATATTTAGAATTAAAAATTGAAATGTACTTAATCGAGTTGGGAAATGTAAAAACTGTATTTTAAAATATTTCGAAAATGTAAAATTTTTAAATGTATCAGTATGAGTAAAAAGAGTGGGGCGTTAAATACTTTGAATATTTTAAATTACATATTTCTTATTTTCAATAAAATTTTAGGTATTTAATAGTGTGGAATTTATAGAAAAAAAAAAAATAAATAAATAAATAATAGTTATGGTAAAAAAATTACATAATTGTTATTTTAAATATATATGATAATGTTTTGGTACTTACTCACTCTTTCCTTCGTCTGGCCAGTCTTCCAGATGGTGAAGATTTAACTTTAGTTGATGATGATTTCGAACAATTACTTTTTTTTGTTTCCATAAGAAATTATTAAAAATATAAATTCCAAATAGGTCCTTAAAGATAAATTACTTGTATATTGTAAACCCGTTCTCTTTTTACTTTTACTATTTTTGTATAAATTAGTGTATTTAAATGTATAAATCCAATTAGGCAATCCAGAACAAAATTTTAAATCATCGGGCGTTTTAGATGTTAATATATTCCCGTATATTTAGGCGGATAATATCTAATTATTATACTTATATAATATATCTTTAGTGCAAACATCTTTCAGCAAAATACCCCCTTGTGTATAGGGTTCTGGGTCGCTAAGTCCAAGTATGTTTGTGCTGACTAAGAATTAGCTTCCGAAAATATGGGCCAAGGGCAATTTTGAAGATTCCTCTGAATGGATTTTATTGAAGAAGGATTATCCATAAATTATCCTTAAACAAATGGAGTATGTTGTCTTTTCTTGAAGACCCTTAGGAATTTATATTAGTACACGATATTAGTAATTACGTCTGATTTAATCAATTGCCACGATAAATTCAAATTCATGGAAAATTTTCAAGATCAAATAGGTCGATCGTAATACTTAGTGCTTATGTATTATTAAGCTTTTAAAAAGAACTCGGACAACGAACAAGAAGAAAAAAATAGAGAGTAATTTACACCTTATGTATTGCCTAATACACAATACTTACAAACTCCCTTAGTACCTTCGATAAGAACTTTCGCAATATCAAATGTATACAGCAACATTTCATGTATATTTACAATACATTGACATACATTTGGTATAGTTCGATTTGTCAAATTAAACAACTGTCAGATAAAACATCTCCGTTTTATATTTTACTTAATATTACCACTCCGTTTTCCATTATTAAGATCAATATTATAATTAGTGTCCTTGCTAATTATCTGCTGTGTTGCCATTTAATTACATATTATTGGTTTTAATCTTAGATAATATTTGTATTGGTGTGTGTCCTTAATAAAGTTTGAGATGGACTGTATGAGTAGAAACTGCAGTATTTCCGGAGAAGAACGTATGGTTTCCTGTTGGTTGTGTTTTTGAAATTACCACTTAAAATTTAGTGGCCTCAAAGCTCGTGATGTTGATGCATTATCTGACAATGTCAAAAACTTATAGTGGACTTGTCCAAATTGCAGAGTAATTGGCATTGAATTTTACAATTTTTTCAAAAGCTATAAAACAGAGTTCGATGGAATTAAAAAGACTTTTCTTCTCTACAAGGTAAACTTTTTTCTAAATGCACAAATCTAGATAGCTGCTTCCCCGAGAAACGTAAAAGAACTGTTAAGTCATAATCAACACCTCCTTGTATTCCTAAAAAGACAGGGGTTATTACTTCTAATAATGATTCTATCCCATTACCAACCGCAAAGACAAGTAGTTATCCTGCTGCTGTTGTAACTCCTAATTCAAATAATTTTATTCCGCCTCATCATGCTTCAAATGCTTCCAATTATAATATAATTCCATCAGAGTCGACTTTAGTTACTCCTACGGTATCTAATTCGTCGAACTTGCCCATGATTCCAAATCTTGCTACCAGTAAACCTCCAAAACTTATTTTATTAACTCCCTCTTCGTCAAACATCCCAACTAATTTAAATGTCGTCAATAACCCACTTGTAAATCCGTTTACAACAGTAACTCCAAAGCCTTTAAGAATTATTGCTCCAAGGAAAACCATATTTGCTAGCCGTTTTTCAGTAGATACAACAATAAATGATGTTGAATTCTATGTTAAAACGAACCTTGGCATCGAAGATTGTAATAATGTCCAAATTTACAAGATAAATGCGCGCAATAGAGCTTCATTTAAAATAATTGTCCCAGAAAGTATTTTTGATCGTCTTGTTAATCTACAATTTTTGATAGAAAATACAATTGTTCGACAATTTTTTATCGTTATGATAATAACGTAATTCTTTCAAGGGCTTCTGATCCAAATCCAAAAAACTAATTAAATTAAATAATGCGTTAAATATTAATATTTGTCCAAAAAATTACTACAACTTCTCAGCTATCTCCATCGCATACCAAGATGTTAGAGGTATGAACACAAAGTTAAAATCCCCTTATTTAGAGGGTTTTGATATTGAGCATAATATCATTGTACTCTCTGAAACGTGGCTCCGAAATAAATCTGATAAAGAAATTCATAATTCTCAAATAATGTGCAGTAAATTTCAAATCTATAGACGTGATAGAGTAGGTAAAGAAGTTGGGTGAGTTTTGATTTCTGCCTCAAGTCTTTTTCCTTCAGAAGAAATAATTCTTAACAATGATCAAAATATTGAATTTATCGCCGTATGTGTTAAAGCCAAATTTAGAACAATTTTTATAATTCGCTCTTATATTCCTCCTGCGTCAAACATTCAAATTTATGAACAACATGCAAACGCGATAAAATTTGTAGCTAATCAATCCAAACCTGGAGACTCCATAATTGTTCTTGGTGACTTTAATATTCCAATATTCCAAATATAAAATAGTGCGAAACTCCTGATTCATGCTTTTTAAGCCCATTAATAAGATCGGAAACATCTATTGAATCTATTGATGCTATTGCAGATTTAGGAGTATTCCAAATAAACAACTTGATCTTGTATTTGTTGATCAACCTGAAGAATTTAATATTCTTCGCATTAATCCATTATTAACACCTGAAGATGCGTATCACCCCACTCTTGAAATAAGCGTATACGTCGAAACAAAGATATCATTACAATCCAATGATGAGATGGTTTTTAATTTTAGCAAAGCTGATTATTCCAAATTAAATCACCTACTTTGTTCTGAAAACTGGTTTGAATATATTCCTTACAATAAAGTATGCCCTCGTAATATTGACATCATTTTGAATAAATTTAAATGTTTTAAGAAATCAATACCAATGACGAGAAAAAAATTGCACATGGATCACCTTGGACTACAAAGCAGCTCAATGGCTTGAAAAATTTGAAAAACAAACATTATAGAAAATACAAAAAATTCGGTTTATCTATTGATTATATGAGGTACTCCATATCAATATCAGTTTACAATTCGGAAAATCAAATGTTACAATAATTATCTTTTTAGGGTGAAAATAAACTTTAAAAATAATCCAAAATCTTTTTACCAGTTCGTAAATTCTAAGCGTCGAGTTTCTGGATATCCGTCCATGATGAAATTTGGAGATAAAGAATCCTCAAACGATGCAGATATTTGCGATATGTTTGCTGCTTTCTTCTCATCCGCCTATTCTGATAAAGATTCACATGAACTTTCTAATTATCCATATCCAATTCCAGCTGCAACCCTAATAAATTGTCCAACATTAGATAAATCGATGGTACTGAGAGCTGTACAGATAAATGACGGTATTCCCAGCTGTGTTGTCATAAAATGTTTACATTCTCTTATATCTCCAATAACCTACTTATTCAACATATCAATATTTAGTTGTAACTTTCCTGAAGTTTGGAGGAAATCTTATATTACACCTTTGTTTAAATCCGGAAGCAGATCCAACATTTCCAATTATAGAGGTATTGCTAAATTAAGTGTTATTCCAAAACTTTTCGAAAAGATAGTTACTGAAATCCTTTCGCATCAAGTTGTACGTTATCTTTCGCCATTTCAGCATGGATTAGAAAAGGACGTTCCATTACTACTAACCTTTTGGAGTTCGCAACCTCAGTTATAACCGCATTTGATTCCGGTTTACAGACAGACGCAATATACACAGATTTTAGTAAAGCTTTCGATAAAGTAAATCACGATCTCCTATTGTTCAAATTGGATAAACTCGGATTTTCTCCTGTTTTCCTTAAATGGATTTCCACATATCTTAAAAATAGATGCCAATGTGTATTATTCAGAGAATGTACATCAAAAGCCATTTATGTTTTATCTAGTGTTCCACAAGATAGCCATCTCGGCCCCTTATTATTCCTAATATTTATAAATGATTTACCAGTTGCATTAAGAATTCTAGAATATTAATGTATGCTGATGATGTAAAGCTGTTCCATAGCTTTAACTATTCCTATCAATGTTCCTTACTCCAATCAGATCTTGACAATCTTTATGATAGGTGTATGATGAATATAATGGATCTGAATTTAAGAAAGTGTAAACACATGATGTTCTACAGAAGAAGTCCAGTACTCTGTAGATACACAATAAATGATTATCAACTTGATCTAGTCGAAGAATTTCTTGATCTGGGTGTGTTGCTTGATTGTAAACTATCCTTTAATTCCCACGTTTCGCAAATCGTTAATAAGGCAAAAGGAGTTCTAGGTTTCCTCAAGCGCCGGGGAGGAGAGTTTAATGATCCTTACGTTTCCAAGCAATTATTCATGTCTATTGTAAGACCAATCCTGGAATATACTTCCGTGGTCTGGGATCCTCAATACGAAGTTCATATTAAGAAAATTGAATCGGTCCAGAAACAATTTCTCTTATTTTGTCTTCGTAATCTTCCATGGAATCCTAATCCAACTAGAAATTATAATCCTTTAAAAGTCAAATATTTTCGAACCAATTATGCCAACTTTGATCCCATGGGACGTATATGTAATCAATTCAACAGTTTCTATCCATATATTGATTTCTCATTAAATCCAATCCGCATTAAGAGGAGTTTTTTTAACTTAGTTAAATAATAAGTTTTTGTTATTAAATGATTATGAAAATATTTTATTGTAAATAGGTTTAAGAATAATATATATGCTAGCCTGTAAGAAATTGTAATTTCATTTGCTATTAAATAAATAAATACAAATAAATAAATGATAAAGTAAATAAAAAGCTTTCTATCTCATCATTTAGTTTGCACAATGTGCTATCTAGGTAATATTCTACAAAAATTTGTTTTGGAAAAGCAAAATAATAAACAACATAAAAAAAGACAACCGTTAAAAAAATTCTTAAAACCAAATAAAAACAAACAACCCACACACACACTCATAACAAGTTCTACTTGTGATCAGTGCAAAAATCCTTCCCCAACTTCGGGAAACTTTGTGAAATGTCTTAATTGCAAATCTAAATACCATTTTTCTCTCTGTACAACTGCGCAGCAAAAACTTTGCTTTCCTGGTAAGCTGGAAGGTATAATTGGAAACAAAAATAAATTGCTTATTTTTTGTCTGAATAAGTACTTATTTTTGTTCGAGTCCACAAATTCATCTAGTGACACAAATTAACCATTTTACTTAGTACACCATTTCGCTCGTAATTTTCTAAGTGACTAAAACTTTTTAGTATAAGATATTTTGTTATAAAAAGATAACAGCATCAGAACGGGGTTGAACCAATAACCATATGGTTTCTAATTCAGCGCTCTAGCGAACTCATCGACGTGATTGCAATATTATACTATTGAGTACTTATTTATGTAATACAGAGTAGGCAATTGATAATGACGCCTCATTACCGAGAAACTACTTCAATAAATAGTTGCCATTACCGAAAACCAAAAAGTTTTTTCTGGGTGTCTCTAAAAAAAACGTATGATAGTATGCACGCAGACAGAAAATCTGAATGGAAGTGTTAAATTTGAAGAAAAAGCAAATCTTCAATACTCACAATAGTTCTTAAAGAAAGTAATCTCCAAATACAACAAAGTAACAAAGACGAGACTTGAACTCACTTAACTCCAAGTTGTGTACTTTAAAATCAGAATTTAATGCAACAATGAAAAGATTTTATAAATCGAAGGCACAAGTAAGAGAATAAATTGAAATCGCTTTAGCAACAATAACAAATTCTATTACCAATTTAACTACACAGGTCTGTGAAATTTAAGACAAAAGCAAGGAAAACACCATACAAATAATCTAATCCGAGACACGAGTCAACAAAATAAAGCAAAACGCCATAAACAGAATTATTGAAATTAACAACGTACCAAGAGAAGAAATGAATGCATAAGATGTCGTCAAAAAATTGAATCTTCGTTGAATGTTGAACTAATAAATGCAGATAAAAGAAGAGAAATAATGGAAAAACTTAAAGGTCATAAAATTGATGCTAAAATATTAAACGGTGAACAAAATGATACACGAACAACTAACAATAATTAGATTTATATAGATATATTATGGCTAGCTAAAACGAAAGTCAAGGAATGTGGGTGGAAGTTTGTACGGGTTCGAAATTGTAACATCTTTGCCCGCAAAAAAGAAAATTCTCCTGCCATCGTAATAAAAAATGCTGTCAATATTGGATCTATAAATTGAACTAATTAAACACAAATGGAAATGAAAAATTTAATAAAACATATTTAATACACAAAATAATTTCCATCTTCATATTTAACAATACTAAAACATAAAATAAATTACAAACGTTTGCTAAAAATTATACAAAATAAATTCATAAGTTTTGAATTTCATAAAAGAATATAAAACTATTCCAGTGAGCCAGCATTCAGTTTTATGTGTATTAAGTACACAAAAAAGCAAACATGTATCAACATATTACAACATATTAAAGAAAAAATACATGGGAATGCAACAATTTTTATAAAAATCACTAAAACAAATAAATTTACATTTTCTCATACTATAATTATTTTTAAAATTACAAATTATAAAAAATAAAAAAACTTCGTTATTTGTTTTACTCCAAAGGAAGAATAATTTGGGTATTTCTCTTTAATATTTCAAATTGAGAAAATCTTAATTTGGTTCCATACGTAAATATTAAGTTATATAATAATTTTTAAAGTATTCGAGATATGAAAATGTATAATGTGAATAAAAAAGTAATGTGTATTCCGAATTGATCATGACCATACCCAACAAAATCAAATATATCTTCATTAATGGCAAAAATCTTTCATATAAATGTAGATAAATAATCCAAAAAATATTCAAAAACTACATATCCAAGTCATAAGTTCATAATTTCAGCATAATAAAAAATGAAAAAAATTTGACTTTTCCTATTAAATTGTTTGTATGAATTCTCCCTCTTAATTTCCTAATATAACATCAAGGACAAATTATCCATGACCATACCCAAATGTGTAAACACAACAAGTGCGGATTCATTACATAGCGTTATGCATTAACAAAATGAAATATATTTTTTCATTAAAGTCAAAAAACTTACACAAGATTATTTTATGCATATGAAAAAAACAAAAACAATTCTCAAGTTTATTTCCCCGCTTTATAAAAACAAAAATAACCATATAAATATAGATGACAACCGAAAATACTCAAACACTTCATATCCAATTTTCAATTTCATAAAATGAAAAATTAAAACATATAAAAGGAAACATTACAAAAATAAATTCATTGGTTTTCAATTTCATATAATGCATTTAGCCGTGTATACAAAAATAATGTAGTATTAGTTAAAAAGCAGACAATAAACAAACATATCGTATTACAATATATGAAATACACACTTCTGATTGGTCGATATAAAAAATGTAACTACTTCCCACAACTGATAGAGCATCTTTTTGTAGGGAAAAAGTGGTCCAGAACATACATAACCATACTACTTCTATCCACAAATTATTTAAAGCTATCATAATATGGGTAACGAAACTTGCATTATTTTTCATACCATCAACATCGACACTTTTTTTAATACTTAGTTTATGTAATATATATACATTTCTTTTTCGTTAGTAAAAGTTGAGTACATTGAGTTTCTTACCGTTGCTTTTACGTTATTTGTTGTATTAAATTGCATATATGTAATATTTTCTGGACGTTTTCTTTAAAACTAATGTCAAAATTTTCAATACTGTTGCTAAGTTATCATTTTTAAAATTTTGAAATATAAAATATATATTGTTTGTTTTATTACAGAATACTTAGTTACTACTATTTTCGATTGTGATTTACTTCGTTTTTTAAATTCTGTTGATTTTTAAAATATTTTGCAAATTGTTCACTAATTTTATCTTAAATGTCAGTTACGTTTTTACATTGGTAGATAATATCATTCCATTTCGTTTCTTTAACTAAAATATTTACTTTATAGCTGACAATTAGAGCACCCTGATTAATGTTGTTTTCCTTACCCTGACTTTTTTCATTACTTAGGCAAAAGAAAAGGGAATAATGATTAGAAGTTGTTGTAACTACTGATGATTACATTTAATAAACAGATAATCAATACATATGCTGATGTTTTCGTTTATATCCTCCATCGTACTTTCGTTTATTACACACTAGCATTTAACCCGCTGTTGCGTTAGCGGGTCTCTTACATAGGTATAAACTTTGCAGCTTTTTTTATTGAGAAAAAAAAAAAAACAAAATGTAATACCAAAAGTGAAAAAACCCGAAAAATTAAACTATGACTTCTAACTCCCATGCGAACAGTTATAGTAATGATGTCTTCAGGAAATAAATAAAATGCATTTTAATCGCACGTTCTAATGATTCCAATCTGATGTGCAAGGTTTATATTTAAAAAAAGAGTATTCAAGCAGTGGGATACCGTACCACTTCGTAACCCTTTACGAGTTCCTCATTAAATAACACAGGTTATGATTTTTGGTTCAGAAGATTCATAGGGTACCAATGAAGTACCATTTTTTTACGTCCAAAATGCTCAAAGGATTAAAAAGTACTAAATTATTTCTATTAATATTTTTAGTAGAGAAGAATGCGACTAAAAGGGCTTGCGGATTCTTACCCATATAGAGTCATATATTTTTAATTTCAAGTTTATAGCTTACTTATTAAAAAATTCAAAGAGTGTCCTTAGAAGAATGAAAAACATTCATGCTTTCGGGTTCAAAATTCAAAAAGTACTATTAGAAGAACAAAAACTTTACACAAAGCTCCCCCTTGTGAATTCTTACCCACATAGGACCATGCACATTTAATTTAATGTTTCTCCGTTTAATATTATAAAAAATAATCAAAAAGTACCAATCGAAGAACGAAAAAATACCACAATGTCTCTCTTTTTCCCACATAGGACCATGTACTTATTCACATCAACCATGTGTCCCTAATTTCATTCTTCTAGATTAATCATTTCAAAAAATTCAAAAAGTACCATTAGAAAAACAAAAAGTACCGCAAAATCTTATGGACTCGCATTCAGTTAGGATCATATTTCTATAATTTCATGTTTCTAAGTTCAATATTATAAGAAAATCCAAAAAAGCGCCATTAGAAGAACGCAAAAGTATCACAAACTCCCTCCTTGTAAATTCCTACCCTCCTTGTAATTCCTACCATAATGTTTTTCCGTTCAATATCATAAAATTACAAAAAGTACCATTAAAAGAATTTTATGGATTCTCGTTCACTTAGGACCATATTTATTCAATTTCATATTTCTAAACTCAATATTATAGAAAATGTAAAAAAGTACCATTAGAAGAGCAAAAAATACCACAAATTTCCCCTCTTGAATTTTTTTCTTCATGATTCTAGGTTCAATATTATAGAAAATTCAAAAAGTTCTATAAGAAGAACGAAAAATTATCAAAAAGTCACCTCTTTTGCATTCTCATTCACTAAGGACCATATATTTTTAATTTCATGTTTCTAAGTTTTATATTATAGAAAATTCAAAAATTACCATTAGAAAAATGAAAAAGTACCTCTTGAATTCTTTCCCCCACTTGAATTTTCTCCCACATAGGACAAAGTATCTTAAATTTCATATTTCTAGTTTCAATATTATAGAAAATTTAGGAAGTATCATTAAAAGAACGAAAAAGTACAATAAAGTTCCCCTTCATGGATTCTCATTCATTTAGGACCATACATATTTAATTTCATGTTTCTTATCAATATTATAGAAAAATCAAAAAGTAGCATTAGAAGAACGAAAAAATATCAAAAAGTCCCCCCTCATGAATTCTACCCACCATGTATCTCTAATTTCATGTTTCTATGTTCAATGTTATAGAAAATTCGGAAAGTACCACTAGATGAACGAAAAAGTATCAAAGTACCCTTGTGAATTCTTTCCCACATTGGATTCTTTCCCATCTTTAGTTTCATGCTTTTATGTTCAATATTGTAGAAAATTCAATAAGTATCAATAGAAGAACAAAAAAGTATTACAAAGTCCCCCCTCTTGAATTCTTATCCATTTAGGACCATGTATCTTTAATTTCATGTTTCTAGGTTCAATATTATGGGATATTCAAAAAGTAGCAATAAAAGACAAAAAATTCACTACAAAGTACCTCCCCTTTAATTCTTACCTACATTATTTTTATTCAAAAACCAAATAAAGCCAAAAACAACTAGTTTTTGTTTGGTGTACATGGCATATTAATTATATTTAAAAACATTGAAGTCAATATCTTTATTAGAATTGTGTCGTTCTTGAAAGAAATATATCAGTTGAACGATTCAGTAAAATGAAAGATATGAAAAATTTATAAAAGTTTTTATTTTAAGATATGCAGTGTTACCGTTTTAAGTTAAAGATTTTGAGTATCTTTTAGTGTTTTGGTTGAAAATGAAATTTTAGTGAGGACTTTTAATTTAATGTTATTAAAAAATATATATTATATTAATAATATTTTGCTTTTAGTTTGTTAATAAAGAAATAAATTTTTATATTCTTGTTTTTATTATTATTATATTATAGTTTATAATTAGCTGTTTTTTTTTTAAATGAAACGTCCCCTTAGTTATTTGTTGTTTACAAGAAAAAACCCGCAAATGTTTGTAAAATGTCGCTCGCGCACTTTTTTGAATATTTTTCAATTTGAGAATAAATTAGTTTTTACTCTCTCAGATAAATAGATAAATCTTGCTGGAAAGTACGCGAACACAGCTATAGGTAATACACAAATTAGTATGTTCAAAACAGCTGAATAAAATATCAAGAAATAATATTAAGAAAAAATGCTTAACCATTCAATAGGCATTATTGTTTCACAAAAACAAACACGAGTGATTCCATATCAAAACGGACAAAAAAACAGGCATTTTCGGATTTGATATCTCCGATTTCAATCAAATTCGCTGAAAACCCTTTCCGGTCCAAAAATTTGACGTTTTGAAAATGAAATGTATACCATGACCAATTGAGTTATTGGGCTTGTTTTTTATCTTAGAGTCATCTCTGTGAATTCACCTTTCAGAAAAGTGTAAAATTATTATGTGTTGTTAAAGAAAATTTTATTTGAGATAAAAAAGAGTGTAGATACTTTTTCGGCTAAAAAAACACAAAAAGTCGTCTTTTTTTTGCAATTTTCAAATTTAAAATCGTTTATTTTTGGACTGGGTAAAGATATCGACTTCAAATTTTTTTTATTCAATAGATAATTTTGTTCTTTAACTAGTTAAGAAAAAAACTAATAAAATCGGTCGGAAATACTAGGATATATAAAAAAATGGACTAAGAACATACAAAATTATGGTGCTTAAAAATTTAAACGCAAATAACTCGAAAACTATAAGGATAAGTAGGACATGTAAGCATTTCTTTTATAGGTCTTATCTGGACCTACAACAATATATAAAAATATTTGAAATCGGACGAGAAACAAAAATTTATCAAGTGATTAAAAATTTTGTATATCAGAGGTACCTAACTTTGAGGCCCCTTAGCTCCGCCCCTGAGGGGTTTTTTGTGCCCCCCTTACAAACATAATATTGTCCACTCCAACTAGCCAATCAGAAGTTACAGATTTATTTCCAAAAAATTTCGATTCTGCCGCACTGTGCAGTGTGTGAATAAGTGAATTTTTTGATAAAATAAAATTTGTATTTAATAATGAATAATATTGACAAAAAAGAAAAAGCAAAATATGGGACTGTTTTTGTCCTATAAAAGATGAAAATTATAGTGAATTAACGAATTTTGTTGCTTGCAAAATTTATAAAATTGTATATAAATATAATCAAAACTCGCTATCAAATTTAAACAAATATAAGTGCATGCATTGTTAAAAAATGAAAAAGAAAATGAACAGATGGATTATTTTTGATATCCGCCCATACTCATTGCTATTAGATAATGGACTAAAAAAGTATTCGAAACTAATGCCAACTGTTGGAAACAAATTTGGTGCCAATATTATACTGATTCATTAATACCATCCACAATTTACAGAAATGTTGAAAGCAGTTATTCTACGCATTTTGCGAAACTGCAGTCGGAGATTTCATCCATAAATAAATTGGTTATGCTCTAACGTGCGATTTATGAACTGAAAATTATTCAAAAATATCATACCTCGCCTTAACGGCCTATTTCATTATAGATGGAGAGCTGAAAAACAAGTTGCTGGCTTAAAATCTATGAAAGTAAGTTTAAACACAAGTAAGTTATTTTTATTTCATTGCTTTCCGAAACAACAACTATAAAAGTTTTGATTTTGTCTGGTAGATGGGGCTAAAAGGAATAATATGCGTGCAAAAATTGGGTCGATTGGTCGTAAAGCAGCTTTAATTTAATATTTTGTGACCGATCGACCCATTTATTGTTTCTGTAACCCCATCTACCAGATACTGCTGGTGAAGCAGACAAAATCAAGAATGTTGTTTTCATGAGTAGTCTAGTGGACAATAAAATTGACAAATATATTAATAATTTTGTATAATTTTTTTCAAATATATATATATATATATATATTATATATATATATATATATATATACTATATATATATATACTATATTTTTCTATTAGATTTTTCTCATACAATACCTACAAAATTTGATTTTATTGATAGTAGGTTAAAATAAACAGTATACTGTTTATTTTAACCTACTATCAATAAAATCAAATTTTGTAGGTATTGTATGAGAAAAATCTAATAGAAAAATATAGCGATATAAAAATATATTGTATAGATCACTTAATAACAACTTTAAAACCTTTCATGAATACTTCGAAAGAACTTGAAGGCAGCTCCTAGGTAACTTCTCATTTAGTTCATCCATATATTCAAAATTTAAAAACAATATGTAACACTGCCAATAATGATGAACCTACTTTTTTTAGAATTTAAGCAAAAATTACACGAAACCTTAATTTCCTTAGTTGAGAGTGAGATTACTGTTTATTACAAATTATCAATATTTTTATTTTCGCCTGCTAATCAATTAATTCAATTTAGTTTAGATGAACAAACAGAAATAATAAACAAATGCAAATCTTTGTTGCTTTCTTATTCAGATGAAATAAATATTGTTAATCAATCCATCAGTAAAGCAACAACATCTAAATTTTTTCAGTACGTGCAACCAGTAGAGCTGGATAAGTCAAAGCAATCAATAATTGAAAATGAAGTAATTAAATATAAAAATACTATTGTACCTTTACAATATAATTTTAATATTTTTTGAAATTGTGGGATGAGAGTAAAATTAAATTCCCATTATTGTATAAAATAAGCTGCCATATATTTGCTATACCAGCATCTAGTGCCCCTTCTGAAAGTATACTTTCCATCGCTCGGGCACTAATAACAGATAAAAGATCTTAAATCGGCTCTAATGGAAAATCATTTAATGAAATTTTATTTGTAAAAATTTTCTGAGAGAATTTTGGAATATGTGGATATCAATGTAATGTTTGTAGCGTTTTTATTTAATGTAAAGCGAAGATGCTATTTATTTTAAATAAAAATATTTATAAAATTAACGTAGCAAAATATTTAGAAATACGAACTTTAAAACGCATATTAATAAAAATTACTTAAAAAAATATATATTTAAAATTTTTTTATAAGTAATTTACTTTCATATATAAAAGAATAATCCTCTTCCCTTTTCTTCACAAAACAATGCTATTTTCTTTGTACAGCTGAAAGTACTATATAAAAAATTTTAAGTATTATTATAGTTAAATAATAAAAAAATCTTAATATATTGAAGGTTTTATTTAAAAAAAAACTATATTTTAATAGATAAGATATAAATTGATCACTTTTTCTTACATTTATTTTGTAATATCAAAGAAAAATTCGCTCAAAATTGTGGCAAGTATTTTACAACTTATGTTTACACAATATTCACACTAGCAGCATTTTCATGTTCACATTATGTAAAGCAAATATTTGCAAAAATCGTCAAATATTAGCGTAGTGTGAACTTTGCTGAAGTGAAATATGAAAGAAAATAAAGAAATCATTCAGTCCGTAGTAGTGACCTCTATCTTTTATAGAGTTGGGAATAATACTTTATTTAAAGTTAAATGTCCTACGAAAAATTGCACTTTTTGCGTATTTTAGCACAAACAAACCTTCGAATATTAGCTACGGGAACAAATTATTAAGTTAGTTTTGATTTTTGAACACCCACAATAGTACTATGTTTTTGGAAATATAAACTTTAAAAAATTGGTTTCTGAAGAAACTATGAATATTTTAAGCCGTATTCAAGAAAACATAACACTGATTTGAAATATAATGGTTCGATTTTTATATCTCTAATGTGACCTTTGAACTTTTGATGTAAAAAAGTTTCATACATATCGTTATAAAGACAATACCTTTCGGCTATATTCAAAAAAAACTCAAAGCACTTACAAAGCATTGTTGGGCAAAATTTGACAAAATTGTATTCAAAAACAATTGTTAGCTTAAAATACATTTTGTAAACTATTGTTAAATACAAACAATTTAAAGTAGCTTTGTCCCTACTTTAAACCTATGTTAAAGGTTTTTGTCGTAGATTTTGTCTATGTATAAAAGAAAATTGTATCATAATGTATAAACACAAGTTCAGATTCCTTTATATAGCCTGCATCAGGGATGGCAAATTTCCTTTTTTGGTACATTTTTATATCTGCTGGTGGTACTACCATGACTCATTTGGTACAATTTAATATGTTCTAATTTGCATATTTTTTATTTAAATACAAACAAAGATGTTGTTTTTATTATAGAACAGTGGTTTGAGCTCAATCGAAAGTATTCAATAGTACTCAAAACCCGCCTTTATTAGTTAGCCTTTTCATTTTATTAATAAGTGCTTTCATAAAGTAACAAAATCTGAGAATTTGGAAATGGATGATGTAAAATTCATGTATTTATTTCTATCAAGATAAGCCTTTTTATTTTACCAAATAGCTCGACACTACAAGGACATAAATGTTATAGTAAATGTGATATATCTCGATAAAACTTTCGGAAAATAATGTTTACATTGATGATATTTTTTGTAATATGTAGGTAGTTTTATATACATATTTTAACAGTTAATTGTCGTGAATTAAAAAAAAATCAATATTTTAAAATGGTATGCACCCTTGAATGCAAAATATTTCCCGAAAATATAATTCTGAGAAAAACTTATTCAATAGTTCGCCCTTCGTAAAATATTTTTCCAAATAAGAAAACAAATTTTGAGATAATAAATATTTAATATGGAGTACTAGACGGTTTGGAGGAACAAAGGCTAAAGAATTTACTATTTCTGGTCAAAGTATCGCTGATAAAAAATCGACTAATGAAGTTTCTGTTTTAGATTTATCGAGAGTTATTTTAGGAATTATGCATATTCCGCAATCGTTCCTATCAAAATTATTATAACAAATGAAAAAGTTCGTAAATTTTAGACTAAAATGGCACATTCTGGGATATTAGAATTCGTTATGAAATTTAAAAATGTGTTACTTTATCGCGTAAATATGTGTACGACTCGCATGTATTTGTAAAATTTAAAATTTTTGTACTTTTTAAAAATATTTATACAAATTTTTGTCTTATAGTGAATGGTATATCTCTACAGTAAGGAAACTAAAAAAATCCTGAGATTTCCTATTACGTCAGCTTTTATGACCTCTTATATAAAAGTACCATTGAAACTTACATCGCAAAAGTATGTATACGAGACATGAGAGGCATTGTTTTATTTGGATAGAACTATATAATAATATAATGGATCTAAATTAAAAATATTTAAAAGACAATATGTCAGATTATTAAGTTATTATTAAATATCTAGAAATTGTAAAATTTTGAATTTATTTTTATTTGCAGAAGTTGGTGTTTTCGATACTTTACGGCGACTTTATTCATATCTGGTAGTCTTGCGGAGATGAAAAGCAAATAATTCCGGGAAAAAATTTGATAATTTAAAGAATCCAAATATTCAATGATAAAATGTTGTAAAAGTTAAGAATATGGTATTTTCTGTTCACAATTTCTCATGGCTAAATATGTATTCAAATTATGGATGAACAATTTTACGAGTTATGGATAAATTTTGCATTTTTTCTACACGTTTATATATATGTTTGACATACCTTCCCAATTTCCTTCAAACTCTTTTTAAATTTTTGGAAATATACTATATAATATATCCACAGAAAATCTGTAGTATTTATTAAGTTTTTGATGTATACAAACATAAACATTTTGTCACATTCCAGGGGCATTCTCCCATAGCTGAGCGAATTCTCCCTCAAACTAGGAGATGATCTTACCTCTGGGGTATTCCACGCGAATATCGAAAAATGGTTCAGCTTCAACGAAAACCCTTTGAGTTTCTTTGTTTGCTAAGCAATCATCTCTCTTGTTTCTAGGGTGACCCCCGTGACCCAACGTAACGTAAATATAACAAGATGTCAAAGCCTTCAAAGCTGCCTGACCGTCAGACGTCCAGGGGTTCTCACCCGCTCTTGAGGCATTTTAACTCGAAAACAACCATCATCATTTTTATAAAATAATTAGAAACCAAGTCAAAAGTTCGTTATCAAATATGATTTTCGAATAATGATTAAACATAGACCAGATGTTTAATTTTTTAAAATAAATAAATTTTCAAAAGGAAATGTTTCAAAAATGGTGTTGATATTAATGCATTTCGCAATTTTTGAATAAGTTCCTTTTTTATTAGAATTGTCACCAAAAATAGGTTACCATTATAAATTGAAATAGTTTTTTTTTCTGACACACTAAGCTTTTCAAGCTTTAAGAAGGAATTTTATATTTCGTTTTTGGTAATTGATCATAATTTACTCTAAAAGCTTTCTTATTTTCTTATTATCGTTCAAGCATTTGTAAAGCTGGATCAAATTCATTCGAAAGTTTTGCTTCCTTTCGACCCTGATATGAATTGATAAATTCTTTGATATTTTTACTACATTTCAAGATATTTTATAAGAACATAATTAATAAAAAAAATTCTTTAAATTTGTGTTTAAGTAAACGGTCTTCGCGACCCCCTAAAATGTTAGTACAGACCTCTTGTGGATCCTTTTGATAACCGTTAACTTAGACCCTTCGATTTTCTTCTTACTGATAGTAAGAATGAGAGAGAAACTGAGAAGGGTTGCCTATTAAGTAAAAAACAGTTAGTGTGTGCCTTAAACATAAATTATTTATGTATTTTTTTAATTTTTGAATACCGCTGTTTATCTATAATAATTTTTTTAGCTATATTATCGTAACGACATATTATCGTAACGAAGTTTTCGATGATTGTAGATTTTATCATTTAAAATGATAAAGTGTAAAAAAATTTAAGATTTTTGTAAAAGGAATCCCACAATTCCCAAAAACCAACGAAAATTCCAAAAATTTTATTAAAATTTGCCCATAAAGTCCCCACATTTATTACAATTCAGGTGAATCATGCTTACAAACTTTTTAGAATACATCGGAGATTCCGAAACTATTCTGATTATAGATTTAAGCTTTGGGATTTTAGAACATATAAGCTAAATTCAAAATTTCGATACAAAATAGGCAAATTCAGGACTTAGCGGTATTGGTTGATTGGGGGTCATTCTCAATGTTAAAATCATCTACTAGAAGATACCTCTCGGAAAAGTATAAAATAATTATATGATCTTATTTTTGAGAAAAAATAGTGTATACACTGTTTGGGCTAACAAAACACAAAAAATCTAAATAGGGCAAATTGTTATCGAGTTATTTCCCCCTTATTAAGGGGGAAATATTAGACATGCCCATAAAAATATCTGGACTTTGTAAAAAAAAACTGAAAGTCGATTCGTGTTCAGCACGTCAAATTCCATCGAGCACACCTATTTTTGTTTAAAGGACGACAAAAAATGTTTTTTTCCGATCAGTGTAATCAAACCAAAATAGATTTTCTGTCGTAATTTAAAGTATTTACTATTAAATTACGGTAACAAAAACACATAAAGGAAATGTGAGAAAAAATTAATTTTTCCAGAAAACTGGCATGAAACTGAAGATGAATTAAACTTTTTTGTTATTATTCTTTTATTCTTGTATTCTGCACATCAATACGCATTGTTTGAATGGTCTTCCTACAAACTTTTTTAACGGGACACTCTAATGTACATTAAGCCAACTCACAGGAAAAAGTAATTTTATTACCTTCCGAAAATAAACTGTGGTTTGTTTTATAATGTTGCCAAATATATATATATATATATATATATATATATATATATATATTGAAAATTTAGTTTCAAGAAAATTTGTGTTTTAAGCTTGTGGTAGTTTTGAAACTAACTCTCCGTAATTAGTTTCAAATTAGAGGGTTTGCGATTACCGATAATGTTGCAAATAAAATTTTCGAATTATACTCCCACTGGCAGTTTATTGAACTGAATTAGTTTTCGAATATTAGGTTTGACAAAAATTTCTCCATAGATTTTTCGCCTTCATGTCTAAACGTTTTGAAGAAGTTCTTGAAAGTATTCTGTGAGCTTACAAATGACATCGAACGATGTATTCATCAAATCAACTAAATTGTTGATTTCAACACTGAAATATATATTATTTTTCTCTTCAGAATCGCGAGTAGTGCTACATTTTTGGTTCCGTTTATATTGACGTTTCTTAGAGTGTCAAAAATTTTTGCTCCTGCAAGATGCGATCAACAATATTAATTGTTTTAGTTAATTCAAATCACGAATCAAATCATTCAGTTTAATTAGTGAAACATATGTATAATCCCAGTTAATGAAAGTACTAATCTCTGAGCATTTTACATCAGTTTCATATGTTCATATGTTTTGCTTTTTTTTAACGTTCACGAACGATAGATCCGAAATATTTTGTGAAACAAAGTTTTATTTTCAGAGAGGTAACAAAAAACACTTGTTTTCCTCTCATAGGAAGAGAGTCGGCTTAATGTACATTTGGGCAATCCAAATTCTTTTTTGCAAGCTGTATTTAAACGTACCCAAAATTATGAAAGGGGACATTATTTACAACATCTTAGCCAAATTTGAACTTTTTACGATAAATGGGCAAAAACACAAAAATTTTAGAATTCTACTAAAATTTCTTTCGTACTTTTTTTCTTTTGATAGCGCTTTGAACCAACAAAAGCAATACTTCATCGTTTAAAATCACTTTCTTTTCGTGAATCACTTTTACGAGAGGGCCCAAAGTTATCGCGGTTTAAAGTTGAAAATTAAAAAAAAATTCTCAAAATTTCAAATTTTCAAATATTACTTTTTTGTATTATAATTGCACACATTCGTAAATCTTTTGAAGAACTATCACCACATGTAAAAAGATTTACTATATTAGCATTACTAGCTGAGTTACTCGGAAAACTAAATTTATTTAAAGTAACTTTTGCATTTTTTTAAAAAATAATAAATAAAAAGATGTGTTGTTGACCGATAATTATATTAAGCGTAAAATGAAACATACGTATAAGGAATATTATATTAATACTATCATTTATATAAATTTATATAAATGTTGTGATTCCCGAAAGTGGGCTTTATATGAGAGCTATGCTTATTTATGGACCGATTCTCATAAAAGTTGGCAATGTGGTTTCTATTTACATAAGCCATATTTGTGTCATATATTAACTAATATTTGTATGGGATTTATGCACGTTAAAGTTATTTTCGCAAGAGGGGTTTATATGTGAGCTGTAATAAATTATAGACTGATCTTCATGCTCCGAATTTCATTTAAATATTCTATATTTAAAGTATTTATGATCGTAAAACTACTATTTCGGGAGGAAATTTGTATGCCGGCTAGGTGAAATAATGGACTTATCATAACCAATTTCAGTAGCTTCGTCCTTGGACAGAAATAAATATCTGTATCGAACTTCATCGAGATAGCTTCAAAATTGCGACCTACACTTCAAAAGGTTTACACTGACAGTCGGCCAAACAGACGGAAATCCTTAAATCGGCTAAGAAAGTGATTCTGAGTCGAACGGTATACTTAAAGAATTCTGTGCTTTACAAACATCAGCACAACTGCATAATACCGCAACCACCTATGGTATAAATTAAAAATATATATATATATATATATATATATATACAGAGAGAGAGAACTGTAACTAATAAAGTTAAAAACCATGGACCAAAAGATTTTGCAATTTCATTGCTTATAGTGATACAAATACAATTTTAATAACTATTTTGCTAACAATGAAATCATGTTCGAAATTATTATAACATACCTACATGAACATCAAACTTACATATACAAATAAATGTATACGTATTTTGTAATTTTTAAAATTTTTGTGAAAAGAAGTCATATAAAAAATTGTGTTGAAATAAAAAATAAAATTTAAATAACAAATTTTAAATAAGATGACCTTTTTTCGTTTACATAAACTTTTTTTAAATTTACGAAACATTGGTTTACTTATTTGTCTTTAGCTTCCGCTAATATTGGTGGAAAAAAATTTTAAGATTTGTTCCGAAATCAGCTACATCAATCGTCTGTTCCTATAATCGTAGGAAGTTTAAATTTAAATGTTCTAAATGATGTCCCATTTCATAATTTTAGGTACATTTAAATGTACAATACATACATAAATACATACATACATCATTTACATACATTTCTTAATGAACTAAATTGGTTAATAAATTTTATTTTTACTTACAGTCCCCTTGGAGTGGTAATGAGCAACTAAAAGATACGGCATGGTAAAAAGTGTTGAATACATAACACCTGCGGCCCAACTAAAGATAATTACACTTGCCTTTGCACGAGTAAGCGCCATTAAAGTCATCCCAGTGGAGTAAAATAAAAGACCGCCTACATAAACACTCTTTGCTCTGAAATTAAATAAATAAATAAATAAATATTAAAAATGTAAAAAAATATTGTAAAAAATAGTACAAAAGAAAATTAAGTATAACACTCCGTATTTGAAAAAAAAAACACAGATGAAATTAATCGCCAGTCAATGTGTACAAACACTTGATGTAAATTATGGTAAGTAGAAGATAAGAGGAAAGAGATAGAAATATTTTCATTGCATAATACAAAATCTCTAGGAAGAGATGACGATATTTATATTTTTTATCCCGTTACACCTCTGGTCCAATTTGTGCTATAAAGTTATATTTGTGACGATAGTGAACAATGATGTTAATATTTTTTGGGTGCAATCATTTTTGTTAAATTTTCTACAAAAACAGCGTAAGACAACAGGATTATTGTTAGCAATATTTTTTTGAACATTAAAGCAAAAACTTCATTTAGATTAAATTCTTTAGGCTTCAAATAAATATCAACAATTCCATGAAAGAAGACCCAAGCATTTAACGGTTGTATTGGGATTTTCATAAAATTGTTTACTCCAACAGTATTTTTGTACTCAAATTATGAGCAATATAGTAGTAGGGAAATGGGAAGGCAATAGTTGGTTTTAATGAGGAGTAACAGCAATTTTGAAAGCAAATTGTTCGTATGAAATTGAAAACCAATGAATTTGTTTTTGTAATTTTTTCTTTTATATGCATTAATAGGAGGAAAATTTTTTTTGAATTTTATGAAATTGAAACCCAATGTATTTATTTTGTATAATAGTATGTATGTATGTAATTATGTTAAAAGTAATTTAACAGGGGAGACAATTTTTTATTTATTTATTTTTTTTTTTGCACTTTTAATTGTGATGAAATTAAAAACTGATGAGTTGTATAAATAGCGTTTGTTTTGTTTATATGGAAATAAATAACTTTATGTAAGGTTCTTTGACATTAATGAAGATATATTTTATGTTGTTGAGTATGGTAATGATTAATTAACAGATTAAGAGGGAGTATATTTTATTTACATAATTAGTATATAACTCAATATTTCTATATGAAACCTAAATTAATATTTTTCTCTATTTGAAATATTATAGAGAAATACTCAAAGTATTCAATTTACTTATTTAAGTATAAAAGAGTAATTTTTTAAATTTGTATAAAAAGAGGAATCAAATCATATTTGTTACCATTGATCTGAGTATTACTTCAAAGTATAGTTAACAGAATGGTAAGCTATCACTATTGGAAAATGAATTTAAGTTTTCATGTATTTATAAATTTCTTATTTTTTTTTTTTTAGATGTATGAACAAATTATTAAATTGGCACTTGGTATTAAGGCGGAGAATACAAAAATTGATTATATTCCCTTACATCAACCATTCAAAATTTTAAAATTTTAGTGGAAAGAAACACAATATGGATCAAAAGTTTTCACATATTTAAATAAAAATAAATTGTTTTATCTTCCGCAACGATTCGTGAAATTTTTGAACAAGGAAGATCCCTATTTAACGCAACTGAATGATAAAAACTGGACTATTATTTACAAAGGTCGTCAATCTTCAAATGGGCTTGCAATATTTGAACTTATTTATAGCTAAAATTGTATAACAAAAACAGTATTTTTTTATTTTTTTATTTTTATTTTTACTTATTTAATAAAAACATTAAACTTATATTGTGTTTATTATTATACATATTTACATAATACTTAAAAATTATTATATATCTAAATTGAGAAGAAGATCCTCGTCTTCGTCCATTATTTTTTTATATTCCTCTGAAACTGAGTATGCTCCGACATCCAGACTTAGTAGAAGATTCTCATCTTCCTCCATTAGTTCCTTATATTCCGGAGCTCAATGTTGCGCCCCATGAAGTATCTGCAGGCTCCAAGTAGTTTGAAAAGTCTTTCGCTTTATTTTTATGAAAATTATGATATTTCATAAAATGTCGTTTTTTTATTCCACTTTGTGGAAAAGGTCTCATTAATACAAAATTCACATGTAAGCTTCTGTCTGAAGTAATTTTTAATTAATAATTACTTTATTAATACACCTCTGCACCTCCGTTAGGTGTATCTGTATGCGTAAGTATATAAAAATGTCAAACCTTAGATCAATATTTAAATATATATATATTTTTCCTTAGTCTGCGCCTTAATGAAACTAATCTTTCTGCTAAAGAAAAATTTTATAATATTTTAAATAATTCGCATTGTACTGATGAAGCTTATGGTCATGCTAAATCGGTTTGGACAACTTTTAAATGTAATAACTTGTTAGATTACACTAAATTATATTTAAACAGATGTTCTCCTCTTAACAGATATTTTTCAAAATTTTAGAAGTATCTGTAAAAGTATATACAAACTTGACCCATGCCAATATTATGCTGCTCCAGGTTTATCGTGGGATGCAATGTTAAGAACAACTAATATAAGGTTAGAACTTTTAAGTGACGTCAATATGTATAATTTTATACAAGACGGTATGAGAGGAGGACTAGTACAAAGAGATATTCTAGAGCAAATAATAAATATTTAGAAGACTTTGATAGTAGTAAGCCTTCAGAATATTTAATGTATCTAGATGCTAATAATTTGCATGGTTGGGCCATGTCAGAATATCTCCCATATGGAGAATTCGAGTGGATTTATGATGATGCGGCTTTAGAAGTTATTGATGTAACTGCTATATCGGATACATCTGATATTGGATATTTTTTGGAGGTAGATTTACAATACATATCCACACTATTTACATGAATTTCATAATGATTTATCCTTTTGCCCAGAAAATAAATTTGTTGGTAATTCTAAATGTAGGAAGTTGATTGCAGACCTAACACCAAAAACAAAATATCAGATCCATTATAGAGTTCTTAAACAATGTTTAAAGAATGGACTGATATTAAAAAAATTCACAGAGCATTAAAATTTCGACAATCTCCATGGTTAAAGGTTATGCAAATAACTTACAACAAACCAATTTATTTAGGCTTTGCTGTGCTGGAAATCTGTATGATTTTCATTATCAATACATGAATCCAAAATTTCAGTCTAATTTAACATTGAATTATATATACACTATAAAAACAGATGATTTTTATAGTGATATTCGTGAGGATATTGCCTTAAGGTTTGATACATCAGAGTATCATCCCAATAACATATTTAAACTCCCAATATTAAATAAGAAAGTTCTAGGCATGATGAAAGATGAGAATAGTGGGAAAGTTATGAAAGAATTTTTAGGACTTGGATCAAAAATGTATTCATTCAAAACGGTTGACATGGAGGAAGTAAAGAAGTCTAAAGGAGTTAAAAAATCATGTATACAAAATTTATCAATAATAGACTACAAAAGGTCATTATTTGAAAGAAAAATAATTTCTGATACAATGCACACATTTAGATCGAAGTTACATCAGCTGTACACACAGAAATTACGTAAAGTTGTCTTGAATTATGCGGATGATAAAAGAATTATTGCTTCTGACCAAATAAATACTTATGCGCGAGGACATTTTAGACTTCAAAGTAACTTTGATAACTTTTTTACAGAGATAGATGACGATATTTTCTTGAATATTGATAGTGAGTATATAGAATTATTTAAAGATTCATCAAATGAAGAATATTTAAAGAATATAGATGTTTAAGTTGTACATTTAATAATTTAATTACTTTCGTATTTTCTAATTTTATTTAAAGTTTACATAAGTAGAACTTCAAATGTATATATTTCTATTGAATAGAGTTAACTCCTTAAGATATTATTAATATCTCCTTTTTAATGAAAATGACACTGATATTTATGTTATCACAATGAAACAATAATAAATATATGTCTTTTATTATATAATAAATGTGTTTTATTTTTAAATATTTTTCAATTGTACATTTTTTATTTTGTAATCTAAGTTTTTACGATTTCTAGTTAGTCGAGGAGAATATTGATATGGTAAAGTTGATTGCTTCAAATTTTTGTGATTTTCATCCTTTGACAATATTCTTATTTTGGGTGTTCCATTATTTGAAAAATGTTTAAGCCGTTTCGCTGCTGAAGAGGTAGAATTAGGATTAAGTTTTTGTACTGTTGTATCCATATCAATTTCATCATAATTTTCATTAGTATAAATTTCCTCAGGTAAATTTATATTAGATTGTGTTCCTACACTACTTGACTCTGGTTGCATTGTTTGAGTTTCAATATGTTTCTTATATATTTTCCTAGTTTGTGTTTCATTATCACGTAGGTTACTCAATTTAGAACTTTTAGTTTGACGAGAAGATGATATTTGGCTTCCAATTAAATATTTAGCTAATTCTTGTTTAATATAATACCATTTATTAATATCTTTTAGTGTGTGTGAACTATATATCGGTATTAGTTTTCGATGTAGAAAATTAGAATCAGTATATTTAATTTTAATGTTATCGTAAGCTGGTGGATTAAGAACTATTAATTTGGATAAATTATTTAACATTTTCTAAATTTTTCCAATAACTCCACTTAAAATGGATGAAATAATAACTGGTAGAAATCCTCCTTTTTGAATTAGATGTTTCCTCTTTTGTTTCATTGAGGTTTCTGGTGAACAAACTTTTCTAATTATATTTTTATATGGTTTTATTTTGTCAAAAACTGATTTATTGATTTTATGGTTCTCATTAATTATATTAAAAAGTATTTCATTTATTGTTTTAATAACAACATCATCAACATGTTTCAGTATTGCATTTCATAATTTAGGATCTGCTTTCTTAAGAACGTAAAGAATATGTTTGTTCTCCTTCTACAGTTTTAGGTTCGAGGTCATTTTTTATATTTGTAAATATTAAATAGTGACTTTTATTGAAAATATCCGTTCTAAATCTTAATGCGTTGTGTATTTATTGAGTGAGATCAATTAATAAATAACCATGACCCTGTTGCGTACAGTTATTATATACATCAACCAGAGCTTTTGAGTTTTCTGGGTATACTTGGCGAGCTAAATATTGAAATTGTAACTTATCCCTAGGATTTTTAAACATAACTATATATTTAGAGTTTAAAGAAATATCTCTGGAATAAGCACCTTTATGAAAAATGTTTTGTGTTACTAAAATCACAGCTAAATTTCTATGATGAAATCCCTTAGTAAAAAGTTCACACACTTTTTTATTAGATGATTCAAGCATTAAATCATCCAATATTATTAAAACCGATTCATTTTCTGCAGTAGCAAAATCCTCTGGAATACCTTGTATAAACTCTACATTGTTAATTCTCGGAAGAGAGTTTTTTTCTGCAAAACACCAAATAACACGATCTATGTTTTTAGATATTAAATGTTGATTTTTTATCAAATTCATAATAAATGTGGATTTCCGACAACCAGAGGGACCACAAATCATCATAGTGAATGGATATATAAACTGTTGAAACATGTTTACACTTTAGTACACGACATTTAAATGAAGTGAAGCATTAACATTCTATAAATATAAATATGAGTAAAAGAATTCTTGTTGATGAACTACATCGTCAAGCGAGAAAGAGCTTTCAGCGCCGACGATTTATTCAAAAGGGTATTTTAGATACATGGTAGATTGACTTAGTGGAAATGATACCGTATGCAAAATTTAATAAAGGTTTTAAATATATGCTTACTGTAATTGATGTATTTTCAAAGTATGCATACGCATTACCACTAAAAACTAAAACAGGAATAGAAATTTCGAAAGCATTAAAATATATTATAAAATTAAACAAAGGAAAATCTCCCAAAAATATCCATTCTGATCAAGAGAAAGAATTTTATAATATCTATTTTAAAACTCTTATGAAAGAATATGAAATTAACCATTACCACACTTTTTAAAGTATGAAGGCATCAATAGTAGAACGTTTTAATAGAACTTTAAAAAATAAAATGTGGAAACAATTTAGTATGCAGGGAAATTATAAATGGATAGATATATTAAATAAATTATTGAAAGAATATAATTCTTCATATTATCGTTCTATAAAAACAACACCCAATTCAGTTAATAAGAGAAATGAACAGAAACTTCTTAATACTGTATACAGTAATTTGAAGGTTTTCAAAGGAGGAAAATATAAATTAAATGATTTAGTTCGCATTAGTAAATATAAAAATCAATTTGAGAAAGGATATACACCAAATTGGTCTACAGAGGTTTTTAAGATAAACAAAATTTACGTAACCAATCCTATAACATAGATTTTAATGGAAATATAATTAAAGGTGGATTTTATGAAGAAGAATTGTTAAAAACAAAAGCCCCAAAAAATTTTTTGGTAGAAAAAATTTTAAAGCGAAAAGAAGAAAAACTATTGGTAAAATGGCTTGTTTTCCGAAAAGAATATAATTCATGGATTCATCAGAACGATATTAGTAAATAATATATGTAAAGGGTGATTCAAGTAGAGATACTTTTTTCAAAAGCCTTTTTTTAACAGATCACGTGTGAGTCGTGTCTTGCTGTCATGTTATTTTTGTTTAGTATTGTTTGGCATTTCATAATGGAAAGACTTACGCATGAACAATGTTTACAAATCGTTCAACTTTATTACGAAAATTCACGTTCTGTGAGGAATGTGTTTCGTGCACTTCGCTCAACTTATGGTCAACATAATCGGCCTACTGAGCGTACTATTCGCAACCCCATCACCCATTTTGAGACCTAGCATTCATTATTGGATAATATTCGACCGAATAGACCACGTCCAGCACGCTGTGAAGAAAATATAACGGCCGTAGCTGAGACCGTGGAGAGTAGATTCGGCGCCGTTCGCAGCAACTCGGACTGACGTATGGAACGACTTGACGCATTTTACGTCGAGATCTTAAATTGAAAGCGTAAAAAATACAGCAACAACTGAAGCCGCTCGACCTTCCCAAGCGACATCGCTTCGCTCTATGGGCTCTTGAAAAGTTCCAAGAAGATCCGACGTTTTCGAGGCAAATTTTGTTCAACCTGAAGAGATTCAAGAACTGCCACTTCATCCAGAAAAAACAACGGTTTGGTGTGGTTTGTGGGCCGGTGGAATCAGCGGTCCATATTTCTTTAAAAATGATGTCGGTGCGAACGTAACCGTTAATGGCGAGCGTTATCGTGCCATGATAACCGACTATTTGATTCCTGAAATTGAAGCTAGACATCTCGGCGACATTTGGTTTCAGCAAGACGACGCCACTTCCCGCATCAATCAATGGATTTATGGAGAGAACACTTCGGCGAGCACATAATTTCACGTTTTGGGCCGGTCGATTGGCCACCAAGATCGTGTGATATCACACCGTTAGACTTTTTCCTGTGGGGATATGTAAAATCTAAAGTTTATGCGGACAAATCCGCTTCGACTCAGGCCTTGGAGAAAAACATCACGCGTGTCATTCGCCAGTTACCAGTCAAAATGCTCGAACGAATCATCGTAAGTTGGACTCAACGGATGGACCGTGTGCGACGTAGCAACGGCCAACATTTGATAGACATAATCTTCAAAAAATAAATGCCAAAGAATGTTCTTTCAAATGATAATAAACATTCCCCATTAAATTTTAATTTTCTGTGTTTTTTTCTTTACAAAAGTAGGAAACCTCGAAATGGATCACCCTTTATAACAAACAACAAACTATATTGATCATTCTTTTTAAAGATCAAGTATACAAGAAGAAAATATTTATGTTACTTTATTAAGTAATAATTCAATGGATATTTATAAAAATACTTCAAACACTTTTACAAATTTTCTAACACAATCTCTAAATTTCGATGATCACTGGGTAGTTGGATTATCAGATATTTCATTTTCATTACTGGAAAGAAATAATCAAAATATTGTTAAACCTAGAAAACGAAATACAATTTCAAATGTCGACACACAAGCTATAGTACATGGAAAATCAAAAATACATTAAGTTAAAATTTCACGAACTCTTAGAAAGCTTTAATGATAACAAACCCTAGTCTGAATAATAAAACAAAACTTTTGAATAAATTAAATGATACTCCAAAAAATAATGTATCCACAGAAAAAAAGATTTAAGTGATAAAAAATCAGATCCTTTAAATAAGTTAAAGAATGATACCTCAGAAACAAATTTAGCAACAGAAAAGAAAGACAACGAATTTGATTCTTATACTAGTAGAGATGAATTAGAAAACGTTGAAAAGGATTCCATTTTAACATCAACAAACCACATTCTGCACAAATCTTTAACCAAATTTTCAGATAATATGACAAATTATTTTACTAAAGTCTTTTCACCAGATATAAATGAAATTGTATTTATTTACACTGATATAATTAAACCACGACATGTAGGTAATAAAAAAACTAAATGGTTGAAAATATTTTCAATATCCACATTGAAAAATTATATTCATTTTAATAGAATTGAATATTTTCCTATTGAATCTTATAACATTAATAATATATCTATAATGATTCGAAATGATGAAGGAGGAATAATAAGTTTGAATGAATTCATACCAGTTTATTGTACTCTACACTTTAAAAAATATATAAAATAAATGTTTAGTAAAATTTTAAATCATTTTTGTAATAACCATGGATGTGATGTATACAAATTATTATAATAATCAGTCTGGAAATAATGTTCAAAAATTGGTGAAATATATCATACACCAAGGTTTGTGCAATATGGACGTGGTATTGGATCACTGTTTTCATCTTTGTTTTTACACCTGAAACCATTCTTGAGAACAGGATTAAATTATTTAAAAAATAAGTCATTAGACATTGGAAAAGAAATTTTAGAAGAAATCGGAACAAAACCTGTGAAAGATATTCTATTTAATCAAGGGAGAAAAATTATGAATAATATCAAAGAAGCTACTATTGAAAAAAAAACAATGCAGAAAGGTAAAGGGAAGCATATAAAACTTAAACGCTTAAAACAAAATTCGCATAATAAATCCAATCGTTGTAGAGGAAAGAACTTTAACGATATTTTTGGAAATTTAAAATGTCGGGATTTATAGAATGTATGAAAAGTGAATTGGATTTATTTGAATCTCCCCCAATTCAAACTAGTGTAATTAAAATAGAAGAAATATGTTATAATCCAATTGCTTCATTGGACAACTCTAGTACAATTGAATTTGTATCATTGGGGAATGGTGAAACATATAGAGATCTTAATAGTATTTATCTTAGACTAGTGCTTGAATTCAAAGGAACTGGAGGAGTTGTTAATAACTTGTTGCATTCCATATTTAGGAATTGTACAGTTCATTTTAATAATAAAACTGTATCTCAACCTGACAACAACTATCACTATAAGGCATATATGGAAACATTGCTCAATTATGGAAATGATGCTAGAACTACCCATCTTGAGTCGTGTGGTTGGGCTACTGATGTGAATAAAATTAATTCATTAATCGATAAAGAAAATCCCGGTTTAGATAAAAGAAAAAAATTATTTTAGGATGGGAAAAAGGTGGAGCTTTTCGGAAAACTTCATGTAGATGTATTTAATCAACAAAAGTTCTTGCTTAATAATATTGATCATAAGGTTACATTAAATTTGGAGAAACCAGAATTTTATATCTTAGAAAGTGAAGATAGAAATGAATCTCATCTAAGAATACATGAAGTTAATTTATATATAAATCATCTTACTATAGTAGTATATTAATGGCACATCATAATGTATTACAAAGCAAAAATGCAATTTAACCATATGAGAGAGTAGAAATTAAGACCTTCACTATACATCCAGGAAACCATTCATTATCTCTAGATAATGTTATACTTGGACAATTACCAAATTTCTTAATTTTTGGAATGGTGTCGAACAAAGCTTATACTGGAGATAGAAAAGAAAATCCATACAACTTTCAACATTTTAATTTACAAAGATTTAATTTGGTTATTAATGGAGTACAATTTCCAGCACAGCCAATAGAATTTTACTACAACAATGGAGGAATATTAAGCACTCGTGGTTATCAAACCCTATTTAAGGGTACTGGAATCCATCATTTTGATAAAGGTCATCAAATTACAAAGGAAATTTTTGATAGCGGATTTTTATTACTAGCTTTTGATTTAACACCAGATCACAATAATAATTCTAATTGTGGAAATTTAATAAATCAAGGAACTATTCGAATAGAAGGAAGAATATTGTGAATTTGACAGTATAATAGAAATTGATAAGTCTCGCACTATAATTCAATAAATATTATAAATACTTTAAATTTAAATAATTGTACAAAATATAAATTTAAAGGAGTTTTTGCGAGTAGTAAATTACACAAGACACCTGTTACAAATACCATCATTTTACATAGTCAACAAGTTCAAAATTGCAAGAAGTTATTATAAAGAAAAAAAAGCAAAAATTTGTTTAAAGTTGTATTAGTTTTTATTTATTATTTGTTTTTACTTTAAAATTAACATATTTGAATTTAAAAATATTTTCCCTATTTACTTATTTTAGACGTTTAGATAGTAAATAATATCTTTACATAAAATCCTCTATTTTGCTTATAAGTTATTTATTCTTTCTATAATTACAAGTATCAGGACCAACGTTTGCTTTATCATCCGACCATGAACAAATTTTGAAGTGCAATCCATATTTAGGTGATATAGGTTCATCATTATAATTCCCAGTTTTATTTATAAGTGCCAAATACTCTTCCACTGTTTCTTGATGTTCAACAAAAATTGAACTCTCAAAATCTTGAAGAAATATTTGAATTTTTATATGTGACATCTTTATTATAAAGCTTTCTTTTTACAATTAGTTAGTTTTTAAAACCATGATACTTATATACTAATTAACAAATTTTCTTTATTAAGAATTTCTTGGAATTTTATTATTTTCCCAACTGAAATATGGTTGAGAATTTGGGATGAAAAACTCCCCCACTTCGTCTTCTCAAGCGAAGTTTTCACTGACTACCTCTTCCAATTCCAAAACATATAAACCATTATCTAACTTCCTCCTTAAAGTAAATTGTTCATTATTAACTCCATCTATTACTTTATCTTCCAAATTATTATATTAAGAAATTGTAAGAAAATAACAAATTTGTTAGACACGAAAAACTAACAAATTTTCAAAAATTTGAAATATCCTGTAAATTTTAAGGTATTCCAAAGAAAGATGATGATAATTGGTGCACTAACGATCACGTAGCTACCTAAATTTTAAGTCTACTTTGAATTGAATTTAATGAAGAAAGAAAAGAACGTAAATCTTAAACCTTATATAAATCTTTAAATTATTTTTTTTTTATTTACTATAAATAATAAATTATTTATTATTATTTTTTTTAATTAAATTAGGTTTGAAGGTGTGAAGTTTTAAATGCTATTTCATTTGCAATAAAATGAGATGTCAATCTTTCAAATCGTTTAAATACTCAAGCAATTATATAAAAATTTCAAAACTTTATAAATTTTTTTAATATATTTTTAAGCAAATCACTTTATGCTTTATTTGAAACATTCTTGGGACAAAAATAAAAACGTATAAAAAGTTAAAGTAAATCTTCCATATAAAATCAAAGTTCTACAATTTTTGTCCAATTTAAAAGAAAATAAATCTTATTATGCTTACAAAAACGGTCTTTAAAAATACTACATCGTTGCATAGCCTTTTGTAGAAAAATTTATAATAAATTGCATTAGAACTTGAAAAATTTCATTTTTTTAAATGTTGTTTAATTTTTTTTTCAATATTTGACCAAAACATATACAAATGTATATAGATAACAAGCTTGATTCTTTAACTTTCCAAATAATCTTAAAATTAACATAATAATAACAGAATTTATCCAATATCTTACAAAAAAAACTGTTTTTTTTTACATAATTCAAAATTTTTAATGATTGTTAGTTACAAAATTATGCATATTTTCAATTAACCTCTTTTTTAAGATTTTACTTAAAAAATTACCATTTTAGACATTTATTGTTGATAATTTATGTGTAAATATTTTTTTTAGCTTCCAAATAAAATTGTCTGAAAATACACAAAATCTTTATTATGTATAATTTGATAATATCTAGGATGAATATTAGTTTGTATGAACAAATTTGGGGAAACTTTTTCTGTGTTGTTACTTAAGCGCTTTTTGTAAAAAGTTTTGGATAAATTTTGATTTATAAAAAAAAAAAAAAAAATTCATTAACTGATAAAACTAGTATTTAGAAAAATTATTTTTTTTATGGAAAGATGGATTTTTATTCGTACTGTCCGTAAAATTTAAGCTTAAATTTAAAGTAGTTACTTAGTTATTTAAAAAAATTTAAATAAAAATACTTAAAAATCTGCATTTCCTACATTTTTTATTAAACAAGTGCTAATTTTTAAAACTTATTGATTGATTTACTTAAAAATTTTCGAAAGAAGATGCTAACTTTTGGATAGATTGAAGATAAATTCATGATTCCTTTTCTATTTATGACAACTAATTTATTCCAAAATAATTTTTATTTTTTCCTTTTACTATTATACAGTTATCTGCGTATTTAATTTTTATTTGTTGAAAAGTTCATTTTCCCACGTGAATCCGCGGCTGGCTTCAACAAATCAACTCGAAAATACCTGACCATGTGAAATTAAAATGACAAAAAAAGTTTTCAAATTGAACCAAAATTTTGATGTGTTAAAAAATACTTCAGCAGTGGTGCCACAATTTTGAGACCAAATTGCACCAGATAGCATTTGAAAAACCGCTAGAAACCACCTACACTTTGAATAAAATCGCTGATTTTTACTGCTAAAATATTTCTTATCAAAGGAACTAATAAATTATTATTTTGTAAGTTCTTAACTTGTTAAAATTTATTATCTATTTTTGTAAAATCTTCATTTTTGAGAACTTCAATGTATTCAAGAGCCATGAAAACAAAATTGTCAATAAAATTGAAAAACTTGTAATCTTTTTTTTTTAATTTAGATTTTACTATATTCTTCTTACTTAAAACATGTTCAACATGTGCATGGACAAATAGAGCATTTGCAGGCAAAATCAGTTATGTAATTCTTTAAAAAATTGTTTTCTGCTGTATCTTCATGCTGCAAAACTTCAAACCAAGTGGCTTATTGTATATTTTTATTGTATTTTAAATGCATTGATTTTCGGAAACGTTTTCTTTCAAACCGAATTACATACAAATAAGGGTTTGAAAGATTTTTCTGTACAATAATGTTGAGATAATTTAAAATTTTGAGAAAAAATTTTAAGTTCAATACCTTTTTGTATACACTCAGAGAAAAAACATGGTTACAGCATTATCACTACAACAATATTATGTTCTCTTTGTTAATTCTCTTGAATTTTAATGACTCTGTGTTCATAATAACAATGATTTTGATTCAATTTTGTCATTTAATGTGTACACTCAACAAGAAATTTAATATGATTGACTGCAAAAATTATTTGTTTTTAAATATTTTTACCAGAAAAAAAATTTTGCTAATATGAAACATATCATTACTTCTACACCATTTCTTGTTCTTTTTTCTTGTTCTTAAACAATATTCTGTTTTTAAACCATTTAAATATATAACAATAAAATATTACAAATAAATATAATACTTATCCTTTTCACAAACTTAATGGAAAACTTTAATAGTTGTTTGTTATATGATAACATGAGGTAATAATATGATAAAATGGAATCATAATATAAAAATGTGGTATAATAATATAATAAGATTGTTCAATTATATGTAAAACTATAATTATGAAGATAAAAGCAAATCGGATACAATATGACAAAGTGAAATCATAACAATTATTACTTATAATCATTTCTTTTTTTGCTGTGATCATAAGTTTCAAACATAATATGTTGCACTTAGATTATGGTCACTACAACTATATTTTTTCTCTGCTTGGTTGATTTTGAATAAAGTTTCAGGTTTTTAGTAAAAAACTTCATATTTTAGATAAATTAATTTGCTGTAGAAGTAAAAAATATCTTTGAATATTCTTATTTCTGTTTCAAAACTATGTTTTTACAATAAAAGAAAAGTCACTAGAAACCGCCAGCTAAAAAAAGTTGTAGCAGAAAATTCACTTAGCGGCTTTTTATAAAAAGTAGTCAATATAATAAGAATTTACATTAACTTTTGGAAATACAGAATACGAAATTTAGACATCGTTATCATTGAAAAATTTTGTTTAAAAGTAATTAAAAATTCTCATTGTTCAAAATAATGTCACTTTTATACTTTTAAGCCCATTGCAATCAATTATAAAATATTTTAAAGGTTATTTCCTGTACTTCTTCTATGGGTAAATTTCTATTTCAAACAAAATATGGAAATATATTAATTTTTTATCTTTTATGATATTAAAAAAATTATTGATTCATTACTATATAAAATGTTTAATAATCAATAACTTCAAAGTTCCGCAGATTTCCGCAAAAAAAAAACAAATATCATTATATGTAACTGCAATATCCCCTCTATTAAAAAAATAAATAAAATTCTGACCCAATACCGATACATGATATATTTTATTTTTTGGCATATGTATATAATTACGCTAAAGTTGGATTCTAAAGGTGCCTGTTATTTGGATGGGGAAAAATCTATTCGTACAATATATCAATACTAATAGCAAAAGCAAAAAAAACCACACCAAATTGGTGAACTTTTAATAAAGCTTTGTTTTGCTGTCATTGGAGATACAATGTTAGATAAGGCCAGAAAAGGAAAAATGATGAAATTCCTATGTTAGATAACTCTGAAAAGAAAATAATTGATGGTCTGCAGTGTAAAGAAACGTCTGATATTTCTAATTTGAGCTAATTTTCATTTCATACCACTTAAATCTCATTGTGTAATATACCGAAAAGTAGTTGCTTGCGAAAACCTTACCTCATGTATTTAAAAGTGCTCTTCAAACTACTATAGACGTAGTAAATTCTATAAATAATAGAATTATTAAAAGACTATGTGTCGATTTAAATGCAGAACATAGGAAAATACAGCGTCATATCAACATGAGTTGGATTTCGAAGGGAAATATGCTGAAGAGATTATACGAATTAAAGACAGAAGTAGACATTTCCCTTTTATACAAAAATGAATATCTTTTTTTTTAAATTTACAGAAAACTATTTTCACATATTACTTTGCTTATATCTCTAAATTTTTCGAGACGTTAAACAATCTTATCATTAAATTTCAAGGCAGACAAGTAAATATATTAAATGAATTTCATTCAATAAGTGCTTTTATGTGTAAATTCTTTATTGAAAAAGATGTTTTAATCATCTTTACCAAAATATTCCTCATTTCCACTGATGAATGATATCTTAGATTCATCTGATATTCAAAAAGGACATATGAATAGTATTATAATATACATATTTGGATTCACTTCACGATGAATTTTCCCGATATTATCCGGAGTTTAAAACCAATTCTTGCCAATGGTTAATGATAAATGATTTAAATGATAAAAAAAATTAAATCACCGAAAATTTCGTTGAGATAAATTAACTACCAAAGATTTTATTACAGATAAAATATTTATAGTAGGGATGGGTTTAATGAAGAAAATTTTACTTTTTTTGTATTTTTAATATTTTTTTCAAAAAAGATTACTGGTAACTGTTTACACTTCATTTCTAAATTAAATTTCATCCATAAAATCCATAATTTTATTGCCTTTCGAGCGCAAGCAAATAAAATGTACTGAAAAAGTTTTTTAAGTGCTGATATTTTTCTTTAACATATCCAAATCAAACATATGCTTTTTTGTGGTCTCTACTTAATGTAAAAATTGTGGAATTGAGGAAACGTATTAAAAATAATTTGGGGTAATTTTTTTTCAATTTTGCTGAAAATATATCAAATGATCGGTTTAATCACCAATGATATGAAAATAAAACGGATAAAAATATGATGCTTTAGTAAAAGCAATAGAACATGGGAAAATTGGAAATAACTCAACAAACTCCACTGCAATAAAACTAAAAATGCCTAGAACGAATTTGTACCATTACATTAGCTTATTAAAGAAGAAAATGTGGATTTAAAAGTCGCGGAAATAGTGGATGCTGTAAAAATACACACAAAGTTTGACAAAACTCATGCAAATGGTCTGTACATTTAAAGTGTGCAAAATTTATAGCAATTTATTACATCTATGAATTAAACTATTCCAAATACGAGAAAAAACCGCATATATATATATATATATATATATATATATATTTGTTTTTTTCTATTAAAACCGCATATATATATATATATATATATATATATATATATATATATATATATGTTTTTTTCTATTAGTTTTATCAGTTATTATCAGTGTTGCCTGGAAGTGAGAACAAAGAGACTAAATCGTATTTTAAAAAAGGTCAGAAAAATTTAAATGTCCAAAAAATAAGGCTAAAAAAAAAAGCTAATATATTTTTTATTTAAAAACTTATTATTTATTTTTTATTAAAAAATAATTGTAATAAATAATTAATTAAGTCCATTTAAAAAATAAATAAAAATTGATTTTTTTACGAACTAATACAAACAAATTCTTAAAAATTAAGGGATTTTTGTTTAAAAAACTCTGAATATTGATGCTAAATCGAATTTTTAATAACAAAATCTAATTTTTCGCTAAGAATTCTTTGAGCAATAAAATAAAAATCACAAAGTTATCATTATAAGCGAAAAAATAAAAAATAATCATTATTTGTTGAGTTTTATTTTAAAACTCATAATCATTACGGTCCTTGATTATAATACAGAGGGCTGATTCTCGCCTTCGTATGCGAGAGAATTCCTATTCGAGTGTGAGAATTTTTTTTACTTTTGAGGTTCTCAATGCAAGGTAAGGAGTTGGCATTGCAAAATAAAAATTACATCATTATTTTTATCACTACAAAATCTTTAGAAAAAGTATGATATCACAAAATTAAAAACAAATCAAAATCACAAATCAAAAGAAAAAACCTCTTTCAAAACGAAGTCTAACACATATGTATGTTCAATATAAACAATATTTTTCACATCTTTTGCATAAACAAACAATCAAACAAAATCAAGTTTTTCTGAATATTTGCTTTGATAAAAAGTAAATTTTCACTCGATATTAACGTTTTATATCATTTTATGGTGATAATATTGTGTATAACATTCATTTTTATATATAAAATATATACACAATTTTTTTATCGCTTAATTCTTCAAATATCCAAAATGTGTTAATTATACAATTTGCAATAGATTTACGGCACCATTATACTACTATGTTCAAATTTTGCCCTGCACATACTTACATAGGTGTGAAAACATAGTTTATTTATTTTTTTTTTGGCCAAAATTTAAATTGAGGTGTAATAGTAAACTAAAAAATTAAGCAGAAATTTGTATTTTGTTTTTTGAAAAATAATTTCGCTTTATCCAGCGATGAAGCAAACGCTAACAAATTTTGTTGTTAAAAAAATAATTTTTTTTCTAATTAGGGACTCAAGACCATAAACTATTTATTTTAGAAATTCAATTTATGTATTCTATTTAAAATTATATTTTAAAATTCCTATACGAACTTTATTCGATAATAAAAAATGTCCTCATTGTTCCAGCTGGAAGCAATAAACTGAAATTAGAATGATTTGTTGGGCGTTAAATTCATTTATAATATTGTTACGAAAATTAGTGTTATAAGTTTAAAATAGCAATTTTAAACTTATAACATGTAATGTATTCGAATATGCAATGTATTCGAATTTTATAGATGTATCGTATTAGATGTTTTCAGTTTATAACGTCTGTTTATTTGAATTTAAATGAAAGTATTTTATTACAGTTTATCTTAATTATCTACTGTTATAAAAGCTTTTATAATGATTGTTTATGTATTAGTGTGAAACATAGTTTGTATATTGTAAACTTTTAAAAATAAGATTTAATGACGCTACTAGAATATTTTAGAATATAAATGTTTAGCCCAGATAAAGAATATAAGCGGATGTGAAAATGTACATTCAGTTTAGTAGTGTTTTTGACTCGTGAAGTTCCAATAGTGTAGTAAGTTTCAAAATATTTGCAGTTTAATTGGGTAATATAATATGTGTGTTTTAAGGCGTGAAAAAAGAGCTGTATTTGAATTTTGAAATCAAATTAAACTAACTTATTATTGTAATAAAAGAAACTACGGGTTTATTTAAAGGAAATAACGTTTTTGAAAGGCAAAAACGTAACAATTAGTGTCAGAAGTAGGATTGCAATATAATAGGCAGTCATGAAGAGAAGCTGCGGTATGTACTAGTGCAACAACAAGTTATATGGACTTAGGCGCTAAGTTGGCCACTATTTTGACTGAAGTTAAAGAAAAATCAGCACCAACAAGTAGTTTGAAGAAAACAAAATTAGTGACTATGGAAGAAAATTTTAGAGTTGGAAACGAAATTTGAAGAAACAAATTCAACAAGAAACTAGAAGAATTGCAGAGTGGCGTGGAGAGTCAAGCCAAGGGTGTTGATAAACAATTTATTGATCTGAAATTAAAAATAAATAACATATAATGCCAGGAGGGTCAAGAGAGGGTAAAATCGAGACTCCTAGTTTCGATGGGAGTACAGCATTTAACATCTTCAAATTAAAATTTGCGGGCAGCAACTATGAGAAATGCATGGTGTAACGAAGAAAAAAACCATCTAGCTAATTATGGCATTAAAAGTAATAATTTTGGTGAAATATACTTAATGAAATTACGTGGCAAAATGCAGAAGACTAACGAGAGCTTGCTCTCACATCTTTCTGCCACACAATATCTTTATCCATATTTCAACAGAAGAAAAAAACACAATTCTTCTGCAATTTTACTATAAACATTGGAGCGACACTATCCATAATCAGGGCCGATTTAGCGAAGAAAACAATTATACCATTTCGCAGGGTATGTTTACGCACAGTAAATGTAGAGCCCGCCACTGTCTATGATATAGTAAATGTGAAGGTAACTATTGGCAGCAGAAGTGTCAATCATAAATTTATTGTTGCCGGCATAGTGGACGAAGTAATCATCAGTGCAGATTTATGGGATCGTACGTAAGGAGATTGTGAGTACAAACGAAATAAAAAGTGACTTTATAACAGCAATAGTTATAAAGTACTCATAGTTCTTAAAACTATAATGACAGAGTATTTAACCTTTCCAACAGTGAAAAAGTTGTCAAGTCATATTTCAAACTAGGCCAGTGTACTTCAACAGAGGCAATAATCAATTGTGAGAATATAGGAAATTTTCAAATCAGGGAATAGAACAACCTCGTATATTACATTAAAACCTAGTTAAGACAAATAATAAAGTTACGGTGCAAAGCTTAAATAATTCAGTACCGGCTGCAGACAGGCATCAAGTTATCGTTACCAAGCGCCCGTAAGAAAACAACATCGGAAGTGGGAAACTTGGCTTCCGTCGTTGAAAAAGTGTCAAAAAGAACATAATATGAAGAATGGAATCCAAGGGTGAACAAAATGCATCCCCAGCTACACAAGACAGGCTAGGAAAGCGATACTTTAGACTTCAAAAATGGAGCAAACTCTACAGTGGTATACAAAAAGAATACCGATGTAGAAAAGATGCTTGAGGAAGCAAGTGCTTTCATAGCAAAATTCATCATAAAAAAAAAACTGGCGCACAGCGAAGAAAAGCCGCAAAGTTGAGATAGAAAGCAAACTATCAAATAAAGGGCCGATGAGATGATACGAAAGAAAACGATATTTTTACACCCATCTCTACTGAGAAGGGCAAGAGGATTCTATCTTCGGAGGAACAGAAAGTCGTTGACCAAAACAAAAAAAATCCTCGCATGTTAAAGGCAATATAGCTGACGGTTCCTAACTCTCACAAGATAACTCCTCGGAGAATCGAAGAAGCGAAACCTTCGGCTGATATTGAAACGAAATTTTCCGTTGATAGTAAAGTTCCCAAAAACAATTTGTCACTATGTTTGCAAGATGAAAAATCTGCTAAGGAGCAGCCCACATATGCCAAAGCAGCAAGGAGAAATGTGGCGAAAGAGCTATGCTATCATCGACTCCAGTTGTGCATCCGGCAAAGTACCAATGGCGCATCAAAAAGAAATAGAAAATGCCATAAATGAGAAGATTGCAAAGTATGTCCTAAAAGCTGATGAAGATACTCCACAAATCCGTATAGATAGCTTCAGGTTTACCAGGGAAATGCTGTTCTTGCAATTAGGATCAGACACCTGTGTCAAGATCTTAAAGGGCCTGGTGGGAGGCATCGGAACGCCATGGAGGACGGAAAACTTGAGCTAATAAAAAAGCCGACATCCCATCCCTAATTAAAGCATCTTTCATTGGAAAAGGTTGCGGCATCAAACACGCAAATGAAGCCATAATGAAAATTATGGCAAACAATATAGAAGTTTAGAAATGGAGAAATGGGAGGTCTTCCATAGAGATAAAGCTGACGACTGTACTCTTATTGTGGCTGGCCTGGACAAAAACTCTATATCCTACCTCGAAGAAAAGAAGGGGAACGCCTTTTTCGCCACCAAGGTTATCTTTTTAAAGATTGGGAAGGCACCCATTAGATGGATGCCAAGCCTGACGGAAAAGATAAATCCCGAACAAGAGGCAAAGGAAGAGAACAAAACACGCCTATGCCAAAAAGAAAGGCGTCAGGATTACTCCATCCCAAGAAGAATCCTTGTTAGACGAAAAATAATCCTACTACGGCAGATCAACATCCATCTTAGCTAAATGGTAATACACGCCCTGATGGAATAAATAACAAAAGGTAAGATACATGTAGTTCTCATATAGAAACCTTGGACTGTAAGGAATAAAGTTTCTGGATTGATCGATCAAAATTACCAACTTTTCTATGCTAAAACTGAGTTTCGACCCAGAGCATGCATACTATATCATTGGGGACTAAATTTCCCGATAGTTTTCAACAGCGGATGCTTCCACTATACTGCTGGTATGGGTGCATTAACCATCAGACGCCCCGAAACTACGACCAACGTCGGATCTAAGAGGTATTATTTCATCGGCCAGGAACACAGGTAGGAATATTTTGGTAGGCTGTAATGTGAACTCGTACTATCTCTCTTGGGGCTGCTCCGATTGCAACATTACAATTGCAATTTCTAAACGGAAATAACTTAATTACTCTAAATACTGGGAATTCACCAACATAAATTAACAAGATTAGGGAAGAAGAAATATATATACTGTATGTTCAGAAAAATAATTGATGAAATTTGCGATTGGCACCTGTCAGATATATATTCTTACTCGAACCATCTCTACATTTTCATGACCTTATCACATCAACCACCGGGCCCAATAATGTTTAGGAATAAGGTAAAGACAGATTTTCCAAAATTTAGGTTAATTCTACGACACAAACTCGAAAATCTTCCGATGATAATTGATCATTTTGGGGTGGTAGATTTGGAAGTGAAAGACAAAATACCGATATTGCAAAAAATAGGTGATCTCCAAGAGAGAAACCATGGATAACGGGGGAATAAATCTCAGAGAACAGATATAACAGATATAAAGAAATGAAACACATGTTTGTATTAGTGTAACATTATATTAAAGTTTATCAGATGCTGTTTATTCAACGGTCAACTTAAAACTGAACTTAAAGAACAAAACAAAAAGAACAATTCAATCATAGAGTGATAATATAAAAAATAAAAGAATTCAAAGTATGCTAAATATTATATGACTGCGTCAAAAATTTGTGGGAGCCTTCACAGAGCATACCGGAAAAAAACACTCAATATACTAAAGCAATAAAAACAGTCAAACGAAAATCCTGGATGCTTTTTTGCGAACAGATTGATAGCGTAAAATCTTTCTTAAATTAAGAAATTCTTATTAAAAACGCTCACCCAACCGGAAACATTTATCGACTCAAGTGGTAGAAGATGGGAAATAATCGAAGAAATGTTAGGAATACTAATGAAGGCTCATTTCCGAGTATTAATGAATATTATAGAATCACATTTGCATGGAAGAAATGCCACATTAAGCACAAATATAACCGCCAAATGATAAATGAATCAGTCAATAGTTCTTCGTCATATAAGGAAAGTTACGCAAACACTAAAATCGACATAATTGGTAAAAGGCAACACGCCTAAGAGGCAGATCCGATGAGACGGCATTGAAAGATCTTTTGATCTGGGAACCTATACCTTGGTTATATTCACTGATACAGAAGGAGCTTTCAACAATGTTTCGACCTCAAGTCGTATTGACAATTTGGCCTAAAAGAGTACTCGATTTAATGTTGGGAATGTGAGACAAATGTAATAAAAATAAGAGACAGAGTGGACGCCTACTGAGAAGAAGGTGAATATAAAAGCTATTCAAAGGCAAAGACATCGACAAGGTTGTTTGAAAATATTTTATTAATATGACCGATCGAGGTACAGGTGAAATACTTAGCAACCACTATACTGATAATAATGGGCGAATGGCTAGTAAGAGAGCAAGCACCAACATACTTAATATCTTACCAGCGCACACTGGGCTACAATCTCGATTTTTTGGCAAAGAATCTAATTCAGATAGAGAAAAAATAATTCATATAGGTGTGTAATCTAGGGGTTTTGGATTTATTGCTCAAAAATATTTATATTATTGCGGGTTACCCTTTCTTAATAGTAAGTCAAAATATCATATTTTGATGAAATTTTTATGTGTTATAAATAGTGTTTATAATTCATAATTACTCAAAGAGGTGCTCGGAAATGATCTCAGGTAAAGGAGGTGAAAATAAGTATTTAAATAAAATAAAAGTTGTGATATTATAAGGCCTTTTTAATGTGAAATAGTGATCTTATTTGTTAAAAATATAATTTTTTTTTTCTAAAAATATAAATTTTCAAAGCCTAGGTCCAAGCAGTTCCAAGGGATATTTTCATACTAATAATAATGGCGAATTCTCTGAGTTGCTTTCTACCAAAGTTTTCCCGACAGTTCATAGATTCAAAAACTATAGCCGCTTAACTAAAAAAGGCCCTTCAAACTTCATTCATTTATACGGTAAAACATTGTGCAAACATTTTTTTTAATTAATCAAAATAAGAAATTGGTTGCTATGTCAGTTTTTGATGATTTTAGATAAAAATAGGAAAAGACCAAAAGGTGAATCCAAAATGGCGACAATAATTTATTATATTAATATATTAATATATAATAAATTTTGTAAAATGTTAATTACTATTGTTTACATAAAATGTTAAAAATACAAAATGGCAATTCAGATATGGCTTTAATCTGAAAACATTTTTTTAATAAAAACATCTTTAAATTGTATAAAACTATTTATACGTTTGAATTTGAAAACATTAAGTAAAACCCTAATAGCAAAATTTTATAAATTACACTTATTGGCCATCATTCAATCCGTCATTTTGATTTTTTAATTTACCTTAAATTCTTTACTAACAACTTCACAAATGTATAAATCATATATGCATTTATTTTTGGCATTTAAATACTACATTATCTTATAGGGCGAAAAATTCCCTTTCAGTCACTTATAATCCATCGCATTGCTTTCCAAACTAAAATAAAAAAAACTAAATAGTGTTCAGTGAACACACATCTCCCAAATGCAATTATTTAACATTTTGCTATGTTATAAAATAAATTTTTACTGCCATGTTGGATCCGCCATTTTGAATTTCAAATCGTGATCAGCACAATAAGGAATCCTATATTTGATATATATTTTTTATGTACACTAAGTATTTTAGTTACGAAAAAAATTGAGGGATCGTGGATTACTTTGGTTCACCTTACTACTTCCGACTTTTGAAATTCGGAAAATTAAAAAACAAATTCGTGTTCAGGGATCACAAGTTCATCAAAATAAAATTTTGTGTCGTAATATTGGATCCGCCATTTTGAATTTATAATTTGGTCCGTCTTATAGCTCCCGACTTCTGAATTCAGAAAATCAAGAACATATTCGTTCTTGATTTATTATTTCTTTAAATAATAAAAACATTTTTAGCCTCCATATTGGATCCGCCATCAGCGTCTCCAAAAATGGAATTGTGATATTTATTTTTACTAAATCAAGTATTTTAATTCAGGGATAGTGGCCCAATGTACGGGTAATATCACCACATATATGTTTCTGTGTAGCTAGATATGTACATACTAACTGCTTCACCATAATACCTGTTAGAGAGGAATGTGATGAAGTAACGAACATGGGGAACAATCCAAGAGCCGATTTATATACTAGGGTATCCAGTCGAATAGTTTTCGTTCGAATAATTAGAACTATTTGATACGAAGAATTGTTCGCAGAAATTAAAAGTGCGACTTTTCGAATAACGAATAATTCAAATATTTTGATGTCAAATATTGAAACAAAACGAATAATTTTCTTTTCTATATTATAAATATTTTAAATGATTTTTAACGTATAAATATATAAATGTTACTACTATTTTAGTTTTAATTTTTTAATATAAATGTATTATTGTTATTTACACAACTAAATTGTGGAGTTATATTCAACAATTTTTACTCGGAAAAAAGTACTATTATATCGCAAATCCACCAAATTGTTGAAAGTAAAGGAAACCATTCAATAACAGTAGATGTGTGGTCAGATAACTCTTTTTATAAATAAATAAATGTTACATCAGGAAGTTAGAATTCTAAAAACTAATCATTTGTCATTTAGTCCAAAAAAGACTCAATAATTTTGGAATCAACATAGAAACTTAAACTGTTCTGATAGTATACGTAAATGTTGCGAACTTTTTAATAGATCTATTGCAGTCTTATGTTTTGCATCAAGAAAGACTAACACATGATGTTCTTTATCTAATATGGTGTCAAATTTTGAAAAATGTATAAATGCGTCAATCATTCATTATCCGATTACAAATTTCCCACACTTTCGGATTGTGACATACAACTTTTAACCGACTTATGTAACACCTTGAAGCCACTTGATGTGGCCATTAAATAATTGAGTATAAAAAGTAAACATTTTTTTCTAGAACTAGTAACACATTTAACACATAGCATTCAAGAAAGACGTTTAAAAATTTTAAATACTCGTATATCTAAATTCCGGAACTATTTAAAGTGCAGCTCCGAAACAGAAACTAAAGAATTTGGAAATTAGATATTTTTGAAGATTATTCGGCAGTGAAACTGTGAAAAATGAATCGCATGAAATGCCCTTCAATGCACTTTTAAAAAATTCGCTAACTTCAACAATCATTGAAAGAGTCCTTTCAAAATTAAATTTTATAAAAACTAAAGACTGAAGTCGGTTTAAGTCAAACCATTTAAATGCAATTCTTTTTTTTGTAATATTTCTTAAATACATATATATTTTCGCATTAATATCGTTGATTCAATTTTATTTTTTATTTTTGTGTTTGACACACACAAAGTATATTTACAAAGAATTATTAACTTTTAGGTTGTTTTCGTTTTTTACCCTTTTACAATAAAATTTTTGAAAACTTACCAAAATTTAACATTTTTATTTTATATTTGAATTATTTGAATAATTCGAATAATCTTTAATGCGTGATAAACCAATTCGAAATTCGAATAAACCAAAATGCCTTATTCGAATTATTCGTTTTATTCGAACAATGAAAGAATCGAACAATTTGAATACCCTATTATACAGATGGCTCGAAAATTGAATGGGGTTCTATAAAAAGATCCGAAACACAGGTAAATTCTTACGCATCCCAGATCAAAACACTGTTTTTCAGATCATGGCAATTACGGAAGGTATTTGAAAGAAATCGATAACAAAGCTTCAACACGTATTTTTACGGATAGTCAAGCAGTTATCAAGAGCCTTTATAATAATAATATAAAGTCTCGAACGATTTTACAGCGTAAAATTGATATAAGCTCTTTATATAATATCGGTAACGAAGAAGCGAATAAGTTATCCAAAATGGAATCTTCCTTGAACACCATTACACTGAAAAACTTTAAACCTTTTGAAAAGTTTAAAAAAGAACTAAAAGAATGGGCAATAGAAAAACATGTCATGGCAGAGATCCACTGTTGGAAGAATGACTGACATACTATGAGTAAGCCCAAATTCAGAGAGAATAAAAAAAGATTCTGAAACTAAATAGTCCAATACTTAGGAGACAAGTAGGTTATAAAACCTATCTTAGCTCGGAGGTGCATATCAAATGGTGTAACGTGTAGAGCATGCGAGGAAGAGGATGAAACACTGAAACACTTCCTTTGCTATTGCTCAGCATTTGATCGCATCAGCAGCAAGAATTTTCAAAGGGATAATATACTCAATCTGACCATTCTGCTCTCGGATGGCTGCTAAAGTTTAAATTGGCCCGGTGAATCGAACGGCTGCAGAATTATGATTTTAGCATTGCACATGCGCTCTCCAACCCTGCAACTTGGAATGTAAACATTGCGTCAGAGCTGAAGGTAAGGAATGCGTCGTTGATGTGCGTTTAATGCGCCTAGACTTCGGTGAAGACTGGTCAGTGTTCCAATACTGACAAAAAATAATAATGGCTCAAAAAGAAGGATAAGAGGCCTACGTGCAACGAAATATCAGCTAAAAGCCCGTCAATGAAATATTATTGGACTCATTGGAATGGTCTGCTGGTAACAAATGGTTGCCTATATTGTGTCTGGGAAAGTGCAGACGGCAAAACATCGACAAATCTGATTGTGGTGCTATACTAAACCAGGAAACTAAAACAGTGGCAGACGTGTTTGTAAACAACTGGGTATGTCGCTATGGTGTTCCATTAGAATTACATTCTGACCAAGGTAGGAATTTTGAGTCTGCTGTATTGCAAGAAATGTGTGAGCTATATGAATTCGAAAAAACGATTGTTTATGCGTTAGTGAGAAACATAGTTTGTATATTGTAAGCTGTAAACTCCTTGAAGAAAATAAACTGACAAGTGCCAACTCCAACAAACTTTTTGCACGTATATGTTTTTTATATAAAAAATATAAACAAATAATGAACAAAATTTAAGACATTTTGTTTAAAAAAATTATATTTTTCGATGAGCGTGAAAATAAAAATTAAATTTCAATATTGAACAGTCCCAGGGACCAAAAAATATGACTGCCATTTGAAACAAAAACATATGTTAGAAGACATCCCACATTTTTAAATACGAACAAATGGCCAAACGCGGTTAAAGAGTGGATAGTCCTAGAAATCGATAAATGTGACCGTCAGTCAAAAAAAAAACATATCTTAAGGGTACCCCCTAACAAACTTTGTTAGAGCCTACCCTCTAAAATCTGTTTTTTCGGGAACGATAGTTTCGTTTCTTGATTTAAGGCGTAAAAAAAGAGCTGTATTTGAATTTTTAAACCAAATTAAACTGATAATAAAAAATCTTGGTTTTGTTTAAAGGAAATAAACCAACGTAACAATAAAATTAAAAAAAAAAGTTTTAATGGCCCTCAATTATATTTTTGACCACAAAAGGGATAAGAAAAAACTTAAATTGACATAAACATATTAGAAATTGACAAAAATGCGAAAAATTAATTCAATGCGAAAAACATATGTATATTTGGCCAAAAAAAAATAGTCTTCAAGACCTATATGCACTGGTTAGTTTCAGAAACTATAGAACAATATTAGACCAATCCAGGATTATATTATTTTAAGGGCAGGTCTAATATACTTGAGTATACTTATACGTACGTATGTAACCAAATACTTACTTAAAACGTTGTATTAATTTTTCGATAATAAATGAGTAACAAGCACACGACAAGGAGTACATTGCCATACCCCAGCAACCGAAACGTACGCCTTCTTCATACAAGATTTGTGCTTGCGTACCCTCAAGAGCTTTGGGGTCTCCGTTGAATACAGCTTCACCCACAAAATCCGTAAAATATAAAGAATAGCAGACATGTGCCATCCAACAGAAAAGATTCGTTAAGCAAACCATACGCAAAGAGTGTGGCATATAAACAATAGAGAGTAAATAGTGTGACAGCTTTTCAACAGGTTGTTCTACAGTAACATTCTCACTATCGTTGATGTTGGGGTAAATTTCTTGCTGCTCTTGTTGTTGTTGAAAGCCGTCAGATGCCGTAAATGAAGTCTCCCTCATTTCATTTTCAACTGAACTGCTATTAAAATAATCCGATTGCTGTTGGACATCGTTAGATATTAGCTTATCAACAAACTAAGAAAAGAAAAATTGTAAATTTTATTTTTATTATTATATAAAAGTAATCTTATATGAATGTATGTGAATTAGGGGTATAACTTTTTTTTGAAACGTTATAAAGAATATCAGAAATATTTTTTCAATTTATTTTGGGACAAAAATTTCTAAAACCTTTAAGGAACTTATTCATTTTTAACAACATTGAAATAATGTACATATTAATCATGCTTTCGTTAAAAAATGACAATGTTTTCAATAAATTTTTTAATTAGTTGCTTAATATTAACTCTAAAATTAAAATATCAAGCCAAATTTACCATACAATATTTTAAAAATTAGTTTTGTACGGAAACATTTCATGGCATTCCTTAATATTTTTTCATGGTCTAACCGGCTATGCCATGTAAATTTTTCTATTCGCAAAAAAAATTTCAAAAGTTATTTCCCTAATCTGCATATCTTTAGTATAAACTTTTTTCGATATGTATATTTTTGAGTATATTGAGTGTTTATTAATATCATTCAATCATATAAATGCCTCGTACAGCTCATAAACATAAAAATATACAAGCTCGTAAAAATTTTAAAAATTTAGTTTGAAAAATTGTTTACACAATTTATAAAAAACAGTTTGTCCGTCGTAAGTCTAGTTCACTCTTCTACCCCGACATTTCTTAAAAAAAGCATGTACGCTAACGAAATTTTGTTAAAGTAGTTCAAAAATTGAATTTTTAAGTTAGGGTGGCACCGAAATTGCAGATGGTGGGTATATAGATTCTACCAAGAATATACAAATAGGATATATATAGCCGCACAGTAATTCCAAAACGCCTTTTTTAAATAATTCTGTAACTTGTGATCCGCTAAAGATATCTGAATAAAATTTGACGTGGCCAGAGCTGAGGTGTTTTCGAGTTGATTTCTAGGAGCATAGTACCCTAGCGGGTCAGGGTAGTGGGTGGACATACAAAGTTGGTCATCTCAGATATGTAATTTTTTTTTTTAATAATTCGTCAATATTTTATAAGAAGACAATTTTAGGGAACATAATTTCATTGGAAGATCATTCTAAATTTTCCCGATTATGAGTTGTTGACCTGGAAATTTGATATGGCAATTACCCACATCGTTATGTTACCATCACCGTTACGCTTAATTTATCAAAGACATAAAATGCACCCAATACTGCATTTTTTGGACCCCTATGGATGTTTGCGATCAAATTTAATTTTCGTTGTTCATCATTCTTTTTACTTGATATTTTGAAATTTTTATACTTTTGGGTACATGAGAGTACTATTTGAGGCATTTCTTGATCTGTATTGTAAGATCGTCACTTTTCGGGATGATATTTTGAATAAATTATGTTTCCACCAATTATCTTCTCATATTCTTAGAAGAAATTTTTAATAGCATTAAAGGCCCTTACTTGTTGAAGTTTTTAGGAGATTCTTCCCCGAAGTATTTTTTACCCCGAAACTTTTCAAATTACTTCCGAGTGCTGTCTATTAATTGAAAATAAAATTATCTAACTATATCGATCAATTTCTGTAATTAGTATTTGTTTGGACCTTCGATTTTGTTTTTAATCTATAGATTCTTTTTGTAACGAATAGTTCTCGAAATTAATGATCCCTATATTTTTCCGGTTTTTAATTGTTAATATCGTTACCGAGATTTAAAAAAAAGTGAAGTTACACTATTTTTTTGCTTATACTGATTAGAATGATTCCTATGAAGTGAATAGTAGCTATGGTCAATTATGGATTGCTCTTAATAACGTTATAAAACTTATTGTGTCAAATATTATTTGATACTAATATTTATGCACTATAAAGTGATTTTCGGATAAAGGGTTTATTATTGAGCTGTCATAAATTATGGATCCATCTTCATGAATTTTGGCAAACAGATGTATGCTTATATAAAACCTATTTGTGCCGAAATATATTATGTTAGTATTTTTCTTTTGTTCTTTTTTAACTTTCCTGGAGAGTAGTTTGTAATTTTTTATTTCCTTACATTATAAATAATTTCAAATGTCAATATCTCTGAAAATGCCTCATAGAATAGATACAAAGAGCTAAAAAGTGGAAAGAAACGAGTTTTGCATATAGGTATTGAGTTACACATGTACTTCGTAATTGCTATATACAATTCATTTACAATTCATTTACACTGGCGAAATGTGTACATTTACACCACACAAAAACCAGTATCTTTTGGCCTCTTTTGGTTTTTTAATTTGGTTTATAATTGACAAAAAAAGAAAAACTATATAAATTCCTTTAGTTTTTCCATACAAATCAGAAACCATTTTCAACCAATTTTTATTGAGGAAAATTTAGTTTTCAATAAAACCAAGTTATTTTATTTTGGTGTAAACGTACTATAATTTACCGACTCCAAATTTACCGATACCAAATGACGATATCGAAATGATATCATCTAGGTGATAAAAAGTAGTTTTACATACTGAATTGTACCTTTCCTTATGATATCGTTTTTCCATGAAATTATGATATCGTTTTCGGTATCGTAATTTACAAAAATAATTATAGTAAAATCGTCATAGACTATTTTTTGTTTTGAATGCTATCTATGCTTTTTGCAACTAAATACTTATTCTTAAGATAATTATAAAGAAACATCTACTAAATTAAGAAAAAATATTAAAAAATATATAAAACATATAAAAGCCATCATATATGACTTACATACATATTTTTATGCAATTATTATCAATTATAATATTTGCAAGCAAAGGTTATTCATTAGGCATTGAATTGCTTAAATAATAATTTATTTGTATTTGATTCTTCGCTTATAATTTTTTAGTTTTAATATTTTTATTTTAGTTTTTTCCAAATGTTTATGTTTTTTATTTTATTGGAAAAAAATATTTCGAAATTCGATATCATAATAATATCGTTTCCGCTATCATAACGCTCTATGGTTTATTAGGTTTATTTATTTGTGGAAAAATTATAGAAAAAATAATGATTTGATTAAATATTTTTTATAAATTCGCTTTGAAGAAAAAAAAACGGAAAGACATAATGTTTTTAAAACATTTTTTAAACTTTAATGTATTTTGAAAAAAATCAAGGAATTCCTGAGATTCTTTTGTCGCAAACGGAATATGCTTATACATTCTAATAATAAATATCTGTGGCAACATGAAAAACTACAACATTGTTTTTTTAACTTTTCAGGAGAAGTGTTTATAATTTTTAATTTCCATGCAACACTATAGATAATTTTTTTTTAATACTTGTTAGATTTTAAAAAAATAGACCGCCTAGAACTGAATAGAAAGATATCAAAAATAAAAAACACAATTTTTGCATATCTTAATTTATGTACTTTTTCCTTCTTGCCACAAATATAATTTAAATATTAAATAGAAATATATTAACTTACAGGATTTTCATTCAGTTCAGAAGAGTTATATTCGGCATTGTCTAAGGTTCCGTAGGTAATAGCTCCATCTTGGAGATGATCAGTTTCTGTTCGCGCCAATTTAGTTGTCTTCGACGGTGTTAAAGCCCATAGAGGAATTTCCTTAAAACTAGTTACAGTAAATGTCACACATGCGATAAATATAAATGTTATTATCGTGAATACTGCCTTAACGTGCCCTCCTAACCGCCGTCCCAGTGATGTATCATCCCAATTTATGCCACCCATTGAATAGCCCATAAAGCCTCCAAGTCCAGCCATTATGGTAAATGTCGAAAGACCCTTGGCATGATCATCTGCAACAAGTTTGTGCATGTAAAAGTGGAAATTAATAAATCTATTTTTAAAATTATTTTGTTCAAATTTACTACAAACCTGGTACACAAACGTCCAAAAGGTATGCTCGGGATGGGCTTTGACAAGCATCAGCATCAAAATCCAAAAGAACTGTGCCGAGTACTGTGAAAAATATTCCCCATGGATGAGATGTCTTTTGTATGGGCCCTAACTCCGTTTTAGATGCTGTTGCACGGTGTGGTGAAACGTTAATGTTATTGTGCGTCATATCATTTAATGTAAAATTCATAGCAGAGATTTGAATGTGTGGATCAATGTCACCAAATAAATAACCCAAATCCTCACCATTGGGCACCAACAGTAATCCTTTTGTATATGTATTACATGCATAAAAATCAGATTATTAGTTTAATTCAAATTAAACGCAAATACGTTTTTATCTAAATTTATTACCAAGAAAAACACCAATAGACAAGAGTATAATAAAAGGTCTTCTACGTCCCATATTCAATTTGCAGCGGTCGCTCATCGACCCAAGAATGGGTGTTAAGAAAAACCCAACTAGAGGTGATAATGCCCAAACTAGAGTCATATGTTGGTGCTCAACTCCAATCTTTAGAAGGGTGGGAGATACGAATGCTGTCTCAGCGGCATATGAAAACTCAATACCCATCACAGCAGCAGACACACGAACTAATTCCATGCGAGATTTATGTCTAAGTGTATCATCATTGCAAATGGAATTGTTTACATTGAAAAACAAAGAACACAATAACGAAAGCAAAGTGAGATTTATACATACTATTGTATAATACTTAAAGTTTGTAAAATAAAAACGGATTTACTTCTCAACCTATGCATATTATGAAATGAATATTTATGCAACCTTTTAACAGGAAAAAATTAAAGTCCGTCACTACTCAGGCCTTTAAAAATACACTCTGCTACAAAGAGAAACTTTATTTTCACTTGAAAAAATCCCTTCAAATTTAAAAATCTGTTCAAAAGATTTCATAGTTTAGATGTATAAAAGCATACTTTGTTACCACTTCTAGAAGATAGTATGACGATAATTCAAATTAAATAAAAGAATAATTCCATTGTCAACAATTTTTCAATGATTTCAATGAAATTCACCACAGACATTGGCTATTTTAAGTATTTTTTTTTTTTTTAAATCATAAGCTTTTAGGCTCATGGCCATTTCCTATTCAAAAATATGACGTTTTTAAAAGGTGTACTTATTTAATTGCGAAAAACTGTTACATTATACATCGTAGATCGTAGAAAAAGTTATTGCGCTTATAACAATACGTAGAAATATATATTCATATATTGTTGTATAGTCCCAAGAAATTGTTGTCTTTTTCGATGTAATAAGACTTCTCAAACGTTTTGATGATATTTAACAATTTTTAAAATTTTAATACATTTGACAAAAAATAAATTGTTTCGAGCTTTTTCTGTTTGTTTTGTAATTTTTAGCTAGTTATGAAAAAGGCATATATTTATAAATTTTTTCGCAGAAATTTTGGTTTAAAAAAAGGGCTGTTTGGTCGATTCTGGTGATTTTTTTAAATACTAAGAACAGAATAAAATTACTGGATTTTTCTTATGTTTGTTCATAAAATTAATCATAGACATGTATAAGGGCGTATAAACCTTCTTTTCTAAAATGTGTTTTTTTCATAGTACTGCTTTTGTAACCAATTTACATATATTGATACAAAAATAATTTTAGAAATCTGTGAACTTCACCGACAAAATTACTTTAAAGACACGTTTTTATTGGTTTTTTTTATACTATTTTTTTTTTTTTTTGGGTGTTTTTGAATAAACAGAGTACAATTAGACTGGTACATAAACTTCAAAATATGAAAAAGACACTTAAGGTTTATGTCATATTTACTCATATTACAAAAAGGGTTATTATGATGTAAGTTTTATTGCAGCAAAATAATAACAAATACAATATTATCTTTTCATGTGATTTTGTTAATAATTTCAGCAAATCAAATTTATTTAAAAAAACAAGTAAAAAACATATCGGTCAGATCCGATCATTTGATACTTTCATATGGGAGCTATGGAGCTATTTTAGACCGATTGTGATAAAACTGTGATAAAGCTTATTTGCGTCAAATATTATTGTTATTTGACTTATGCACTTTAAAGTGATTTTAAGGAGATGGGCTTATATGAAAGCCACCTGTCATGAAATTTCGCATATTGGTTTATGTGTATATACAGCTCACTTTTTCCGAATTTCAATAAAATCGTGATTAATATAAATCATTTATAAACATTCATTACTACTATTGTTCTACAAAAATATATGGTCCTTATTCATTCTTAACCTATTTTCAACCGCAAAATTTTGCATGTTAAAATTCGAATTTTTTAGTAACTCTTTACATACAGATAGATATTTCATAGATATTAACAAATAATGAAAAAAGTTAAAAAGAATGACTAATATCTATGATTTTATGAATTTTTATCGTCTCTTGTAAAATTTTCTTTATGGTTTATACGCCCTTATACGAGTCCATGATTCAAATATTCAAAGTGTGCATTTTCATTACTTTTAATGACCTAATTTTCGCCCAAACAAAAATTCACCGAAAAGAAATGAAAAATTGCGCACATGAAAATTTTGGCAAAAAAAAAAAAAACAAAAAATACCCAAATCTTTACGAAAAATCACCCACGTCTAATGTCTTAACGTCCATAGACGATACTTTCTAGCATTATACATTTTGTGACAAATTTTCTGGACAAAATCTGCCATCTTCAGAGCGAAAATGGTTCTAACTTTGGGCTGGGTAGGAGTCCGGTCTCAATTAAAACAGTTTCCTAAGTACAGCCAGCCTTCGACCAGACGCAGGGGGTTTCAGCTCTGACGTATATAAAACACTGACTTTGCAAAATCAAAGTTTTTCTGAATAAGATGACTGTTTAATTTACTTTCTCAAGCATGTTTTAAAAATAAAAATATATAAAAATTTAAAAACGAAAAATAGACCGGAACTTCAGAAATGCTTTATCAAAAGCCAAAAAATTACGAAAGACAACTACACAATTTTGGGTAATTTTTCGTATGAAATTTGTATTGGAATTTTTATGCTAAATATATATATAGATATTTTTTATAACGGGCCCAATGTTACGAATGTTTCGAGACCTATTTCTTTGATTTTTAATCGCTGATATGAAACTGAAGACTCATCAATTCGCATCGTTTCAGAGGTCTACTTACATTTGTTTTCTATGGACACACAGTGTGCGGTCCAAAAAGTGAAATGGAAATAATTATGCAGTTTCGGAACGCCTAGTCCGATTTAAACGGAATTTCACACAGGTGTAGGCGAGTTTAAGTCTTGAGTTTTTTACGATATAGATCTACCGGGGCCGGGTCCAACATTTTTTAAAACGATCCTAATTCGTTATATCTGAATCGATTTGAAAGATTTTTATATGAAGGGATTCGGCCGCACAAGATTTACAAAAAACATCCCCGTATGCATATCTTATTTCTTTTAGTTTACAAGATATTGTGCCTCAGAGATTAAAATTTTTACTTTTTAACGTATATTGGTGAAATTTCAATCGATTTTTTTGAAATATTTTTATTAACAACAAGTAATAAAATCATGCACAATTTTCAAAAAATTTTTATGGAATCAAAAGTTATACGCCTTTGAATTTGAACTTTGAAAAAAGTGGATTTTTTCCTTTTTTTTTTTTGCCTAAAAAGTGATCGCATTCTTTTTCTGTTATATACAAATTTTCTCAAGTAACATATACAGTATTTTTGATTTTTCTGAAAAGCAATTAAATACAAAATATTTTAAAGGAAAAAATCTAAGAAAATTGATACCTTCGAGAACCAAGGTCTACCGAACTAGACCTATTTTTTTCCGTAATTTCTTAAATTACAAACCTCGAATCAAAACATTGCATATTTTTTATAAGATCTAACATGTTTTTAATTTTTGGAAATAGAAATTTTTGCTCCCCGATATAAGTTGGGAAGATAAGGCAGAAAAACGAAAAAAATCCCATTTTTGGTAATTTTTGACAGTTTTTTTGAGATTAACAAAAATGTTTGCATAATTAAGAATGAATAATAGCACACAATCTCGACTTAATCCTTTTTCGGTATATTTTAGCAAAATGTTTTCCACAAATTTTTGTATTATAAAAATGTTTATGTATGTATTTGAAAAGAATAAAAAAATTTCTACATAATGATATATATGTTTTTCTTACCCTTCTGAATGATCCAAATAAAGGGTATGAATTTACCATTATGCTGAAAAAATAAAATACTGAGCTTTATTAAAATATTTCTTGTTATGGCATTATCAGAAACGGCATTACCATTCATATAATAATGAAGCAAAATTAACCAAATTACCTGAAATTATTAATTTTTAATCCTTTAATTCCACACGGAAAAATGTTTTTTTTTTTCAAATATATATAGAGATATTTATAATAGAGAAATTCATTGAATTTTTAATTATGCAATAAATTTTTGTTAGTGGATATTTTTGAATGAAAAATCTCAGTAGATTTTTTGATGCTTAATTTCAAATGTTATTCACTTTTTTATATTTATCAACAGAAATCCCGTAATTCCCAAAAATTTTCAAGAATTTCCAAAAATGGGATGATTTAATTTTTTGCTATATCTTCGCAACCGATATCGGGGAGCAAAAATGTTTGTTACCAAAGAAATTAAAAACATATTAGATCTTATTATTATTATTATTATTTTGAATCCAGCTTTGGGATTTCAGAAATTAAGGCGAAAGTTAGAAATTTATTGAAAAAAATAGGTCTAGTGCGGTAGATCCTGGTCTTCGAGGGAATCAGTTTTTTTATTTTTTTTTCCTTTAAAATATTTTCTTTCAGAAAAATATAAATACTGTATATATTACTCAAGAAAATTTGTATACAACAGAAAAATATTGTGAACACTTTTTTGGCAAAAAAAAGAAAAATCTACTTTTTTTCAAATATAAATTACCTGTGATTCCGTAAAGATTTTTTCAAAGTTCCTTCTGTGAATAATTTTGTTATTTGTTGTTAATAAAGTAAAAAATATTAAAAGAAAACCGGGCCAAATTTAAAACTGCTATAGCGAAAAAACTTCACCAAAGTACGTTACTAGAGGAAACATGAATGCATGTAAGTAGACCTTCTCTAGCAGATTTCCTTCATATAAAATCTTTCAAATCTGTTCAGATATAACAAATCAGGATCGTTTTAAAAAATTTTCACACCCGAAGTGCAGCCAGTCCGAATCTGCATAATTATTTTCATTTTATTTTGGGCCTATATTCAAAACTCTCTATATCAGGATTTCATTAAAATGCGTTTTTGATGCCATTATATTCCCTATAACAATGCTCATCTATGACATAAATTTCAAATGAAAATTCATAGCTTTTCTAATTTTATCAACATTTTTGTATTTTTTGGCAATTTAGATATAACATGTGCCAATTCTGACATGCTGAATATGAATCTGGAAAAAAAATCGGTTGAGTAGTACTTTAGATATACAATAATAAATATTCACTTTGTTTGGCGTTTACTACCCCTTGTAAAGCTACACCACCTATTTTCAAATCAATTATGGAAACTGATAAGAAAATCGTTCCTACAAAATCTCTATGTGTACTGATAAGAAAATTTTTCCGAAACAATTTTAAAAAGTTTTGCTATAATAGTTTTTCTTTTAAGCGATAAATAATTTTTACTCCAATAATAATTATTTTGTTTGTACCATTCCCTTGCTCCGATCCCAGAATAAAGTAGCTTATTTGAGTTATGGTGGCATTTTAAATTAATAACTAGTTTAAAAACTTAAAAAATCATAGATTAAGTGGTATTTTTGACAATGCAAAACCCTCTATATCGTTATTTTATTTAAACATTATATATCTATATCTCTTTAAAATTGCTAATATTGTAAAATATTAATAACAAATTATATATAAGATTTAGTGGTGGTTTTAAATAAATATTGTAAAATAAATTTTTTTGAATACTTGCAAAATAAGAAAAATAATTTTGCTTGAATACTTGCAAAATAAGAGAAAAATTTTGCTCTCCTGAAAAGTTTTGAACATAGGCCCTCGTCATGCTCTCTCGTATTTTTAAAGATAATGTAAAAGAGTTCAACATTATCTTTAAAAAAATGGAAAATATTATTTATTTGCAATTCATTTTATTATTGGGGATTACAATTAAACAAACCACCCAAAATATTAAAAATGGATAATAAGGACAAAATATCGATGCGGGTAAAATTTCCTGTGTAAGCATGTTTTTGTAGATATTTACAAGGACTACCTATATGTAAATTTTTCTCATATTCAAGTCATGAATTAAATACCCTCTGTAAATATTCCCACTAAAACTAAGCGGGCAGAATCACTGCCATTCCCACACTGAAAAAAATTTTTTGTGAATTTCGGACATATTCTTATAATTTTTTTTTTTCTGTAATATTTGCATAAAAAGGTTTTATCCAGTACCTTTAAATGTTAAAATAATTCTTAATAAATGCTAATAAGTGGTACCGCACATTTTTTTCTAATATTTTAAAAGATCGCAAAAAGTCGCAAATGATATTGTCAAATATACATCAATAGCATTTTTAAATTGAATCTCGTTGGAACTTTTTTTAGTTCTGGTCAATTAAAAATGGATAAATAATTTTTAATATTAGGATTTCTTTTAAATTAAAAAAATTGTTTCAATATTGATTTTTTAACCTAAAAAATCGAAATTAGCTACACCACCTATTTTCAAATCAATTATGGAAACTGATAAGAAAATCGTTCCTACAAAATCTCTATGTGTACTGATAAGAAAATTTTTCCGAAACAATTTTAAAAAGTTTTGCTATAATAGTTTTTCTTTTAAGCGATAAATAATTTTTACTCCAATAATAATTATTTTGTTTGTACCATTCCCTTGCTCCGATCCCAGAATAAAGTAGCTTATTTGAGTTATGGTGGCATTTTAAATTAATAACTAGTTTAAAAACTTAAAAAATCATAGATTAAGTGGTATTTTTGACAATGCAAAACCCTCTATATCGTTATTTTATTTAAACATTATATATCTATATCTCTTTAAAATTGCTAATATTGTAAAATATTAATAACAAATTATATATAAGATTTAGTGGTGGTTTTAAATAAATATTGTAAAATAAATTTTTTTGAATACTTGCAAAATAAGAAAAATAATTTTGCTTGAATACTTGCAAAATAAGAGAAAAATTTTGCTCTCCTGAAAAGTTTTGAACATAGGCCCTCGTCATGCTCTCTCGTATTTTTAAAGATAATGTAAAAGAGTTCAACATTATCTTTAAAAAAATGGAAAATATTATTTATTTGCAATTCATTTTATTATTGGGGATTACAATTAAACAAACCACCCAAAATATTAAAAATGGATAATAAGGACAAAATATCGATGCGGGTAAAATTTCCTGTGTAAGCATGTTTTTGTAGATATTTACAAGGACTACCTATATGTAAATTTTTCTCATATTCAAGTCATGAATTAAATACCCTCTGTAAATATTCCCACTAAAACTAAGCGGGCAGAATCACTGCCATTCCCACACTGAAAAAAATTTTTTGTGAATTTCGGACATATTCTTATAATTTTTTTTTTCTGTAATATTTGCATAAAAAGGTTTTATCCAGTACCTTTAAATGTTAAAATAATTCTTAATAAATGCTAATAAGTGGTACCGCACATTTTTTTCTAATATTTTAAAAGATCGCAAAAAGTCGCAAATGATATTGTCAAATATACATCAATAGCATTTTTAAATTGAATCTCGTTGGAACTTTTTTTAGTTCTGGTCAATTAAAAATGGATAAATAATTTTTAATATTAGGATTTCTTTTAAATTAAAAAAATTGTTTCAATATTGATTTTTTAACCTAAAAAATCGAAATTAGCTACACCACCTATTTTCAAATCAATTATGGAAACTGATAAGAAAATCGTTCCTACAAAATCTCTATGTGTACTGATAAGAAAATTTTTCCGAAACAATTTTAAAAAGTTTTGCTATAATAGTTTTTCTTTTAAGCGATAAATAATTTTTACTCCAATAATAATTATTTTGTTTGTACCATTCCCTTGCTCCGATCCCAGAATAAAGTAGCTTATTTGAGTTATGGTGGCATTTTAAATTAATAACTAGTTTAAAAACTTAAAAAATCATAGATTAAGTGGTATTTTTGACAATGCAAAACCCTCTATATCGTTATTTTATTTAAACATTATATATCTATATCTCTTTAAAATTGCTAATATTGTAAAATATTAATAACAAATTATATATAAGATTTAGTGGTGGTTTTAAATAAATATTGTAAAATAAATTTTTTTGAATACTTGCAAAATAAGAAAAATAATTTTGCTTGAATACTTGCAAAATAAGAGAAAAATTTTGCTCTCCTGAAAAGTTTTGAACATAGGCCCTCGTCATGCTCTCTCGTATTTTTAAAGATAATGTAAAAGAGTTCAACATTATCTTTAAAAAAATGGAAAATATTATTTATTTGCAATTCATTTTATTATTGGGGATTACAATTAAACAAACCACCCAAAATATTAAAAATGGATAATAAGGACAAAATATCGATTTGATGTAGTTCCTCAAAAATATTTTTAAACTGCTAGTGAATTTTTATGAAAATTTTTCAAAAATATGATGTTCCTGATTAAAAAAAATTCGTATGAATAGATAATATTGGATACCCGTAACTTGGTTTTATGAGTCCAATTCGAAAGAATTATCGAAAAAAATTAAAGAATACCCTGTATCAAAGAATTTACTATTTTCCCCCAGAAAGTTATTAAACTTATGTCATTTAAATTTATGACAATTAAATGTATGACTTACATTTTAATATTATTGTCGAAACAAAAATACAAGATTACTAATAGTTCACTCAATAAAAAAATAATAATAGAGTAAAAAAAAATAAAAATCACAAATTAAGATTTTTATTTTTTCTTAAAAATGTAGATACAACAAACAATTCTTCCGTTTTTGATTAAAGTTGGAAAGTGTAAAGTTTTGTTTTTTAAATAATTTGTTTAAATTATGATGTATTAATTTTCTATATATGTCTTTTTAAAAAAGTAAATTATTTTTAGGAGTAAACCAGGGCCGCATAAAATCCTTACTGTGGTCACAAGTGGACCCAGGAGCCGCATTTGCATATACTTTTTTAAGAATTTTAAAAATGCCGTATTTTGATAGATAATAGTTTGATTTTTATATTTCCAACTTTGAGCCTTGAACTCTTGATGTAAATACATTATACACACATCGTTTTAAAGGTTATACTAGAGATCTATGATGTATAGCTTAGAAGTTATAAGATATAAAACAAGTACACCATTGTGTAGATTTTATTTTTTTTTCGTTTTTAAAAATATATAATTTTTAGACTGAGTCTGAAACCTTATGATTTAAAAAACACTTCTAATAGCCAATGTCTGTAGTGAATTTCATTGAAATTCGAGATGATATATATCATCAGAAATTTTTTCCAGAACTTTTCTATTGAAAAAGCGGAGATATTTTTAAAAATCCGGTTTTTTAAAATCGGTTCAGTCGTTCAGACGAGATTATTATACAAACACCTCATTTTTATAATATATTTATAAGGATACAAGGATTAATAAAATCTTTATTCTTTATGAAAATGCAAATATGTTGTATTTGTAATTACATCCAATATAACGTATTTCATTTTCATATAATACATCTCAACCCGGGTGAAGGGTATATTAGCGGAATATAGCACTTTAACTTGTTTTACTTTATATAAACTTCTCGGGTCTGCAACGGAATCCTCCTTTAAAAAAAATAGGTTTAATATTATGGTTTTGAAGTGCTCAATAAGAATCAGTTGTCAGCATTTTTTTTTTTTTTTTTTTTTTGGTTTTAATACGACCACTTAATAAATAAAATAAAAACCTGAGTACTAGAATTACTTTCAAGTGGCTTTTTCTTTGTCTTTTTTTATACACTCAATAGTTTCAGAAATTAGTGGAGGAAAAACAATTTTTCATGTAAAATTTGGAAATTTTTTTTTTTTGCTGAATTTATATTCATATATAAAATTTCAATTTATATAGGAGTAGGGCGATAATCCTAGAGTAGGATTTTATATAGATTTAGGCTGTAGCAAATAATTTTAAGCACTTTTAAATGTGAATTAAGCGTCAGTTTTGGACCAAAAAAATTCTCCAGTTTCTTCTAGATATAGTTCTCAAAAGATTCGTAATTTTGAGCATGCATTGGAAAAAATATTTAGTAAATGATACTTTATGGATACTTTATTGCCAAAGTCCGTTAAAAATCGCTGAGGAACTTGATTGGTATCTGACGTTGGGAAATGAAAATTTTGTATTTGCAGTATTTTTTTACGTACATTTTAAGTGTAGGGAAAATTTGCCGGATTTTTATTTTATGCCGATTCTATGGATTTTTTTAAATTTATTCAAAAAAGAACAATTGTTTTCTAACTATAACATTTTATATTTAAACTTTTACATTTTGTGTTAACAGCGGGAGTAGCAATACAACGTTAACTTTTTCTGTTACCTTTACATTATACGGATATATGTCTGCATTTTTCATACAAAAATATTAAAAATTGCCAAAGGATGGAAGGTTTGTTGTTATTTTTATGTTCAGATGTAAACTTTATATATAAGTATTGGATGTCTCTGAACTCGTAAGAATATGGGGAACCATGACCTGAAATCCGTAAAATTAAGGTTTAAAGCACTTTTCGTAAAAAATAATGTTAATATTTAAATTGAAATCAAATTGAAATGAACAAAGATATCGTATTGAAATTCTGACATAATGCGGATAAAGTCCTAAAATTGAATAAATAAAAAACTCCCATTTTTTACCAAAATGCTCAAAATCTAAATCCGGGAAAAACATCTTTTAAAAATGACTTCTTTCATTAAAATTATGTGTGTTTTCCCAACATATGGAACTATTTATTTAATTTTTAATTTTTTTGTGATCCCAGTTTTGCGATTTGAGAATTTTACAAACAAATTTAAAAAAAATTCTGCAATATTATTTAAAATTTCATAGGGAGCCCATTGGATATTTTGAAAAAAATTTAGGATCCAAATTAAGGATGTCAAGAAAGAAAAACGAGCCCAAAAATGAGAGAAAAATTCATTTCGACCTACAGTGTGCAGCAAAAGTCTTGGTACACCTGATTCATTACCATATTACCAAGGTTGTTTATATATATATATATATATATATATATATATATATATATATATTAATAGTAAAAAGTATATATAATAAAAAAATTATGAAATTTATTTTTATTTCATATACTTGTTCTTAACGTGTAACAAAATAAATTATATATCAATAAAACAAACCTTTTTATTACGAATTTTTGTGGCAAATGTAGAAAAAAAGGTTGAAGAATTTATTCGAATGGATATAATTAAAACTGTTAAGCATGGTGGTGGCAATGGCATGGTGTTGGGTTTATGTCGGCAGCCGGTGCTGGGAATTTAGTACTTATTTATAAAATAATGGATAAATTTATGTACCTGAATATTTACAAAGAAAATCTTAATAAAAGTGCGGAATATTTTCAAATTCGTGGGGTCTATTACATTCAACAGGACTGACGGGAAAACGTGGAATATAACACGCTTTATATGCTACAAACATTCCCAGATGTCCATATATGAATCTGATTAAATCTTGTAGGATTATCTAGAAAAACAACTATAAATTCGTCAATTTTTCAGTAAAAATCGTCTAAGAAATTATTTTCCGAAGAATAGAGGAAAAAATTTTAGATTACACCAAAAATGAGCACTCTATGCCAAATCATTTATAAAAAGTAAAAGCGTCTTAATAAATATCCTACTGAATAATTCGTTAAATCGTTATATAGTATTCAAGCCTTTAAAGAGATACCAAGATTTCTGCTGCGCAACTTTATTCAGTTTTTACAAAAGTTGGGCTATTATTTTTTGTTTTGTTTAAGAATTGAACACTTTTTTTTGTTTCTTTGTAGTTTATAAATAAAATAAACACTTATTTTTAAAATAGTTTTGATTAAATTTGCAAAATGTTTTATATTCGATGGGGTACCAAGACTTATACTGCACACTGTAGATATCTCTTAAACGAAAAGAGATAACCTCATAAAATGATAAAAATCATAAATGAAATTTTGACGATTTTTTAAAACAATGACATACCCGAGATTACCCAATACACCCTGATCCGCTTAGGTACTGTGCTTCTTCAAATCAACTCGACCAATAAGTTTTATAATATTGGGTGTAATTTTTATCAAAATGTAAAATTTGGATCTTTTAAACCGCGGAACCGATTGTGATGAATCTTGGAACATCGATAGATTAGAAGCTAGGCTTTCAGAATATTGTTTGTTGTAGTGTGTAACATAAGTATGGTGGGCGCTACAATGGGCCAAAATTGGCCACCTTGTAGATGAAAAACATATCGCAGCTTCTAACTTTTAGAAATATGAACCGATTTTAAATTTTTTACATTTCTGAATTCTACTAAGCAATACAAAGAAAAAACACTTTATATATAATATTATATTTTATAGTTTAAAAGATATTAGACTTCAAAAAATTAATCTCCAATTTTTTGTCTTGACTTCTTTTCAGTTTTGCCCTAAACTTTTAAAATAAGAATTAAATTTTTTTAAACCTGTTGCAACAAAAAAAAATTAGTTATCTCAATTCGATAATAAGTGTAATTAAGTGTAATTTTGGAAAAATTTTAAAGTGCAGAAAAGTTAAAAATTTTGAGCCTGTATATGTATATATATATATATATATATATATATATATATGTGTTTGTGTGTGTGTGTATATAGATATAGACATATATAAATAATAAATAAAATAAAAAAATGCAAATTATATTTATATATATATATATATATATATATATATATATATAAATACATATATACACCATGACATGAAAAACTTTAAATTTTGATTACAAGCATATTTTTGAGAAAAAATGTTAATATTTGGACCTGAATATAATTTAAACAAGTAAAGGTATTCCAATGAAATTTTGACATTACATAGATAAACTTGTTTTAAAATCAAGGAATTAAAAAACAACTCCATCTTTTCGAACTTAACTACCAAAAATCTAAAACCTTATTCAAAAATTAACTTTTTTCATTAAAATTATCTCTTCGCCGTTGTAAAAACAGTGTCTCTGAAAATATTTTTTGAGTCTTTAACTAACATAAGGGGGTGTATAGCCAATATACTTTTTTGTTGATCTCGGCTTTGACGTTTGAGAATTTTACAAAAAAATGAAAAAACTTTTTCAAGATTGACAAAGTTTGGATAAGGCTTGGGGAAAACTGTTGCCTAAAGCGCCTCAGATTTTTTTTACACGTTAAGATTTTTTTTTAAACCATTACAAAACTTCTGTAGTCCGGAACAAAAAAAAAAAAAAATATTTTAAAAGTGAAAGATTATTACCACCTTTTTGGAAAATAACCCCAAAAATATGAAGTTTTTAAAAGTTTCAATTTTAGATTAATATAACTTTTTGAATAGATATATTTATAAGATTCTTGTAGCCACATTATTTAGAATTTTGTAAGAAATCCAGAGAAAATTAAAAAAAACGGCCTAAGTTAAGGCCCCCAACTTAAAAAAAAAAAAATAAAAAAAACTAGGTTAAAAATGCGGGTAAAATTTCCTGTGTAAGCATGTTTTTGTAGATATTTACAAGGACTACCTATATGTAAATTTTTCTCATATTCAAGTCATGAATTAAATACCCTCTGTAAATATTCCCACTAAAACTAAGCGGGCAGAATCACTGCCATTCCCACACTGAAAAAAATTTTTTGTGAATTTCGGACATATTCTTATAATTTTTTTTTTCTGTAATATTTGCATAAAAAGGTTTTATCCAGTACCTTTAAATGTTAAAATAATTCTTAATAAATGCTAATAAGTGGTACCGCACATTTTTTTCTAATATTTTAAAAGATCGCAAAAAGTCGCAAATGATATTGTCAAATATACATCAATAGCATTTTTAAATTGAATCTCGTTGGAACTTTTTTTAGTTCTGGTCAATTAAAAATGGATAAATAATTTTTAATATTAGGATTTCTTTTAAATTAAAAAAATTGTTTCAATATTGATTTTTTAACCTAAAAAATCGAAATTAATTTGGATACATTTGTTATTACATATTAAAAAATCATATCAAAATCTGTAGCATTTACTGAGATAATGAGTTAAAATTAACATACTTCTTGACAAAAATTTCAAATAAAACTAAAATATTTTTAAAAGGAGTATCTTTGAAAATTCGTAGTTCGCGCTATAGACACTTTTCAATGTTCTAAGTATTTTTTCCATAATATATGATGCGTTTAGGTAACTACGGAAAAAATTTCTTCAATTAATAAGCTTTTATTTTCGTATTTTTTTTTTTTTGTTCTAATTTGAATAAATGTGACATTATGCGCCGTTGGCTTTACTGTGTTCATTTATTTAAAAAAACTTTTTAAAATCATAAAAAATTTATGTAAAAATATTTTTTTCTGATTATTTTGTTTTATTTTAAAAAGTTTTTTATAAATAATAAAAATTTTATGCATAATTTTAAAGACATTATAATGTAATACATTATTGCCTGTTTACAACTTTTCTATTTAAAAAATTCACACATAGAATATTTTGTATAAGAAACTTTTATTTTTTTAATATATATATATATATATATATATATATATATATATATATATATATTTTTTTTTTTTTTTTTTTTTTTTTTTTTTTCTTTTGTAACTTCGAAACTCGTTGAGATAATGGAAAACGCTTGGTGGTGAACTTATGAATGATACAAGATGCGATAATAAAAAAATAAAAAATTACACATAGGACAATGAGAGTCAAAGAAGAGTAATAGTACAAAAATTATGGGCAAAAGTTTTATGAGGAAAAAAATGTGAATGGATCAAAATCAATTTGTGGCAAACAATTTTTTGGATTAATTCTAAAATCGAATTTGAACTTAATGTTTTACTAACTATGTACTTATGCCATAATGAATCATTAAATGCATGAAAATCGAATTTCAAGTTTCTTTAAAATGTTAACAAATTAGAATTCCCAAAAATGGGATTTTTTACATTTTTGGCTATAGAATACACATTTTTCCGAAGTCCCGTAGATTTTGATTTAAAACTGTTAACATGTCGATTTGTGCTTTAGGAGTTGAGAAAATATGGTCTAAAATCAAAACTTTCATATAAAATGGGTCGAATTCGGGAGGGTGTGTACCATGACCAAATGAGTTATTTGGCTTGTTGCTAAAGAAAATTTTATTTTAAATAAAAAGAAGTGTATATACTTTTTCGGCTAAAAAAACACAAAAAGTCGTCTTTTTTTGCAATTTTCAAATTCAAAATCGTTTATTTTTAGATTCGGTAAAGATATCGACTTCAATTTTTTTATTCAATAGATAATTTTGTTCTATAACTAGTTAAGAAAAAAACTAATAAAATCCGTCGAAAATACTAGGATATATATGAAAAAAAAACTGGACCAAGAACATGCAAAATTATGGTGCTTAAAAATTCAAACGCAAATAACTCGAAAACTATAAGAGATAAATAGTAATAATAGGTCTTATCTGGACCAACAACAATATATAAAAATATTTGAAATTGGACGAGAAACAAAAATTTTGCAAGTGATTAAAAACTTTTTATGTCATAGGTACCTAACTTTGAGCCCCCTTAGCTCCGCCCCTGATGGGTTTGTTGTGCGCCCCTTCCAAGTTAACATTGTACACTCCTCTGCTACGTCTGTACTAAATTTCATGAAAATCCAACTGGCCGATCAGAAGTTACAGATTTATTTCGAAAAAAATTTCGATTCTGCTCCACTGTGGATTATAGAATAAATTAGTCATTCGTGTAGATACGAAATGGTGCTACAAAAATGTGCACAGAAAAAAAATATCCGAAAAACATTTTCAATCAATCTGCCTTTTCATTTTATATTGAAATTTAATTATATTTATTACTAGCTAATACCCGGTGACCTTCGCTTTCTGCTTCGTTATATACATTATGCAATTTTGATATGATAGAAGTTCTCTGAAATTTTGAAATCTTTTAGTTCTTTAGATATGCCATATATTTACTCGATGTAGGAGCTTGCATTACCCAAAGAACTATTCATCCGCTCCTGAACCTTCCTGTTTTTGTCTCATAAACACACCGAATTTCTCCCTTTTTGCTCTTTAAAAGTAAAAGTACCGCAAATATACCCTTTAAAATTAGGCTTTATAGTAAAAAATACTACGAATAAATATGTATTTCTTTTCAAAAATACTTAGGGTATCTAAAAGTATCTACATTCATGTTTTACCATCTAAGCGTCCAAAAAGTACAAATTCTCCATATGATACAAATGAACAAACAAATTTTTCATAAGTTTGATGCCACTCGCTCTTAGTTTACGAGTTATGGATCTCAAAAGTGGATCTATACATATGCGATTTAAATTATATTAATAATGTTTAAAACTTCAAATGATATATAATATGACCATATTCATTAAATTCTTGAGAGGATGTATGCAACTTTCATTTTTTATTGATATACCGGAACTTACAAAATTTTATTATTTCTAAAAAAAGTTTATTCGGCGAATAAATATAGGAGAAAGTCCCTGTGTCCTGCCAAAGGCCATCTATACGGAAAAAACCTTTATTAACGTTAAAAAGAAAATATTTTTATTTTAACTGTGACGGTAATCTTAATTTGTTCTTATTTTTCAAATTTTATATAATATAAAACAATGCCGGAAGTTTATTTAATAAACAAATAGTTTCAAAACTTAATATTACTTTTTTTACCATAAACATTAAAAGATACACATTTTAATTTTTCCGATTTTTTGACGATTTGAAAAATATTATGTCGATTTTGACGATTTATTCGTCGAATTTTGACGAATTTATACTATAATTATCTTGCAACAAATCAAACACATTCGCAACAAAGAGCGTAAACAAATAAAATACACAAACACATTCAAATTTTTATGTCCCTCTTTCTCAGGGTTGATTGTTAATCAGAAATCGCCAAAAATCGCCCAATTAAAATTTTATTTGGTTTTTAAAAAAAATACTAAAAAATTAATTAAAATTTTAAGTGTCGTACAATTTTTTGTACTTAAAATCGTATTATTTGTAAATGTAAATTCAGCATTAACAAAGTCAACGATAATTGCAATAGCTAATAATAACATTGTACTAGATGTAAATTTTAACAAAATGGGCACCCTACTGGTAAAGCTAATCCGAGTACGCTGAATTTAATGGTGACAGCCGTTTTTCGAAGTTAGAGCTCGTATTAGCGATATTTAGGTTTAAACTTAATTATGAAAGTAGCGAATTAATTGAAAATTATAATTAAAAGGGACATTATTTATGTATATTAAACAATAAATAGATTGAATATATACTCCAATCATAATTAAATCAGTTTTAGCACGATTTTAAATGTTTTTTTATATTTTTGTTTGAAAAGTTGTTCATTGGTAACACTAGTTAGCTTGCTTACAGAATTATTATATATAACATTATATATATATAATATTTTTTGCCGGTTTAAAGTTTTGTTTATTAGCGTTTAAGATATATTTTATAATAAGAACTCATTATTATACATTTCAATGGAATGTGAATTGTTTATATTGTTTAAATTCAAAAATTAACCCCGTATTCACAAACTGATTTTAAATTTAAAATACATTTTAGAGACAAAATTTGTATGCAAATTTTGATTTAAAATTCATTTTAAATTTAAAAATTGTTTGTGAATCCGAGGATAAATTATTAAATTTAAGCTAAAAAACTTAATTTCCCTAAAGTCATTTTTAGCCTTTAAAATGAAATATCTAAAAAACGAGCACTTTAAAAAATGGTTAACACCACTAAATTCAGCATCGTCGATTTAGTTTATCCCAATGCCCACCTTGTTAACAAAATTAGTCCCATTTTCAAACACAGTGTAATTGAATAAAAAATACAACATAAAATATAGTTTTCTGACATATCTCCTTTTTAAGTCATCGACTTTTAAAATTTGTTGGACTTTATTATATTTTTTAAAAGAATAATTTAAACATTAACAGCATAATAATAATAATAATAATAATAATAATAATAATAATAATAATTAATAATAATAATAATAAATAATAATAATAGTAATAGTAATAATAATAATAATAATAATAATAATAATAAATAATAATAATAAATAATAATAATAATAATAATAATAATAATAATAATAATAATAATAATAATAATAATAATAATTGGTTCTATTAAACTTATTAATCGTTTCAACGAATTAATTTATTCATGAATGTTTATTTCATTGTGACCGAAATTATTAATATTCTTAATATATTTGAAAGATGAAGGAACACAAATTATCATTTTATTATTATTTAATCAATTGTTAAAAATTAGCCAAACAAATCGTCACCATGTTATATATCGCCAAAAAATTCGCCATGTCGCCAAACGGAAAATTCAGTCGCCAAGATCAATTAAAAATCGCCACGTTTGGCGAAAAATCGCCACATCTGACAGCCCTGCCCTTTCTGCTTTTCGCTGGTTTAGAGTGCCAAAAAAAGTATCAAAATATAGTTTTTACCCAATAAATGTTCCAATATGCAAAAAGTACAAAACAAATATTTACAATATTTTTAGTAGAAAAAGATTTTTCTATAATTTATAGTATTAAATATATAATGGTACCAAGACGCCAAGAATCCAAATTTATAAACATTTTCGGGGAGATATTCTACATTACAATTCTTATAGACATTTATGTCGGCGTTAACAACAACAAACTTTTTAAGTAATTAGGTTAAAAGAGAAGCAAAAAGTAAAACTTTTACCACCCAAAAAGCACCACAATATTGGTTTAATATATTTGTGATAAGAAAAGAATACGATTTCGAAATTGATTTCTATGTTTTTTGGTTTAGAAGATTAGTAGGGTACCAAAGTGCCAAAATACAATTTAACACTTCAAAGGTTTAAGAAGTACGAAATTATTTTATTTTAGTAGAGAAAAGTGTGATTTTTTTTCTTATTTTCTTCTTTTTGTAGGCTTAAAATCTGTGATAAAAAGAAAAAAACTATATAATTGATTTTTATTACTTTAACGTTTTTTAGGTTTTAAATTTAAATTAAAGGTAATACGTATACAATTTTGAATTATCTACCATGTACATTTATCCGCAATACGAAATTATTTGGTGTATTTTTCAAATTATCTTGAATATGTTGAATTTTATACTTATTCCACTTCAATCATGAATTTTAATATAGAAAATATTGAAAAAAGCATATGTTAATTTTTATAAAATTTTTACATGTCCAAAAAAGAGTAAAATCAAACGAATTATGTTGTTATGCAGACCACTATCTCCTAAAGTAGTGGACAGATTTTTGTAAAAAATACACAATATGTAATAAAATACAACAATTCTAAATATGAATAAAATGGAAAACGACATAACTAAAGTTATATTGTTTTTCTTATTGGCCAAAGAAATTTTAATTTTGAAAATTCGATAAAAAAGAAAAGTACCACAAAGTCTTTCCTTATTGATCTCACCACCCAGGAACATATGTATATCATTAAATTAATGTTTCTAGGTTAACTATCATGAACAAATTAAGAAGTACAATTAAGAGAACAGAAAGTGCCACAAAGTTTCCGCTTGTGGATTTTCACCCTTATTGCACTATATATTATTTGTTTCAGGCTTCTATATAAATTAGAAACTAGAAATCCAAAAGGTACCACTTCATAAAAAAGTACTCAAAGTCCGCTCTCGTGGATTTTCACCAAATAGGATCATTTGTTTTTAATTTCATATTTCAGGGTAAATTATCACAAAAAATTCAAAAAGTACCATTTGAAGACCGTAAAAGTACCAAAATGTCTCCGCTTGTGCATTTTCGCTCATTTAGGACCATATATCTTTAGTTTCATGTTTTTAGGTTTAATATTATAGAAAATTCACAAATTGTCATTAGAAGAGCAAAAAAGTACCGCAAAATCTCCCTTGTGAATTATTATCCACACAGCACCATGTATTTTTAATTTTAAGTTTTTAGGTTCAATATTACAGAAAATTTGAAAAGTGCCAACAGAAGACTGAAAAAGTGCTACAAAGTATCACAAAAAATTCAAAAATTACTATTTGAAAACAAAAAAGTGCAACAAATTAATACGCTTTATATAGAATCTCATTCAATCAGGACCATTTATGGACTCTCATCTAGAAATGCAAAAAGCACCGTTATAAGAACGAAAAAGTGCCAAAAAGTCACTCAATGTATGATCTTATTCACTCGGGAACGTTCATGTTTAATTTCATAATACTACATTTAATATAATAGAAAATTCAGAAGTGCCATCAAAAGAACAAAAAAGTACCACCAAGTCCCACTTTTGAATTAATATAAACATAAGACCATGCACCTTTTATTTCATGTTTCTCGGTTCAGTATTATAGAAAATTTGAAAAGTTTCACTTTCCGCTCTAGAAAAGATTCGTTACACTTGAATTTTCAAAATGCTCAATGTGTTTAAATTTTCATGTCAAAAATATGACTCATATATTAAACATTTGTTTCAATTACTTAAGAAAAATTATGTTTTAAAAAAAGTACCAAACTATTTACACGAATTTGGTCCTACGTACGTCTTTGCACTTGAATTCCAAATAACGTAACATGTTTATTTTGTATGACGAAAAGAACTAACTAAATAAAATATTATCAAAACTGGCTTAATAGGTTAGGTTATTAGGCTTAATAGGTAGGTTGTCAAAAACTACCAAAATACAGTTTTTACCCGTTTTCTCCCTAAAATACAGGAATTTCGTAAAAGTACAACTGTTCGCTTATTTTTAAATGCTAATAAATTTTGTTTGTTACCGATTTTATCCGTTTTTACTCTCTTTTAGACCCTAAACATTCGAATTTCCAAAGTTACGTTTTAGTGGATCTACATGTCGGTAGACCAACCCACAGTCCAAATTTAATATTTATAGCTTCAGGCGTTTAGGCTGTTGAATCAGTCAACGACTCAGTAACTGATATATATATATATATATATATATATATATTTAATTAAGAAAAATTCGAATATATATATATATATATATATATATATATATATATATATATATATATATATATATATATATATAAATGGATTACTTAAATTAACCTTTTAATTCGATATAATTTTTATTTTAAATAAACTGACACCACTTCAAAAATTACAAACGAAAAGCAAAAAATTTTAAAAACAGGAAAAAAAATAAATAAATAAAATAATAAAAAAACAAAAAAAAAATTAAATAAGTTTAAAATTTATGCCATATCTGGACAATATTTTGGAAGTATGAATTCTTGATTGGAGACTATACCAAGATAAATGAATTCCTACTATAAAAAGGTAATAGTTTTTTAATCCTAAATAAAAAAATATATATGAAAACATTTTTCAATGAAGTTGAAAATAAAAACATAAAATTGTGACGTGATGAAAATGTTTCATTTCACTTTCTACAATATATCTAGTCCAAGGAATAAGAATTACGCGGAATTATTCGTGATATAATTTTTTACGATAATTTTATAATCATGCGTTATATATATATATATATATATATATATATATATATATATACGGAACCATTGAGACATCATTTATCTATATATATATATATATATATATATATATATTATCCATGATTTATTAAAATTTGTTGCATAGTGTAATAAATAAATACTTGCACTTGGATTAGATATTAAAATAGAAAGAGGATTACCTGTAAATGTGAGAATAATCCTGGTCTGCACTAGCGTTGCCCTTTAGCTGATCGGTGGCTGTTGTTTTAGCTAATTCTACTATATTGCTTGGATTTTGATCACGCAAATTAGAAACACTTTCCTTTATATTGTCACGCCATTGATGCAATCGACCAGTAAAACCTTGATATTCATGTAGTTTTTCCATATTGATTGCTTTTGTTTTTTGCGATTGTTTCTTTTTTCTTTATTATATGTTTTCTTATGTCAGTTTTAAGTACCCAAAGCAAAAGTTCAAATATTTTTATTCTAATTTTTTATATTAACCTTGCATTAAATTAGTTTAATTTTTTAATTAGTAACGTTGATATCTTTTTTATTTTTTTAATTCTTTAGTGAAATAATCCTAATATAGAGATTTTAGTATTTATATGTAGTGTGTATATGTACATAAAATAATCGAACTATTTAAATTATTTAAAAATTACGATAAAATTGAATTTTCGCACCTACAAATCACAAAAGCTTGGTTTGGTTTTAATTTAATTAGTCCCATTTGACTAAGTGGATTGGTTGATTGTTGAATTTTGCACAATTTTTCACGCTTTTACTTTTGATGATAAGAATTGCTGCGAATTTTTTGTTATCTTTTTAGATATAAATAAATTAAACGTTAAACAAAAACTTCGGAAACTTCGTTTAAATTAATTTACTTTCAAGGGATTTTGAAAAATAAATATATTTGATTCGACTTGTCAATGCTTCAGCATTGAATGATTTTGCAGTATTGCTTAAAGATTTGAATTGGCAAAAGAAAACAAATAGTTTCTTCTATGTGTCATGCGCATAGAGAAAGGTGGAGATTTCCTACTACAACATTACAATCGCAGAGACAAATGATAAACATACGAAATGTTTATAAATACGAACGTATGTACGTTTATTTATGTTTATATTTTTTCAGGGTATCACTTCATATGTACATACATACATATGTATATTGTTCTAAAAATGATTTGTTTTCAGATGGGCCTTTTTTAAATTTCGGAATATAAAAATTTTATATTCCAAGAAAAAAATCTAAATTTTATTCAGTCAATGCTCTAATGAAGGCCAATTGCAATAGTTTTAAAGTCAATAATTCAAATGTAAAATATTTGTTTAAAAATGTACTGTTAATGCAAATGCAGTCTTACAATGCATTCGATTTTATTTTATTTTTTGTTTAATATGTATTAACAGTTAATGTCTTTACTACAAATTGTAATGTTAATTGTTTTGCGACAAGCTGATCTACTATTTTTAATATTTTTTTGGATAAAAGTCCAACAGGTGCCTGTTTATGAAAACCTCATCGGAATCGAATTGGAAAAGGAATTCCAATGGTCGCAAAGTAGCTCTGGGTTGGGGAACAACTCTCGCGTCACCGTAATTATTTTTTAAGTAGTCAGGCGGGTTTTTTGTTGTTTGGCCTCCGAGAATTTTGCGTCTCACTCCCGCATTGACTAAGTGTTTGTTGTCGTCTAAGTGTATCGTATTACGGGTTTTCGTGGCTTACATTTGTCACATGCAATCGAGCTGAATTCGGGAACTCTAGCTTCCTACACGAAGGTGTAGATCGAGTAGATGATTTGCGAAGGAGGCTTCTTTTGGATGTATACCCTGGCAATATGTTAGCAGAAGCTACGCCATTTAAATTTTAAATCCAAAAAAATAAGATCTTTCCAAGAAATAACTTATTCAATGTAGATGTGGATTATTTAAATAATTAATTTTTTCTTCCAACTGTTACGTTTTCTCTAATAATGTCCTTAATATTAAAAAGTGAAAACAGCATAAATAAGTTAAGAATATTATAAGGATAATACAATCAGATGAAATATAAATTGTTGTATAAAAGTTGACTGGTGTATGGTTTTTTAACAAGACTTATTTCGTTAAAAAGATTTTAATTTATTTTATTTTTTTATAAAAGGCACTAAAATATAAATTAAAAAGATTTAATATAAAAATAAAATACATATTTTATAATTTTTCTTAGGTTAACAAAAATGAATAAGATAGTGATTTAAATGTTCATAAAATGAAATTATGCACAGCGTTACCGTTTGGCGACTTTATTCGCCAATTGCTATTTTTTCAACCACCTGGCCACTTTTTTGGCCCTTTTTTTAAAATGCAACTAAATGGCAACTTTTAATACTATAAACAACTATTTAAAACATCAAATGCCTAATCTTCTTGGACCGGATTGGAAATGCTAAAAATTTGATCTTTAATTTATATTTTTACTTTGGCTCATAGAAATGCCAAGTTGTCACTATGGGAGCTATGTCAACATTATATAGTTTTCCTAAGAATCAAAAAAAAGTTTTTTGATATAAAGTGGTTTGATTTTTATTATATGCATTACTTTGACCTTTAAAGTTTTGTTAAAAATAAACAATATAAATATCGTTATAAAGGTAATATCTTTGTCTATATTATGAATATGCAAAAGAGAGCTCCACAATCTATATTTTAAAAGTTATTAGCAATAAAACGAGTAATTTTTAAAACGTCATATATTTGGACCAGAAAGGGCCCATGAGTCTAAAAGTTTATATTCAAGAAACACTTCCAATAGCCAATGTCTGTAATGAATTGCATTGAAATCGGAGATGTCAAATCTGAAAATGGCTGTTTTCTGTCCGTCTTAATATGGAATAACTAAAATCTGTAAATACCGTTTTTTTAATGGTTTTATATTCTAATAAAATTTGGCAAAAAATTCAAAAAGAAAACTTGAAAACAAGTTTTTTTTCCAAAAACGGTTATGTGAAATTATACATTTTGTTGGAACATTTCATATATGGCTAACACGCAGCTGATTTTGCTAAATTCCAAACCAATTAAGATACATTAAAACGGTGTGATGAGAATATAATAAATAAAGGTTCAAAATGATAAAATAAAAAAATTTAAAATTATCGCATAGCCGATCACGTAGGAGCAGCGGCGTTTGTGTAATTATTTTTCTGCATTTACAAATTTGCTATTTTAAATAATATAAATTTAAAAAATTTAAGTGCTAATAAATTTATACTGCTGCATATTGTCAGTTACAAGTGATCCCATTAGTTATTTTAAAGGAAGAAAATTATTCTGATGAAAATATTAAGCAGAAGATTTTACGCGACCACAGCAATCCACTAGAACTTCCAAACTCAGTGTAAGATGAATTATTAGAAGTTTTTTAATATAATCCATTGTTCATAGATTTATTTTCCAGTTTAGATTGAACAAAGAAGCGTTATTATTTATTTTAAATGACATTAAAGACTCAATTAATGCTGGAATTATTCCTCTTATACTGAAGTTATCAGTAGAGGGCAGACTTTTATGCATTTATTTTTTGAAAATATGAGCAAAAAATCATAATGTACAACATATAAATATTTTTTGAATAATTACACTGAGCGACAGCATTTTTTGCACTTGAATAAGAACATATACATACATACATACATAATTTTTCAATCATTTCTTCTTTTTAAAAAACTTCAAAGTTTTAAGGATATACAAATTTCAAAAGTTTTATTATTTCTACACCATATTCAAATGAAAGAGAACAATCTGTAAAAGTCAAAAGAATTTTTTGTTTTCATTCGTCAGGACAAAATTTTTTGAAAAATTTCATACTTTATATTTATTTAACAATTAAATAATTAAAAATTTTACAATAAAAAAAATTTTCATAAATAAAATTTTATTTTTGAATAACACTAAATTTTTTTGTAAATTTTGAATTTTTTTATCAACTTTAGATAGAAGAGTAATCAAGCTCTCTAAATATATATACTTTTTCTCACATTGCTGAAATATTGTTAAAATATTTGTGATTTTCATTTATATTTAATGTTTTTAAACTTCCGCACATTTTTTTTCTATTATTTTATATGAAATCCCATTTTTGTAAATTTATTTTAAATTTGCATTATGTAATGAACAATTGAAGCCCTTCTTTATTAAAATCGGGAGATCATTAGCAAAGATATAAGTTTTTTGTAAATAAATAACCTAAGAAAATAGATTTTAAAATAATTTTAGACCTACAGTCGAAAACGATTATAAGGAACTATGGCTAAAGCGAACACTTTTCTTCAGTCCCATTGATTTTACCAAAATTTTCCATACAAATAACTACGTTTATGGCGAATCTTTTCTATAATGAACACATTTTTATGGTCCCAAGAAGAATATTTCAAAAACTACGTTTACAACGAACTGCCACATATATTAGATTTAGATAAATAATCCACAGACATATACTGCAAATAAAGCCTTATATGCGTGAGTGATTGACAAATTTGCTGCATTGATTAAATATAAAAAAGTTTTAAATACTTTTATACCTTTAATTATAATTTCCAATGACAAACAAAATGATAGAAAAAATAATCAAATTCATTGGAAAACGATTTTGATTTTTCATACTGCATTGTCGATGTGACGCACACATTCACAAGCTCTCTCAATTTTACTAACACATACTTATTGCATGAGCTTTTGCAGTATCCCAATTGGCCAAATGGTCGTCAACGATTCATGTACGACATGTCCACTGTTACTTAAGTTTTCTTAACAATAATGTGAAGGAAATCCTAGTCAACGACAAGGCCAGCGACAAAGTTTTAAATACTGTCTTCTTTAAAACGAATTTGGCGTAATAATGAGTGACAATTTCTTAAATATTGTAATCTTTAAGCGATGCTAAATAAATTTTATTAACGAAGATTTCCAATAAACTTTATTAACGAAGATTTCGGTGACACAGTCTTCAATTTTATCCAGTATTGGCAACTTTTGATGACAATATGAACGACAATGCCTTGAATGTGTAACCCATTAACAATGTTAAAGACAAGAAGGAAACGTCTTTAATACATTCTTCGATTAAATACTTTTCACGACAATATGAGCGACAATGTCTTTAATTCTTTCTCTTATTTATTTTGAAGATGACAACAAGGAGGGCGACAAAGTATTAAATGTTTTTATTTGTAAACTTTGTTGATGACAAGTTAAGCGACAATATGTTCCATGTGGTCTATTATTAATCTAGATTGTCGACGAGAAGACTAACAATGTCTTAAAGGTTGTCATCAATAAATTATGTTGAAGAGATCATAAGGGATAATGTCTTAAATGTTTTCTTTTGTCGAACTTTTGTTGGCGACAATTTGAACCGCAAAGTTTTGAATGTTGTCTTCTAACAAACTGTATTTATGACAAGATAAGGGAAAATGTTTTAAATATCGTCTACTATATAATTTCCGTATATAGGAATAACGATATTTGTAAATAAAAGACAAACAGAACAAGAAAAATATATTAATTTCAGCAAGACAAGTCAGAGCGTGAATATTTTGTATGTTCATAAAAGTGAATTATATATTTTTTAATATTAAAATAATAAAATTTGATCAGTATAAATAATAAAAAGGAACTTAGGTAAATATTTACAGACCTTTTTCACATTATGTACATAGTATTTTCCGATAGCATCAATACTCTTATAAGCGGAAATTTAAAACAATTTTTCATGAAGTCTTCAACATTTAATATAAATCTTTTTTTTTAACAAAATTATAATTAAAATGTTTTATATTTAAATTTCGAAAATATTTCATTAAATTGTCTTATTTGTCACTGATGTAATCGTAGACGACTAAGTGGATGGATGACATTATCATTCATGTGATCTTTAGCGGCAAAGATAAAGGGCATTGTACCCATGTAATCAACGAATATAAAGATGAACATTTCCTTTGTTTCATCGTTAAATTACTAACGACAAGGTGGGCAACATTGTCTTCGAAAATCACATATTATATTATATTATATTATATTATATTATATTATATTATATTATATTATATTATATTATATTATATTATATTATATTATATTATATTATATTATATTATATTATATTATATTATATTTTATTATATTATATTATATTATATTATATTATATTATATTATATTATATTATATTATATTATATTATATTATATTATATTATATTATATTGTTTATATATTGTTATATTATATTGTATTATATTATATTATATTATATTATATTATATTATATTATATTATATTATATTATATAATATTATATAATATTATATTATATTATATTATATTATATTATATTATATTATATTATATTATATTATACTATATTATATTACATTATATTATATTATGTTATATTATATTATGTTATTTTATATTATATTATATTATATTATATTATATTATATTATATTATATTATATTATATTATATTATATTATATTATATTATATTATATTATATTATATTATATTATATTATATTATATATATTATATTATATTATATTATATTATATTATATTATATTATATTATATTATATTATATTATATTATATTATATTATGTTTTGCTTGAAATATTTTTATAGAAATTATATATATATAGAAAAAATACTGGTATTAGAATTTTTTCTTGGGGTTTTTTTTTTAGCTTGGGTTTTTTTCTTAATTTGTACGTACCGTACGCTCGGGGTTTACAAAAATAAGTGAGTGTTACAAAAAAAATATGTATAATAAGGATATGGAAAAATGTCAAATAAAAAAACATAGAAAACAGCAACTGAACAATAATTAGTAGCTGTTCACACTGTGCGCGTAAACATCCCGCCCCCCCTTGCAGTACTGCAACAAGAAAGGCTAAAGATTGCGCGGGTAAAATAAAAATAGAAACATGTACCATATTTTTTACAATAATAAAAATAAAATTCAATTCTTTTAGATATCACGTCAATTACTATGGTGGCCGGATTCTGTAATTGGGGGTACTCATGTTGTGGGTAGAACTGCTGCTATGGTTGCGGGTACTGCTGCTGCTGATGATGAAGCTGCTGTTGTGGCTTATAGAACCGCCGTTGATGCTGGTGGGTGTCAACATCGGTGTTGTTTTTGGTGATGCGCCTCTTTTTATTTCTCCGGCGTTTAGGGTTGAAAAAAAAGATAAAAAAAGAAAGAAAAAAAGGGGAGAATTAGTTTGTATCTTTGGGTAAGAGAACAAGCTTCACTATTGGGCGGGTGAAAATGCCAGAAGCTGTTCTCACGTCCGCTGAGCGGACTTTAGAGTCCTGTCCGACGTGGGTCTTAATTATTCGACCTAAACGCCACTCATTGGGGGGTAAATTATCCTGACGAACAACAACTAAATCTCCTACTTGGAAGTCCCTTTCTGGATATTTCCATTTTACACGACGATGGAGTTCTTTGAGGTATTCCTCTTTCCATCGCTGAGCAAACTGATGATGAAGCACCTTGAGTTTTTGCCACCTGTTGGCTACACTCAAAGAAAGATCAGAATGATCGTGTTCAGGGGGTGAAAAAAGAGGTGCTCCAATAAGGAAATGGCCTGGGGTTAAAGGAACTAAATCATTGGGATCTTCACTTATAGCAGTTAGGGGTCTTGAATTCAGGCATGCTTCTATTCGAGTCAACATTGTCGTGAATTCCTCAAAGGTAAATTTCTGAACTCCAGAAATTTTTCGTAAATGAGTTTTAACACTCTTTACGCCAGCTTCCCATAAGCCGCCCATATGAGGTGCTCCAGGGGGTATATAATGCCATTCAATGGGTTGAAAACTATTTCGTACTAAGACTTTCCTTCTTAAATCGGGTAAAAAATGTTTGCGGTCTGTTTCTAGGATATTAGCCGCACCTACAAAGGCAGTACCATTATCCGAGTACAAATGTGAAGGACAGCTTCGTCGGGAGAAAAATCGGGAGATTGCAGCAAGAAATGTTTCCGTCGATATATCACCGGTCGCCTCTAAATGAATTGCCTTTGTTGCAAAACAAACAAACACAAGGACATAGCCCTTGGTAATTCGACAAGCCCTACCAATATAAGACTTAATATCGAATGGACGGTCTCGAAAAAGACGCTCGTTCAGGGGGTAATGCAGCCATTATCTGCTGACAGGATTTTTTCCTGTAAATTGTACATTCCTTGCAATTATGAATCACAGTACGAATTAAGTTCTTTAATTTCGGGACCCAAAACTCACTTCTAATTAATCGGAGCATTAGAGAATGTCCGCCATGGGCTGAACATTTGTGGACATGTTCCACATATAAACGGGTAAAACGTGCCGAATAAGGCAAAATCCTTGGGTATCGCTCACCATATGCCAAGCCAGATGATCTGACTAATCGACCATTGATTCTTACGAAACCATTTGAGTCGATGAAGGGGTTCAGTGTGAGCAGATTACTTTTTGGGTTAAATCTAAGGTGTTGTACAAACATTTTCGAGTTTTCAAATATGTTAAACACCTGAACCAATACGAAATAATTCGCATTGCTCGGGGTAAATCTGAAAAGCGCTCAAGTATGTCATAAGAGGGTTTTGTCTGAACCAAAAATGATTGAACTTCTAAATGTTGATGATCGGTAACAGAATATTGGGGCCAATATTCTTGAGGTTTCGTTAGCCAGGAAGGACCATGCCACCACAAGGAATTTTCAATTAAGTCACGAGCTAGAGCTCCGCGACTTGCGAGATCGGCGGGGTTATCTTTGGAGTCAACATGAAACCAATTTTCGTTACCAACCTTCTTCAAAATTAACGCAACTCTATTTTTGACGAAAGTGGGCCAATGACATGGGGGTTTTTTGAGCCAAGATAAAACTATGGTAGAATCAGTCCACAGAAAAATCTTTCTCTTGTCTAGATTTAATTGACTACTCAAGGATTCTACCATTTTTACCATCAAAGCCGCTCCACAAAGTTCTAAACGGGGTAATGTTTCACACTTTACGGGAGCTACTTTCGTTTTGGACGCGAGTAAGTGCGCCGAGATATTATTTGTTGATGCAATTCGTAGATAAAGCACTGTACCATAAGCTTTTTCTGATGCATCACAAAATGCGTGAAGTTCAATATCGGAATCGGGGTGAAAATTAACCCATCTTGGAATATTAATTTTCTCGATATTGGGGTAATCATTTAAAAAGGTTTGCCACTGAATTAGGGTTAAGGGTTTTAAATTATCATCCCAATCAGTCTTGTCTTTCCAAATTTGCTGCATGATAATTTTTGCTACAATTATCTTTGGGGATAGCCAACCTGCTGGATCGAAAAGCTTAGCAATTTCTGACAAGACAGCACGTTTTGTTATTGTATTTCTACGAGGCTGCGAAACTAGTCTAAAATAAAAGCAATCATTATTTGCATTCCATCGCAAGCCTAAAGTTTTCGTATTGCTAGCATCTGAAATTTTTAAGAAGTCTGCATCAAGCAGATTCTCACGGGGTAAATCTTCTAAGAGACGAATATGATTAGCTGTCCATTTTCTCAAAATGAAACCAGCCGAATTTAGAACATGAGTAAGTTCAACCCGTCTCCTAAAAGCGTCTTCTAGCTCATGAGAGCCAGCAAGTACATCATCGACATAAATTTGGGTTTTCAAAATTTCAGATGCCGCAGGACTTCGGGGTTCACAATCGTTTTCCAATTGTATGAGAGTGCGAATCGCTAAATAAGGTGCACAGTTCACTCCGAACGTGACCGTATCTAACTCATAGTCCTTTACGTCAACTTCGGGGTTTTCCCGGTACAATATTCGTTGGAATTGGGTTTGATTGGGATGAATCAATATTTGGCGATACATCTTTTCAATGTCCACGTTAAAGACATATTTGAAAAGTCGCCATTTTAAAATTAGTACCGTAAGGTCTGCCTGCAAAACAGGCCCGGGGTATAAAATATTATTCAAGCTCACGCCATTAGAAGAGGGGTTTGAAGCATTAAATACTACTCTCAGTTTAGTAGTGATGCTATCGGGTTTAAATACGGCGTGATGGGGTAAATAATATGTGGTCGCATTTACACTCGGGAGTTCAACAGCTCTAATATGTCCCAATTCAAAATATTCATTAATCACACTATCATAGTGTGCTTTTAATTCAGGGTTCTTTAAAAGACGGGTTTCATTTCGTTTGAATTGAGACAGGGCGCTATATCGAGAATCTCCTAAAGTTAACTCATTAAGAAATTCTGGACGAAAGGGGAGTGAAACTACATAGCGACCATCGGGGTTTCGATATGTGGTGGACCGATAAAGTTCTTCGCAATATTCGTCGGCTTCTGAAAAACGGGTGGCTAGTGGAACTTCTTCTAGTTCCCAAAACCGAGAAAGTTGATTATTTAAATCAATTTGGGAGCAAAAGTTTGCAACAGAGTGTAGGGGTTCAGATTGAAGAACTTCACCAGTTATTATCCAACCGAAAACTGTTCTCTGGGCGATCAGGTTGCCATTTGGATGTATTTTAACATCCTTAGTTAAAATTTTTGGATAAACATTTCCTCCGAAAAGAATATCCATATGGGTACACATAACATCGGTCATTGTAATATCGGGGAAATTTGAGGTTACAATATCATTAAGAGAACACGAGGGCAACCGACCGGTAATTTTATCAACAACATATGCGCAAATTTTCAGTTTAAAATTGGGGTCGATCGGAGATCCGACAGTTACAACACACATGGTTGAAGCTTTTCCAGCATAACAATCCATCATGCCAGTAACGTTAGTCGTTGGCACAGAAAATGTAGGAATTGCAAGTTTCCTTTGTAACCTCCTTGAAATAAAGGTACCTTGCGAGCCGGTGTCAACCAGCGCTCGAGCAGCACATCTAATATCTTTAATGTGGACTATACATATAGTCGAGCCTAAGAGGACTGTAGAATGGGGGTTTTGTTTCAGATGTGCTGAATAAGTATGGGTATTTTGAGCGGCTGTAGAAGTTGAAAGGTTATAATTAAGAGGGGTTTGTATTTGATTGTTTGCTGGGTTTATACTCTGAGTGGTCTTCTGGGTAATAGCAGAACCAGTAGCTAAAGGTAGTTGGGATAAAACTACACTGAGAATGTGTCCCTGTTGCCTTAGATCTCTATGTAACAAGGAGTGATGTCTCTGTTTACAAAGGGAACAAACATGAATACTTTTGCAGTTCTTATATTCATGAGAGGTCGCAAGGCAATTTGTGCAACTTTTAAGTTTTTTAACGGTCGACATTCTCTCATCAACACTCTGACTCAAAAAGGAAGGAAACAGTTTTTGTAGCGAAACTTTGGACTTTCCTTGAATCATTTGAAGATTTTTTCGAGACATTAAAATTGGAATTTTTACGGGGGTTTGCAGTACTCAAATTTTTGTTCGGGTTTTGAACGGATTGCGATTGAGACTGCCTTATGTCTGAAATCGATTCCAGGGTCTTGAAATGAGCGGTCAGAAATGCATCCATATCTTCCCATTTAGTAGTTTTCGTACAAAGTTTCTTTGACTGTTCCCAAAGACTCAGTGTTTTCAGGTAACTTTGTAGCACAAATATATACTAACATTACGTGATAAAAAACTTCTGGGGTTACTTCAAGTAATGAAAGATTCGTAATACAATCATTAATAGTCCGCTGTAGATTTTTTATACTTGGACCATTTCTTGGGATAGGGGTTTAATGCTTAAAAGAGTACGAAGCTGTTCATTAATTAGGGCCCCTTTGTTCTCATACGTGTCAATCAACTTTTTCCATGCAATTGCATAGCCATCGTTAGTTAACTGGACGGTTTGTATGACATCATGGGCATCTTTGCCAGTTTTTTGTAACAAATAATACAGTTTTTGAACTGGTGTTAATCGGGGGGTATCACAAGGGGGTAAATTCATAATGGGTATTGATGTTTCCATTAACTTTTCAGCCTGAGCGGCCGATCTTAAGCGGTTCATATGGGCCATAATTAATGATATACCACGGGTATATGTACTATAAGAGCCCATATATCGGGACTTAACCTCGACAATTTGCGGGCTATTCTTTTGTTCAGCCTCAATCAACAAAGTGTCGTATGTTGACCTAACAGCTTCCCATAAACGGTTAAGTTCCTTTTCATGACTAACTAACGAACCTATTCTGTGTTCAGAAGCGGGTATAATGGCAACATAAGCCTCAAAATCTGCTAAACGATCTGTATTACGAATCAAAGCTGATAGATCCATTTTTGATCTTAATTTGTATTGAGTAATTTTGAAAAAAAGCAAATAAAAATGTGTAAAAACTAAAAATCGAACTTGAAAATTATCACGTTAAAACTGAGAATTTATATAAAAGGGGTAAAAATAATAAAAACAAAAATAAATTTTGCAAAAATGTTAAAAAAAAAAAATAAAGGGTAAATATCAAAAACGGGTGGATATAAAAAAGTAGAGTTTAATTTAAAAAAAAAAATAAGGGTAAAATAATAATAGCGAAAGCGATTTTATACTTTGTTCACTAATTCAGAACAAATATTCAAATTCTAAGGGGTTTAATTACAATTTTCGTAAAAATTTTGGGTAAAAAATATTTTAAAACAAATAAATTAATTCTAAAATCACTTTCGCAGTTACAAATGGTATAAAAATAATAAATATACTAGCACAGATAATAAATAAACACGGTTACTCACTTTCGGGTAAACGAATAAATTAATTTTTGTCAAAAAATATATAAATTATTCTTCAAATTTACTTTATCCAGGGTAAAAACAATATTAAATTAATAAAGTGCACAAATTTTTTCACAAATGAGTTAAAATTATGTAAAAAACTGAGTAAAAATGCACTTTATCAAATAAAATTTAATAGTAACCGGTTTATTCGTTTATCAAAATTATACTGCACTAGTGCTATGGTAATGTGTAACAAGAGAAACACAAGAAGAAACAACCAACAAGAGGGAGTAATAAACTGTGTTTTTGTTTTTATTAAAATACAAAACACTCTCAGTCACTAGAAACGATACACACGATATTTTTATTTGTTTATTAGTATCAAAACACTATAAGCACAAGAAATATAATTTATTAATGATTCGCGTGTCTGTCTGTTTTTGTTTACAAAAAACTAACGAGTAAAATTTTGTTTTATTTATTCTCTTTTGTGTTACGTCTTTAAACTAGCACAGTTGAATTAAATTGTAAAAAACAAAAGCTTTTGTTAACAGAGGAGTTAACAGAGAATAAACAAAATTGGGATCCAAAAAAGAAAACAACAATAATAAAATAAAAGATAACTTTCTAATAAAATAAAATTAAAGCAAAAAAATGAAAAATTAGGGATTAAGACCTTTATTTTATCACTGTTAAAAAAAAAGAAAAGCTCACGCGAATAAAAAAAAAACACTTTGGGGTAAAATATAAAAAATAACAAAGGGTTTTTGCCACTTTTTCTCAATTGCTCGGGGTTTACAAAAATAAGTGAGTGTTACAAAAAAAAATATGTATAATAAGGAGATGGAAAAATGTCAAATAAAAAAACATAGAAAACAGCCACTGAACAATAATTAGTAGCTGTTCAGACTGTGCGCGTAAACAAATTATATTATATTATATTATATTATATTATATTATATTATATTATATTATATTATATTATATTATATTATATTATACTATATTTTATTATATTATATTATATTATATTATATTATATTATATTATATAATATATTATATTATATTATATTATATTATATTATATTATATTATATTATATTATATTATATTATATTATATTATATTATATTATATTATATTATATTATTTTATATTATATTATATTATATTATATTATATTATATTATATTATATTATATTATATTATATTATATTATATTATATTATATTATATTATATTATATTA